>CM067550.1:13805000-15055000 GCA_034509755.1 Anisodus tanguticus
AAAATATGAGCCATTTATTAATCAAATAAATAACTAAACGGTCCAACGATATCAGGGACACCTCCCCTATCACGGATTTCCGTTCCTTCATTTTTATATATTTTTTCCTTTTCTTTCTTGTCATTCTAATTCTTTTTTGTTAGTACTATATAACTGGTGTAGGATTATATGAGCATTTTAATATTATAAATGTTTTATTGAAATAGCTCATATTAATGTACCACAACATGCTGCATTTCCTTTTGTTCGTTAGTGGCCATTAAAAGGCAGAAAGTTGTCCTTTTGTTTTCTCACGTTCATGGCATTTAGATTAAGAATGTGCACATTATTTCTCTTGAAACTTCTTTCTCCGTTATTACATTAACTTACCCACATTCTTCTTATAATTCAGGTAACCTATAAATCATAATTCTCCCATTATTTTTTCAATTGATTACCCCCACTCTTCCACTATTATCCAATTCACTACAAGATGAATTTCTTCACCTATAAATAGAAGTCATTCTTAGTTTTTGGTGGGTAGAGAAAAATATAGAGGGCATAAAAAAGTGAGTGAAAAAAGAGAATTTTATTTAGTGAAAGGAACGTGTTCTTTTGGTGGAGCTTTAGACTCAACATCTTGTCCAGAATTTGTTGAGTTGTACGACGTTGTCGGGCTGTTGTATCCTGGAGGGGACAAGTCAGGAAGATTACTGCTGGACCGGTAAAGATTTGTTGGAATAGGCTTGAATCTCCTTAAATAGAACGAGATATCCGCGCCTCAGCCTAAAAATATTATTTTGTTCATTTTATTTTTCAATTGTAATTGTATTTTCAATTGTAGTATCACCAAGAACTGGTACTATCTTTCTTGGGTATGTCTTATATAATTTTTAATATTATATATTTGATATAATATTAATATATTTCCTAAGTATGTCACATATATTAGGATATATATATATATTTTGTATAATATGTAAGATTTTATGAATCTCCCTTAGGGAGTCTTTCTCATTAATACAAATATGTATAGTGTGTACAATGTGGAGTCCTAATACAATAAGGATCATATATCTACCATAATTATACAACACTAATAATTACAAAATATATGGTGAATATTTTCTAATATTCACTAATACACCCCTCAGCCGGAGCGAGAGGAGGCCGGATGCTGAGACTAGATCTGAAGGCGAGGAATAGCTGTCTAGGAAGTACTTTGGTGAAGATATCTGCATACTGATACGAAGAAGGCACATGCAACACCTTAACATGACCTAAAACAACCTTCTCATGAACAAAACTTATATTCATCTCAATGTGCTTGGTTCGATGATGTTGAACTGGATTATGAGATAAGTATATCGCAGATATGTTATCACAATACACCATAGACACCTATGCAAGGGACACTGGAGCTTCAAAAGGAGGTTTTGGAGCCAACAGATCTCAGCAACAACATTTGCAACTACTCTATACTCTGCTTCTGCACTCGAACGGGATAGGTGACTTGTCTCTTGGCAGACCACAAAATGAGATTGTCCCCTAAGAACACACAGTTGCTAGGGGTGGAGCGTTGCATTTCTGGACAACATGCCCAATCTGTATCCGTATATGATAACAACCTGGTTGGTGCAGAGGGGTAGAGATACAATCCATAATCAAGTGTGTCCTTAACATATCGAATGATACATTTAAGAGCAGTAAAATGAGGCTCCCTTGGGGCATGCAAAAATAAACATATCTGCTGAACAACATAAACAATATCAGGCCTGGTGAAAGTAAGATATTGAAGTGCACCTGCAAGACTCCTATAAAGAGTGGGATCGGACACTAGATCACCATCAACAACACTGAGCTTCGATTTAGAGTCAACCGGAGTAGGCATGATCTTGTAGTTCTCCATTTTAGCCCTATACACAATCTCATCTGCATACTTACGCTGACACAGAAATATAGTATCTACAGATCTAGTCACTGATATCCCCAAGAACTAACTCCACTTCCCCAAGTCAGTCATAGCAAATTCGGTTTTAAGCAGTGCAATGATCTCACTTTTCAACACATCAGATGAGGCAGTAAGAACAATATCATCCACATATAACAACAAATAAGCAATGGTATTACCTCGATAAAAAAATAAAGAGAGAATTATCACACTTACTGCATCCAAACCCAATCTGCATAATGTAATTAGCAAAGCGTTCATACCATGCTCTGGGGCCTGTTTCAAACCATAGAGTGACTTACGAAGACGACATACATAATTAGGGACTCTGAATGGACCAATCCTGGCGACTGGTGCATGTAAACATTTTCTTTCAAGATCTCATGTAAGAATGCATTCTTTACATCAAACTGATGAATCGGTCAATGCTTACCCATAGCAATGCTCAGAACTGTGCGAATGGTAGCCGGTTTAACAACCGTACTAAACGTCTCACCACAATCAATACCCTACTATTGATTAGTACCATTAGCTACAAGTCTTGTCTTATATCTCTCTAAGTCACAATTGTCTCTGAATTTGTGATGAAATAGCCATATACACCGAATCACATTCACCCCATCCGATTTAAGAACCAAATCTCAAGTGTGCTGTATCGTTAAAGCATTAAATTCCCCATGCATGGTCGCATTCCAATTAGGGTCACGTTTGGCTAATTTTGGGTTTTTAGGAATTGGGGATATGGTTTGTGTGGATAGGTTAAAATAGACTTTGGGATTGAAAATCTCGTGTTGAGCACGAGTTTCCATACGGTGCATGGGGGTAGGGGCTATTTGGAAGAATTAAAAAGGGAGAGCAAAATATGGGCAGTGGTCGAGAGAGGTAGTGGCCGAGGGAGGCAGTTGTGGTGGCGGTGGGCGGCGGCTGCTCAAAAACAAATTTTGTTCTAGGGCAGAGTTTTGGCTCTTGATACCATGTAGAATAGTATTAATCTTCCTTGGGGAGACTCATTAATACAAATATATAGAGTGTACAATGTGTAGAACCCTAGTACAATAATGAATCCTCTACTTACCATAATTCTATACAAAATATATGGAATATATTCTAATTATGGTGGTGGGATAGAATTAGGATTCTAAACATATATGTACACGTTAATAGTTTTGCCAAACATGCTAAACTTGGACTAGTTTGAAGCGAATCTGGAGAATCCGTAACCTAATTACGAGTTTAAATTATATTTAATCCAGTTAGTATATATTTTTGAAGTTCCATAACAAGTAACTGAAGTAATGTTGGAACCTCCTTTTTTTTTCTCTCTTTAATAGCAATTGATTTTGACTGGATATCTATACTTTTCTTTTTGGGTACGTCCGAACTTTATTTGTAGTTGCTGATAAAAAAAAATGGACTTCATTTATAGTTATACAATGAATTCTTTCTGGCAAAGGACAAAAAATGCTTGGAGCCTTACAGTAAATATTCTTCTCCAAATCTGAAAAAAAAAGGAGTTGAGTGAGGTAAGATTTTACAATTTGACCCCTCAAATTGCACTACTAACTTATTTATCTTTAGAAAGCATAAATGAAATTTCCTTTGGAAAGTAGAGTATGCCTTTCAAAGAGACAAAAGATAAAAGGAGAATTAATCTTACTTACTTCATTTTAAAAAAATCACTTTTGTTTGTGTGCTTAGGAAGAGATAGATCAAGGATTTAAGTGCCCGTTTGGCCATGTATATATTTTTTAATTTGAAAAACTCCAAAAATCTATTTTCACAACTTTCACTCCAAATCACTCACAAAAAATTAAAAACAACTCCAATTTTTATTATGTCCAAATACAACTTCAATTTTCAAATACCATTTTTAACTTGAAAAAACAAATACTCCTACAGTTTTCAAAATTATTTCGCAATTCTTATGTTCAAATATCCACTAAGTTAATGTATGTGAGCTAAGACAATTCGATCTTTTAAAATTTCAAATATATACGTAGCTCGAAGGAAGGAAATAAGTTTTTTTTAAAGAAGGAAATAATTAAGTTGGCCTACACAAGTTGTGATTAGATAAGTCTACCATATATAGATCCAAATTCACATGAATTGAGGGGACATATGTCCTTCATATCCTAATTCTCAATGATAGAGTAACAGTAACTCAAGGGAATTGATGTTAAAAACTCAAAAAGACAAATATAACTGCAATATAAAAAAAAAGTTCTTGCTCGTTACCTAATAGTCAATGAATTAGAAAAAATATTGTGAAAGACCATGGTTCAAACTTTTAACATAAACAAAAAAAAAACATCAGGTCATGATTTCTTCCTTCTTTTTAAGCTTTGATGGTAAACTGGGGCGCATTTACAATATAATTTATAGGCTCGGTATAATTCAATAGATTTGGCACATATCTACACTTATATTAAAATTTCACTTAATATGTGTAAATAATTTATCATGAACCTAGTAAGTTAATGTCATGTCTAATTGAAATTCACCACCTATAAACTTAAATTTTGAATCCACCTTTAATAATAAAGTTATCCGATAGAATTATTCAAGTACCAACAAATTGACCCCTACATTATATATTGTATTAAAAAAGAAAAGGTGTTGGTGTTGTGCTTATTATAGGTCATGCAAAAAAGATGAAGTGCATATGCATGGAGCAATAATGCCTTTTTACATTAGAGCAGAAGGACGAAAGAAGACTGCATGATTCTCTACATTAGAGCAGAAGGAAGAAAGAAGACTGCATGAGAGAATCTTATAATAGAAGAAGAACCCGTGAACAAACTCTGGCCCCATCAATATGATAATATGATACTATCCAACCCCCAACAAAACACACGTTTTTCCAGGAGAAAATATTTTCTAAAAATTTTGACTAATCAAATATGAAAAAATTCAAAAACATTTTCTTCATACCAAAACACACCCATAAAGTCATTTTTCTCCTCCTAATAAAAATATTTTGTGATGTTTGGTGGCGTTAAATATACCGAGTATACATACGATGTACACGTTATGCACGTGTATATCCTATGTATACTTGGTCTCGGCTTCCCTCTCGGATATTGTCCATATTGTACACAAGTTTGTATAGTTGTAGTGTACCTTAATTAGTCTTGTACTCTTACCATAATTGTATAGTTAACCTCCTTGTAGAATAATGTTTTAGGAGTATAATAGGAATAATATTCTCCTATTATGGAAATATGTAATTTGTATATATAGTCTTTCAATTAATGAAAATAATCAAGGGATTATTTCTTTCATTGTATCAGAAGTCTAGGTTTTTATTCCTCTCTTCATAATTTCCGTCGACCTCCTCTCTTTACCGGCGATCTGCCTCGATTTTCGATTCCTCTTTCTCGGATTTCGTGTCTGACGGTCTCACCTCTCTTCCCAATTTTTTTCTCCCAAATCCCTCAATCACATATTGTTATATCAATATGTCTACATCCCGGAACACGTTTTATCCTGCCCTTATAGTTTCTAACATCAAGAATAACATCCCTCTTGTTCTTGAAATAGAAAACGTCCAATATGCGACGTGGGCCGAACTGTTCAAAAATCACGCACGAGCGCATCAAGTCATCCATCACATAATCCCTGCGGCTCCTGAGGATACGGAGGTGCCAAAACGCGAGGATGATCCTAAGTTGTGGACAACTCTTGATGCCACAGTCCACCAGTGGATATATTCCACAATTTCTACCGACCTTTTGCAAACGATTATTGAGCCTGACTCTACAATACATGCGACTTGGGATAGACTGCGTGATATATTTCAAGATAATCAAAATTCTAGAGCCGTTACTCTTGAGCAGGATTTCTCCCACGTCAATGTGGAATATTTTCCTAACGTTTCGACTTATTGCAAAAGATTAAAGGAATTGGAGGACTAACTTCGCAATGTTGGCGCGCCAGTTTCGAATGATCGTTTGGTCCTCCAAATGGTTTTCGGCCTCTCTGAGGCCTATAATGGTGTTGGAATGCTTCTTCGACAAAGCAATCCGCTTCCGCAATTTTATCAGGATTGTTTTATGCTTACACTCGAAGAAGCAGGCATGGCAAAATGAGCGGCTACCGGTGCTAGTTATGTAGTCATGATGACCGAGTCCACGGTTTATCTTACCGGTTCCAACAACTCAGGCCAAAACCACAACAACGGTGGTGGCAAAAACGGGTGGAAATAAGAAAAATAATGGGAAGAACCGCGGTGGAAACAACGGCGGCAGCCGGCAAAATGGTGGTGGCGGTGGGGGCCCTCGCGGTGGTCAACAACAGCAGCAGTTCTGGGCCCCACAGTGGCCCCCTATGCAGTGGCAGTGGGCCCCACAGCCACAGTTTAGGACTAGTCAAGTTTCGCCCCACTGGTAGTGGGGTCGCTCGCTCAACAGCCATCCGAGTCCACCCCCGCTGCCGGACCACATACAACCAGTCGTTTGGGCCGAGGCAGCAAGCAGGGGTACTTAGGCCTCGGCCCCCGCAAGCCCATCACGCAGCGGGACCCACGTCTACCGACATCGAAGCCACAATGCACACGCTTGGTTTAAATCCTCCGGACCCAAATTGGTATATGGACACCGGTGCCACTACCCACATGACATCCGATTCAGGTACGCTCTCGTCTTATTCCAATTTGAGCAACCCTCGCGGTATAATTATTGGTAATGGTAATTCTATTCCAATTCGTGGTTATGGTCATAAAACTTTATCTCCCTCTGATCCACCTCTTATCTTGAAAAACACCCTACATGCCCCCAAATTGATTAAATCTTAGTCTCTGTCCGTAAATTCACTACTGACAATTCCGTTTCTATTGAATTTGATCCATTTGGTTTCTTTGTGAAGGATTTCAAGACGGGGAGTCCTCTCATGAGGTGTGATAGTAGGGGAGATCATCATCCTATCACACCCAGTTCCGGTTCATCGAGTCAAGCCTTGCCATCCGCATTTGCAGTCCTTTCTCCTTCCTTGTGGCATGCTCATCTTGGTCATCCGGGATCATCTATTTTGTCGTCATTAGATAAAAATAATTTTATTTCATGTAAAGGTACGAGTAATACTCCAAATTGTTAGTCTTGTTCTTTAGGAAAAATTATTAGGTCGTCATTTGTAGAATCAAAATCTCATACTTTAATGCCATTTGATATTATTCATAGCGACTTATGGACGTATCTTGTTCTTAGTTCTTTGGGTCATCGGTATTATGTTCTCTTTTTGGATGATTATTCTAAGTTTTTATGTACGTTTCCGATAGCGAAAAAATCTCAAGTTTTTTCCGTCTTCTTAAAATTTAGAGCATTCATTAGAACCTAATTCGAATGAGAAATAAAAAATATTCAGTGTGATAATGGCAAAGAATATGATAATGGGGTGTTTCGGGATTTCTGTGCTAATAATGGAATCAATTTTCATTTTTCTTGTCCTCATACGTCTTCACAAAATGGGAAAGCCGAACGCAAAATTCGTTCCATAAATAACATTGTCCGAACTTTATTAATTCATGCTTCCGTACCCCCGTCTTTTTGGCATCATGCTCTACAAATGGCTACATATTTCCTTAACATAATTCCTTCCAGAGGTTTGACATATTCTTCCCTCCTTCAAATTTTATATAATAAGACTCATTCGTATTCACATCTTCGGGTTTTTGGGTGTTTGTGTTATCTGTTATTCCCGTCCACCACAATTAACAAACTTCAGCACGATCTACTCCGTGTGTGTTTTTGGGTTTTCCTTCTAATCATCGTGGTTACAAATATTTTGATTTATCCTCTAATAAAATCATCATTAATCGCCATATAATTTTTATGAATCCCAATTCCCGTTTGCTAAGGGTAGTACTCCCGTGCCTAGTTCGTATAATTTTTGGATGATAGTATATCCCCGTATATTATTCACCATTTTTCAGACGTCTCCCGCACCCAAAAATCTCCAGCGGGCCCACTGCCCCATCACGTGTTATTCTACCCAGTATAATCACTGGGCCTGTTTTCAGGGCCAGTCCAGTCGACTCCCGCAACTAGTCCAGTCCATGTTCATCGTGTTGGGCCAGCAAGCCCACTGCCTGCTAGCTAGTCCGTCCCGGGTCCAGCAAATTCCCAAAATTTGCCCAATTCTTCCTCAAGTCATAGACTGGTCACTCGTAGCCAATGGGGTATTTTAAAACCAAAAAGATATTTTAATTTACATTCTAATGTTCTTAAATCACCCTTACTCCGGAATCATGTGTCTGCTTTAAATGACCCGAATTAGAAAATTGTTATGACCGATTAATATAATGCTCTTATTGATAATAAGACGTGGGAGTTGGTACCCCGTCCATCTGGTATTAACATTATTAGGTCTGTGTGGATTTTTGCTCATAAGGAAAATTCAGATGGTTCATTTGCCCGACAAAAGGCGCGGCTTGTGGGTGATGGTAAGACTCGGCAGGTTGGAGTAGATTGTGATGAGACGTTTAACCCGGTGGTCAAGACGGCTACCTTCGCACTGTGCTTAGCTTGGCTCTTTCGAAAGCATGGTCGATTCATCAGTTAGATGTAAAGAATGTTTTCCTACATGGCGATATCAAGGAAACAGTCTATATGCATTAGCCTTTGGGATTTAGGGATCCCAAACATCCCCACCATGTCTGTTTGTTGAAGAAGTCCTTATATGGGCTTAATCAGTCTCCACGGGCCTGGTATACGCAGTTTGCCGACTATGTTTTGACTATTGGGTTCACTCACAGGAGGTCGGATAATTCCTTATGCATCTACCGTCGTGGTTCGTCCTTGGCCTATATTCTGTTATATGTGGATGATATTATTTTGACTGCCTCTTCCAATGCCTTACGTCAGTCTATCATGACAATGCTCAGCTCTGAGTTTCCTATGAAAGACTTGGGGCCCTTGAGTTATTTTTTGGGGATTGCGGTCACTCGTCATGCTGGTGGGTTGTTCTTATCTCAAAAGAAGTATGCAACTGAGATCATTGAGAGGGCTGGGATGTCATCCTGTAAGTCCACTTCCACTCCAGTTGATACTAAGCCCAAGCTTTGTGTCACGGCCGGCATACCATACGAGGATCCGACCCGCTATCGCAGTCTTGCTGGGGCCCTTCAGTATCTTACATTCACGAGGCCATATATTACGTATGTTGTCCAATAGGTGTATTTGTTTATGCATGATCCTCGAGTTGAGCACATGAATGCACTCAAACGCATCATTCGGTATATTCAGGGGACGCTGGACTATGGTTTGCATTTATATCCCTCCTCGACATCCACACTTGTCTCGTATACGGATGCTGATTGGGGTGGCTGTCCGGACACCAGAAGGTCTACGTCTGGCTATTGTATGTTTCTTGGCAATAACCTGGTCTCATGGTCAGCAAAACGTCAGTCAAAATTGTCCCGATCTAGTGTCGAGGCCAAGTATCAAGGGGTAGCTAATGTGGTCTCGAAATCATGTTGGTTACTTAATTTGCTTTTGGAGCTTCATTGTCCCATTCAGAAAGCAACCTTGGTTTATTGTGGTAATGTTAGTGACATCTACCTTTCTGGCAATCCGATTCAGCACCACCGCACTAAGCATATCGAGATGGACATTCACTTTGTCCACGAAAAGGTTGCTCGTGGTCAGGTACACGTCTGCCATGTCCCGTCAAGATATCAAATTGCTGACATCTTTACAAAGGGTCTTCCCTCGGTCCTTTTTGAAGATTTTAGGGACAGCCTCAGCGTTCGAAAACCGCCCGCTATGACTGCAGGTGTGTGTTAAATATACTGAGTATACATACGATATACACGTTATGCATGTGTATATCCTATGTATACTTGGTCTCGGCTTCCCTCTCGGATATTGTCCATATTGTACACAAGTTTGTATAGTTGTAGTGTACCTTAATTAGTCTTGTACTCTTACCATAATTGTATAGTTAACCTCCTTATAAAATAAGGTTTTAGGAGTAGAATAAGAATATAAGAAGAAAGACATTTGCTAACAACATTTTTTGTTGTCATAATCAGAGAATTAGATAATGAATTGGTCATGACATTTATAATTCGATCGAGGGTTTGGAGGAGCCAATAAAAATGAAAAAATAATAATTAGTAATTGTACTGCACCAATTAGAAGTATAACAAAGTGGAACACATATAAGTAAAGCTTAAACAGTTAGAGATAGATTTGTTGAATTGTCTGCATACCTATTTAGCTGACGTTTTAAATTAAGAAGCCAATCTCTCTAAACATTAAATTTGCTATTTCTGGGGAATGCTAATTTCATGACTTAATATTGCTGCTTGTATAATTCGATGGATAAGATGGTTCATTTCCTTCCTTGATTCGAAATGTATATATAGTTGAATATTTTTAGAATATATACATTTATTTCTCCTTTGGATATGATAATACCAATAATAACGCACCGGATTCTATCAAAATTTTGAAGTTAAGCATGTTTGATGAGTGTAGTACTAGAATGGGTGACCTTCTCTGAAGTTCTCGTGTTACATCCTTCTTTTTTCAGATCTCATGTTGTGGAATTTTACTGGATATGCTGTTGTATATTGTTATATACTATCTTGTGAGATTTTCACGGGGTATATTATTGTTATATATGTATAACAGAGAAGGAAGTTGATTTATTAATTTAAGAAACTAGGTATGTCTTTTACTAGCTAGGAGGATAAAATGAATAAAAAGGCATGAAAAGACAGAACATAAAAAGAAAAAAAAAAAGGGTCCATCAGTATATATCATTGAAAACAAGAAATTAAATAACCGGGGGGGTATAGTAAAGATTCTACAAATACCTTAATTTTCTCTCAAGAAATAATGATTCAAGAATGTGCAAGTCTTTTAGAAGGAATATTAATTACTGTTTCTTGATAGCTAAACTTCTTGCGAGGATCATGAGAATAGAGAATGTTGCATTTAACTTATACTTCTTTTTTTCATTTTTACTCGTCCATTATATTAAAAATAGATTTTCACTTTTACTTGTCATTTTTAGCATATCAAAAGAAGAAAAATTATCTTTCCTCTTTTTACCCATAGTATTAATTACTCATTTCAAATCTATTAAAATTATGCACCAATTAATATGGGTATTATAGTAAATTATGCACTTTATTTATTATTTCTTAAGAGTGTGCAAAATAAATAGTCGGCAAGTAAAAGTGAATAGAGGAAGTACATCAATAGAATAGTAATTTTAATTATGAAAAAAAGAAAATATCATTCGCGACACTTAAAAATAAAGGACAGCTTGCAAAATGAAAAAAGACCTTCCCAACTTCGTTTATTTTGGCCAAGACACCTTTTAAATATTGAAAGTCAACATTATTTTATATATATAGTCACCAAATTCCAATTACTTGAAAATGGAATAGCTCTAAATGTGATATTTTCTTTATGCGCTTTCTCCTTTTGCAACATCTACATATTTTCATTCAATATAGGACTAAAGGGGCGAGGATAATAACAAAAGAAGAATTAACCTAAAATAAATAATCACTCACTCAATCACTTAATTAAAAATAACTAGCGGTTATATAACAACAATGATAATATATCCCGTAAAATCCCACAACGTGGATCTAAGGAGGATAAAGTGTACGCAGACCTTACTCTATCATGGGATCCCTCGGCACAAGGACATGCAATTTAAAGTTGTATAAAAAGTCATGGTAAAATACTGATAAAAGCATGATAAAGATGTCTGGAAAAAAAAGAGTTGTAACTACCACAAATTAATATGGTAATTATTGTCAGATATATAGTAATGTATAATTCATGTATATTATGTGTTATGTATATTCAATTAAATATATATATATATATAATAAATAGTGAATTTTGATCGGTTATTTCGGTAAAGATACCTAATAAAAACGTGATTACTAATTATGCCTAGTGGCCCGTGGGGTTATAAGAAAAGATATGTGATGAATATTTATTTAATTCGCTGTGTGTGATAATCTTCGGCCTTACTTTATTAGCTGCTATCACCTTTAATTTGCCTTTAGGCTTTTAGTAGCACCATGCATATCCCAATATTATTCTCAAGATTTTTAAGCTTCTTATTCTCCTAAGCATCCCTTTTACTATATTTATCATTATTCTGTTCATTAGTATATTGTTCAAAATCAAGACTCTTTCTAGGATTTGGGTGTTTTATAACAGGCATCAAAGAAAAGACAGAAAGTTAAAATGTCAGACTCAAAGTTAACAGGAAAATAATTAAAAGGGAAAAAGTTTAGTTGGATAATTAGAAGAAAAAAACTCAATTAATGTGTTTGGGATTCTCTCTGGCCTCCTCCCCCACCCTCTCTCCCTGCAGAACCTTGTTACTTTTTCTAGATTCCTCATCTTTTTCGATCATTTTTTTAAAATATCTTATAATTTTATCTTATTTTATATTTTTATAGATATAAAAAAACAGAATTAGTTATGGACAATATATATTGTTAAAATATAAAAATTCGTTGCTAATTTTATTTAATAATTAATAAATTAGCAATTGTTATAATTTGAACATTATATGAAGATTAAGAACTTCATATTCAGAACAAGAAGTTGGAGAGTAAGAAGAAGCAGTAAGAGTACACATAATGTGAGGAGAGGAGAGGAGATGAAGATCTGAATTTACTATCTTTGTATCATTTTTTTATGTTTACAATGATAAATGTACTTCTATATATACACTTTTACATGTCATTTAGTCGACTAACTAATATGCAACAAGAAAGCTGTTAATCTGCTAACTGCTACTAACTGATTTCCTCAACTAACTAACAGACTTCTAACTGTTTTCACTTGTTTGTTCTCTCAACAGCTCCCCTCAAACTGGATGTTGGAATATGTTCAATAATCCAAGCTTGGAACACAAGTACTAATGTTGAACTCTATTCAACCCTTTGGTAAACAAATCAGCAGGTTGATTTGTGTTGTTTATATTCAGTCTTTATCATGCCTCCCTGAATTTTTTTCCTTATGAAATGTAGATCAATTTCTATATGTTTAGTCCTTTCATGAACACCGGATTTGCAGCAATCTGCATTGCAGATTTGCTATCAGTGTACACTGTCACTGGTAAGTTAATGTTGATTCCAATTTCTTCTAGTATACCCAGTATCCAAGTTAATTCAGCCATTGTTCCTGCTAAGCTTCTATATTCTCATTAAGTTGAGCTTCTTGATATTGTAGACGGTTTCTTGGACTTTCATGATATAAGTGAGTCTTCAAATTTAACAATGTATCCAGTTACCGATTTCCTTGTGTGAGGGCATGCAGCCTAGTCAACATCACAGTATGTTGTTACTGTTTCCTGAGTTCTACTGAACATTAGTATTCCTTGTCCAGGCTGACTTTTGATTTATCTAACTATTCTGAGTGCAGCATCAAGATGTGATTTTTTTGGTTGTTGTAAAAATTGACTAAGAGTCTGCACATTGTAGGTTATTTCTGGTCTTATGACAGTTAGATAAAGTAGTTTTCCTATTAGTCTTTGGTATGAACTGATATCTTCCAGTACTTCATCTTCTGATTTTATTTTCTCTTTTTCTGTGTCTTGTTGCTTTTGAATGTGATCATCATACTCCTTGGTTATAAGCTTCATGTTGCAGTCAATAGGAGTATTGATAGGTTTGGCAGCTGCTAATCCAAGTTCAGAAATAAGTTCTAGAGCATACTTTCTTTTGTGCATTAGAATTCCTTTTTCTGATCTTGCAAATTCTAAGCCTAGAAAGTACTTTAGCTCTCCCAGATCTTTCATTTTGAATGCTTGTTATAGGGCTTGTTTTGTTTCATCTATTTGTTCCACGTGCTCTCCAGTAATCAGCATGTCATCCACATAAATCAATACTAAAGTTACTCATTTTCCTATTTTCTTTATAAATAAGGAATGATCATATTGTAACTGCTTAAACTCTATCTGAATTAGTGCTTTTGTGAGTTTAAAATTCCACTGTCTTGGTGCTTGTTTAAGTTCATACAAGTATTTGATCAGTCTGCATACTTGTCTATCCCCCTGACTGATGAATCCTTGTGGTAGTTCCATATAAATTTCATCATATAGATCACCTTGTAAAAAAGCATTATACACATCCATTTGATGTATGTGCCAGTGTCTGAATGCTGCCATAGATAGTATAGCTCTCACAGTAACCATTTTTACAACTGGAGGGAAAGTTTCTTGGTAGTCAATACCTTCTCTTTGGTTGTACCCTTTTGCAACTAATCTCGCTTTAAGTCTTTCAATAACTCATGTTTCTCTGTATTTGATCTTGTAAATCATTTACAGCCTATTGTATGTTTGCCTTCTGTTAAAGATACAATATCTCAAGTGTGATTATCTTGTAATGCTTTTATTTCTGCTTTCATTGCTTCCACCCATCTTGGATCATTTGATGCCTCAGTATTGTTCTTTGGTTCTGTTACTTCTGAGAATTTTGTGAGACAGGCTCTGTATTTTTGTGAGATTGATTCATAGGATATGTAATTGGCTATAGAGTAGGAAGTATTGTTGGATTTATTGGTAATGAAATCCTTGAGCCAAATTAGAGGTTTTTTGATCTATTAGATTTTCTGATAGATATTGCATTGGTAGGTTGATTCTATGTCTGAGATTGAGTCATGTGTGGTGAGGGATGTTGTACTTGTAGTGTATCAATTTGGTTTGTCTCTGATGTTATAGTCTTAGTTGGTGAATTGATATCTTGGGCATTTCCTGGAGTATCTAATCTTTGAACTTAATCTTCTTGTACAACAACCTGATGGAAATTTGTAGGCATAGGCATATATATATATTTGTAGTAGAGTATACATCTTCCCACTTACCGGTTTGATCATGTAGAAAGATTTGTCTTTCTGGTGTTTCTTATCTGAAAGGGAACTCATTTTTCCAGAAAGTAACATCTCTATTAACAAAGAATAATTTGTTTTGTATGTCATATAACACATATCCCTTTTGTTTTTTAGAATATTCCATCATAACACAAGTTTTTACTTTAGACTGTAATTTGTCAAATATTGTTAAGTCATTTGCATAGCACAAACATCCTAAAACTTTTAGATGATTGATAAATGGTTTTTTCTTGTAAATTTTCTCATAAGGTGTTATGCCAGTAAAAGAAGATGGTAGTCTGTTTATTAAGTAAACTGCAGTTTGAACACATAATCCTCGAAATTTCAAAGGAATGTTAGCTTGAAATCTCACTGCTCTAGTTATTTCAAGTATGCGACTATGTTTTCTTTCAGCCACTCCATTTTGTTGAGGTGAATAGGCACAGGATCTTTGATGTATAATTCCTAGAATTAAGAATAAACTGTTACATACATCATTTACAAACTCTGTTCCATTATTAGTTCTTATTGTATTTACTGTTTTATTAAACTGAGTATACACATATGTTAGGAATTGCTTAATTACCACACATACATCTTATTTGAGTTTCAATAAGTATATACAAGTCATCCTTGTAAAGTCATCCACAATTGTTAGAACATATTTGTTGCCATTGTGAGTTTGAACTTTGTAAGGTCCCCAAATATCCATATGTACAAGATCAAAGCTGGAAGAACTTTTATTAATACTGGCAGGAAAAGGAAGTCTACATTGTTTGGCACATGGACACACAATACACTTCTTTACAGTACTAGCTATAACATCAGATTTTGCTCTAATTAGTTTACTTAGAACAGTACTAGAGGTATGCCCAAATCTTCTATGCCCCAATTCTATTTCTTCCTCAGACAGTGCAGTAGATTCTTTATTCTCTTTCATATTTAGTCCTAGCTTGACTTGCTCATTAGGATGATGTCTTGATGGTTTCTGATTACTAACATGTATAAGCCATCTTGCAGCCTACCAATCTCCTTCACCCTCCCATTGTAAAGATCCTGAAATAGACATAATTTATGGTAGAAGGTGGTTGCACACTGTAACTCTTTAGTGAGTTTAGATACAGACATTAAGTTATATTTGAAATGTGGTAAATAAAAAACATTGTTAAGTGTGCATCTATTAGATATAGTACTTTATCTTGTATGAGTAACACTGACTGTTTCTCCATTTGGTAAGTGTACTTTCTTAGACTGGATGTATTAGTTACTCTGTTAACTTTATTTAGCATTTCTATATTAGAGACCATATGGTTAGTTGCACCGGTATCTATAATCCATTGTTTGACTATATTAGCTACCAGTAATGCTTTATGATTGTACATACCTGCTGCATTAGCAGAAGATTGAGTAGTTGATTCTTTAGTGGCTTTAGACTGCATGTTGGTGTTCAGCAATTGTACAATTTGTTCATATTGCTCCTTAGAAAACACAAGTGCTCCTTGAACTTGCCAGCTACTTCGATTTATCCCAGCCCTAGAGGACTTGTTACTCATGTCATTGATTCTGCATATTTTCCCAGTACTACTATCATATTCATTTGCATATACATTGTGAGCAGCATGTTCCTTTCTTTTGAATTTAAAATTTGGAGGATAACCAACTACCTTGTAGCAAAATTCTTTTGTATGCCCTTTCATTTTACACACTTCACAGAACAAGTTAAAGTTCTTTTTGAATTTCTGTGAACTTGGTCATGTCCTAGAGTACATGGCAGTAGGATCATGACTAACATTGTGACTAAAACCACTAGGTCCAACTCCTAAGAGTCCATCAGACTTTGCTGTAATAGATTTTTGATTTTCATCACTAGTTATCATGGAATAAGCCTTGTTAACAGTAGGTAGTGGAGACATCAACAGAATTTGGCTTCTTGCTTGCATATAATTCTCATTTAACCCCATCAAGAATTGATACAGTTTTGTCTTTGAAGGTATTCTACAAACTCTTTAGACTTAGGACATCCACAACTAGGGGTGGAACTAAAAATTGAAATTCTATCCACAATGTTTTTAGTTTAGAGAAATATGCAGCCACACTTGAGTTTCCTTGAGTTAAAGTGGTTATTTCTCTATGTAGTTCATAAGTTCTTGAGCCATCTACCTTATCAAATCTTTCTCTTAAGTCTTCCCATACTTCATAAGTTGTGTTTGCATATAGTACACCACTAAGTAATCCATTGGAAACTGAATTCATTAACCAAGCCTGAACCACAACATTTACTCTATCCTACTGATCCCACCATTCTTCTTCATAGTTTTCTTTCTTACACTTCTCATTTACAAAGCCAAGCTTATTTCTACCAATTAATGCAATCCTCATAGATTTTCTCCATAATTCATAATTTTTAGAACCAAGTAATTGAAAAGATATGAGTGATACACCACTTACATCAGAGAATTGTAGAAACAGTGGATGGTTATGGTTTATTGTGACAATGATTTCAGAATTTCTTCTTACTGTTGGATTGGTGTTTTCAATTGCAGTTGGATTTGTGTCCATTGTAGTTTGTCAAAAAGAGATCAAGATAAGATTCGGAGGTTAAAGATTGAGCTATTATTCATATATGAGTACTTATACCATCACCAGAGACAACCTTCAGAATTTGATGTATTCTGGTCAAGAAAATGCTAGAAACTTATATTTGAATGTTTAGAGTCTCAACTTAGACTTAAGAGGATGAATCTTAGATGAGTAACCTCAAGAAAATTACAGACATAGGTTCTGAACTTGTGTTTAACAATCAGTAATATCATAAACTTTCTGTGCAAAGGATTATGGTTTGAGCCAAGTCTATATGTCAAGAAAGATTACCAGAACTTTAAGGTAAGCAGTAATGCACTGAGAACTGATGATATGATCAATCATTTTTCAGAAAAAATCAGAAGAATAGAATAGATTTGCAGAAAAGAGAAGAATAAGAAAACCTTAATTAGAATCAGTAGATTGTCTTCGGTAATCTTGCGGAAGAAAGACAATCATTGTGTCTTGGATAGGCTATGATACCATGTTATAATCTGAACATTGGATGAAGATTAAGAACTTCATATTCAGAACAAGAAGTTTGAGAGTAAGAAGAAGCAGTAAGAGTACACAGAATGTGAGAAGAGAAGTGAAGAGGAGGGGAGAGGAGATGAAGATCTGAATTTACTATCTTTGTATCATTTTTTTTATGTTTACAATGATAGGTGTACTTCTATATATACACTTTTACATGTCATTTAGTCGACTAACTAATATGCAACAAGAAAGTTGTTAATCTACTAACTGATTTCTTCAACTACTGATTGATTTCCTCAACTAACTAACAGGCTTCTAACTATTTTCACTTGTTTGTTCTCTCAACAACAATAAATTATGAAAAATAATCTTGTTAATTACGAACTATTAATTAGCAATAGATTATTGATAAATTTTGTAGCTAATTTCTTTTTTTCTTTTTTTGTAGTACCATCAAACCACCTAAAAGATAACCGTGGGTAGTTCATAAAGTTCAAAATTAATAACCTAAAAAAAGGCAAGCTATGTGCTGAAACAAGTTAAATGCATATATGAAGTTTATATCATTAGCGTATTATAAGTTAAATTCAATTTTTATTATTTCTAAATCATTTTCTGATCACCTTCAAAAAATTCCAACCCTTCAAACTTAGTCTGTCATAGTAATCATCACGTTCTGTAAACTGTACAAATTCTCTACCTACTGATGATAATTTCGTTCTATACGATATATATGATGGTTCCCTTTATTTACCTATATAGATAGATTGATAGCTACAAAAAGAGGAGTATTGAGTAACTTTTGGGGTTGTAAGGGTAAATAACCAAAGTGGGGTCGTTGTATAATATGTACTCCTTCTGTTACCATGTATGTTACATACTTTTCTTTATGTTACTCCCGAATAATAATTTAACTTTAGAATGTTTATTTTATTCCTAATAACATCATTTACAGTCATAAATATTTTTAATTCATTTTAAATCAAAATTTTCAAAAGTTATTTTTTAAATTTTAAATTATGTGTCCAGTCAAATATATTCATAAATGGAGACCGATGAAGTATATAACAAGCATTACTACTTATAAGTCCAACCTATTGTCCATTCTGCTCTCTCTTTACATTTTTGCTACTGCAATTTTGCTCTGAACAAACTATATATCCATTGTTAGATAGTGACTTTGAGAATCACCCATCACCTTCATACTTCACGAGAGATAATTCTTTTGTTCTTTCTTCCTTCTTCTCTTTAGTTTATTTTTTTGGTCTCTCTTTATTGGCGTTAGTTTTACTCTTAACAAATTTACTAGCTAATTGTCAGTGCCACCTGTTTTACTCCAAAACAAAATCCATGCTTAGTTGTGTTGTAATCCATAATTTGGATTTTCTGTATCTGAATTAGCTTTTGCTCCACTTGTTGGTTCATAAAACCAAAGTTTGTTACACGAAGTAGGTGTTAGATTTGTATTTATTAGTATATATATATATATATAAGATGAATCAACAAGAGAGGAACAAACAAATGTATTCAGAGCACTACTAATAGCGGTTGCTTTTCTTTATTAGAGTCTTCTTCAGTACTCTCTCATCAACCTGTTATGTTCTCTGAAGAAGCTAGTGTTTCTTCCATGGCTCAAAACATCTCAAATCAGCACGACCAGCAGCCACAAAAGATCAAGAAGAAGAGAAGCCTCCCTGGAAATCCTGGTACTCAAAAAATAAAATCTACACTTTTTTTTTCAAAAAAATAAATAAATTGTGGTGTCTAGTGCAGCTTGTTCACGCCTCAACTATTTTACTGGTCGGACCTGTTAATTACAGCTCCCACCAATACAAGTATCGAGTTAACTCTACCAATCGATCAAGGATTAAGAAGATAACAAAAATCACTAAACATTTTTAAATCTTGATATCTCATGATTTTCACCGCTATGTGCAAAAAAGAAAAAAAATTATATACATATATAAACTAGATTGATTTCTTTTTAATATTTTTTTTGTCTCAACTGCGATTTAAATCTTGAAATCCCATGATTTTCCACCTCTAGGTGCAAAAAAGAAAAAGTTTATATACATAACCTTGATTGATTTATTTTATTTTACTTTTTTTGGTCTCGACTGAGATTTAAATCTTGATATCCCATTAGTTTTCACCGCTAGGTGCAAAAATGAAAAAAAGAATTACATACATAACCTAGATTGATTTCATTAAATCTTTTTTGGTCTCAATTGCGATTTAAATTTTGATATCCCGTGATATTTCACCACTAGGTGCAAAAAAAATTACATACCTAACCTAGATTGATTTTTTAAATCTCTTTTTGGTCTCAATTGCGATTTAAATCTTGATATCTCATGATTTTTCACCGCTAGGTGGACAGAAAAAGTTTACATACATTAGCTAGATTGCTATTTTTTTGGTCTCGGATGAAATTTAAATCTTGATATCCCATGATTTTCGCGACGAGGTGCGAAAAAGAAAAAGTCTACATACATAACCTAAATTGATTTTTTTTTTGAAAAAAAAATGGTTACAAATTTCAATGTTGATTGTTTGTTATGTACAGATCCAGATGCTGAAGTGATTGCTTTATCACCAAAGACCCTTTTAGCAACAAATCGATTTGTGTGTGAGATTTGTAACAAGGGATTTCAAAGGGATCAAAATCTTCAGCTTCATAGGAGAGGCCATAACCTTCCATGGAAATTGAAGCAAAGGAACAACAAAGAAAATAGGAAAAAAGCATATGTTTGCCCTGAGCCTACATGTGTTCATCACCATCCTTCCAGGGCACTTGGTGACCTCACTGGAATTAAGAAACATTATTGTAGAAAACATGGTGAGAAAAAATGGAAATGTGACAAGTGTTCCAAGATTTATGCTGTTCAGTCTGATTGGAAGGCTCACTCTAAAACCTGTGGTACAAGAGAGTATAGATGTGACTGTGGAATCGTCTTCTCCAGGTAATTTTCAAACCATTTAATTTTTATACGTTAACAGATATGTCGTTTGTACTCTTAAAAAATGTTGACGTGTGTATTAGATGTTCCAAAGGTAGCGTATTTTTGGAGGATTCAACACGGCAGTATTTTTGAAGAGTCTAAGCAATGAAAAAAAATTACATATATTTTTCGTGTGTATTTTTGTCTTTAATCTTTTTTGTTTTTACGAAATTTGTGATGTCACATGCTCAATTTGTGAGGGTTCTGTGTTTGTTTTATTAGCAGTACTTAGTTTTTGTTTTGTGGCTGTACCTAGACAAGAGTAGTGTGAACACTGCACGGAGTGTGTGTGTGTTTTTTTTTTAAATAAAATAAAATTGTTGTGGCAGGTAGCTAGTGTAGAAACGGACACAATTAAATACAAGTAGTCCTTGTTGACTGTTGACAGAGGATATCTAACAAGGAAAATTGAATGCATTATACCTCAACGCTGAACATGCCAGGGGTTTAGATTTACTTGGCACCCAAAAGATAAATTTTGATTTAAAATGTGAAGAAATTTGGATTATATGTTACCTTTTTGGGACTTATTTATATAAAATGTCAGTATAATTTTCTTTTTACACTTGGTATGATTTACTCTCTTTTAAATGCCTTGAATAAAGAAATGCAGATAGGAGAGAGAAGCTCCCCGGACTAATTTTATTCAATTTTGTTAAATAATTATTAATGGAGTGACATCCTAAAAACCAATCAAAGAAAAAGGTTGAATGCTTTCTTGTGACTCATGGTCGAGAATCTTGAAACTCCAATTGTTTTTCAAAACTTTCAATGGAGGGTATCATTATTCACTTGTACTTCTGAAGTCATCATAGCTACCATGTAAAAAATGAAGAAGAGAAATAAAAAGACAAATTGAAGAGAGTTTAATTTCTATTCACCTTTTAGTAATACTTTTATTATTTAAAAATTAATACATATAATTGTTGATAAAATATGAAATTAGTATGAGAGCTCAGATTTCAATGAGGGCTTTTAGGTGAGGCAGTATATTGTCCCTGCCAATATTATTTCTTTTTTTTTCTTTGCTTTTGCATGCAATTGTTAAAACATCAGTCAACTGTCTTGTCTCTATCCTCCTTTCTTTCTCACTCACTACAATCATACCCATTTTTCTATCATGACATACTTTTAATTTGACCCTCCAGGACTCCATTTTTATGTGAATTCCTTACCTTTTATCAAAGCTTTATGACATCTCCCATAACGCATGCACAGTTATATCCTTTTAATTAGGTATCCGAAGCTTTTTATATATCTTTTTCTTGTGAATCAGGAAAGTTTATGGTGCATATATTTCACGGGAAAATTGTTTGCGAAATTTATAGCTCTGTTTAAATATACTCTATTGTCTATTCTTTCAGTCATTACAGAATTGTGTTGGCCACGCTATGATTAATTTTAAAGAAAAATAGTTATAAGACCGTAAATAGCTTAATTAAGTTTTTGACTTGTCCATAGAAATTTACTTTAATTAGATGTGCTGTCTTCGAGTAAATTGTAGTAAATCCTTTACTAAATGTCATTATTAATTTTTCTCTATGTGAAAAATGGAGCTAAACCATTTTTTAAGTGATGAACTAATAGTGCAAATTCTCTTTTTTATATTTTCTGTGTAAAAGTTAAACTCATCCATTAATCTTATGACTATGATTCTTGATGAATTTCCTTCTAAAGTACTATCTTACAGAGATTTGATTACACCCATATTTATTGTTACTAGTATTTGTTTTAATGTTTCGAATGAAGAGTGAGGAACACTAAAGGATCAAATCTTTACTTCCACCTCCCAATAGTTCTATTTCTTGTCAATATTGTTGTCATCCATGACAAATTTACAATTTAAATTTAATGAGTTTATACGTTTTATATATGTGCCAATATTTTTGTTTTTCCTCAGTTCGAGTTGAACGTAATGTGAGTGACTGAATGATGTGTTATTGCATTAATGCATTTGGCAGGAAGGATAGCTTTGTTACACACAGAGCATTTTGCGATGCTTTGGCTGAAGAAAGTGCCAGGCTCTCAGCAAACCCAGCCCTAATGCGTAGAGCTGCCATTGCCTCCACAATCGTCAACTCTGCTGGCACAGGCGAACCAAACTTCCATCTCAACGAATCATCGCTCTTCCCTTACCCCACCAACCAACGCCATTTCGCGAACCCTCCACCGGTTGTCACCGCGGTGACAACCCATATCTCCCGGAACCCATGGGACCCACAAATCCCATTAAACCCTAACCCTACTACCCATGAAGAAAATGATCACAACCACATTGTCCACCCTATTCCTATCAAGACGGAATCAATTCACATCCCGATTTCATCTCCGCTACAATTTTACCAAGATCATGATCGTCATCCATTTTTTCACAAGAGTTCTTTCTCCATCCCTTCGCCTCAACTCTCTGCCACAGCATTGCTCCAGAAAGCAGCCACTATAGGTATTGTTAGGGTTTGCCTTGAATTTTCTAACTTATTTTAGTTTTACCATAATTGTGTTTTACTTCGGAAAAAAAAATTAGTAGAAAATGACTCTTCCTTATCTATAGTTTTTGGACTTCTATAAATAGCAAATCCTCATACACAACACAATAACATACACAATCTGATTATACTAAAATATTATGCATATTTTTATTTGTTAGATTTCGCATGACGCGTTGTTATTTCGATCTCAACAGGTACACACTCCACTGTGAGTCACGTGAATTCAACTATGGCCCACCTAAACAGAGCCACTCTCGGTCACGTGACTCCCAAGATGGATTTTCTAAGTTTTGGGTCGGAAAACATGTCGACCAATTGGCAGAAAAGCGAAAATCTAACGAGGGATTTTCTTGGGTTAACTGGAGATATTCATGATCATGACGAGTCATCAGCAAGTGCAGGTGGCAGTGGTGGTGGTGGAAGGCTTATGGCCAATGCAAATGGGCGGAATGGGGTGATGTATGGGATGCAGGACTTTCATCAACCATTTTACGAGAGTGACAATTCGGTGTTGAAACATCATCAATTGGGGTTTGGTTTTGCTGCAACAGGAACATGGGGGAATTGCTGATGAAGTAACTTGCTATATGAATGGGTGAATTTCAGAGATATCTCTATCATGAATAGAGAGAAGAAAGAGACTAGCAAAGAAGAAGGAATGGAAAAGTAGAAAAAGAGTGACAGAAAAAATTAAGAAAAAAGACAATGAAAATAGAGCTTTTCGTTTGTCGTGTTTGCAAGAACCATTTTTATCCTTTTCTTGTTTTAGTTGTGACGTTTTTTTCGTGTTGGTAATGAATGTTCTTTTGTTAAAATTTTAAGTCTTTGTTATCGTATTTGCAATTGTCTCTCATCTATGTGTGACCATACTCGAAAATGCCCAACACAACAAAATATATGTAGCACTAATTCTTTTTTATTTATAACGGTGGTATCTAAATTGCAGGTACTTCGATAATTCTATCGATTGTTTTTTACTACCTCCTATTAACATAGATATCGAACAGTTTTGGCTGTCAAGAGTTTGGCACGCAGGGACGGAGCTACCCTTGCCCAAGGGTATCGTCTCGCCGGAAAATTACATTGTATAGATAAGTTAAATTTTGGTTATATGAATATATATATATGTGTTGACACCTCTTGGTTGAAGATTCACCGTTGAGGGATTGCAAAAATTTCCTAAGGTCGCATTTTCGATTCGAGGTTGCAACATAATTATAATATTTTGACATCCCTTAATAAAAAATTTGGCTCCGCCACTATTGGTACATAATGTCCTACTGCAATAATTCTAAGAAAAATGTCCATATTTTGGACATTCCACCCAATAGAATATTATGGGTTACTCTTATAGCATTGTATAATGTTCTTCCTTAATTCTGAATCTATTTCTTGAAAGAAAATAATTTTTTAAAATTTTTTTCATCTCAAATTGTATCCTATGGACAAGGATCTAAATTTCATCAGATTCACACCTACACTTGCTTGATCAATCAAAGAACGCTAGAGAGAAGAAAAGAGGGTAAAAAACTCTCTTTTTCGATTTTAATTTCAACCAATCTATAGTTTGATAGTCAAAATTGTGTAATTAATACTTGGATTAATATCATTTCATTTTAATGAGAATGAAAATGAAAAACAAGAGATACATTTTCTAGAAGTATGGACAAACAAAAATTTAACTACAAGAAAAGCACTTTATGAAGTTTCCAAAACTTAATTGATTTATTTGTTGCTTTAGCGGTCTTCCTCACTATTAGAACATTTTTACTGCTTATTCTTTACTGTAAATAATTAGATTGTTATTTTTGCTTTCACTATTTTAGGAGTCCATTATTTTATTTTCCTTGATTTTTGGTGCAGTTCCACCATAGGAGGAGACTATTAGTTTGTTCCGTGTACATATTTCAGTTCTTCGTCAATTAATGAAAGTATCTTTTTGCTTCATCTTGCTCAATTTATTATATGGTATCTGAGCTCACATCTTAACTCTCCCAAGTTTTTTTTTCGATCCTCTAACTACTACCACGTGCACACTTTTAACATGCTTGAAAACGTCAGAAATGCGGACTCCACCGACAGCAACTCTAACATTGTTGTTCAGTTCAATCTAGTGTCACAGTTGCTGATAAAGCTTGTTGGCAGCCATCACTTTTCTACATGGAAAGCGCAGATTTTCATGCTCATGCATGGGCACAATCTGTTCGGCCATCTTGACGACTCTTATCCCGATCCTTCAACAACTCTCACTCAAAACAATAGAGAAGTGACGAACCCAGCATATAACATTTGGTTCTGCCAAGATCAATTGATCCAGAATGCCATAATGGCTTCTGTCAATCTGGCGATCGCTGGAACCGTGGCTGCTGCCTCTACTGCTAAACTTGCTTGGGACTCCCTACACCTGTTTATGCCAACAAGTTCCAAACGCAAATTTTTAGCCTTCTGACCAGCTCGCGCATCTATCAAAGGACTCCCACCCAGTCGTTGATTACCTCCATCAAGTGTGATCTCTCTGCAATGAGCTCGCCATTACTTGTGCTACAGTCACAACCGATGAGTTGATAGTGAAAATTTTGAGCGGTCTTGTCTCAGATTTTCGTGAGATTTCTGCTGCAATTCGGACAAGAGATTACAAACATGAGTTGTATGCAGAATTAATTGATTATGAGCTCTTCCTCAAACATGAGGAATTGAAAAAAGAAATGACTCTTATAATTGTTGCTATGGTAACTCACAACAGATCCACCAATTTCAACAATCGCATTGCTTGTCGACCCATTAAGAACTCACAATGACATTCTAACAATCGTACAAATGCTCCCACGCAAGGGCGTTATACCAATAATCTCGTTCGTTGTCAATTATGCAACAAACCGAGTCACACTGCAACTGTTTGCAGGTCACAGTCTTAAAATCATTTAGATGCAAAAACACATTTTCTTTCAGGTAATCAAGCTGCAGCAAACCAATGGATTGTCGACTCCGGTGCTACTCATCATGTCACCACAGAGCCTACAAATTTTGAAGCATATAATGGTTCAGAAGGCTTAGTTATGGGCGATGGTAAAAGAATCTCAATTACTCATCACGGTTCAACTGAATTGATTGCATCAAACAATGCTTTTAGTCTGACTGATACTTTGTATGCACCTGTTATCAAACAAAATATTCTTTTTGTATCAAAATTTTGTCAAGATAATTTGACCTCAATTGAATTTTCTCCCTTTGCTTTCCTTTTGAAGGATTTGAAAATGCAGACTCCGCTGGTATCCGGGCGGAATAGGAACGACTCTATGAATGGCATAATTTCACTGTTAATAAGCCTATTGTTCAAGTCTCCACTGCAATAGTTCTTCGTCAAGTCTAGCACCATTATCTTGGTCATCTCCACTCAAGAATCTTGAACTTTGTTTTTGAATAAATTTTCTCTACCAGTTTCATCACCGAACAAGTTTAATTTATGTAATTCTTGTTATTCAAATAAAGTTCTAACACTTTCTATTCAATTATTTGTCTCTAATTAGTATTTCTCCGTTATAAATACTTTTTAGTGACTTGTGGTTTCCATCAATTGTCCTTTTCATTGATAAAAAATGATATGACTGTGTTTTCATTGATCAGTACACCAAATGCATTTGGTTGTACACTCTTAAAAATAAAAATGAGGTTCGAGACATTTTTTTCAAGTTTCATCCCTTAATGGAAAAAAAAAAAAGAAGGAAAATTGTCTCTCTATATACTGATGGAGGAGGTGAATATAAAGGTCTTGATTCATATCTCAATTCACATGGAATTGAACATCTTGTATCACCTCCTCATATGCCGCAAAGAGTGGCCATAGCGGAATGTCGTCATCAACACATTATTGAAACTGCCAAAACACTTTTACACGAGGTATTCTTATCTATAAATTTTTTATCATTTAATTGTCAACACGCAGCCTATCTGATTAATCGACTGTCCACATAATTTTTAAATAATATATCATCATATAAAAAATTATTTGGTGTAGCACCCAAATATGATTCACTTAGAACCTTTGGTTGTGTATGTTACCCATGGCTTAAGCCATACATCACCCATAAACATGAGCCTAGGTCAACTTCATGTGTCTATTTAGGCTTCTCTCATGTTCATTATGCACACCAATGTTTTGATTCCATTCATTCTAAATTCCATATTTCAAGAGCTGTAAAGTTTTTTAAAAATATTTTTTTCTTTTAAACAATATTCTCACATATTAAAAATAATTCTTTTACGCTCACATGGGAAGTTATTGACACTCGTACATACTCTCAACCTCAAACTTTTTCACCGTATATTTCTCCTATTTCAGTTCAACAGATGTTGATCACAATGGTGCAGGAAACGGAAATAAGTAAGTGTTAAGTATTACAACAAAATGAAATTACAACAAACTGAAATTACAATAAACTGGAACAAGAAACTGAGATTACAAACACTTTGATATGCTGGGTCGAGTGATGGCACTCTGTCTTTAAGACAAGATTGCCCCGTATATATCCTTTCTACGTTCTGAATAATAGTCTCCCAAGATAAAACAGCAACTCAACAAATGAGCAAAGGAAACTCAAGTGTTACTTTGAAAAACTTAGTGTAATGAAATGATGCTGGAAAGTAGTAGGAAGAATTTGATTTTTCGTTTGTGTGTTATGTTGTCTCAACAATTGAGCAAAGGCTTCATTATATAGTGCAAGGAGGGGACTTATCAACTGCCCACATAATTGTTGTTAGAGCTTTTAGGGAGAGTTATTCAGCCAAGTAATGACTGAATTGATGTGCATATTAATGGAGGTTAACGTTCCAAAACCAATAGCAAAAGCACAAGTTCTCTGCCCAATTTAACTTATCTGAAACATCAGGGACCAAACTATAAATAAGAAGCGGGGTCCAAAAAGATAATATCAGAAGAAGCCCACGACCCCCCGTGACTCGTGACCGGACCGGACCGGACGGGCGGGCGGCGGCGGCGGCGGCGCACATGTGGGCTTAGCCTCGAACCAAAGCACATCTAGGTCCGCCCTCCTTCAAACACATGGGTTACCCCTTGGGATCCCAAACCCCAAGCCAATTTTGAGACTCATAAACTAAACAAATCTTCCTTCCCCCGCCGATGAGGGAGGATTGTTCTTTACCACATTTTCATGCTTCAAACACCTCACTTCGTAGACCAATATATCTTCTATTTCTCAACGAAATTTGACGATCCTTGGCCCTACAGTCATCTACTTACTTAGTAGATTATGCACGTGTGAAGAATCAAAGTCTCCAACATGCGGAACCCTAGTGTTTAAGTCATTAAAGATGGTTGGACGCAACTCTCACCAAAGGCAAATTTCCAACAACAGATTCCTACCCTTGGCCAAGCTTGTGAATCTGTCTCCTCCAACCAGAATTATGCGCGTCCAACGACTTCAGGTAATACAATTTTTGAGCTTTCTCTTTCCCCTACTTATTTGCAGAGATCCCTATCTTATCACCTACCATCGCCGAAATAAGATACGAATTTTGCCACCTGCTTATACAACCTCTCCTGCACAACCAGCGAATTTGCCACCACTTTATCTGCCCCCACATATTTCTCCAACCTATTTGACACCACCTCCTCCGCCCCCACCTCCTCTTCCAAACCTCCCAACTACCCGATCACAAAATAATATTTTCTGCCCAAGAAACCATTCAATTTGATAGACGGTCCATGTATATTCGGTATATACAAACCGTGTATTGTGTATATTTAGTTACCATATTATTAGAATTCTTGTACATGTATAATTATGGTAGTAGTTTTGTATTAGGAAAAAATTGTAGTCTTGTATTAGGAAAAGGTAGATATAATTTCCATAGTTAAAGCTTGTATATCATGTAAATATACCTTATTCATTAATGAAAATAATCAGAGGATTATTCTCTTTCATGGTATCAGAAGTCTAGGGCAAAAATTTTCTTCTCCAAACCCACATACTTTCGCCGCCCTAACTCGGACAACCTTCTCGGCCAACGGCCGTAACCCTACCCCCACCCCCTTCTTTTCAAATGTTTCCAAATCCCAAATTCTCCTCTTGTTCTTCCATTATGTCTACCACAAAGAACACCTTTCATCATGCCCTTGCAGTCTCCAATATCAAAAATAACATACCTATCGTTCTTGAGATGGAAAACGTCCAATACGCGATGTGGGCATAATTATTTAAAATTCACGCAAGGCCTAATAGGGTCCTCCATCACATCATCACGCCTGAAAAAGTCAAGGAGAATGTGCCTACCACCAATGATAAAATAGAGTTGTGGGAAACTCTTGATGCTACGGTGCACTAGTGGATTTATTCCACCATTTCTATGGACCTCTTACAGACTATTATCGAATCCGACGCAATAGCAATGGAAGCTTGAAACAGGTTACGTGATATATTCCAAGATAACAAAAATTCTCGAGTCGTGACCCTTGAGCAGGAATTCTCCCACATTAATATAGAGATTTTCCGAATGTCTCCGCCTATTGTCAAAGGCTCGAGGAGTTGTAGGATCAACTCAAGAACTTTGGCGCGCCCGTCACTAATGATCGTCTTATTTTTCAGATGGTTACAGGACTCTCTGAGGCGTATGCTGGAGTTGGAACTCTTCCTCGTCAAAGCAATCCTCTCCCGATGTTCTACTAGGCACGTTCCATACTCACCTTAGAGAAAGCGAGATTGGCCGAAAAGGCAGCAACCGGAGCAAATTCCATCATGATGGTGGCCACGTTACGCGACTCCGACGACACTCACTCATTTTCAGAAAATTCTGGCCAAAATCGTAATAATGGTGGCGGTAAAAAGGGTCAAAATTGGAAAAATAGTGTCAAAAACCGTGGCGGCGGTGGTGGAAGTGGCGGAGGACGAGGTGGCGGTAGTGGCCAGCCTGGGCCGCAGCACCACTGGTCGCAACCTTGGGCCAGTGGACCTTGGTCGTGGGGTTGGGCTAGTGGGCAGTGTCCCAATGCTCCCTATTCGGCTCCCTCTGTTTGGGCCAGGCCCAGTAGTAGCAATCAGCAGCCACCAGCGGCCCAGAATCGGCAAGCCTGGCAGCAACCTGTCCGCTTGGGCCACGGCCTCAGCAGGCCTTCCCTACTACGGGCCCAGCAGCCACCCCGAACCATACGGATATCGAGGCAGCGATGCACACACTTGATTAAATCCTCCGAATTTAAATTGGTACATGGACACCGGTGCTACTTCTCACATGACGTCTGCACCAGGTAATCTCTCATCTTATTTCAATTTGAGCAAAAATCGTGGCATAATTGTTAGTAATGGTAATTCAATTCTAATTCGTGGTTATGGTCACACATATTTATCTCCCCCGAACCCACCCTTAGCCTTGAAAAATGTCCTTCATGCACCTCACTTAATTAAAAATTTGGTGTCTGTTCGAAAATTTACAACTGATAATTGGATTTCTGTTGACTTTGACCCTTTTGGATTTTCAGTGAAGGATTTTTCGACGGGGATACCTCTAATGAGATGTGATAGTCGGGGCGAGCTCTATCCCATCACCGCTTCCACCATCACAACCACTAATCAAGCCACACAGTCAATATTTGCCGCCTTAGCACCTTCCTTATGGCATGCGCGTTTGGGTCATCCGGGGGCATTTGTCATTTCCTCTCTTAAAAATAATAATTTTATTGAGTGTAATAGTATGCGTAGCACTAATGTTTGTCCTTCTTATCCGGTTTGGGAAACATATTAAATTGTCGTTTGTAGCCTCGAATTCTAGTACTTTGTTGCCATTTGATATTATTCATAGTGATTTGTGGACATCTCCCGTTTTGAGCTCTTTGGGCCACCGTTATTATGTGTTATTTTTGGATGATTATTCTAATTTTTTGTGAACTTTTCTGTTATCTAAAAAGTCTCAAGTTTTTTTCCACATTCCTATCGTTTAGAGCATTAATCTGTACCCAATTTGAACGGAAAATTAAAAATATTCAATGTGATAATGGAAGAGAAATTGATAATGGACCATTTCGGGAATTTTGTAATGCTAATGGCATATCCTTTCGTGTTTTTTGTCCTCATACATCCTCACAAAATGAGAAAGTCGAAAGAAAAATTCTTACCATTAGTATTATTGTTCGGACTTTACTAGCTCATGCTTCATTACCACCTTCATTTTGGCATCATGCTTTACAAATGGCTACTTACCTTCTTAACATACTCCCTAGCAAAGTATTAGCATACCAATCTCCACTAAGAATTCCTTATCATAAAGATCTTTTGTATTCTCATCTTAGGGTGTTTGAGTGTTTGTGCTATCCTCTCTTCCTATCCACTACAATTAACAAACTTCAAGATCGTTCTACCGTTTGTGTGTTTTTGAGTTATCCGTCTAATCATCGTGGTTACAAATATTTTTGATTTATCCTCTAATAAAATCATAATTAGTCGTCATGTCATTTTTTATGAAACCCAATTTTCGTTTGCTAAATTGTGTAATTCCATGTCTAATTCATATAATTTTTTGGATGATGGGCTCTCACCGTATGTGGTCCACCATTTAGTTCGGTCCTCGCATCGGGATCTGGACCAGGAGACCCGTGACCAAATTCCGCCAGTAGGCCCACTGCTTGCTGGCCCAATTGTCCAGTTTCCGAATCCTATTTCTCGGCCAGTAGGCCCACTGCCTGCTAGCCCATCCATGCTTTCTCCAGGTCCAGTTTCTCAGCCAGCAGACCCACTTCCGACATCCATACACCGACCTAGGTCGGGACCACTTCTATTTCGAGTCAAGGGGCCGTTACTCGTAGCCAAAGGGGTATTTTTATACCAAAACAACATTTTAATCTCAATTCTAATGTCACTAATTCACTCCTACCACGTAACTCAGTGTATGCCCTTCATGACCCAAATTGGAAAATGGTCATAGATGATGAATATAATGCTCTTATTGAAAATAAGACGTGAGAGTTGGTGCCCCGTCTGCCTGGTGTCAATGTTATTCATTCTATGTGTATTTTTACTCATCAGGAAAAATCTGATGGTTGTTTTGAGAGGTATAAGGCCCGTCTTATAGGTGATGGCAAAACTCAACAGGTTGGCGTGGATCATGGAGAGACATTTAGTCTGATGGTCAAACCGGCAACCATTTGTACTGTTCTCAGTCTGGCTCTCTCGAAAGAATGGCCCATTTAACAGCTGGATGTGAAAAATGTTTTCTTACACGGTGATCTCATGGAAACAGTATACATGCATCAGCCCTTGGGTTTCAGAAACCCCGATCATTCTAACCATGTCCGTTTGTTGAAGAAGTTCTTGTATGGGCTAAAATAGGCCCCTCGGGATTGGTATAAAAGGTTTGCAGATTATGTGTCTACTATTGGATTTTCTCACAACAGGTCTGATCATTCTCTATTCATCTATCATCGTGGTACTTCTCTGGAATACATTCTGTTATATGTGGATGATATATATTGACTGCCTCTTCTGATAAACTGCGCAAGTCTATCATGTCTCTTCTCAGTTCTGAATTTGCTATGAAAGACTTGGGGCCCTTAAGTTACTTTTTGGGTGTAGTTGTCACTCGTCATGCATGTGGTCTTTTTCTATCCCAGAGGAAGTATGCAGTTAAGATTATTGAATGGGCTGGCATGTCATCATGTAAGTCCTCTTCTAATCCGGTGGACACCAAACCAAAGCTGAGTGTTAATTCTAGCATACCTTATAAGGATCCTTCCCAATATCGTAGTCTTGCAGGGGCTCTTCAGTATCTTACATTCACGAAGCCCGATATTACTTATGCAGTGCAGTAGGTGTTTTATTTATGCATGATCCGAGGGACGAGCACATGCATGCTCTCAAACGCATTGTGTATTACATTCATGGCACTATTGATTATGGTTTGCACTTATATCCATCTTATGTATCTACTCTTGTGTCTTATATAGATGCTAATTGGGGTGGATGTCCAGATACCAGATGTTCGACATCTGGTTATTATATGTTTCTTGGTGATAACTTGGTCTCTTGGTCGGCTAAACGTCAGGCTACGTTATCGCAATCCAGTGCGGAGGCCGAGTATCGAGGGGTAGCCAATGTGGTGTCTGAGTCATGTTAAATGCGTAATCTCCTATTAGAGCTTCATTTTCCTATTCAGAAAGCTACCTTGGTCTTCTGCGATAATGTTAGTGTGGTCTATTTCTCTGGGAATTCAGTCAAACATCAGCACACTAAACATATCGAGATGGATATTCACTTTGTTCATGAAAAGGTAGCTCGTGGACAAGTATGTGTCTTGCATGTCCCTTCACAGTACCAAATTGCTGACATCTTTACTAAAGGTCTCCCCTTAGTTCTGTTTGAAGATTTTAGGGACAGTCTCAGCGTACAACAACCGACTGCTATGACTGCAGAGGTGTGATAGACAGTCCATGTATACTCGGTATATATGGACCGTGTATTGTGTATATTTAGTTATCATATTATTAGATTTCTTTTACATATATAATTATGGTAGTAGTCTTGTATTAGGAAAAGGTTGTAGTTTTGTATTATGAAAAGGTAGATTTAATTTCCATAATTAAAGATTGTATATCATGTATTTATATCTTATTCATTAATGAAAATAATCATAGGACTATTCTCTTTCACAATTATCTTGTCCCACTTTATGATAATGTTACCCTTATACCTTCAAGCATGCTCTAAATCACCCAAAATGGAGGTCATATATGCAAGCTGGATATGATGCGTTAATTCGGAATCAATTATGAGAATTGATCCCTCCGGATTCTAATAAAAATGTTGTTGATTATAAGTAGATTTACAGGATAAAAAAGAAAGTTGACAGTTCGGTTGACAGATACAAAGCTCGGTTGGTTGTTAAAGGGTTTACTCAGCGTCCAGGTCTTGACTACCACTGCATGTTCAGTCCGGTTGTCAAGTCTGCTACCATTCATGTTGCTCTTTCACTTGCAGTTAGCACAATTGGGTATTACACCAATTGGACATCAACAATGCATGTTTACAAGACACACTTGAAGAAGAGATTTTTATGAAGCAACCGCCTGGATTTGAGAATGCATCTCATCCCTCGCATGTTTGTCGTTTGCGTAAGGCTATTTATGGTCTCAAGCAAGCGCCTCACGCTTGGTATAATGAACTGACATCCTATCTTTTTAATTTGTGATTTATCAAGTCTCACTCGGATTCGTCTCTATTTGTTCACCATGACCCTAATGGTATTGTGTATCTCTTAGTCTACGTAGATGACATCATCTTTACAGGAAACAATTTTTCAATGTTTCATCAGGTTATCTTTTCATTGGCTTCACATTTTTCTCTTAAAGATATTGGCCATTTATCCTATTTTCTTGGAGTTGAGGTTCATCGAGATGGAAACGGCCTTCTGCTCTCACAGGCCAAGTATGTTTCAAACCTTCTCCATGACCTTCTGATGCAAGACTGCAATGGTGTTTCTATGCCCATGAGTTCTTCTCAAAGTCTTCTGCTAAATGAGGTACTCCATCTCATGATGCTACTGAATATAGGAAAGTCATTGGCAAGTTGCAATACTTGTCTTTGACTAGGCCTAATGTACTCAGTGAACAGATAGTCTCAATTTATGCATGCCCCATCTGAAGCTCACGGGAAGGCTGTTAAATGCCTCATTCGGTATCTCAAAAGCACTGCTAATTATGGCCTTCGAATTTCTCCAAGCACCAGTCTAAATATCTCTGTGTTTTTCTTATGTTGATTAGGCTGGCAACCTCAATGATCGGGTTGCATTATTTTTCTTGAACTTACTCCAGTTAGTTGGTCTTTAAAAAAACAACGTACGATTTTCCGCTCGTCTACGGAAGCAGAATACCGAGTTGTTGCTAGTACCGTTGATGAGACCACTTGGGTGAAAATTCTTCTCAAGGAACTTCATGTCCATATCGTGGCACCACCTATAATTTTTTGTGACAGTCTTGGTGTCACCTACTTATGTGAGAACAACAATCTTCACAGCCGCATGAAGCATGTAGTTGTTGACTTTCACTACATTTGTCAATAGGTTAACGATAAGCGTCTTATTTTTAAGCACATTTTTAGTTCCGACCAGTTGGCTGATACTCTCACCAAACCGCTTCCAAAAGCCTCCTTTCATCGACATTTGTCCAAAGCTAGGTGTTGTTGCACACTATCTAGCTTTAAGGGGGTGTATTAGAATATTTTTACTCCTTATCCTTTACATTGTTACTGCTTGTTCTTTACTGTAACTAGATTATTTACTGCATAGATTATTATTTTTGCTTCCACTATTTTAGGAGTCCGTCATTTAATTTTCCTTGATTTCTAGTGTAGTTCCACTATAGGAGGAGACTGTTAGTTTGTTCTATGTATATATATTTCAGTTCTTTAACAATTAATGGAAGTATCTTTTTGCTTCATCTTGCTCAATTTATATAATATAATAAAACATTAAAAGTGTGTTCTCTCTAACAGCTTAAGCTTTTAGATGAGATGGTCACACACTTCAACATGGTATCAGAGCAGGCAAAGGTCCTGGGATCGAATTTCGTCATCATCCATTATCAACAAAAATTCACGTGCTTGGACTATGAAAAAAAAAACAGACCAGCACGTGAGGGATGTGTTGAGAATATAATGAAATATTAAAAGTGTGCTCTTTCTGACATCTTAAGTTTTTAGATGAGATAATCACACACTTCAACACTCACTTCTTTAAAGTTGTCTTGAATGAATATTTTTTGGCTTCTGATGCTAAAGATAAATAATTTTTTTTTGAAGATTTTGTCAACCCTTCCCTTGACTATATATACTTCCACTTTTTCGAGGATAACCATTTTAAGCAGAGGTGTAATCTTATTTTTTTTTACAGTTTTATGCAATTTTTGGATTCTTTTCACTGATTACATCTCTTCTTCTGAAAATTAGAACTTCCCGCAATGATAATGTGTGACAAATTTAGAGTGGGGTCATTAAATTTCATATATGATCAAGTATCAATTACAGCTTCTAGGCTATGTATTCTATATTTTGGGATAAAAGAATAGTTTATAATAATAATTGTATACGGTGAAAATCCGGCATGACACGTGGCAAGATTGGGACAAGAATTTGAGGTAAATAGATAAACTTGATATTGGATATGATTCATGACCGGGGAAAGGTAGCAATCGAGGTAAACCCGGATACGACCGAGGTAGTTGACACCGAGTGATGTTTCGGAGGCACCCAACGTATATCCGATTCGGATACGGCGCCAGCCGTTACTCTTTATCCATTAAGAGGCCATTATTAGCATTAATGGCATTTAATTTGAGAGAAATTTTCGGACTTCAATACCTTGTATTCATAGCTATAAAAGGAGTTCAACCTTCATGTTGGAAGGGCATTCTATTTTGACAATATGTACTCTTACGCTCAAAGTTACATAAGTTCTATACTTTGCTCTCTATCTTTATTTATAACCAAAGTTATTTTATTAAAGATTACTGTCAGCTCGGAACAATCTTTCTCAGAAGATTCATCCTAGTTCAAGAAGGATCAGGCTAATTTCATTTCTTGTCATTTTCATTATTTACTTATTTCTAATTCTTTATTATCTTTTATATCAAATTTGTCCATGTATCCTTAAAACCACTAACAAATTCAACTGTACCTTTTTTGGAGTAAATAATAATTCAATCTTTTGACGTCTTCATCAAATATATATTTTGATCAAATACTATTATTCACAATCAAACATAAATATAACCTGAGTTATCCATCGTTTGATTTGACGTATAAGAAAATTAATCTTTCTACAAGTAGTATGAGAAAAAAAAAATGAGTTAGGATCAACCAAGGGCTAAGAAAGGAGGAAATTCATCCAGCGGCGGCTTAACGGATCTCATGGCTTAAAGGCAAAATCTATTGAGAGACCTTTAAATTTATTATATAAAATTTGTACACTAATAAAAAATTGCTTTCTAAGCAACAAATTAATCATTAAGACAAAAAATAACGAATTATAAAAAAAGGAAGAAAAGCACAAAGAATAAAGTGGTGGATATCGGATGTTGAGGTACGAAACTCAAAATGAAAATTTTAATTTGGATATCATCACAAACAAACAAAAAAAATTAACATACACAACGTAATAGTTTAAGTTCTGAATATTGACAGTGTCAAAAATATTTACACCTTCTGATCATTTTAAATGATAATTGTATGTTCACTCTATTAAGTAGCACTCATTGGTGAATATCTAAAATAAATTATAAATAACCTAATATAATATGATGAATTACACTAAAAGGAAACCGGTGTATGAATGTTTTTGTGTTCATGCAATTTCAGAGAAGAATGTAAAAGAAATTCATTGTGTTGTCGATGTATATAGCTTAATTCCTATATGAAAAGGATAAAATTAAAATTATGTAGAGTGAAACAAATAGATTAATTGATGAGTGACGAAATTATGATAATTTATGAATTTATTTGTATAAAATAACCACAATCAAATAACAAAAAAAATACTATAACACTTGTATTTATAATAATTATTTGTATAAATTATATAGCATATAATAGTAACAACAACAACATACCCAGTGAAGTCCCACAACGTGGGGTCTTGGAGGGTAGAGTGTATGCAGACCTTACATCTACCTTGGCTTGTAGAGAGGTTGTTTCCGAAAGACACTCGGCTCAAGACAAAGCATAAGCATAAGCAAAGTAAGAGAAACGGTCAGACCCGGACAAGAAATTTAAAGCAGTATGAAAATGAGAGTAACAAAAGCAAATAAGCCATGATAAAGCATTTTGAAAAAAGAAAGCAGTAACTAACGCAGGTAAATAAGATAAACAAAGTACACAAAAGAACATACAATAACAGAAATTAAAGGACCGGGGACTATAAAACAATAATGCGCCTACTAGTATGATAGGCTTAGCAAGGCTACAATAATAACACTACAACTACTAGTATGTAAGCGTAAGTAGGACTACGCTCAACTACCTACTACCCTTCTACTCTAATTTGTGTCCTCTACAACCCTATATCTAAGGGCATGTCCTCAGTAAGTTGCGCATGCGTCATATCCCATATAATCACCTCTTCCCAATACTTCTTCGGCCTACCTTTTCCCCTCCTGAACCCGTCTATAGCCAACCTCTCACACCTCGGCACTGCGGCATTTACGCCTCTCCTCTACACATGTTCGAACCATCCCAACCTCGCTTCCCGTATCTTATACTCTACCGAAGCCACTCTCACTCTATCCCAGATATCATCATTCCTTATCATATCCCTTCGTGTATTCCCACACATCCATCTCAGCATCATCATCTCCGTAACTTTCATATTTTGGATGTGCGAAGTCTTGACTGGCCAACACTCCGCCCCATACAATATAGTCGGTCTAACCACCACCCTATAGAACTTGCCTTTAAGTTTTGATGGTACCTTTTTATCGCACAAGACTCCAGATGCGAGCCTCCATTTCATCCACCCTGCACCAATACGATGTGTTAAATCGTCATCAATCTCCTCGTTCCCTTGGATAATAAACCCAAGATACTGGAAGCTTCCTTTCTTTGGAATGACCTAAGTTTCAAGTCTCACCTCCATGTCTGTCTCGTGGTTGCTCCCGTTACTGAACATGCACTCCAAGTATTCTGTTTTGGTCCTACTCAGCCTGAACCCTTTAGACTCCAGAGTCTGTCTCCAAACCTCCAGCTTAGTGTTCACTCCGCTGCGAGTCTCATTAATAATAATAATATAATAATTATTATATTTAAAATAAATTTGGGGCCTTCAAATTTTGGAGGCCTAAGGTAATGGTCTCAACGGCCTAGCCTTAGAACCGCACTTTTTATTGCCAAACATAAACGGGCATTTAGAGTTTTTTTCTTTGGTACTTTAAAGTGGCCGAAAATATTCTTGACATCGAAAAAATTAAAAAAAATAAAATTTGGGTTCGAACCCCGGTAGAGTCAAAAATAAGAAAATAATTTTGCAAGGCAAAGATTTCATAGAAACTATGCATATTCGCGCAAAATTAAGTTGTCTTAAGTCATAGTTTCTATGTAACTACATAGAAATGCCTTAAGGCATAGTTACTTAGAATATGCATTGTCCGACATAGTTATGTAAAAATTAAGTTATCCTAAAGAACTATGCCTATAAAATATTTGTGTTGCGAAATTATTATTTTTTACTCTGCTGGGGATCGAACTCGAATCTCTGAATTCATAGACGTGTGAATAAGGATACTTTGGTCCATAAATTTTCATTAAATGAGAAGTAGGCGGAAAAATTAAAAACCAATCCATATGAAGGGAATCCGCGCAATTTTTTGAACATAAACATAACCATGATGCATTAATACAAACTGAAAATAATTTTTTCAAAAAAAAGGGAAAAGAATCGCCTTTAGTGAATATCTCTGGTCATCATTCCATAACATATATAATTCATAATTCATGAAATAGAAGTGAGTTAGAATCACCTGAATCCTAAGAAAGATGAAATCTCTTCTCTAGTGTGAGCTCGATTATGCTAATTGTTAAGTTTTTTTTAATTGTTAAGTATGTATTACTTACTACTAGTCTTTTTATTTGTATAAACTTACACGTATGAAAAAATGGTAAACATTTTCTGTCACTTGACTGAAAAAGGACAAGACTTTCGAGAATAGCGTATCCTCGAAAAAAACTTATGGTATTTATATCAATTTAATAAAAACATATATAACATGTGTAGCTCTGTGTAAATTGTTATTTTTAAGTCGTAATTAATCAATACACATTTTAATCTGATAGAATGACTATTAATTAATATTGTAATTAATAATTAGTGTAATTGCTTGTAATCTCATTTATATATGATAGGAAGATTAGCATTAATATAGGTAGATTAGATGGCATGATTCTAGCCTCATCAAATCATACCCCTAGCATAATTGTAGCTTGTAATGGTGATATAATTACCACATTATTGGAAGATGAATATGGAGGAAAATATTCTTACATGGTATCAAGAGATTAGGGAAAGAACCTACTCTAAATAATTATACACCTCACCGTTGGCCACCTCCCCTCCTCCTCCCACCATCCAACAGGCCTAAATATTTTTTTTTCCATTCTACTTTTCTTTTTCCGATCAACAATGTCTGACTCTAAATCCACATTTCATCCCGCCCTTGCCATTTCCAACATCAAAACTCATATTTCCATCACTCTTGAGATGGAAAATGTTCATTACGCAACTTGGGCAGAACTCTTTAAAATTTGTTGTCGTTCCCACCGGCTTACTCATCACATAATCCCATCGGAAAAAGGCAAGAAAACGGTGTTAAACACCAATAATGAAAATGAACTTTGGCTCACACTTGATGCGAGAGTTCTTTCGTGGATTTATGCAACCATTTCTAGCGATTTGTTGCGCACAATAGTGGAACCCGATTCCACGGCGATGGAGGTTTGGAATCGCTTACGGGATATCTTCCAAGATAATAAGAACTCCCGAGCTGTCACTTTGGAGCGAGAATTCTCTACCACCGATATGGTAGATTTTCCAAATGCATCCGCTTATTCTCAACACCTTAAAGTTTTATCGGATCAATTCAAGAATGTTGGTTCGATGATTACAAATAATCGGTTGGTTTTATAATTGGTTGTCGGCTTTACCGATGCATATAGTGGCGTGGGAACACTTATCCGATAAAGCAATCCTCTACCGTTTTTTTATCAAGCTCGTTCTATGCTTATTCTTGAAGAGGTGGGTTTCGCCAAAAAGGTCGCGACCGTCTCAAATTCCACCATGGTTGTCGCTTCAACCAATTAAGCTACTACACATTTTGAACCGTTACCGCAAAATCAGGGACAAAAAAGATGAAATTGGGGTGGAAATCGCATTAATGACAAATGTGGAGGCCACCGAAATTCCAGCGGCGGCGGAAACAGAGCAGGGGCGGCGGAAATTCCGACCATCAATGGCAGCCCCGAGGCTAGTGGGGCGGCGGACCACCACAGTGGGCTTGGCAGTGGCCTTGGGTTGTTCCACCTTGCCCTTTCCCGTCAGGAAGTTGGGTCAGGCCTAGTCCAAGGCACACTGGCCAACCCACTGCCCGCCAGCAGCCTGGATATGGGCCCAGAAACAGTGGGAGCTAAACGGTATTTGGGCCACTGCCGAACCAGTGGCAGGAGGCGCTTCGGCAGTGGCCAGCCCAACTGACATTGAGTCTGCCATGCATACTCTAAGACTTAATCCACCCGACGCAAATTGGTACATGGACATCGAAGCGATGTCTCATATGACGTCCTCCCAAGGTAATCTCTCGTCCTATTTTAATTTGAGAAAAAATAATGGTATAATTGTCAGAAATAGTCATTCTATTCCAATTCGTGGTTATCGTTCTAATTGTCTCCACCAAACCCACCACTAATTTTAAATAATTTCCTTCATGCTCCACAATTAATTAAAAACTTGGTGTCAGTTAGAAAGTTTACTATTTATAATTGGGTGTCTGTTGATTTTGACCCTTTTGGATTTTCTGTGAAGGATTTTCATATGGGGACGCTTCTAATGAGATGTGATAGGCAATGGGAGCTTTATCCAATTACCACACCCAATCAACGAGCCAAGTTAACATCCACTTTTGCAGCCTTTGTACCCTCATTATGGCATGAACGTTTGGGTCATCCGGGGGCATCCATTTTAGCCTCCCTCAAACAAAATAATTTTATTTCATGTACTCAAATACGTAATTTAAGTATGTGTCGTTCATGTCCACTTGGAAAATATGTTCAATTGACATTTGTTTCATCTAATTCATGCACACTTATGCCTTTTGATATTATCCATTGTGATCTTTGGACTTCACCCGTTTTGAGCTCTTCGGGCCATAGATATTATTTGATCTTGCTAGATGATTAATCTAATTTTTTGTGGACGTTTCCCTTGTCTATGTTTTCTCCACATTTCTCACTTTTAGAGCATTCATCCGAAATCAATTTGAGCGGGATATTAAAAAATTCAATGTGATCATGGTAGGGAGTTTAATAATAGGCATTTTTGGAATATTTGCAATGCTAATGGTTTAACCTTTCGCCTTGCATGTCCTCATACCTCCTCTCAAAACGGGAAGGCAGAAAGAAAAATCAGAACCATCAATAACATCATTAGAACATCCCTTGCTCATACCGCACTACCACCATCTTTTTGGCATCATGTACTACAAATGGCTACATATATTTTGAACATACTTCCCCACAAAAACTTGGCATATCAAGCTCCTCTAAAAATTATATACCCAAGGGACACATCTTACTCTCATCTATGGGTATTTAGGTGCCTATGCTATCCTCTTTTTCCATCCACCACAATCAACAAACTCCAACCATGGTCCACTCATTGCATTTTTTTAGAATATCCTTCTAATCATCGTGGTTACAAATGTTACGATCTCTCATCCAATAAAATAATCGTTAGTTGTCACGTAATTTTTTATGAAATAAATTTCCCATTTTCCAAAATACATGAGTCTGTACCCCCTACCTATGATTTTCTGGACGATGGTCCGCCCCCGTATTTGTCCCAACATTTTTTGTTCCCTACCGAACCCACTATTTCGGCCAGCCCAAATATTTTGGGTGACTTGGGCCCCGAAACAGTGGCCCATCTATGGCACACCACTGCCCAGCAGACTGGCCTCCTTTTCTGAGCCCAATATTACCCACTGGACTAGCGCCTCAAGTCCAACTGCCTGGCAGTGGCTTGGGCCATGGCCCAGTTCACTGCCAACTGCCAGGCAGTGCAGTCCCATCCATCAGCCCAATCCAAAATTCGGCCCAACGTCCGGCCACCCATAGTCAACACAGCATTGTAAAACCCAACACCAAATAAGCCTACACACCCGAGTCTCAAAATCATCATTACCTCGTAATCCTGTGTCTGCTCTTAATGACCCAAATTGGAAAATGGCTATGGATGATGGATTTAATGCTCTTATTAAAAATAGGACATGGGAGTTGGTACCTCGTCTCCCTAATGCTAATATAATTCGGTCTATGTGGATTTTCAGTCACAAAGAAAAATTTGATGGTACTTTTGAGCGGCATAAAGTCCGTATTGTATGTGATGGAAGACACAACAGGTTGGTGTGGATTGCGGTGAAACGTTCAGTCCGGTGGTTAAACCGGCAACTATCAGAACAGTCCTTAGTTTGGCTCTCTCAAAGGCATGGCCACTTCATCAGTTAGATGTCAAAATGCCTTCCTCCATGGTCAACTAAATGAAACAATATACATGTATCAACCTTTGGGATACAGGGACTCCCAGTATCCCAATCATGTGTGACTGCTAAAAAATCATTATATGGGCTAAAACAAGGCCCTCGAGCCTAGTACAAGCAGTTTGCGGATTTTGTTGCACATATTGATTTTTCCAACAGTCGTTCTGATCATTCCCTATTTATATACCGTTAGGATAATAATATTGCTTATCTTCTTTTATATGTGGATGATATTATATTAACTACCTCATCCGATGCTCTTCGCAAGTCCAGCGTGTCACAGCTTGGCTCTGAATTTGCTATGAAGGATCTAGGTCCATTACACTACTTTCTAGGGATAGTTGTGACACGTCATGCAAGTGGTTTTATTTTATCCCAAAAGAAGTACGCAGCAGAGATTGTTGAACGTGTTGGCATGTCCTCCTGTAAACCGTCGGCAACTCCGGTGGATAATAACCCAAATTGAGTGCATCCTCCAGCAAGCCATTTGCCGATCCAAAACTTTACCGTAGCCTGGCAGGGGCCCTGCAGTATCTTACATTCACCAGGCCGGATATTTCTTATGTTGTGCAACAGGTGTGCCTATTCATGCATAATCCGATGGATGATCATATGCATGCTCTCAAACGCATTGTGCGTTATATTCAAGGTACTCTAGAGCATGGCTTGCATTTATATCCATCGTCGACATCCACGTTTGTCTCCTACACGGATGCCGACTGGTGAGGATATCCGGACACTAGACGCTCCACTTCTGGTTATGGTATATTTCTTGGCGACAACTTGGTATCTTGGTCCTCCAAATGGCAAGCAACGCTGTCCAGATCTAGTGTCGAAGCAGAATATCAAGGGGTTGCCAATGTTGTGTCTGAATCTTGTTGGCTTCGGAATCTTCTTCTGGAACTCCATTGTCCGGTTCCAAAGGCGACATTGGTATACTGTGATACTGTTAGTGTTATCTACCTCTCAAGGAATCCGGTGAACCATCAACGCACTAAATATATTGAGCTAGATATCTAATTTGTTCGTGAAAAGGTTGCTTGCGGAGAAGTGTCTCTCTTTCATGTTCCGTCGCGCTATCAGATTACATATATTTTTACTAAAAGTCTTCCGTTGATATTAGTTAAATATTTTCGGGACAGTCTCAGCATACGCCTACCTCCCGCTTCGACTGCTGGGGAGTGATAGAATGATTATTAATTAATAATTATTGTAATTGATTGTAATCTCATTTGTATATGGTAGGTAGCTTAGCATTAATATAGGTAGATTAGATGGCATGATTCTAGCCTCATCAAATCATATCCCTAGCATAATTGTAGCTTGTAATGATGGTATGATTACCACACTATTAAAAGATGAATATGAAGGAAAATATTCTTACATAATCCAATTTATCTAGCTCAAAAAATCATGATAAATTAAATATTTTAGTATTAACACTTGGTGCGGATAAGTTTTATCCTACCTCTTCCCTTGCCAAAAGAAAGTATGGGAGGAGTCAAATTAAAGATATACGTTTAGCGATTAATCATGCTCGGAGACGGGGTTGGCTCTGTTGTTGAAGTTACAGGCTCGGCAAACTCAATAGTTTGACCTAAATCTTGTCTTTGTGTTAGTATAAATAATTTATTCAAAACCAAATAAATAAATAAAATTGTGAATCTAGAATACATAAACTTCAAATTTTGAATTCATATGTGGCAGGGAGATGAAATAATCGTCACTGAAAAAAGAGTCAGTCAGCACTAGGGTCTTTTGGTAAGAGATGACTCGTTGAGGAAAAGCAATTGTACTCCGCATGCTGTGTATACTTTTGGTTTATCCTCAACTTTACACTTTTTCTGTTGAAGTAAGATTTACCACATTCAAATTATATAAAGTTCAAGTTCCAATTATAGAAAGGACAAAATAGTTAGGAGGAGTGTTTATTTTGTCCTGCCATATATACATAGGATAATTTGGTACATCATCAGCTTTATTTGCAGGTTGAAGTTATGAATTTTATCTCCAACGAGAACAAATACGAGGCATTCCTAAGTTACTTTAAGCATCATTAATTTATGGATAATTTAAAGGATGGTCTCTTAAATTTTATTTTACCATACCAAAATTACTAAATTATTTTTTAGAAGTATCATAAAAGTCACTTAATTTTGCCAAAGTGCTTTAATGACTGTTATTTCCTCCTAGTGACTTTCTTTTCTACTTAGGTGTAGTTGAGTAGTTTTTTCATTACAAAAGTTAGTTTAGTGACTTTAGCTATACCTAGGTAAAGTTGAGTGAATCTTTTATTACAAAGATAGTTCAGTAACTTCGGTACAATAAAGTAAAAGTTAAACATCATCCATAATTAATCCCGAAAATTGACTGCATTAGCAAGCCGAGTTAGCTACCAGGAAAATCTCTTTAGCTGTAAGCCTTAATTATTTTTTAGAGTAGACTAGATAAACGTAAACTATAGTTAAATAGGCTTGTAGCTTCATTCTTCAAAAGAATCTGAATAATCTTTATGAATTCTGTTATTTTTGTTGGTTACAATGGTGCAGGAAACTGGAATAAGTAACTGCTAAGTATTACAACAAACTGAAATTACAATAAACTTGAACAAGAAACTGAAACATTTTTTGGTATGATGAGTCGAGTGATTGCACTCTGTCTTTAAGACAAGATTGCCCCGTATGTATCATTTCTACGTCCTGGACAATTGTCTCCCAAGATAAAACAGCAAATGAACAAATGAGCAAAGTAAACTCAAGTGCTACCTTGAAGAATTTTGAGTAATGAAATAATGCTAGAAGATAGTGTGAAGAATCTGATTCGTTTGTATGTTTCTGTGTGTCTCAACAGTTGTGCAAAGGCTCCTTTATAAAGTTGAAGGAGAGGACTTACTTGAAACTTCAGGACTTACTTGTATCTTTCTTCAATATGCTTAGTTCAGTTAAATTCCTAACGCTTTTTTAATAGAGTCGCGTCATAGTTTTCTTAACCTAATTAATCAGCCCGAGGTATACACATTCAAAAAAGAACCCATCCTGAAACCAGCAAATGCCTAAAACATCTCTTGTTATCTTGATTACTTTCTTATACGAAAAACTAATCACTCTAATATACCTTCATAGCTTTAAGTGTCTTAATTAAACCTCTTCTTTCTTTCAAAACCTTGTTACTTTTTAAGTCATTTTTTCATTAGGATCAGCTTTGGGGAAAAAATATGCTTAGTCCAGTTAAGTAAGGACCTCTAATTCAATTGCTAAACAATTCTTGAATCTGAAATGAAGAAAACCCCACATACAATGTTGAGCAATCTTTGTATGAAGTCAATTTGACACCTCTTTGTCGGAAAATTACATTGAGTACATAGATCAATTTTTTTAGATGTATATATACTATATGTTGAATTTTGTTGGCTTCTTCATGTGTTTATTTCTCTATATTTTAAATTTCTTTAGTGAAAATCCTGATACTGTCACTCACTGAAGACATGCCCTAAAAGAAAAGGCAAAAATCTAGCCCAAGCTGGAAATGGTAAAAGTATGCGCAAGTAGAGAGAATTGGGAAATTGTTGTGATGGAGTTGCGGACCCCTCTGTTTTGAGTTCAGGGAATGATTGTAAAATTTCCTATTTCCCATGCATCAATCTTTTTGTTTAAAGTAGAACTCCCATGCATACGAGTACTATGCAATTTTACAACTAGAACTACAACTTCCAACTATATCCCCCCAAAAAAAGTGTTGAAATCGAAGCAAGATGTTGGCCTTTTCTAAAGGCCGTAAAAACCTGCGTATAAGCGTGAGTATAAAAGGCCACTAAGTTGATTGTGTGTGTGTAACAGTGGTGGTCCTTGAATTAGTGCTACAAACAAAGAACAAAAGATAAAGAAAAGAAGGTTAACAAAAACTAAAGATATAGATAGAGATATAGAGGGAATTGTTGAATTAAAAAGAAGAGAACAATGTCAACGGTTTTCATAAAGATTTGAGGCTCTTTGTGGGCACATTAATTCCATTAGGATTCATTCTTTTTCCATTCATCACTCTTTTTCTTTATTTTTGTGCAGCACACTCTACACCCCTTTCTATTTTACCTTACTCAATTCTGACAAGAAAATTATTACATTTTCTATGACCACTAAACAATAACTTCGAAATCATGCGAGGAAAAGATCCAAAAAACTGTGACCTCTTTTCCTCTTTCCCTTTTTTCTTTTTGCTATTGTGGATTTTTCTCGTAGCAATAACTATAGATTATAGTTTAAGCTTAAACTGGTACAACAAACTGAAATGATTACAAACATTAATAGACATAGGAGTATTATATTTGTTTTCCAATTTTGTGGATAGTTGAGGACATAGTAGGAGAAAATTCTGTTCTACCAATTGAGAAGAAAAGCAGTGTAATGCAAGTCAAAGCAAAATTAGTCATTTTTGGGCAGATCTGGATCTCAAATATCAATGGAATCTAATTTTGCAGCAAGTGCCTCATCGAATTTTATCTCTTCCTATATTCGACTCCAGACTCCAGGAATATTCTCTATTATTTTTTTTTGCTAAGTGCAACATCTTTGTTTAAAGACTGGAAACGCTAAGACAGTCAACTGAAACATGGCAGGAACATGATGCTTTAATGATAAGCTACGATGATTAACGTAAAATTCTGAATCTCAACACTTGATAATAAGACACAACCAGTAAAGAGGAAACATGAACGTCACAAAAGAAAAGAAGAAAGAATCACATTCCATTTGGGGCAAAAAAAAACAGTTAGTGTCAACAAAAGTATATTCAGCATCCAAAGGCACATGGAGCTGGAGATATATCAGTGGGCCTTAAGGAATTAATAAAAGTTGTGACAGGATTATTATGGTATATCCAAGCTTTTAGAAAGTTATATAGTAAGTTGCAGGTCCAAGGTACATTATATACCATTTGCCTACTAAAAAAGATACTCTCTTTTTCATCTTTTGCTCTGGGTCACAACCAGATATAAAAGCTTCTATTCTAACCCCCACCCCATCCCATCTTTAAAACATTTACCTTTTATTCCTTTCGTCCTTGCAAACCTAATAATTACCAAACCTTCTTTACCATGCCTTAGTTTCTTTTCCTTTGAACTTCGAATCCCCATGCAATGCAAGTGCATTTCTTGAGAACCCTCATGCAAAAGGTAAAGGTATATGACACATGTTTCCAAAGAAAAAATCAAGGCACATATACATGGCTAATTCCAACTTGGTCTTTAGTTGAGCAGAATCTGCATGATCCATAACTTTTTTCTTTTGCCTTACTGCTAAAGATTCACAAAGAACAAAATAACATGGGAGAAAAGAACTATATCATTAGTTGCCTGGCTTTGGGGTCGAAACGATACTAGCTTCTGTACATATTAGCAAATGCTTTAGATAATCATAGTGAGCTCTATCTCAACTCCCACATGAATTGGACAAATTGTCAAGAATGATTCCTAATAAAGTATTGCCCTTGCCTATAATGAAAAAGAATATTCATGGTCATTATTATCTTTAAACTCTCCTCAAGTTGACACCCTCATCAATATTCTGAAGCTTGTTAACTCACTGACACAAGTGAATTGGCAATTAGCTACCTTCAAGCCACTTAACAGTTCCTTTTGTAAAACCTTCCCTCCTACCCCAACCCCACGCCAAAAAGATACTAAAACAATCTTACAATCAACTAGAGCAGAAAGAAAAAGCAGAAACTGACATACCAAGAATCTCCCTTAATAAATCACTTCTAAACAACACAACTCTCAAATCCAAAATATTGCCGGTATTATACAATATAAACAAAGAATTCTGGATATCAATATGAATTTATGTCACAAAATGTACAAAAGCACGCAATTAAATGGCCGCTAAATTTAGTAGGGACTTCAGTGATATAGGGTTACAGTAGCATCATATGTGCAGTACCAAATGAAGAGAAAAAGGGTGGAGAGGGAGAAGTCGGCAATCCAATTCAAAGAGACCAATAGTCTTACTGAAGTGACAGTTGGTATCTATTTGATCTGTGGCTTCGGCCCATCAAGATTAATTCCCACATACTGATCGAGCACATTTTCAAATGCCTGTAATTTCATGATAAGCAAGGCTAAGTCATAGTAGTCTTCCTCATGCTACAGTGACTAAAGATGAGAACTCAATTGAAGTAAACCCAGCCTTAACAGTTGGCATTGACATCACACACTAATACACAAGTAAGAGAAAAATGAAGTTGACGCTAGAAAAAAAAAAGACATTTTGCTTCATGCAGTTTGTACAAGTGCATAAATAAATATCACACACATGAATAGAACCAAATCAAATAAAACAACTTGGGAGCCTGCAGTTTAACTGATCTAAATCAGAGAATGCTATCTGTTGAAAGAGTAAATAACTCAAAGACCCTAGTACAATCCTCCTTGAGCACTTATTTAAAACATCTAAAAAGTTGGACAGATGTCCCAATGCTCATTTTGGCCTAGAGATTTAAGTAGACTGGTCATCTGTCAAATGTTTCTACCACCAGTTCAACAATGATATTTATTTATATCATCGTAGAGAAAAACAGCATTTTTCTTTGATAAGGTAGGTAAATAATTTCATTAACAATTGGGGGAAAACCCCGTATACAAGCCATATACCAAAAGAAGAGAACCTACACCAAGGATACAGGCTTAATAATCAAAGTGACAGTCTGCATGTAAAGTTGAATATCTTCTCAAAAAAAATGTAAGAGTTGAATAGCAGATAAGTAGCACATAACCATAAGGACTTAATAGTCGCACCTGACGAGCAAATAACTCCTTCCCATTCAGAAGTGCATCCATAGCCGCAGACTGGTCATCAAACACGCCATAAAAGATCTGGTAGAATTGGTTCCTGTACACATCATAGTTAACTGGGATATTAAAGGCTAAAGCAATAGAAATTTTCTATCCCACAGAAATACATGCGGATGAAACGTACTGGTCTTCTCCTGAAATTAGCTGATCCATCTCTTCAAATTTTCGAGTGAGGATCTCTGATCCAACAGGAGTGAGTGCATGAAGTACTAAGGCCTCTAATGTTCTTGGAAAATTGTCCTGGAAATGAGAAGTTAGATTCATTAAATCAATGAAAGGGTAAAAGGAACTACCACGGAGAGCTGAATGGATTGGGATGAATTGCGCATTGAGAAACCCTTAATAAACAACAGGGACAAGAAAAAACAAAGTGGTCTCAGGGAAAAAGGAGCAAGATAAAAACAAACCATGAGAAAACAAATCGCGTACTCCAAAAGTTTGTCCAACCTCCCAGATGCTAAAGCATTTGAGGGATAAGGGCTCACTCACTCAAGTTTTGGCAGGATAGCTAAAGACAGATTCCACCAATTTTGATTTTAATACACTGGGGATTCCACCCTACAAATGCGGGAGCTTTAAGACCCTACGAATGTGGGAGCTTTAAGACCAAACCCATAGACAGGTTATGTACTGGATGCAAAAACATTTAAGCTTGCAAAAATGTCAACAATATTACTTAAATTATAGCACTGGATACTATTGCATGCTAATGAAATAGATTGAATCACAATTTATCAGGAAAAGATAGTATACATCAAATAACAAATAATCATACATCTGCCAATCAGATGGTTCTACTTACAAGTCTTCCCCCCTACTTTTCACCCCTAAAAGAAAAAGAACAGCATCTCAACCTTTCTGTCTCACCCAGTTGGACTATAGTGTATGCATCACCTTTGGTGATTAAAAGATGCAGAGAAAACATAAATATAGTCACGCCGAAAGGAAAGAGAAGAAGTTAAGAATAATAATATTGGACCCAAGATAACCAAGATTCATCAAAACTATTGTTAAGAATGAACTCACCGCCATGGCAAGAAAGACACTGCAGATTGTAAGTGGATGAAGAGTCAAAATGAGATTAGCAACTGGATCATCGTTGATGCTACTTGAGTCCTCTTTTCTTTTATTTGTCTCATCATTCTCCCCAGCAGATGAATTATATGTTGATCCCGTCAGCTTGCTTGGATTGAGACGGTCATGAACCAATGAAATAAGTTCATTCAGAGACTGTGATGCACATGGCTCCAAATCTTGCAGCATCACTTTCGACCTAAGCTCATCATTTGAACTTTTGTTGCCACAATTCATGCTGATTCCCTGGTGTCCATGATCTAGTGAATAGAACAGTACTCAGAACACAGGACTGGTATATGTACGTCAATAAAAATTCCCCTATATAGGTATTATTAAAAGAAGACCAAAAAGTGAAAACTGTGTATCAGTGAATACTCAAAACTGACAAATAGAGAAAATGATTTACCTCTATATGCATTATTAGCCTGGGAAGTAGTACAAGTCATAGTTTTATCCATACTACTTGAAAGAAAATGTAGCATCTTATTCTGCCCTGGTCACCAAAGAGGGAGAGATGAAAATAATCACGTATATACTTATTATCCAACAACATGGTAATTCCATCTTTTGCATTAATGTTTAACAACTCAGACCAATTAAGAGTACAACCAAGATTTTTGCAAAGGAAGTAGCCTTTTCTCAGAAGAAATTATAATACTACATCAATTGTTTTGAAGCTGAAACAACTGCTATAATCCATCTTATTCGTCGTCTTTATCAGCCTCTATTATCACTAACTGCATTCAAATGTTACGGAACAGTTCTTCCTCACTTGAAAATTTATTGGTGTTTGTTAGACTCCCACATTACTTGAAGATATCAGTTGTAATCTCTTTATATGATTTGAGAAGTTCTCATATCTCATGAACTAACTTTTGTGGTTGTTTTAGGCATGAGGTATTAACATGGTCTCAGAAGCAAAGGCATCCCACGTGTTAGATTAGCGAATGTTGAGCCCCGTGTTATGTCATACATGCTCCAGATGTTGACCCTGCGCGTGCAATAGGGTATTACGCCCCACATTGTTCAGGGTATCGGTTGTAAATTGTACCTTGTCTCATCATATATAGCTTTTTGGATTGAATTAGGCCCAATTTGAATTTTCTTAGCAACGCGAACACTCAATATACACGTCTAAAGATTATTGTCTGCCATGTTATCTCAAGTTACCCATCTACTGTCTTATAACAATTCATCAAAGCTTTCTTTTGCTTATCCTATCCTCTTTGCATTATGCATTTCATATTTATCCAGATGGATCCTTAATGCTTGAATATCTCTTTGAAGTCTTAACCACCAAAATACCAATCAAAGTTCTGGTTTTGTTTATTCCTTTGTTTGACCAGCATCTGGTACGATCAAACAATTCCCAGTCATGGTCCTTGCGGATCGGATCATCCATACAACATACAAAAAGAAACTCCAGATATTTGAGATCTTCCTCTTTGAATAAGATATTAATTCCAGAGACGGTTTCATTAGATATCTTACAACTAGAATTCCTCTTTTTTCGATCCAGTTCCTCCACTAACGCGAACCCTAGTTAGATTCAGGCATGCTACACTTTTTAGTTATTGGGAGAACCATGTCATTGGAATTAAAGTCGACGAAAGGCTTTAAGTTATTACTTCTCAATTTCAACTGGTTTAATCTAAAAATATATGGTACTCTCCATCTCTTTTCATTGGCAATCTGTTGATTTGATATTGATGATTAAGATTAAGATGTTGATTTGATATTGATGATTAAGACTGATAGCTTAATTATAGGAATATATTGTATTAATGTAATTGATTAGGAATTGATTGTGTAATATTGTCTTTCCTTATTTAGTCTTAGGACTCATTGTATAAGTACCCAGTCTCATGGGTTGTATATTCATTCAAAATACAAGAAGCATTTTCTTCTTGCTAGAAATCTTCATGGTATCAGGGTCATTGCTGCATTTTGAGGTGAGTTTTCTCACTCACAACACTAGGGTTCCGTTTTTATCAAAGAGGTCGAGTTTTTCTCTCTTTGTGGTTGTCCGCACAAAAAACTCCTCCCGTTTAGTTCTTTTTTGGATTTTTTCTCATTGGGGTCGCTAGAACATTCCGAGCCTATCCCTACCAGTTTTTGATTTTTTTTCTAGTCACCGGAATTAAGATTCAAGCGTGGCAGCTAACTTTCCGTCCAAATCTCAGGTCGTAGGCCTATTCTGACCCTTCCCATCCAGGTTCTAAAGTCGCTCTTTTCAGATTCTAAATCTTGTTTGGTTTATTATCTTATGGGTGACACTACTTCTGGACAGACTCCGTAAGTTCAACATCTTCGTCGTCTTCTGAAATATTTTGACTCTTCTGGTGTTGCTAGTTTCAATTACGTGCAATCAAGTATTGCTTTTAATGCTCAGCTTAATTCTTGGATTATTGATTCTGGTGCGAATAGACGCATGACATGCTCTTCTAAAGGCTTTCAAAATTACTCTCCTAGTCCCAAAGGGGATTATGTCAAAATAGCCAATGGCTCCCTAATCCTTATCTCTGGAACAGGTTCAATCGTTTGTACCCCTAATATTACCTTATCATCCATTCTACATGGTCCTCACTGTCCTGTTAACCAATTATCTATTAGCGCTATCACCAAAGAACTAAATTGTAGTGTTTAAATTCTTTCCTGATTATTGTGTTTTTCAGGACCTTCAAACAGGGAAGAAGATTGGCAGTGGTAGATTGCATGATGGCTTATATTTGATCGATGGAACTCGAGACTCTGGTCAGGCCTTTTTTGTAGAAAATAAGGATGTCAACCGAGAAATAATACGATGGCATAGACGGTTAGGGCACCCGTCTTTTTTTGCTTTAAAGAAGTTATACCCTAGTTTATTTTCTAGAACTGAGTTTGAATCTTTGTCTTGTGATGTGATGCTTGTGAAAATGCCAAGCACACTAAAAACTCTTATCCTCGGAGTAATGACAAAAGCACAATTTCCTTTTCGATTATTCATTCTGATGTATGGGGTCCTACTCAAACACCTTTTTTATCTAATAGTTGATGGTTTGTTACTTTTATTGATTGTTGCACTAGAATGACATGGGTATATGAGTATATCTATTAAAAGACAAAAGTGAAGTTTTCTCATGTTTCCAGTCATTTCATAAGATGATTTGTACTCAGTTTGAGGCTAAGATAAGGATCTTTCGAACTGACAATGGCACAGAATACATGGATAAAACTTTTAGAGCTTATTTAGAGTCTTTTGGGATAAACCATCAAACTAGTTGTCCTTATACTAGTGCTCAAAATGGGGTTGTTAAAAGAAAAAACATGCATTTGTTAGAAGTAGCAAGATCCCTTTTGGTTACCATAAATCTGCCGAAGCCTTACCGGGGAGATGCCATTCTAGTAGTTGCCTACCTCATCAATAGAATGTCACTTAAAACTCTCAATTTTCAGAGTCCTTTAGAAGCTTTAAGGGTAAAATGACTATATTGTTCCTCCAAAGATATTTGGGTGTGTTTGCTTTGTTCACACTAGGAACTCTAGGAAACTTGAACTTAGAGCTCTTAATTGTGTCTTTATTGGGTATTCTCCAACACAGAAAGGGTACAAATGCTATCACCCTCCTAGAAGATTCTTTGTCAACATGGATGTTACCTTTCGAGAATCTGAACCCTATTTCAGTATTACACCATCACCTCTTCAGAGGGAGAATTATAAGGAAGAAGAGATGATTTTTTCTAGTTCCAGTGTTGAAACTATTGCCACAAGGGAAAGTGAAATTGGAGAAATAATTCAAAGGGAGACTGTTGGGCATTTGGATAGGCCTAATTTGATAAACTTACTCAAGGAGAAATAGAGCAGAAGAAGCCATCATGCAACCTACCAAAGCCGAACCTCCTCCTTCCAGTGAGTTATCTATATTTCCAAATGAGTTAGATTTGTCTACAGCTCACAGGAAAGGAGTCAGATCTTGCACCAAACACCCTTTATCTAACTTTGTTTCCTATAATTCTTTGACTTCCTCCTATAAAGCTTTTGCCTTGTCTATTTCTTCTGTGTCTATTCCCCAGAATTTGAGGGAAGCTTTTGCAGATTCTAAATGGAAGCAAGCTATGATGGAAGAAATGAAGGCCTTATCAAAGAATGAGATTTTGGGAACTTGTCGCATCACCACCAGACAAAGTTGGTTGGTTGCAAATGGGTCTTCACTGTAAATCATAAAACGGATGGTTCCATTGAAAGATTCAAAGCAAGATTGGTGGCCAAAGGATTCACTCATACTTATGGAGTGGATTATCAAGAGATATTTGCTCCTGTTGCAAAAATGAACATTATTAGAATTCTTTTGTCTTGTGCAGCTAATCTTGACTAGGACTTGCAACACTTTGATGTGAAGAATGCATTTCTTCATGGAGACTTGGAAAAAGAGGTGTACATGGAAATTCCTCCTTGTTTTGGTACTGAACAAAGTCAAAGAAAGGTATGCAAACAGAAGAAAGGCTTGTACGGATTGAAGCAATCTCCTAGAGCTTGGTTTGACAGATTCTACAAAGCAATGATCTCCTTTGGTTACCAACAAAGCAATGTGGATCTATTCTAATTGGTTGATTGTGTAATATTGTCTTTCCTTATTTAGTTTTAGGACTGATTGTATAAGTACCCATTCTCATGGGTTGTATATTCATTCAAAAATACAAAAAGCCTTTTCTTCTTGCTAGAAATCTTCACAATCCAATCGTTGAGCATGAACATCTGTCAAACATAAAGATATATGGTTCGTCTAGTTCTGAAATGACATAATCTACTCTCCACCCTGGAAATGAAGTACAGAAACATCTTAACACCATTGCTTTCAAAATGATGGTCCAAATTTGCCCTTCAACTATTGACTTCAGCTTAACTATTCCCTATGTAAGATGACATCAATAAAAACAATATCAATGTTATAAAAGTAACCATTTATACCTTTCGACTCCAACTCATCAAACAAGATCCTTGTAGACATTAACTATCCTCCACGTATCTTGTCACGTTTTCAGTACACATGGATGTCATGCACCCAACCCCACTCACCATAGAAAATCCAACCCAAGCAGCCTCAAATGAAAACCCACCCCCACCCCCAATCCCAACAGCACCAAGCCATTTTTGACCAATTCAAACCATTCCACCAGCTCGAAACATCTCCAGACCAATAGATCCAGCTCCAATCAACAAAATTCAGCATGACAAAACAACTCACCTCACCTACCACAAATTCGACTGTCACCCAAAAACAAGAATAGAATACTCTACCAGACCTGCTCACACTATGATGAAGCCCTCTAGCCCTCATTTGCTGCAATTGTCAAGGAAAATCTGCCTGAAAGCTCAAATCTCAAGTTGATTGAAAAAAAATTTAAAAGAAGGAACACATGGTAAACCCGCCATGTTCTTTTCCGGTTCAGGATTACTTCGTCAAGATTATTGAAGATAGTAAGCACACCCTCATTGGCAAGTTCTCGTGGGGAGAGCCAAAGATGGAGAAAATTAGGCAGAATTTCTCAAGTCAAATCCCACTGAAGAGGATTGTTGATATGTGTGACCATCTCATCTAAAAGCTTAAGCTCGTAGAAAGAGCACATTTTTAATATTTGATTTTATTCTCAACACGCCCCCTCACGTGCTGACCTTATTTTTTTTATGATCCAAGCACGTGAAAATTCTTTTTGATAATGGAGTGGCAGCGAGATTCGATCTCAGGACACTTGGCATGCTCTGATACCATGAGAAATTAGAAGGAGAATTAGTGAAAGGATGATTCTGAAACCATGTTGAAATATGTGTTCATCTCATCTAAAAGTTTAAACTCCTAAAGAGAACACACTTTTAATATTTGATTTTATTCTCAACAAGGACAATAAAAATAGCATGTCATCTTCGAGGCCCTAATGAGACAACAACAACAACATATCCAGTGAAATCCCACAACGTGGGTCTGGGGAGGGTAGAGTGTACGCAGACCTTACCTCTACCTTGGTAGGTAGAGCGGTTGTTTCCGAAAGACCGAGGCCCTAATGAGAACATACATAAAACCAAGCAAAGGGATAATGAAAAAGAAGAAAAAAAGAAGTAGATAGGTGACTACAAATCCCTATCTTACGCATCACGATCACATCAATTAGTAGGATATTTATCCTACTTCTAGTAGGATCAAGAAATTCAAGAAAACCAAGAAGCACTAGATGGAAATTCAAGACAAAGAAAGTTCAAGAAGCTCAAGTTTGAAGACTAATTTCCTCCCATAATGGGAATTCTTGTTTCTTGAATCCTTTTCTAAATAGGTTTCTTGTTTCTTGATTTATAGTATAGTTGAGAATTAATTTCCTATCATTAGAAGGATCTTTATCCTAGTTCTAGTAGGATTCTAGTTTTCTTTATTCTTTTCCTTATATAATAGGAATTTTACTTTCCTTGTTTTTAGCTATTTCCTTTCTAGAGTAGGATAGGAATTTATAGTCATTAAAGAAGAGACTCTAGGCCTATATAAAGGGTTCTCATGCCATGTAATAGATAGAATCCCGTTTTTTGACCTTTGCCCTAGTTTTGCAATAGAGATTTTCTCTATTTCTTGTTTTTTATACTTGTTTTTTATTCCAAGCAAGGTGGTGATAGTTTTTATCTTGTTTTCAATTGTGTGTGGTGTTTCTTTATCATGTTTATTGATTTCAAGTGGAGACTTAGGAACTTTATAGGTTCTTGATCATACAAGAACACGTTTCTTGATTAAAATTCGTTCTAGTTCATACCCAGAACCTTAACTTTCTTTCCATCGTTTCACCCTCAATATTTACTTGTTTTAAACGAGTAAATAGTTGTTCTCATAGTTCATATTGTCATTTTTCACCTCGTTTTTTAATCACCTAAATCCAAGACTTATAGCCTGAAACACGTCCGTTACTTGAATTTTGTCCATCAAATTGCTTCAAGATCAAAATCCTGATCGATCGGTTCTTTGTTAACTCGAAAAATCACATCACGGAAAGAAACAAGAAAATGCAGAGAAGAGAGATCAAATGCAGGAAAAGAAGGCAAAGGTAAAGAGGTTGCAGCCTAATTTTTTGTGAAAGGTAAATAACCTTACTAAATTTAATAAAGCAAAGAATGATTTGTGTTGTGTACTGGAGGAGAGAACTGTGAGAAATTATGAGAGAAAATATATTATTGAATTGTTGTTTCTACATGATTACATTGAGCCCTATTTATAGTTACTACATTACAATCATTTTTCTAGTAGGATACTATATATGAAATCCTATTCCTATTCTAACACTCGCCCTCAAGCTGGTGCATACAAGTCATATGTACCGAGCTTATTACTTATGTGATTAATACGAGGACGACTGAGTGACTTGGTGAAAATATTCGCAAGCTGATCACTCGACTTTACAAATTTAGTAACAATATCTCCAGAGAGTATCTTTTCCCTGACAAAGTGATAGTCAATCTCAATGTGCTTAGTCCTCGTGAAATACCAGATTTGATGTGATATGAAGGGTCTCTTTGTTATCAAACACAAGTTCCATTTAACTGATTTCTCCAAATTTTAGTTCTCTGAGCAACTGCTTAATCCAAACTAGCACACAAGTTGCTACAGCCATTGCTCGATATTCTGATTCAGCACTAGATCGAGCAACGACACTCTGTTTCTTACTCTTCCCGGACACCAAATTACCTCCTATTAACACAATATCCTAATGTAGAACGTCTATCAGAGGGTGATCCTGCATAATCAGCGTCTGTATATCCAACGATCTGCTCATGGCCTCGATCTTCAAAACGCAGTCCTTTACCTAGGGCTGACTTAATATATCGCAGAATGCGGATAACTGCATCCAATGACTATCACAAGAAGAATCCATAAACTTAGTTACAACACTCACAGAAAACAAAATGTTAGGTCTAGTCACTGTGAGATAATTCAACTTGCCAACCAACCGCCTATATCTTGTAGGATCACTAAGTGGCTCCCCCAGTCCTGGCAAGAGTTTAGCATTCGGATCCATAGGAGTGTCAATGGGTTTACATCCCATCATTCATGTCTCCTCAAGAATGTCTAACGCATACTTGCATTGCTAAATAACAATACCTGACGTGGATTGGGCAACCTCAATACCTAGAAAATACTTCAGTCTACCGAGATCCTTAGTCTGAAAATGTTGAAAGAGATGTTGCTTTAAATTAGTGATATCATCTTGATCATTGCCAGTTATAACAATATTGTCAACATAAACCACTAAATAAATACTCATCTCTGGAGAAGAATATCGATAAAACACAGAATGATCTGCTTCACCGCGAGTCATACCAAACTCCTGAATTACTGTGCTGAATTTACCAAACCAAGCACGAGGCGACTGTTTCAGACCATAAAGTGACTGACACAATCGACACACCAGATTAGACTCCCCCTAAGCAATAAAATTGAGTGTTTGCACCATATAAACTTCTTACTCGAGATCACCAGGGAGAAAAGCATTCTTAATGTCCAACTGATAAAAAGGTCAATGGCGGACAGCAGCCATGGATAGAAAAAGACGAACAGATGTTATTTTAGCCATGGGAGAGAAAGTATCACTGTAATCAAGCCCAAATATTTGTGTATACCCCTTCGCAACAAGGCAGTTCAGCCGATCAACTTGGTCGTCCGGACCAACTTTGACTGCATAAATCCAACAACAACCAACAGTAAATTTACCTGAAGAGAGAGGAATAAGCTCCCAAGTACCACTCGTGTGTAAAGCAGACATCTCATCAATCATAGCATGTCACCATCCGGGATAAGAAAGGGCTTCACCTGTAGACTTGGGAATGGGAACAGAGGACAATGATGATACAAATGCGTAATAGGATGATGATAGACGATGATAACTTAAAAGGGTATAATGTGGATTAGTGTTACGAGTGGACCGTCTCCCTTTCCGAAGTGCAATCGATTGATCAGAAGGAGATAAGTCCACAGTAGGTGCAGGGTCCGACGCAGGACATGAATCATTTGGGCCTGATGTTGGGTCTGATGCCGGACGCGGTCGACAATGATAAGTCAGAAGTGGTGGCACTGTGACTGGAGATGTAGAAGTAACTGTAGATTCCTCAAAGGTCTGTGTAGGTAAAACCTGAGGTACATGAAAGACCTCAAAGATACCAGGATGATCAGAAGGAGACCTAAAGTAAGGTTGAGACTCAAAAAATATGACATCGGCAGACATAAAATACGACGGAAATCAGGTGAGAAACAACGATACCCCTTTTGAACTCGAGAATAACCAAGAAAGACACATTTAAGAGAGCGAGGGGCCAATTTATCTATCCCTTGAGCTAGGTTATGCACAAAATATGTGCTCTCAAAAACACGAGGTGGAAGAGAGTATAGAGATGACTGAGGATATACTATGAAATATGGAATTTGATTCTGAATAGAAGATGAGGGCATTTGATTAATTAAATGACAAGCTGTGAGGACTGCATTGCCCCAAAAACGCAGCGGAACATGGAATTCAATGAGAAGAGTGTGAGCAGTCTCAATGAGATGGCTATTCTTCCTTTCTGCTGAGGAGTGTACAGACAAGATGTTTGATGAATAATCCCTTGGTAAGTCATAAACTGTTGAAACTCGGAGGATTTGTATTCTAAGGCATTATCACTACGAAAAGTACGAATAGAAACACCAAATTAATTTTGTATTTCAGCATAAAAACTCTTGAATATAGAGAATAACTCAGAACGATCTTTCATTAAGAATAACCAAGTGCATCTAGAAAAATTGTCAATGAAACTAACAAAATAATGAAATCCTAAAGGTGAACTGACTCTACTAGGACCCCAAATATCAGAATGAACTATTAAAAAATAGACTCTGCACGACTCTCAGCACTCCGTGGAAAGGTAGTGCGAGTGTGTTTCCTAAGTTGACACGACTCACAATCTAATTTGGACAGACTAGACAAACTATGCACCATCTTTTGTAGCTTGGACAGACTCGGGTGTCCCAATCGTTTATGGATTAAGTCTGGAGGATCTGTAACTAGACCTGCTATGGAGGATTTAGAAGTAGAGGTAAGGTAGTAGAGACCTTGTGATTCATATCCTACGCCAACCGTCTGTTCCGTACTGCGATCCTGCATAATAAAAGAATCATCAAGAAATAGTTGGCATAATTTAAGGCACGGGTCAAACGACTAACCGATGCAAGATTAAAAGGACAACCAGGGACAAGACAGAATTTAGAGTGACCGAAGATATGGGTTTAGCTTGTCCAACTCCTTTTGCTTTTGTTTGGATCCCATTGGCTAAAGTAATAGCAGAAAGAGACGGTGAATAATTAATATCCGACAAAAGTGATTCATCACCAGAAATATGATTAGAAGTGCCAGAGTCTACAACCCACGATATGGCGGTATTAGATTGTGCGACTAAGGATGCTTGTGGAGATGTCTGATTACTTGCTCGATACTAAAGGTACTCATTATATTCTTCTTCGAATAAATAAACCCGTTGGTTACCTGTAGTGGCAATCTGAGCAATATGAGTATTCTTGGGTGGTCGACCATGCAGAGAATAGCATACTTCACGAGCATGCCCATACATATTACAATAACTACGCTTAGGTCGAGGGCATATTTCACGAGTGTGTCCAAGCCTTTTACAATAACTACACTTAGGTCTAGATCTTTCAAAACGATCTCTTTTTTGTCGAATTTTAGACTGTGATGTTTGATTTTCTGATCTCCTTATTAAGGTTTGTGAATTAATCATAGGACTTGAATTCCCAATTCCCGTATTTTTTGAGCCAAAAATATCATATCCGAGAGACATTGTTCAAAATTTTAAGAAATCTGACCAAAAGAGGACAAAATAAAGCTGATGATGCTAAAAAATAAATGACCCAGAAGCTACAGCAAACTGTCACCGGAGAAACTTGTCGGATAACTCGTCGGAAAAATAGATCTGATCGGAATCCCCAAAAAACTGTTGGGTGTGGTTGGAATCTTCAGGCGAGTCGACTGGGAAAAATATTCTACCGGAAAAGTGACCATCGGCACCGAAAAAGGGGTTGTTTGTGCCGGAAAATAGTTCTGGTGATCGGAATCCAAAAGAAAATATATGGATAGGCTAGCAAGGACTGTGTGAATCACTTGAAAATCTAGTCGGAAAAAGGCTCACGCGCAAGCGCGTGGGAAGATCTCGCCGGAGGTGACGACCCTCTGTTCGGCGCGTGGAGGCGCGTGGGTCGTCGGTTCTCGGCGACTCTTGTTGGGGTTTGGTCACGGGGAGATGCTGGACCTGATGGTGTTATTGAATTTTGCACAACACTTGTAGAAACCAGATTCTGGTCGTCTTTCTGACAGTATCGGATTAATTTTCAGTCACCAAGAAATTGCACGGTGATGATATTCTATGATGGCTCTGATACTATGTGAGAAATTATGGAAGAAAATATATTATTGAATTGTTGTTTCTACATGATTACATTGAGCCTTATTTATAGATACTACATTACAATCATTTTTCTAGTAGGATACTATATATGAAATCCTATTCATATTCTAACAAGAAATTCGTTGGATGTAAGGGGAAAATGTGGTGGGAAGCAAGGCATTAAAAGAAATAAATTCCAACAATTAGAGGATTTCAATTGATCCTTCTCCGGAGAATTAGATGGTCTTTTTGAACGGGCCTTTTATTTGGTAGGTAACATAGACGAAGCTACCGTGAAGGCTATAAAGTTAGAAATGGAGAGCAATATGAAGAAATGGCCTTTAATCTTTGTGTATTGATCCCTAATCGAATTGTTTGGGATTCTGAAGTGGAAGATATCATATTATCTACTAATAATGGTCAAATTGGCATATAAGCCAGCTGAGACACATCATGACCCAATAGATAAAATGCCAGTGAGACAAATTGTACAAAACGAGGATAAATCTCTGGGCAACAGAATCGAGTCAAAGCAATGTCCAATGATGTGTCAGTTTACGTGGAGGATGGTGAATACCAACAAGGATTCTGTTTGGTGAGTTAGGTGAAAGGCCAAATGGTTTAATTTTGTAACAGTGAGGGTATTTTGTTGGCAACTTGAATTTTACAGGAGGGCATAGTTAAGTGAAAGTCAATAGTTGAGGGGCAAATTTGGATTTTTCCCTTATTATAAATAAATAAATAAAAATACTTCTTGTTAACGGTTCAAACTTTTAGATGATGTATTTCTCGCAATTTAATATAGTATATATGCAAGCAAAGGTCCCAGATTCGAGTCCTTCTCACCATACATTATTAAAGAATTCCCATGTGCTTTGGCTAAAGCAAAATAATCTGTGTCGCACATGAAGGGACGTGATAAAGACCAATATAAGTGTTCTGTCACTAAAATAATAAACTTTTGTTTTCACATAATTCAAAAACAATGAATAGAGATTAGGAAAACTAACCATTTCCTTATCAGTCAATCTTCAGTTTCCAGCGGAGAGGTGAAAGAGCACCAATGAGCATATGATTAGTCTATTGTTCTTCATGAACAACACAGAAGAGACAAAATGAATCTTATCAATCTAAGAGATGTGGGGGACAAAACTTACCTTTTTAATATTCTACGCAAATAATATGCATCCATATGCTCCAACATGCCAGATATTGTCATGGAACGCCACCAAAAGTTAACAGCGATGGTTAAATCTTCGCTATCCACTTGATGAAACCTACAATATCAACGCTAATGACTAGGTATTTACAATAATTGATAAAGAAAGGGGAGAAAGTTAAAATGGCTGCAATACAACTACGTATACACATCATCCAGAATGAGTTGATAGATCTAGTGACCAACATCTAAATACATATGGTTCCTTCTCAAAAACAAAAATCTAAAGACATGGTTACATTGGAGAGTTTCCCAGAGAATATATTGCTTCCATCTCCAGCAATTGTGTAAACAAATACATCTTTTATGAAGAGAAAATTCATTGTAAGATTAACATCAAAAGCATCCACCAGTAGTCTACCAGAAATCCAGATGTAACTGTTGGAATAATTTACAGAACACGCTGAAAAGCAGTGAGGAACATAAAGTGCAACTTATGCTTCTGTAGGAAAGCACTCCAATAGTAATTAGAATTACTACTCCAGTACTTTCAAGGTTCAACCAAATAGTACTATTGATATATCCAGTTCTTAATTGACAGAATAAGTAGGTACAGACAACAAATTGGAACCTTAGAACATGCAGACACACAAATCCAAGGAAGCATTACAGGACACTTGTAGCTGATGCAACAGAAAAATTATCGAAAGTGAGTAATCTAGAACTGGAGCATACATACATAAGTTTTTATCTTGTGAATTGTGTCAAAATTGTACATTTTCTGTACTAGAAAACCAAAGTCCCAATTTTGGCCTCAGAACTTATGCCATGGACTTGCCTAGATTAAAATTCCCTCCCCTAGACCAGCTAAGACCATATAGCATGAAACATGTTTTAATGATATAATCCATATCCAGAGAAATGCAGGCTTACAATATTCAGAAGGGAAAAGACGATACAAACATTTCATGCATATTTAAGCAAGAAACAAAACAGGGTAATATCTTACCATCCTTCGGGAATGAACAAGGCATCACCAGCATGAAGAACAACTTTTTGTGAAAAGCGATTTAGGCATGCCGACCTTGGGTAGACTGAAAGATCTGGTTCTTCTAAAGTAACAGAGCTGCAAGGACACAAAGAATAAAAGTTGCAAATTGGCATGTATCTAAATTATCCATGTTATGGCTAATCCATAAACAAAAAGAGCACAAAAAGTACTTACAGATTACATATAGGAAATGAAATACCTGTGGTTTGAAGCCTCCCCATACAGAGGTCGTGGATATAAGTAAGGAGTTGCAGAAGGTGGCCATAAAGTAACTGCCAGCCAGATAAAACTTTTGAGTAGGGTTGAATAATCCAACAAAGTCTCAGGAAGGAGAATATTATGGTGTAGCTGGTACACAAAACAGGCAAAAAAAAGATAGTTCATGCTAATGGATCTTTTGTTTTTTTTTTATCAAGAAAAGGTTTCATTGATAATAACAAGGCCAACTTGGCCATATACAAGAAGTATACTAAGAACAGGAGGACCTACAAAATATGGCTCTCCGAAAGACACTCAATCATCTAAACAAACAGGAACTACATGGTTGCACCAAATGAAAATAAGGGATCGGAGACTATTCCTTAATTGAGCTAAAATCATCTCCAACCCTTCAAAAGCTCTCTTATTTCTCTCTTTCCAAATGACCCACATTAAGAGGAGTAACATTCCAAGCCTTGTGACTTCTTCTCCTAGTCCACTCTTCCAGCTGAAGATCAACTCCCTCACGGATCTTGGCATAGCCCAGGAAACATCAAACCATCTAAAGATATCCCACCATAACCTCCTGGTCACCTTACAATGTAGTAAAATCTGATCCATGTTCTCACCTGTCTACAGAACCTTACGTTTTCTAAGATTCTCCACCGTCAAAATCACCCCTCTAGTAGCTAGCCACGAGAAGAAACCAATGTTATCAAAAGCGAAAAGCGCAAAAAAGCTCTAAGGTCAGCTGGGGCTTTAAGCGGAAAGCGCAAATAAAGCGTGGGTTTCAATGAAAAAAGGTGCAATAGTGCAAAAGTACAAGTATATATATATATATATATTTAGTCCAAGACTAATAATAATAAGCATGAATAATAAATATATGGAAAAAGAAATTGTAAAAACATTACGATAAAGTGAAATATCAATTATCTAATGTCGCCTCTTCAAGAGAGGCTCATTGGAAAGGAAAAGTATGTCTTAGAGCCTAGATGATGACACTGAAGCGCACATAAAGCGAGGCGAAGCGCTCAACATGTTTTGAGCCTCGCTTCAGGGCTTAAGTGTGCCTTTGACAACCGTGGAAGAAACACACCTTCCTCGATACCTTAGGTATCCATACCCCATCATACGGAAAGTTAACCTTCGCCCTAGCCAGAAGCTTCTCATAGAAGGATTTGACAGAAAACATTTTATTATTCCCTAACTCCCAACTCAAAGCATCGGGTTTGTAGATTGGCTCACATTGCTTGTGAAGTAAAGCTAGCAATCTCCGAAGCTCGATCACCCTAGTGTTTTGAAAAAAGACCGCCTTACGCCTTTTGGCGCGAGGCGTGGCAAGGCGAGCCTTCGTTGCCACAGTCAACCTAGGCGTGGCGTTTTTCAAAAGGCGAGCATAAGGAGAGAAAGGCGACCATGGAATAAGGCGAGTTGTGGCGACACCTTTTGATTTAAAAAAAAAATTGTGTAAACTTAAGTCTTAACCTAAAAAAAAGCAAAATATTATGTTGTCCGCGGCTGCTAGGGTTTTCAGCCGTTGGCTGCGATTCCGTTTCTTTTCCGGCGCGATTCAGCCTCAGTCCTTTCTTTTCCGGCGCAATTCAGGTAAGTTTTCCGGCGCCTTTCTTTGCTTTCTTCTTTTTCTTCTTACTTTCTTTTCTTTCTTCTTTATTTTCCGACGCCGCTGGCAGTCAGGCAGATCTTACTTTTCCGACAGCAATTCCGGTGACCCAATTCCGGCAGTTATTTTTTTCATTTTCAGTTTTGTTATTTATTTAAGTTATATATGCATATTGTTGGGTATTTGAGTCAAAATGAGAAACATTTTGTTGAGTATTTGATGTTTTGGGTATTTATATATGTATATTTAATATTTTAAATTTGTGTTAATTCTCGACTCGCTTCCAAAAGGCGCACGCCACGCCTCGCCATGAGGCGTGAGGCAAGCCCTTGTCTCCACGCCTCGCCATGAGGCGTGAGGCAAGCCCTTGTCTCCACGCCTCGCCTCTCGCCATCCTAAACACTGCGATCACCTCCCAATCTTGAAAATTCCTCCTGAACATCAAATCCCAAAAATTCCCATCCCCTTGAGTCCCTCTAACTTGCTGAACATACAATTCCCTTTGGCAAGACACCCTACACAAAACCGAGAAATCATCCTTTAGCACCACATCTCCACAGCACTTCTAACCCTAAAAACTAAATCTATTCCCATCCCCAACCTTAAAAACAATGTTGTCATTAAATGCTTCCCACCCCTTCATTATATTCCTCCACACATCGCACCCAAAAGGCATAGCAACCACATTTGTTCTCCACCCCCCTTCCATAACTCCAAATTTATCCGCTATCACCCCTCTCCACAAAGCTTCTCCTTCCATCCCGAATCTCCACAACCATTTACCCAAAAGTGCTCTATTAAACACCTTCATGTTTTTAACTCCAAGTCCTCCCCATCGTTTAGGAGATGTCACGGTCTCCCAACGCACTAAATGAAACTTCATAGCACCATCCGCCGCATCCCAAAGAAAGCTCATTGCTAATGGATCATAAACAAATAGAATGGAAACTGATAACTGTGGTAGATCCTGCTAATAATTGTACCTAGTAGGCCAGATCAAACAGGCAGAGGCATCCTTTATTTTGGATAACTAATAGCCATAGAATCAAAACCAGATCTATTAAAACTGACAAATGTGGTAGCTCCGACTAGTACTTCTGCAGTCTGTACTTGTAACTAGCAGGCAAGAACAAATAGACAGAGGTAATCCTTTATTTTGGATAACAAATAAAAGGGCTCATTATCTTCCTCTTTCCTTCATTTCGTCTTTAAAACAATAATATGTGACTCCCAGAATCAAGTAGCACAGAATATTCCACCAAGAAGTAAACTGACATAGCTAATTTGTTTCTTTTCCAAGCATCAACATTCTGGGGAGAGAGAGAGACACATAAACAGAAAAGGAAACAGAGTAGTCAGAACAATGTACAACTTTCTATCTATCAGGTGTTGTTCTGGTCCCTCTAAATGTACAGCGCTGGAATTGCTCCCACAACCTCTCACAAGAATGAATCCATAGCATGATAATGAACCTTTTTTCAGTAAAATACAGAAAATCTAACCTTCCTTGCATCCAGATACTAAACATAAGAGGTTGTGGTGTGGATCGTAGTGTGTGCTGGATCTAGCCTTCATGCCGTTCATCCACAAATTGACAGAAGCCAGGCTTTTGGTCTCCAAAGGTAGAGGCTGCAAGGTAGAGCATTAAATGTCAATTAAATTGAAATACTGCACCCAGAAAGTAAAGGGTTGATCAGGCAGAAGGAATGCATTCATTCTCACACCGTTTGGATATCTTCTCCAAGGCACTCCAGTTGCATGTGTTCCTTTTTCTCAAAATTCAGAATTGGTACCTGAACAAGAAAAGATTTTATCCAGGATTAGTAGCATTCTACTAGAAAGAAAGTAATGAGACTACTCAGTCATCATCAGGGCAAGTTATTAAAAGAACACAAGCCATGGGCACATCACAATATCCTAACGCCAATGAAATTGTCACCTGTGCCAAATAAAATTGCTGAGGAGCTTCTCCAAAAAGTAAATCAATTTGTTCAGTGTCAGATACTGCAAGACTATGCTTCTGAGATCCCAAAAAATCATCTCGCATTCCATCCCTATTTTCCAATAGGCACAAGCAATATCTGATAAAGGTAGAGAAGCTCAATGGAACCTGAAGTGGAGGGTGATATAAGTTAAAAGGGTCAATTGAACCAAATCATTCAAGAGTACGTAGTTCGCATTACATGCTTTTAAAATATCTCAAAATAAATAAGTTACCCTTTCGTGGCTTCTAATATCACCATAAAAGACTGGTGCAGATCTGGACAGCATAGCTTCCACGGCTACTGAGCCTACACGTTCCTACAGTAAGTATAAGTAAATGAAAGTTCCAGAGATAGCACATCAATCACTATTGTCTTAGAAATATATGTAGAGTATATGAATTTCATAATAACTACTTTTCATTCACATGATTGTGTTTTATTGTCCTATACCGCAAATGTGTGATCATAGAATCCAGTTAAAGTCACATAAAATGTTATGTGAAAGTTTTAAACCCTGTCAGATAATTATAAGCGTCACTAGCATCTGCTTCATGAATCTCCAAGGCAGAAAGAGTATTTCAAGTTATTGCCTTTTTCTTTTTTTCCTCTTTTGTTTATTTTGACAATGTAGAATTTTAAGTAATTACCTTTCAGGAGAACAGAATGTGATTTAGAACATTCCTTCTTCCCTAAGTTGCTCGGACTCTCCAAAATGGCTGACGTACCCGTCTCGAATCGTGCAAAAATGCACTCCTTTTGAAGGATCCGACACGTACCCGTCGACATTTTTGAAGAGTCCAAGTATCATAGCTTCTTCCTACTTATTGTACATATGAGGCATCTAGCACATCCAAAAAAAATATTGCAGAAGAGAATGAAAGACTTTTTGCACCCGAGGGTGTGGCCTAGTGGTCAATGAAGTGGGTTGAGAACCATGACGTCTCAAGTTCAATTTACAACGGACACAAAAAACACTAGGTGGCTTCTCGGTACCCATGTTGGTGGGAGTTAGAAGGTAACCTGTGGAACTAGTAGAGGTGCGCGTGGGCTGGCCTAGACACCACGGTTATTCAAAAAAAATGAAAGACTTTCTTTTCAAAAAAAAAAAAGAGAATGAAAGATTTAGATTCACTATATAAGAACAATCAAAATATAAGGATGCAAGGACGAGACCAGGCTAGATGACTCTCTATCGTCCTCGTCATCCTAACCGTCGATAGAGAAAAGAAGCCGAGAAGCTCCTAAATAAAAATATGTTAGACAAAGAAGCAAAACCCATACCAGAAAGCTGATAACAAATAGCACATAAAAGCTCCTCTATTATGCAAATGAACCATTTATCTATCACTCTTTCAGTATTAACTGTTCGAAAATGCCTTTGAAGTCTGTCTTTTGCTTCTTCTAATCAATACTTTAATAGAATATTGTTCTTATTTAAGCTTTCTCCAATAATTATTGCAAAATTAACTGTGGATAGGATCAATTTAAGCATGTAAGGTTCCTATCTGCAAGAGCCTGACAGAAAGGAAGTAAATATATGTCAGCTCGTTCATGTGCAAAGAGGCAATGAAGAGGTTTCCACCTCCTGCAGCACTATAGTTTTGCAAGTAAACTGTGGGAAGTGTTTATCAGCTGGTGGGAATCTGCTTGCAACTTTTGGAAGTGTTACAAGTTTCCAGGAACTAAACCGAACAGAAACAGGTCAAGGAGGGTTATTGCACGTGCTATCTTTTAAACGACAGGGACCGAGCAGGAGCACAGGAGAAGGGCGTTCAATGACAGGAAAATTTCTATGAACAGATAAAATCATCTTTTTATTCCTTTGGCTAGTTTAGCAGAACGAGGCAAGTCTCAACTTGTATATAGTTTTGATGGGCTTCACAGAATCCTTCAATAGTCCTTTTATATCATTATCAACAAAAAAAAAAAAAAAACTTCAATAGTCCTGGCATCATATCAAATAATTTCAGTCTATGAAGAAAAGTAATTTACTATTCAGATCTCATATATCCGACGTTTTCCTCCTTTACATATATGTGAGTCTTTCTCTTGGTATAACTTCATGTTATAACAATATTCTGATATAATTTCATTATAATGACCTTTAGAAAGAGTTGAGGTGGAGGAGACGATATGCTAGGTTCTTACAATACGAACCTTGTGTAGGTCTATGAGAATATAACTTAAAATTTTCAATTTAAATGAAAGCGGAATCAGTACATTATTCAACTAAGCAAAACAGGTTCCCCATACTTCCAAGTTTAGTTCATTTGTAATTTGTAAGAGAAAGAGATAGCTTGAGAGAAGTTCAAAGTTATTTGAGAAGGTCACATTGTATAAGGTAATTAGAACAAGGCAGATGTTTTTCCTTTTGTGTTCTTTTTCTTTATAGTTTTCAGTTTTTAATTATTTGTTTCATACAACAATGTTAGATGCTACAAAAAGCTAACTGATTTAACTTGCATATACAGTATTACATTAAATCAAACAACAAAAGCAGATGATGTTTTCTCAATTCACATTAAGACTTCAAACTTCATTGGAGCCAAACAATTTCAGTTTCAATGATTTCCAATTATATGAAAATTCTGGACCTCAAAGCAAATCAGTAAGAAGTTGCGTGTAAATTCCTACAGTCCTCATTTTCTTTTTATGTTTCTAATTATCATTTTCTTTAGTTAGCTTAATCTTAACTAAATACTCCTTATGTCCCCATTTATGTGGCACAGTTTGAATTTCAGAGTTAAAACATTTAAAGTTTGACCATGAATAACCTTTGAAATAAAATTTACATTTGAAAACTATATATTAAAAAGTATTATTATAAGTCACAATAATTAATAATTTAAAAAGGTCAGAGAAAAACTCGTTTGACTCTTGAAATCCAAAATGTGTCACATAATTGTAAAGCAACGAAACGGAGGAAAAAGACAAACCTGCAAGTAGATTAAGCCACCGTTCGACGGGTTCCATTTTGAGAAAGCCTTCCAATGCTTTACACATTCCTTGAAGACCTAAACCAAGGAAAAGAAAATGTTGAGCAAATGATGCATACAGAATATGTGTTTATATACTGCGATATGCGTGTTAGAGAAGTTACTGCTGGAACGTTTTTGGGTTCAATTTGAGAAGAAAATATCTGGGGCGATGGTATATCGGTGAAGGTGTGAATTCGCAAATTTTCTTCTACCATTGTTACACTGGTGTTGCTCTTGCAACGGAAGATGCGAGCTGCTTGTTGTTTACGTTGAGTAGACTACTGGGCCAGGCGGTAACAATGGCAATGAATTTTGAGGAAATTACGGCCAGAACCAAGAGACCATCTAATTTGAAAAAATTGGCCCAAATCTTCAATCCAGTTTATAATAGATTTTGAAATTATTTTAGGAATTTTGGCATGGCAATACAACTTGGGCTAAAATTTAGCATAAAACAGCCCACTTTTTATGTTGTAGCATCTGATAGCCCAAATACATATTTCCTTCTAAATATTTAGCATTATATAGGTAAAATTTCATTGAGTGTTCTATTTTGATAGCGCTATTTAAGTAATACTCCCTTAGTGTTTTTTTGCATGAGTGTTCACTATTTCTTTCTTGTGCAGGCGTACATGTGATACAAGTCGAGCTTCATCAAGAACATGCACGCCAAGCCGAATTAGGGATCACTACTTTTGAAGCTTAAAAGGTGCTTGGAATGAAGGCTTGAAGCTCAAGAATATATTAAAGTGGAAGTACAAGACTCCACTTGGGAGAAGGAGACTATTTATGCAAAGGGACTATAACATAAATGCAAGTCTTTCCTTTCATCCCTTGAAAAGACTACCAAATAAGGCCCTTATTTTATTAAGGGTATTATTGTAATAGCTATAGTAGTCTGTAACACCTTGTACCATGGGACTAAGTAAATCAGCACACTTCTTGCCAGTAAACACCACATATTCAACATAAGACTATGTCAAGTTGTATATTCAATAAATTGTCAAGCTTCAAAGGGCCCTAGTGTCCATTATTTCAGATCGTGGTGCTCAGTTCACATTGAACTTTTGAAAGTCCTTTCAGAGAGGATTGAGTACCAAGGTAAATCTCAGTACAAATTTTCATCCTCATACATATGGCCAGGCAGAGGGTACTATTCAAACCATTGAGGATATGTTGAGGGCATGTGCCCTTGATTATAATAACAGTTATCATGCTAGTATCAAGATGGCGCCCTTCGAAGATCTGTATGGGCGAAGGTGTAGGTCGCCAATTGATTGGTTCGAAGTTGGTGAAACAAAATTATTAGGGCCGGACTTGGTCCATCAGGCTATGGAAAAAGTCAAGTTGATTCAGGAGTGTTTAAAAATGGCACAGAGTCGCCAGAAGTCCTATTCAGACATAAAGCGTAGAGACTTGGAGTTTCAAGTTGATGATTGGATGTTACTGAAAGTTTCACTTATGAAGGGTGTCATGAGATTTGGAAAGAAAGGGAAACTTAGCCCCAGATATATCGACCCATATAGGATCTTGTGAAGAATTAGCCAAATAGCTTATGAGCTTGAACTTCCACAAGATTTAGTTCTTGTGCACCCAGTGCTTCATGTATCCATGTTGAGAAAGTGTGGGGGAGACTCGTCGTTGGTTGTTTCTACCGAGTCTATCACGGTTAAGGATGGCCTAACCTATGAAGAGGTCTTTGTGGCTGTTCTAGACCATCATTTTCGCAAATTGAGGACTAAGGAAGTTGCCTCAGTGAAAGTGTTGTGGAGGAGTCAAAAAGTTGAGCATGCTACATGGGAAGCCGAAGAGGATATGAAGTCCAAATATTTGTACTTGTTTGAAGAGCAAGTAGAAAGCGTACAAGGTAAATACCTTCTATATTCATGTCACGTCATGTACGTTGTTTTACATCTATGTATTCACTATTCATGTCTCATGTCCCCATATTCATATTTTCATGTAATCATGTCATCCAGTCTCCATGTTCCATGTCATATTTTTCACGTTCATGCACTCATGTCCGTAAGTTATTGAGTTAATCGCATTCCTAACCATAACCCATCATTTGAGGACGAATGATCCCAAGGGGCAGATATTGTAACACCTCGTACCATTGAACTAAGTATTTTCCATGATCCATGGGTTAAAGACCAAGTGGGAAATGTTGGGATTAGAAATTTGATGAAATAAGTGTTTTTCAGCTTTTATGCCAGGTTATACGAACCATAAAGAGTTTTACGGACTGTCAATTGCACCGTAAAACAAACTTCAGAAACCCAGCTCACTGTTACCGATTCAAGGTGGGTTTCATGGGCCGTTAAAGTTTTACGGTCGTAAATCCCATCGTAAAATGTTTTACGGGCTGTCTTTTGGACCGTAGAAAGGGTAAGGAGAAATTGACTTACTATAATGATTCACGGTCACTTTTACGGACCGTGAAATATTTTACGAGCCATGAAATGTACCGTGAAATTTCTCCGATGACTAAACAATATAAATACGCATATTCAGCCTTTTATGTTATTTTCATTCTCTCCAAACCCTATAACTAAGTTCTTCTCCTCTACTCATCCTCCTATGTCAAGGTAAGCATATTTCAAGTAATTCCGAGTGTTTCTAACGTTTATACATGGATTCTAAGTTGAATTCCATCCTACAAATATAGGATTTTCAAGAAAACTCATCTCAAGGGATTAATGTTCAGGCTTTTGGGAATTCTTCGTCAAGTTCAGAATTTTAATACAAGACTAAGAGCGATTAAGGTATGTAGAGCTTTTATCTACGTGTGGGAATGATATTGTTCTTCGCCACGCTATGTTCATCCATGAAATCATGAACTTCCATAACTTAGGATTTTTATTCCAAGTTCATAATGACCCTAAATTACATGTATCATGTTACACCATATTTGTATTACTAATTCATTATTATATTCTTGATATTCCATTATGGTTATTAGCAATCCGTCTGTAATCCATGAATACCCATAACCTTGAATTTCATGGATTCTTAAATACAAGTCATGAATAAATATTACTCAATTCCATGAAATTGTACATGTTTTCATGCTTCATACAAGTTATTTTATGTATCTATTAATATGTTATATTATACTTACAAATCATGTTTACAAGTCATGTTTATTAAATTCATGAGCTTATAAGTCAATTATATTCATGTTCTTGTTTTGGGAGTTGCACGGATTATCGAGAAGGTTTAATACCTGAAACTATGTATGCCAACGTAGGATACGAATCACTCAATCCAATTAGGACAATTTCTCCATGTTACCCATTGCGGGTTATTAAATCCATTCATGTCATGTTCATGTCTCGTACCCCAGCAAGGTACGAGATGGCTTACTGATCAGTAGAGATCAAATGCCACGTTTTAGCGTGGTGGTTTCATGTCGGTTACTACTATAGCTCTTCCATTTAAAGTAAGTTATCATGTGTTTACTATATGCATGTCAGATATTATACATGTTCATGCTCAGGTTATAGTTTCAGTTTTAGTTCAGTTCCTATTATTTCATGTGTCTGCTTATTCATTCAGTTGCTTTACATATGAGTGCAATTCAAATGTACTTACATTATTTTTGCCAGGGGCCTACACTTCACGGTGCAGGTACGAAGTTTCAGGATGACAAATCAGTTCACTAGAATTCTCGCGTATCAGCTATTGGTGAGTCTCATTTCATTCGAGGTGTTAGTTTGTTTATTTTATGTCATGTCATACTTTGCAGTAAAGGTATGCCAGGACCTTTTCATGGTAAACAGTTTTAGCAGTCACACTTGTGTTCAGAAGTTTCATAGACTAGTTTAACATGTCATGTCAGATATTCAGACTTTCTACGTTTTCATATTGTTTTCGCAATTATATTTTCAAACTATAATTACAATATTCAATTTTACATGTGTTAAATTATTATTTCATGATTTTGATGCCTATGCTGATTCAACAAGTCATATGATTCGCTCGGTCATATGCAGTCAGGTACCAAGTGTCATGTTATGCCCATGTCATGGTTCAGGGCGTGACATAGTCTTCTTTGCTTAGTTAGTATAAATACTACCTTAGTTTATTTCATTAGTTAGCTCTTGATGAATTAAAATATTGAATACTCTTGTTAGAGTTTTTGTGAGTTTGAGAGTTTTTGTGAGTTTGAGTTTGAGAGCTTTGATTTTACAAAATTTTAAAGGTTTAATTGCTTTGGTATATTTTTTATTGTATTATACTTGCTCTGCTTTTGACAAATTCGATAAAAGGAATTTGAATGCACCAAAATTCTTCAATTTTGAAAGCTTAAAATTATTGTTTGATGGTGGAAATTCGATGTTGATAGTTGGGTGTTGTTAAAATGATTCGAGGAATTATCATTTTGCTTAAATCTAAGTGTTTATAATTTTGCTTAAATCTTTAGTTCAAACGGTTGATTTTCCTCTTCTACATCTATTATTATTAATAATCATGTTTGAAAAGAAAACAAGAAAAGACAAAAAAAAAAGAATAAGAAGGGGAACAAAAATAAGAAACTAAACAAACACAAGCGCCATAAAGCATTTTGTTATGAATTATTAATTGCTCCGTGACTTTCGCTACCTCTACGCGCTTTGGTTATTCGAGTCCATGTCCCAACTAATATGGTCGTGGAGAAAATTTGCATAAATCCTGTGAAGTTGAGAAGAAAATTTTAACTAAGGATATTGCCACCACATTCAATATTTTCTTTATTAGGAAAACAAATCCATAAAGATGAAGATGGGGTCAGCCACACAAAAAAATATTCTCTTACCAAAAAATTTATAAGTCCTGATTCTTGAATATGTAATGATAAGAAAAAAAATATTAACTGGGCAGTGAGATATTTATTTACCAAATCGAACTCGCATATTGCTAGTAGATTAGTTTCAATTGGTAGATTATTGAATATTACGTATAAAATAATAACTTATTGATTGTTGAACCATCTATAATTTTACTCGTATCCAATGTTTATATCACACAAATAAATGTATGAAACATGTTTACTAATAGTAGATTATCATTTAATTATGAGTAATTAATATAATCTCATCTAGTTAGATAATCAACCATGATAAATTGATACGATCGAATACAAACACCGAATACTAAGATAGATACTTTTTATTCTCGCCAGAGTTAAGGAGAAAACCTCAAAAATTTAATATTTCTGTCTTAATATCGTAAAATTTCATTCTTCGTTCCATCATTGATCTTCCTATTTCTTTCGGTATGCTATTGTTGGAAATTTGCCTTTGGTGGGAGTTGCGTTCACCCATCTTTAATGACTTAAACACTAGGATTTCGCATGTTGGAGACTTTGGTTCTTCACACGTGCATAATCTACTAAGTGAGTAGATGACCGTAGGGCCAAGGATCGTCAAATTTCGTTAAGAAATGAAAGAGAGTTGGTCCACTAAGTGAGGTGTTTGAAGCATGAAAATATGGTGTGGAACAAATCTCCCTCATCGGTGGGTAAAGGAAGATTTGTTCATTTTATAAGTCTCAAAAATGGATAAGGGTTTGAGACCCCAAGGGGTAACCCATGTGTTTGAAGGAGGGAGGACCTAGGTGTGCTTGGGTTCGAATCAAAGCCCACACGCGCGCCGCCGCAGCCCGCCCGTCCAATCGGGCCTCGGGCCTCTTCTGATATTATCTTTTTGGACCCAAGTTGCTTAATATTTACAGTTTGGTCTCTGGAGTTTCAGGAAAGATAAAATTGGGAAGAGGCTCACGACGGAAAGCAGAAAGTTTCTGCCTTTTGGGTTGGTTTTGGAGCGTTGAATCTCCATAATTTAGTCATTTACTTGGCTGAATATAACTCATCACTAAGTGTCATTACGTGACTATTAAAAGCCATCAGTTGGCTAGTTGAGAAGTCACCCTCCTTACACTATAAATTGAAGCCTTTGGCTCAATTGTTCCAAAAAGACACAGGAAAAATTAGAAATCTTCCTCTTACTCTCCAGCATCATTTCGTTACACTAAGTTCTTCAAAGTAACACTTGAGTTTCATTTGCTCATTTGTTAAGTTGCTTTTTTTTTTATCTTGGGAGACTATTGTCCATAACGTAAGAGGATATATACGGGGCAATCTTGTCTTAAAGACAGAGTGCCATCACTCGACCCAGCAAAATATCAAAGTGGTTGTAATTTCAGTTTGTTGTAATTTCAGTTTGTTGTAATAGTTAGCAGTTACTTACTCCCATTTTCCTGCAATTGTTGTAACCCACAATTTTAAGACAAGATCGTTGTAACTGCTTAGAAAGATGACTGGAAAAGCACAACACGCTTATGATTCTGTTGTTGTTGATGCTGCTACTGAAGGCAACCCATCTGCCTTCCCCACTGCTGCTCAAGGCACGCGTAACGTTTTTCCTGCTGCTCAAGGAAACGTTACAATTCCTCCATCATCTGGATTCCACCATGAACTCCCAGAAAAGTTCATGGGCTCTAACTTCAAGAGATGGCAGGAGAAGATGTTGTTTTACTTTACTGTTATGGGAATGGCTCAGTTTCTAACAGAAGATCCTCCATAAACTGGAGATGAGATGGACCCTCAGCCTAATGAAATAGCTTAAGGGGGCCAAGGTATCCATGTCGTTAATGGCATGAAGATGGTTCTTGATGCATGGAGTCATAGCAACTTCATGTGTAAGAACTATATTTTAAACTGTCTGTCAGATCCACTCTACACAGTGTATTGCACCGTAGGCACCGCCAAAGAGTTATGGGAAAAACTGTAGAAGAAGTACAACGCACAAGATGCCGGTACGAAGAAATTCATCGCTGGGAAATTCCTGAAATTTCAAATGGTGGATAGCAAAACTGTGATGTCCCAAGTCCAGGAATTCCAAATGATTCTACATCACTTGGATTTGGAAGGTATGAAACCAAATGAGCAGTTTTTTGTTGCATCACAAATTGAAAAGTTACCTCCATTATGGAATGAGTTTTGAGTTACTTAAAACTCAAGACAAAGGAAATGACCTTTGAGGAACTTATTATCAAACTTCAGATTCGAGAAGATAATAAGAAGGTCTTGCCTAAGGGAAAGCAGCCCGCTGAGGCAAAGGCAAATCTGGTTGAGGCAAAAGGGAACTCAAGCAAGAAATGCAAGTTCCAGAAAGACGGCAAGACCCAGGCGGCAGAGAAGATCAAGGGAAACTATCACCACTGTGGGAAACCTGGTCACATGATCAAGGACTACCGCAAGCTAAAGACTGAGCAACAAGAGAAGGCCAAGGTCAAAGGCAAGGCACAAGCTAACGTCGTTAAAGACACGCTTCCTGACGACATGATTGAGAAGTTCTCGGCGGTGGTGCTTGAAGCAAACCTTATTGAGAACCCCATGTAATGGTGGATGGACACGGGTGCTACCTAACACATCTATTCCAATAAAAATGCCTTCTCCACATATACACCAGTCACCGACAAGAAGTTGTTCATGAGTAACAACGCTTCCTCTGACGTGCAGGGGTAGGAAAGGTGGTCCTGAAGATGACTTCTGGAAATGAGCTCACTCTGAAGGAGGTGATGCATGTCCCTGAGATTAGGAGGAATTTAATTTCAGGTCATTTATTGGTTAATGTTGGTTTTAGGCTAGTATTTGAGTCCAATAAATTTGTAATCTCCAGGAATGAAACTTTTGTGGGGAGAGGCTTAGTCTGTGAAGGCCTCTTCAAAGTTAACGCCATGTCTGTAATGCGTCCAAGTAATAAAATTGAAGCTTCTTTTTGTTTGCCTGAGTCTTCTAATTTATGGCATCATAGATTAGGATATGTTAACTATAAGTCCATCCAAAGGTTGGTAAAGTTGGAGTTGTTGTCGTCTATCGACGTAAACCCTCAACATAAGTGTGAGGTGTGTGTAGAAGCAAAACTCACAAAGATTCATTTTGATCCGTCAAAAGAAATACCGCTCCTCTAGAATTTATTTACACAGATATATGTGATTTGAAGCTTGCACAAACTAGGGGGAACAAGTAATTTGTGACATTCATTGATGATAGCTCAATGTATTGTTACCTTTACTTGTTGAAAAGTAAAGATGAAGCCTTTGAAGTGTTCCGACGCTACAAAGCAGAAGTTGAGAACCAACTAAGCATGTGGATTAAATCAATACGTAGCGATAGATGGGGAGAATACGTAATGCCATTTAAGGAATATTGTGCCGAATCAGGCATTGTTCATCAAACGACGGCTCCATACTCGCCTCAGTCGAACGGTGTTGCTGAACGCAAGAACCGCACATTGAAAGAAATGATGAATGCCTTGCTCATCAATTTCGGTCTTCCCCATAACATGTGGGGAGAAGCTGTCCTTACCGCTAATACGATTCTTAATAGAGTCCAACATAAGGGTAAGGACAAAACTCTATATGAATCATGAAAAGGAAAGAAACCCATCTATAAATATTTAAAGGTGTGGAGTTGTTTGGCAAAGGTCGAAGTGCCTAAGCCAAAGCAGGTCAAGATTGGGCTAAGATTGTAGATTGCATTTTCATCGGATATGCAAATAACAATAGTGCTTATCACTTCTTAGTGCATAAGTCAGATATTCCAAATATCCACGGGGTTACAATCATGGAATCAAGGAATGCTCAATTATTTGAGAATACTTTTCCTAGAAAGGAAAAGACATAACCTCTCGCAAACGAAGTTAACAACAAAGCTCTCAGAACTTGGACTTCGAAGTGGAACAAATCTCCCTCATGTGTTTGAAGGAGGGAGGACCTAGGTGTGCTTGGGTTCGAGGCTAAGCCCACATGTGCGCCGTCGCCGCCTGCCCGTCCGGTCCGGCCCCGGGTCTCGAGTCTCGAGCCTCTTCTGATATTATCTTTTTGGACATAAATTGCTTAATATTTACAGTTTGGTCCCTGGAGTTTCAGAAAAGATAAAGTTGGGAAGAGGCTTACGACGGAAGGCAGAAAGTTTCTACCTTTTGGGTTGGTTTTGGAGCGTTGAATCTCCATAATTTAGTCATTTACTTGGCTGAATATAACTCATCACTAAGTGTCATTACGTGACTATTAAAAGCCATCAGTTGGCTAGTTGAGAAGTCACCCTCCTTACACTATAAATTGAAGCCTTTGGCTCAATTGTTCCAAAAAGAGACAGGAAAAATTAGAAATCTTCCTCTTACTCTCCAGCATCATTTCGTTACACTAAGTTCTTCAAAGTAACACTTGAGTTTCATTTGCTCATTTGTTAAGTTGCTTTTTTTTTTATCTTGGGAGACTATTGTCCATAACGTAAGAGGATATATACGGGGCAATCTTGTCTTAAAGACAGAGTGCCATCACTCGACCCAGCAAAATATCAAAGTGGTTGTAATTTCAGTTTGTTGTAATAGTTAGCAATTACTTACTCCCATTTTCCTGCAATTGTTGTAACCCACAACTATTCCGCCGGTCAAGAGCGAAATAACCAAATCTTGTGTGGTGAATATCTTAGGCCAAATCACTATGAAACATGACTAGTCATACTTCCCTTTGAATCTCTGATCATATTATTCACGTTATCCAACGGAAATGCCAATAAAAATTTGGTTTTTGGATCATAGACTTTAATAGTAAGTTTCTATTAGGGTTGTATTATATATAGGGAGTAATTGGCAAAAATAGTAGATCTAATTAGTCCCGACAGGTTATAATATATGTATAAAGTACTTTACATGAGAAATGTTTTGAGATTCGTGTATACTTAACAACAGAATTAATGGAAATGATTTTGATTAATTTTTAATTAACAAAATACACGTCGTTCATAAACTAGAAGCTGACGCAAGACGGCCAAAAACAAGAATAATATTCTGAAAATATGTATTTTCTAGAGACAATCTGTATTAAGGACAAAACGTACTTGAACACATTCATATTATTAATAAGATTAATAATTATGGAATTTGCAATTATTGAATTATTGTTTGATTGTTTGTAATTATTCATATATATGCATCCATTGAGCTTGCGTTGTCATTAATAGAGAGATATTAATGATAGAACGTAACTCTCAAAATAGCCTCGACTAATGATCATCGAGAATGGGATATCAATGATATGCAATAAGTCGACATGTGGTCTGCATCACATTCTTGGAGAATGTAGTATGTCTCACAGCTACGAGTAATGGTTACTCGTGATGGACACATGAATACTTTGGAAAAGTATTGGTATACCCTGATGATAAACTATTTGTTATACATGTCTATAGTGTTATCGGCGTGTGGAATATAAATGTCATTTGACTTGAGGTCAATACGCACCTTGTTTACAGAATGTTGTACTTTGACCAAGTTCTAAGCTTAAACTCCTTCTGGATAAGATACGACTTGTGTTGGGTGCATCAGGATGTAAATCAAGGTGGTAGTTGAGCCAAGAATAGGATTTATTCTTCGATTGAATATTCGAGAGAGCACTCAACTTCTCAATGTTATTAGGTTGACTAAAGTCATTGGCCAGTGCAAGAGATATATTTTAGAATATGGTCTAGTTGTCAACTAATAAATGTGAGATAAAGTGAGTAAGCCATTTTGGATAGACACTTGACAAATCCTAAGCTTAATCGAGTGTGTCGCGAATGAAAGGAATTTATAGTTCCGCATAAAGGTTAAGTTGTTGGATTCATGTAAATGTACTTCACATATTGAGTTCGTCATACAACGCAGTCTAGGAGTTTCGTATGAACCTTAATTAGATTAATGTCGATATGTGAAGGCCTATAGGGTCACACTATATATGATTGTTTCTTCGATCTAAGAGTGTATTGATAAAGCATTAAATATTCAATTTAGAATCGAGATATTTAATTTATAATAATTATGAAATATTTCTATTTGATAGAAATTATTTAATTAAGTCGATTGGATTTCAGATTTAATTAAATGTGTTGGACATATTATATGGGTACTCGGACAAATACATGGAAGCAATTTGGCCAGAAATTACTGGCCCAATTGGGAGTCTGGCCGTCCACACTGGGGCGTGTGAAGTGGACCAGCTGGGCTGGTCCACTGAACATTAAAATGGGCCAGGTTTTCTTGTTTTATATCTACTTAGGTTTTGTCATGAACTCCTATATAAACAACACATACCCCATAATTATAAGGTTACAGAAAATTACATCTCAGTTCCTGAAGCAAGATTTCCTAGCTTTCTTGCAAAGGAAATACATTGGAGTTGGACTTTGCACTCGAGGAGACTAATCGCGTGGATACCTTAGTGGTGAATCCAGCGCTCGAAAACCTATAAGTTTTCCTTATCGTGTTTTGAACACTTTATATGATTATCATATACGTCATGCCAGAATCATTGTTGGGTAAGTAAAATTTTAAACTTCCGTTGTGCTTACGAACCCAATAAATCCCTACACTAGTATCAAAGCTCAGGCTGATTTAAATGATTATACGATAATCATAATAACGATTACGTGGGAAAATTAATTGTTTCAATTTATTAAATTAATTTTCGGGGGAACAATTGAACAGTAACCGGAACACAGTTCCGGCGGCGTGAACAATTGTGACATTCACTGTTCCGGCGGCGTGAACAATTGTGACATTCACTGTTCCGGCGGCGGGGCAGTGGTGGTTTCCGGCGGGTTTTCAACAATTCGACGTGTTCTACCACAGTCTCCACTATTATCGAGAAATCCACTTTATAAGATGATCGATAAAGGTGTTGAGAGGTGCAGAACGCGCCGTAGACGCCGAAAAAGCCGTCGGCGCCGAAAAAGCCGTCGGAAGGCCGCTGACAGCGGGGTTGTTTTCGGCCGTCATGAGCATCAAAATGGTGAAATAATACCACCACTGTGATCATTTCGATGAGAGGAATTGAAAGGTGGTGGTGTTACATGACGAAAGTCACCGGAAAAGGGCCACCGCCGACGGTTTTGGAAACCACCGGCAGCGGCTCAAATTCCAACCTCCGTGGGCCACCACACCATGAATTAAGACCACCAGTGTGTTCTTCCCGATGAGGTTTGTCGACCGATGGTGTTCAATTCCGTCAATTTTGCCTCGAAATCTGAATCCCAAATTTGATTTGGAGTTGGAATTGATTTTGAAAATTTGAAATAGTTCAAGGACCTGATTGAATTAAATTAGGGTTTTCGAAATTGTAATTTAGCCCTTGGACCAACTGGAATTTTAGATGTTTCTGGAATTGCAATTTAGTTCCTGAAACTTTTTATGGAAATTTAAAAGGTTTTAAAATCAGCAGATTTGGTCCTTAGGGAAAATCTGTAAATTTCATAAAAACAGATTCAGTTAGGGCTGGCCAGTGGGCCGGGACGGCCCGACCCCGTCCCGAGCCCGCTTAAAAAAATAAATAAATAAATAACGGGGGCAGGACTCGAACTCGGGACGGGACGATGTCTCATCCCACCAGACCCGAGCCCGCCCTGTGCCCGGGCGCCGACCCGACCCCGCCCCGACCCCGACCCCGCCCTTTTCCCCCCTTTGCAAAAATGGCCGTTGCACCAACGGCCATTTTAGATTATGGCCGTTGGCCAACAGCCATTTTAGGCCCCCTACCCCTTAATATTTATTTTTAACCCATAAGTTATTATATTTACACTTTAACCCAAATTTTCAACTATAAATAACTCATTTTCTCTTCATCTTTCTCACAAATCTTCCTACAATCTCTCTAATTTCTCAATATATCTCTCTACATTGTTTGCTAATTATTCAATTTTATTAATTCATTTGGGAATTGGGAGTGAAGCTGGCAACTAGCTTGAGGATCTTCCATCGAGCAAAGTTTCAATTTTCAACCTCTCGATTACACGTCGACGTTACGTCGGCGTTTGGTACATTCGTTCCTTCATTAAATTATTATTGTCTGTTTATTTTATATTTTTATTTAGCGCACTTAATTTTATTGTCTTTAATTATTTATTATCATAATTAAAATGGAAGGATTAAAAGGTATGTTTAAGGGTAAGGGTAAGAGTGCTTCTTCTAGTAGAGGCAACCAGGACAAGGGTATTTCTTCTAGTCATCTTATTCCTACACGGGATGATTTTGTTGATACTCAACATTTTCCTACAATACCATTAGATTTAGACCAGGAGCTATTTTCCGGAACTCAAGAAGACTTTAATTTAGACGATGATCTAGATGATATACCCACTAATGTTGATGACAACACACCCACTAGTGCACTTTCAACTGAAATACCTCCTATTCCCCCTAGTATGAGACGAGGTCCAGCAAAACGACCATTAAAATCAGATGCATGGACATTTTTTGATAGGGACGTAGAGAATCAAGTAGCCATATGTAAAGTTTGTAAAAATGTTTTAAAATTTAAAACTGGAAAAGGTCACGGTGGGACGGGGTGTTTAATTAGACGCCTAGTAAGTGCTCATCCAGCTAGGTATGCCCAATACCAGGCTTCAAAACCGGGTGCGCAAACGCCCGCTCCATCGGGACAAGGTTCACATACTGATACTGTCCCGGACCAAGTACATGGTCAAATTAACCCTATGACGGGGGGAATTGTAGGCTCTAAATACAATAAACATAGAGATAGGGAAGCAATATCAAAATTAGTTGCTGTGGAGGGTTTGCCTTTTTCTTTTTCTTCATCTCCCGGTTTTGTTCATTACATTAGAGATATATATAATCCTGCTTTTAACGGTTTTCCTAGATCAACTGTTAAGAGAGATGTATTTAAATTCGCGCATGAATATCAACAATATTTACGTTTTTCATTATATCATTTTAATGGCAAAGTATCTATCACGTCGATATAGGTCGTAGTACTAACGGCCATGATTATTTAACGTAACTTGTCATTGGATAGATTATAAATGGTCTATGCAAAAACGTATTTTAGCGTATAGATATATAGATGATAGGCACACTGGTACTTTTATTGCAAAAAATATTTATCAAGTGTACGATTATTACGGAATTACCGATAAAATTATGACTATTACATTAGATAACGCTTCTAATAACAATTACGCAATTACAATGTTAAAAATAGTTTAACTCCATCTTTTCCAGACCATTTTCATATAAAATGTGTGTGCCATATATATAACTTAATTGTAAAGGATGGTCTATCACTTTTTGAAGACATTCTTAGTAAAATACAATTTGCTATAAATTTTATTTTTAAAAGTAATAAAGTACAACGTAGAAAAGAATATAAAAAAACTTGTCACGATTGTGGACTACCTTATAGAAGAATTCCACAAGAAGTATCCACTAGGTGGAATTCTTTATACGAGCAACTACTTGTTGCTTATGACTATAAATTACCTATAACTTTATTTTTTAACTCTCATAATAAAAAGCCAGCTGATATGATTTTAGATAGTGATTGGGTAAAAATTTCCGAACTTATTGTATTTTTAGAGAAATTTTTTCAAGCAACAAAAGAATTTTCAGGTATATATTATCCTACTATTTCAACTATGTTATTTTATATAACTCTAATATTTTTATTACTTAGTGAATATATGGAAAAATCAGCTTATAAGGCAGCTATTAAATAAATGTTTGTCAAAATCAAAAAATATTTTATTCCTATTCCCTCTATTTATATTATTGGTTCTGTATTAAATCCTACTATTAAAATAGACGGTACTAAATCACTAATTGAAACTATTTACGATTGTATAGAAGTACTACCACCTCCAAGTCCCAAAAATCTAAATCACCCACCACCTATTGAACAAACTAAAGAAGAAGCGGTGTCTAGCGTAGAACACCAATGCAAAAATATATATAGATTTTATCAACAAGAAAATGCCAGTAACTTACCGGCTTCCATACCATCTTCTTCATCTTCAACACAACCTCACAAAAGACATGTTGTTTCGCGGCTAGTATTGAAAGCCTCGAGAAATAGAATGTGCGGCCGTACCTCTACTACTAACCAAATTAGCGAGTTGGATATTTTTGTTTTGCGGGGTTCTCGTACCGTATCAAGAAGTTATCAATGAAGATGGACAAGAAGACTTCTTTGAAATACGGAGGGGGAATGAGAAGACCTTTCCGACACTTTCATTGATGGCTCGAGATGTTTTGAACATTCAAGCGTCATCAATCTGCGTCGAAAGCGCTTTTTCCATGAGCGAGATATCAAATAGGAGACCACAGAGACACTCATTGGCCGGAGACGACTTGAAAATTGCGGTATTATTCAGAGATTGGATACGAGCGGAGCGGAGAAGGTGCGGTCAACCGGAGATCAACGAAGAAGATGATGAAAACTACAACGAAATCTTAACCGAAGGTAGTGGAAGTGACGTGGATCAATTTGACCAACAAATACCAATTCCAACCGAAGAACCACATGAAATCATCAAGCAATTAGAACAGGGTTTTTAGAGAATGTAATTTTTTTAATTGCAATTTTATTATGTAATTTGCAACTTTTGGACAACACCACAAAGTTGCAATTTAGATTTTAGACAATTGCATTTGTATTACAAAAAAATCATATGTCTATTAAATAATATAAGAGGTAGAAAAACAGCCTTGTGATGTTTTTATTACACTATCTTATTTTGTTTATTGAGTTTTTTTTATACATATGTTATTTTAAAAAAAAGAAAAGGAAAACCCGATTGTACCACGCCCCAAGCCCGACCCGACCCCGCCCCGCCCCGCCCCGATACCGACGGGATCGGGATCGGGACGGGACTGGAGTAGGTCCCGCCAGACCCGACCCCGCTAGGCCCCGTTAGACCCGACCCCGACCCCCTGGCTCGTCCCGCCCCGACCCCGACCCCGACCCCGCCAGACCCGGCCCGCCAGACCCGAGCCCGGCCCACTGGCCACCCCTAGATTCAGTCCCTGGGTAAACCTGTAAATTTCATAAAAGCAGATTTGGTCCCTGAAGTAGATCTGTAAATTTCTAAAAAACAGATTTGGTCCCTGGACGAATATGTAATTATTTTAAGGATATGAAAATTACAGAAAAACCCTTGAAAATTAAATTTTAGTTTCTGAATTATTAAGGGACTATTTGGATGAGCAGAGAATTCTGAAAATTGAAAATTGAGTTTAAATTTGAAATTTAAATAATTTCTAAGTTGAAACAAATTAATTAGCCCACGATTATTGTTATTTTAGCATGTTATTTGATAATGTGCGCTTGAATTAATTGTGTTCCATAATTGTTTAATTGATTGTCATTTAAATAATTAGTATAGTGTCCGCATTATACATGTCTGGGTAGGCGGCGCCCAGTATTTGTTAGACCGCATTATGCATGTCTGGGTAGGGGGCACCTAGTATTTGTCGGACCACATTAAATTATGTTTGGGTAGGCGACGCCCAATATGTGCTCTATTTAATCTAGCACACGTAATAAGGATCTTGATAAAACATCGATTAAAATGTTTTCCAATTTAATATAAGTCTGAGTTGGAATCCACGCGTCATCCGTTATAATTGAATGAGTGCAAATTTTTTTCCGGCTATAAGAGTATTTACACCCTAGTGTTTGCTCTAAGTCTAAGAGGACTCAGACTCTTCATAAATGCATGTGTTTGCAGTTGCGAGTGAGAAACCTTAGTGAGTATTTACGCCCTAGCGTTTTCTCTACAAGGCCAAACTTGCTTAGATCTACGATTGCAGTCGCGTAATGGTGTTGACTTACTTAGTTATGTCTTGACGCCCCAGCGTCGGAATAATCTAATGGCGCAAATCGATTGTTTAGAACAATCGATCAAACCAAGAGTTGCAAATTGTTTGTAATTGGTTTGGAGACCTTCCAGGTTGTACTGTTGAAGTTATCAGCCCTAGAAAATGCGGAGACAGTATGAACTTGGATCTTGACCCATTATGATCATATTTGATATGAGTGCGTATTCTTCCATGGGGTCATAGAATATGTTAAAATAATGAGAGCTAATTAAACTAAAGGTAATGTAAATTAGTTAACGAATGTGTTCATAGAAATTATATTTGATTTAATTTCAGTCTATCTATTTCTTCAGATTATTTAAAATGTCGAATATGTCATTGAAATGCTTGGTTGAGGCTAATAAGTTGACTGGAGCTAATTATTCAGACTGGTTGCGTAATTTGCGTTTGGTACTGAGACAAGAGAAAATTGAATATGTGTTAGACACATTTGTTCCAAAAGTTCCTGACGAAGAGTCTGTTGAGTATGCTTTGTTTGAAAAGGCTGCTTATCAGAAGCATTTGGATGATGCTACCTCGGCACAATGTGTCATGTTGTCCTCCATGACTGTAGAGTTACAAAGGCAGCATGAGAACATGGCCCCCTATGAGATGCTAGAACATTTGAGGAGTCTTTATGATTCACAGTCTCAAACTATGGAGTATGAGCTGTTGAGAGACCTCTTCAAATGTAAGCTGAATGATGGGGGCCAAGTGTCTGGTCATGTTCTAAAGATGATTGGGTTGATAGAAAGGTTGACTTCGATTAGAACGAAGCTGCCCCAGAATGTGTCTGTTAACCTGATTTTGAATTCGCTTCCTGGTTCGTTTGATAATTTCATTGTGAACTTCAACATGAATGGAACCAAGGTGAATCTTCCAGAACTTCACAACATGCTAAAGACTTATGAATCATCTTCTTCAAAGGGGAATACTGTGCTCATGGTGGGCTCATCTACTAAGTTCAAACCTAAAGGTAAGAACAAGAATAATAAGGGTAAGGCTGGTGCCAAACCCACGGTCTTGAAACCTAAATGAGGTGTTCAGAAGAAGTCTAGGTTGGCCAGGGATGCATGCCTCAACTGCAAGCAGAAGGGGCATTGGAAGAAAGATTGCACCGCTCCAAGAGGAGACAAGGCACTAGGTGCTTCTGGACTTGCTGGGCAAAGTATGTTTGTCATTGAGATTAATATGTCTATAAGTAACTCTCACTGCTGGGTATTGGATGCAACATGTGGCTCACACATTTATAATAATGTGCAGGGGCTAATGGACAGCAGAAACATTAGACCATGGGAGGTTGACCTACGCATTGGAAATGGAGCACGAGTTGATACTTAGCGTGTGAGAACTTATAGATTAGATTTACCTTCGGGTTTCATATTAGAACTTAATGATTGTTATTTTGTTCCCTCAATTACGAGGAATACTATTTCCATTCCAATGTTAGACATTGAGGATTTTTCCTCGTATATTGCTAATGGCAGTTATATACTATCCTTTAATGATATTGTTTGTGGAAATGTTTCGCTTGTGAATGTTTTATATATTCTCAATTGTAATCGTGAAATTCTCAATGTGCAAAACAAATGAGCTAAAATAAGTAATCCAAGGAATCTCACCTATTTATGGCACTGTAGACTTGGTCATATAAATGAATCAAGGATAGCAAGATTAAGAAAGTTAGACTACCTGGAACCATTTGACTTGGAGTCCTATGGTGACTGTGAATCTTGCTTGAGAGGAAAGATGACCAACAAACCACTTTCTGGGAAAGGTGTGCGAGCCAAAGAGGCACTTGAGTTGGTCCATACAGATGTATGTGGGCCGTTTTCCACTCAAACTAAGGGAGATTTTCCTTACTTCATAACTTTTACAAACGATTTCATAAGGTTTGGATATGTGTATCTTATGAAGCACAAGTCCGAAGCCTTTGAGAAATTCAAGAAGTATAAGTTAGAAGTAGAGAAACAACTTGAAAAGAGTATCAAGACTCTTCGATCAGATCGGGGAGGTGAATACTTGGGTAGAGAATTTTTAGATTACTTGAAACTTCATGGAGTCCAATTAGAATGGACACCTCTTGGAACACCACAAATGAATGGCGTTGCTTAAAGGAGAAATCGAACCTTATTGGATATGGTTAGATTCATAATGAGTTTTTTAGCTCTTCCAACATACCTTTGGGGTTATGTTTTACAAAACTCAATCTATATTTTGAATAGAGTTCCTTCAAAGCCAGTAGAGAAAATGCCATATGAGATATGGCATGGCAAGAAGCCCGCTCTTACACATATGCGAGCCCAGGGCTGCCCTGCATATGTAAAGAAGATGCTTACTGACAAGTTGTAATCTAAAAGCGAGAAATGTTACTTTGTGGGATATCCTAAGGAAATGAGAGGATACTATTTTTATCTTCCTAGAGAACATAAGGTCATTATTTTCAGAAATGCAACTTTCCTTGAAGAATACTATGTCTACAAGGAACAAAGTTACAATAAGATAGAACTTGAAGAAATTCAAGAATTACAAAGCAACATAGAGGTTGAATCCTTGTCGAATGACCTAAACAAGAATTCAGTGGGAGTATTGGTGAATGTGTATTAATTAGAGTACAACCTTCAGCCAGTGGGAGTAATGTGAGGATTGATGCAGAAATACAAGATTCTCATACACAACCAATGGAAGATAATACAATGGTTGTACATCCTTCCATTCAGGAAACACATATAGATGATATTCCTGAAAACTCTCATAGTGGTGGAAACACACAAGAACCTTCCCATGATCAGAATACAAGAACCATAGAAACGCAAAATAACCAACTCCGTAGGTCCACTAGGACTCATCGTCAGCCTGAAAGACTTAATCTCCTTGTTGAAAGTCAAAATGAGATAGATATTCCTGATGATGATGAGCCTACAACCTACAGTGACACTATGTTAGACATTGACTCACAGAGATAGCAAGAAGCCATGAAATCTGAAATAGACTCAATGTATGTCAATTAAGTTTGGAACTTGGTTGATTTGCCAACAGGGGTTAGACCCAAAGGATGCAAATGGGTTTTCAAAAAGAAGATTGATGTATTTGGCAAGGTGCAAACCTACAAGGATAGGTTGGTAGTAAAAGGTTACAATCAGAGGCTTGTGGGTCGATTATGATGAAACATTTTCGCCAGTTGCAAAGATTAAGTCCATTTGAATTTTGCTTGCAATAGCTTACTCTGATTATAAGATTTGGTAGATGGATGTTAAGACCGCTTTCCTCAATGAAAATATAATTGAGGAAGTGTATATGATACAACCTAAAGGTTTTACATCCAAGTTAAAATCTAAAGTAGTATGAAAACTACAAAAGTCCATTTATGGACTTAAGCAAGCCTCAAGGAGTTGGAATATTTGCTTTGACAAAGCTATCAAATTGTTTGACTTTGTCAGAAGCAATGAGGATCCATGCGTTTATAGTAAACGCAATGAAGGGAGTATTGTTTTTATTATCATATATGTAGATGCCATATTAATAATGGGAAACGATAAGTCCCTTATGCAATCAGTGAAAGAATAGTTGTCCAGCACCTTCATGATGAATGACTTAGGTGAAGCCTGCTACATTCTAGGAATTAGGATTTACAGAGATAGACCTAATAGATTGTTAGGGCTGTCATAGTCTCCATACATATACAAAGTGCTAAGACGTTTCTCAATAGAAAACTCCAAAAGAGGAGGTCTTCATATGGGTCAAGGCATCAAGTTATCTAAGAAGGATAGTCCTTCTACTGTTACAGAACTGGAACGCATAAAGAGGATTCCATATGCTTCGGCTATAGGATCAATCATGTATGTCATGACCTGCACTAGGCCAGATGTGGCCTTTGCACTTAGCATGACTTGCAAATTCTAACAAAATTCTAGGAAAGAACATTGGAAAGCAGTCAAGAATATTCTTAAGTATATTAGACGAACTAAAGAATATTTCAAGTCTATGGTGGGCAAGAGAAGCTAGTCGTTACTGGGTACATTGATGATAGCTTCCAAATAGATCTTGATGACTTCAAGTCACAGTCTGGATATGCCTTAATTTTCAACGGTGGAGTAGTGAGTTAGAAAAGTTTCAAGTAAGAAACCACTGCTGATTCGATGACTGAAACCGAGTACATTGCTGGATCAGAAGCTTGTAAAGAAGCTGTCTCGATATCTGAGTTCTTAAAAGAAATAGGGGTTGTTCTAAGTGCCAGTGATCCAATAACGATATATTGTGATAACACTGGTGCAATTGCGCAAGCTAAGGAACCAAGATCAACAAACAGAAATAAACATGTACAGAGGAAATACCACATACCCAGAGAGATGATGGAATCTAAAGAAATAGATCTAGACTATATTCCCACATATGATAATCTAGCTGACCCATTTACTAAACCATTAAGTTTAGGTAAGCATAATGGTCATTTAGAAAACATGAGTTTTAGATACATTAGAGATTGGCTCTAGGCCAAACGGGAGATTGAAGGTATGTATGTCCTATAGACAATCTATATTAGGGACAAAATGTACTTAAAAGCATTCGTATTATTAATGAGATTAATATTTATGATATTTGCAATTATTGAATTATTGTTTGATTGTTTGCATTTATTCATATATGTGCATCCATTGAGCTTGCGTTGTCATTAATAGAGAGATATTAATAATAGAACGTAACTCTCAAAATAGCCTCGACTAATGATCATCGAGAGTGGGATATCGATGATATGCAATAAGTCGACATGTGGTCTGCATCACACTCTTGGAGAATGTAATATGTCTCACAGCTACGAGTAATGGTTACTCGTGATGGACACATGAATACTTTGGAGAAGTATTGCTATACCCTGATGATAAACTATTTGTTATACATGTCTATAGTGTTATCGGCGTGTGGAATATAAATGTCCTTTGACTTGAGGTCAATACGCACCTTGTTTACAGAATGATGTACTTTGACCAAGTTCTAAGCTTAAACTCCTTCTGGATAAGACACGACTTGTGTTGGGTGCATCAGGATGTAAATCAAGGTGGTAGTTGAGCCAAGAATAGGATTCATTCTTCGATTGAATATTCGAGAGAGCACTCAACTTCTCAATGTTATTAGGTTGACTAAAGTCACTGACATGTGCAAGAGACATATTTAGAATATGGTCTAGTTGTCAACTAATAAATGTGAGATAAAGTGATTAAGCCATTTAGATAGACACTTGACAAATCCTAAGCTTAATCGAGTGTGTCGCGAATGAAAGAAATTTATAGTTCCGCATAAAGGTTAAGTTTGTTGGATTCATGTAAACGTACTTCACATATTGAGTTCATCATACGACGCAGTCTAGGAGTTTCGTATAGACCTTAATTAGATTAATGTCGATATGTGAAGGCCTATAAGGTCACACTATATGCGATTGTTTCTTTGATCTAATAGTGTATTGAGAAAGTATTAAATATTAGATTTAGAATCAAGATATTTTATTTATAATAATTATAGAATATTTCTATTTGATAGAAATTATTTAATTAAGTTGAATTGGATTTCAGATTTAATCAGGAATGATTGTTGATGGCTTAGAGTCGACAAAAGTCCTATGCAGATAACTGGCATCAAGATCTAGAATTTATTGTGGGAGATTGGGTATATCTAAAGTATCAGCTGTGAAAGGCATGATGAGGTTCGGCAAGAAAGGCAAGCTTAGCCCCAGGTATGTCGGATTGTATCAGATTTTTCAGAGTATCGACAAGTGGCTTATAAGCTTGAGTTTCACCCAGAGTTAGAAGTGCTTCATCCAGTATTTCACGTACATATGCTTCACAAGTGTTTGGGTGATCCCTTCCTTTGATATATTATATGGGTACTCGGATAAATACAGGGAAGCAATTGTACCAGAAATTACTGGCCCAATTGGGAGTCTGACTGTCCATACTGGGGCGTGTGAAGTGGTCCACTTGGCTGGTCCACTGAACATTAAAATGGACCAGGTTTTCCTATTTTATATCTGCTTATGTTTTGTTCTGAACTCCTATATAAACAACATATACCCCATAATTATAAGGATACATAAAATTACATCTCAGTTCCTGAAGCAAGATTTCCTAGGTTTCTTGCAAAGAAAATACACTCGAGTTGGACTTTGCACTCGAGGAGACTAATCGCGTGGATACCTTGGTGGTGAATCCAGCGCTCGAAAACCTGTAAGTTTTCCTTATCGTGTTTTGAACACTTTATATGATTATCGTATAAGCCATTCCATGATCATTGTTGGGTAAGTAAAATTTTAAATTTACATTATGCTTACGAAACCAACAAATCCCTACATATTCCATTTTGGTTACTACGTGAATTGATGTTGGAACCAACTTTTCTTTTTAAGTTAAAAATAATGCAACTTCAGCAAATGATCTAATGATCGTTGGAAACTTGAAAAAAAAAGTGAAGAAGTCAACTCCGCCATTGCCCAATGGCATATAATCCACGTTATATATACAAAGGAGGTGTTAGAATTTTGGATTGCTGAAAGAACACAACTTATCAGGCTTAAACTTGTTAGTAAGTTTTATTTAGACACTCAAACTATAACTTGTTTCAACTAAGCATCTGAACACATAATAAAGTGTTACTATTAGATACCCACAATTCAAATTTTGGAAGTTTTTCCGCGTGTTCTGAAGTGTCTGTCACACAAATAGGTTAACAACTTAAAATATGTCATATTCTTTAATTATTTGCATTAGCCTCAATAAGCCATAAAATCTCATACATGTTCCAGTTTAGGTTGATGTGTATAATTAAAGAAGATGACATATTTTATGTGGTCAACTTATATACCTAATAGACATTTGAGAAAACGCGCACAAGTTTTTCCGAAATTTGAATCGGAAGTATCTAATAAAAACACTTTATGTTCAAATGCCCAATTAAAATAAGTCATATAATTCGAATATCCAAATGAAATTTCCTGACAAGTCTAAAGAACATTACAAGAAGAAAGTCATTTGCCAACAACAATTTTGTTGCCATATATTGAATGTTGTTGTCAAAAGTACTTTTCGCAATAACAAAAATTGTTGCATGTCGTTGCAATAACCTCCAATGCGATAAGTTTTCGCAACAAGAAGTTTTTTTTTTGTTGCCATTTGTATTTTTTAACAACAATATATTAATTTTTTGTTGTTATTTACGTTTTTTAGCAATAATATATTTATTATTATTAAAGTTTTGTTATCAATTCTATACTTTTTATAGTGGAATTATCGATATATTTAAGCCAAGAAAAAAAACGAAGAAGGATGCTAACACTGTTCAAGATACTAGTACTAGATTTAGATTATAAGGATAACGACAGAGGGCAGTTGAACACTCGGATTCAACATTGTTGTTCACACCATAATACACCTAGACTTCTAGTTGAAACATTCAGGTTAATTCATAGTCATTCACCAAACATATTGTCATCACTTTAGCATAAAGAAAAAGAAAACAACGACATGCAGTGATGTTGATTGACCTGATCCACTTCAACTAGATTGCTTTTATCATTATCAAAACAAGTGTAGGGTTTCGTGATGTGGAAAACTTGGATTAGATCTTAAGTAACTCTTAGGTCAATCTCTACTAATTAATAGACTATGTCAAGTTATACGACGTGTAGGGCTTATGCTTTGTTTTAAGTCGATAATCTCTTCAAAATAACTGCTCTATCTAACAAGATAGATGTAAGGTCTACGTACATACTATCCTTTTCAAATCTCACCTTGTGAGATTTCACTGGACATGTTGTTGTTGTTGTCAAGTTATATGACATCCGCTTTGATTTGACTTCTCCATTACAGCGATTTGATTTTTTGAAATCTTAAAGGAGGGCAATGTACTTCTATTAAAAAAATGGAAATGACTAATTTGGAATAGACTTATAGGCTCGGTCTTCTTCCTAGTTGCTAGTGCTTAATATCTACAATAAAAGTATATAAAATAAAAATAAAGCTAGTGGCACTTGATCCCCTTTACAATTTGTTAAATTTCCCTGTGATACTTCTATTAAGCAGAGGAGGAGCTTCAATATGAGTTACGGATTCAACTGAATTCAATAGTTTTGATATAAATTTTATATTTATTTTACAGAATGTATTGAATATGTATAAATTATTAATTTAAATATATTAATTTTGAAATTCATAAATTTTAAATTTTAGCTCTACCTCTACAATATTGACTCTGTTAATAGCATGCATGTAGCTACTAATGGATAAGTCGATACAATTTCCTTATTTTTTTTAAAGTCTAAACAATTACTTATTGCTATGAACTCATCACTTGGGAGATCATTGATTTTAGGATTTAAAGTGTATTAATTATGAATTATTTCTTTTTTGAGTTACTGAATTATAAATTAATAATCATATATATTAAATAATTTCTTTTAAATAAATATAAAATTTAAACTAAAACTATTATATTCTTTCAAATAGTACTTTTTACTGTACCTCCGCCACTATATATATATATATATATATGTGGATCCATGAATTCATAGACTAGTGATCTTGAAATTCAAGTCACTTTGGTCGAGATGTTTTACTTAACTACTACTTGAATCCAATTTTCCAAGTCAAATCATGTGTCAAATTGAAATAAGCAGTATGTGTGTTGGAGATAAAGCAATACGGGAATAGTAAATAACTATTACAAGTGCTTCGAAATGATAAACCATAAATATTACAATTGCAACAAGCTTGTAGTAAATAAGAATTGTGACAACAACAAGCTTTTTGAGTTCTTGAATCAGTCTTGAATCTTTATACCAATTTGAAGAAAGCTCTTTGAATCTTGATAACCTGAAATCAAGACATACTAAATCTGAAAGTGTTACAACTGTGCTGAGTCGAGTGATGACACTTTATCTTTAAGACAAGATTTCTCCGTATATATGCTTTTACGTTAGCGGGCAATAGTCTCCCAAGATAAAACAACAAACTATCATTTGTGCAAAGCAAACACAAGTGATTCTAGCGAAGAAAACAAATAAATTGCTAAGAGGAGAGGATTTGCAACAAGAATTTCAGAATTGTTGTTCTTGAAAAGTGTGTGTAGAATTGAGCCAAATGCCTCAATTTATAGTAGTGTAAGAATGACCTCTTCAAGTGCCCATATAATGGCCATTTAAATTCCATGTAATGGCCCTTTAATTCACCAATAAATGTCACACAAGACTGCAATGGCCCTGGATGTTAAGCTATTCCCAATGGAGCACATGTCCAAGTAGCCGATGCCTTATACTCGTCAGTAGATCCATCTACTTTGTACTCAATTTGAGTATCCACTTTTACAATCCAAAGGTTATTTTCCGGAGGAAGGCCAACCATTACACAGGTATGGTTCTGTCTGATGGAATTTGTAGTTTATTTCTAAAGCAACGCTTCTGGAGATGACAATTCTTTGTTAATTGTCCATGGTTCATTTCCAACCATACAAGCTAGAAGGCCTGGAACAAGTCTTTGTCCCCTCTTTGCTCCATCTCGATTCAACATCTAGAATCTCTGAGTTCTGTAGATCTGGAACATTAAGTTCAGAATAGTCAGCAACTTCCGAGTTCTATAGATCAGGAACGTCTGGTTTCGAATAATCAGGCACTCACGGGTTCTTGTTAACCTCGAGCAATTATTTCTTTTCCTCTCAAGGAAATATGTCTTCAAAAAATTCAGCATTCTTTGACACCAAGATGCGATAAGCACTACTGTTATTTGCAGATCTAGTGGATATGGAATCTACAGTCTCAGGTCCAATTTGACCTGTTTTGGTATTCCAACTTCTACCAAGCCACCCCACATCACGATATTTGTAGGTGGGATCCTTTCCATGTTTCACATGGAGGGTTATCCTTATCCTTATGCAGAGTTCTGTTGAGAATAACATTAGCGGTAAGGATTGCCTTACCCCCACATATTATGGGCGTACGGCTTTGCGCTTGGCTAACACCGTTCGACTGAGGTGAGTAAGGAGCAGTCGTTTGATAAACGATGTTTTACATTCTCCCCCTCTATTACTACGAATTCCTCAATCCGTAGGCTTAGTTGATTTTCAACTTCTATTTTGTTGCACTTATCCGCTTCAACAATTTCATCTTTGCTTTTCAACAAACAAAGGATACAATACATTGTACCATCACCAATGAAGGTCACAAAGTACTTGTCTCCCCCCTCTATTTTGTACAAACTTGAAATCACCCATGTAGGTGTGACTAAGTTCTAGAGGAGCGGTGTTTTTTTCGCTATTCCTTTGATGGAATGGAAAGGTGATTTTGCCTCTTCGCCCACCTCACATTCATTTTGACAGTTTATGTCGACAGAAGGCAACAATCTCAACTTAGTTAGCTTTTAATGACTTTCTATTTAACGTGTCTTAATCTATGATGGCAAAGGTGCACATATTACAAATATATCATTCATTTGGCTACAGACATACCGTACCATTCTTCGTTATTACAGACCTGTTGGACTAGTCTCAAACCAACTTGACCAACAGCGTCTCTGAAACCAAGTTTGGGACATCTATCATCCCTTTTAGAGTGATCCATTGCCTGAAGTCCTTTTTAAGGACAACCTCTTCAACCCCTTCTACTTTAGAGGTGGTGTTGCTTCACATGAACAACCTCTTGCCCGTGGTTAGGGCTTAATTGGATAATATGTGATCTGGATATTCTGGCCCACTGCAGTTGCTTTTGCAGATTGAGTGTCCAATTTCTTTTCTGCCTTCCTTTTGGCCTTCATATCATTTAAGACCTGGAAACTCTGGCCCACTCCAGTTGCCCATAGGCTTTGTACGACTGAGTGTCCAATATCATTCTATCAAATGAAGGATTTTCTGTCAGATAGTGTGACAGGTTCAACGTCTTAAGATAAGTCATTATCTTTTAGTCTTCTTCCCTTGAGATTGGTGCCCGGACAATTCCTGGCGCTTGCTTAAGAGTGGTAACAGTTTTCGCACAGTCAGTGGATATCTCTCATTCGTATGTGCGAACATATTTTACATACTTTTAATAATTACACCCAAAAGAATAGATCTTTTAAGTTTTATTTTCCAGCACCAATCTTTAAACCGGAAGGAGGGAGATCCAATTTCTGATTTTAGAGTGTAGGGAATATAAGTTTTCAATGAAAACACTTTCATATTCCTAGCCTTGCTTTACACACTTTTATTCAGATATTATCTAAACACATTATAGATAAGGAATGATAATTAACTTAGACCTTTTGGATTCTGGCCCACTTTAGTCAGACTGAGTGTCCATTTTCTCATTACCATAATTCGGATCCTTTGTTTGGGACATATATAGGCCTTCTGCTACAAGATAGAACAACATCTTCAGCCTTCTCCTCTTGTCCCAGTTGACATCCTCAGCCTCTCGTGGGCACTTATTTCCACCACTTTCGGGAGCGGTGACACCATCAACACCTTGACCGTCAACAGCATGATCAACATAAGCGCTCTGAACCTCAACATCAGAACCATAGTCTAGTTTGTTGGCAGAAACAATGTTACTGTCAACAGAACTGTTAATGGAACTGTCTTTAACCAAAAAACCACAACCATAGCCAGATTTGGTCACACAACTGTTGACCGACATCTTTCGAACACTAATATAATCTTGTCTTAAAATTGTTGGAGATAAATCAGTACGGGAATAGTAAATAACTATTATAAGTGCCTCGAAAGGATAAACCATAAAGATTACAATAGCAACAGGCTTGTAGTAAATAAGAATTGTAACAACAATAAGCTTTTTGAGTTCTTGAATTAGTCTTGAATCTTTATACCAATTTGAAGAAAGCTCTTTGAATCTTGATAACCTGAAATGAAGACATACTAAATCCGGAAATGTTACGACTGTGCTGAGTCGAGTGATGGCACTCTGTCTTTAAGACAAGATTGCCCCGTATATATGCTTTTACGTTAGCGGGCAATAGTCTCCCAAGATAAAACAACAAACTATCATTTGTGCAAAGCAAACACAAGTGATTCTAGTGAAGAAAACAAATAACAAAAGATTGCTAAGAGGAGAGGATTTGCAACAAGAATTTCAGAATTGTTGTTCTTGAAAAGTGTGTGTAGAATTGAGCCAAAGGCCTCAATTTATAGTAGTGTAAGAATGACCTCTTCAAGTGCCCATATAATGGCCATTTAAATGCTATGTAATGACTCTTTAATTCACCAATTAATGAAGACAAATAATGACTGATTTATGGAGGAAAAATGTCATTTTAATGCTCCAAAACCACTCCATAATTATCCAAACTTTTGGAGTTCCGTCCGAGTGGTGCCGCGGCCCTTTTCGGCCCGTACCATCTTACACTATGCACAATCCTTCCTTCGTTTACCGACGTGGAACACTTGTTATTTAGCCAATAACTGTCCATTATTCTATGATTCAAACATTTACTTACGTACCAATATCTCTTTCACTAACGAAATTTACGATACTTGACACACAAGTGCACGTGTGTGGAAACAACGTTTTTTCGACGTGCGGGGCCCAAATTGTTCGAGTCATAAATAATGGGATAACCTTATTTCACATTAGTAAATTTCCAACAATGTGTTCATATTAAATTCCATTAACATGCAATTTTTGCCTATCGGGAAGGTGCATGAACGCTAAGGCAAAGCAAGTGAAAAGTACCATAATTATATCCAAACAATTCAAATCATATAGGCAATATATTGTTGCGATATAAAATTTTGTTATGTATATATATGATATTTTTCTTTCCCTTTAAGAGTTACTGTATATAAATTTATTTTGTCGTTCTTGATAGGTGACTAGACATTATTATTTAGTATTTACTATATCTTCTATTTCCTGTTAAAAAACAAATATTCATGAATATACACTCAATAGCCGTATTAGTAGATCGAGATGCCAAAGAAAAGCAGACATGCACAATACAAGAAGTTAACTTTTAATCTGTTTGGGCAAGTTTTTTAAATCGGCTTATTTTAAAAAATATTTTTTTTAGTATTTTTCAAAAAAATATTTTTGGCAAAAAATAGTTTGTGTTTGATCAATTAATTTTAAAAATACTTTTGAGCAACAATTAGTGCTTGATCAAGTTTTTAAAAAGTGTTTCAAAATGTATTTTTCTCAAAAGTACATTTTAAAAAGTGCTTTTGGGCAACAAAAACTTTTTTAGCTTTTGAAAAACTACTTTTGCTACTTCTCCATAAACACTTTTTTTCCCTCAAAAACTTGGTCAAACACCTCACTTTTTAAAAATAAACACTTATCGATAAAAAAAGTAATCACTTTTGAAAAAAATTATGCCTGGTCAAACAGGCTATTTGTCTCGTGAGTAAGAACTAAGTAGAAAGAAAATCTAGGGTCTGTTTGAAAAGTTGTCTTGTAATTTAATTTGAAGTAATTGAATATAATTATATAGTTTGACTTAGGATTTAGGAGTAATTGAAGTAGAATAATTACACTTTTCAATTCTCAATGCCTTAAGAGGTTGAGAATTGCTTGCAATTAGTTAATAATACGTATCTTGAATACCTAGTGATACGTGAAATTTAGTACTACTAATATTTTTTATATAGACATATATTTATCAAACATTAATATTTAATTTTTGATAAAATTTTATTTTTAAAATTTAAAAGATCTAATTGTGTAACTATATTTGTGCAACCCAACATTACGTCTATAATTACACTGTAATTATATTATGACAAACAACTACATTTTAATAATTAACATATTTTAATTAAGCAATTCACTGAAGTAGGTTCTACGATTCCCAAAGATATCGTTCAGACACAGAGACAACACATAGATGAATATTGATAATTGCTGATTATCCGCATTGAAATCTGTTATTGATATTATTCATTAGTGAGAATAATTAGTCAGTCTTAGCAGTTAATTAATTAGATCTACAAGTACATGGACATAAAATTATTGAACACTTGCAGTAGTCCACTAGACAATAATCAACTGCTCTTCCAAATGCCGGCTTAGTTCCTAGCTAATTCCTTAATCCTTATGCTTGAAGCATCAATGAAGACCAAAAAAAGCAAACTGAACAAACCCATTTGCCAAAAGACGGAAAAGAAAAGAAAAGAAATCAGTTTTTCCACGTATAAAGCGAAAAAAAGAACTAAAAAAAGAATCAGTAGTATGCTCTTAGGAGTAATATTTTTCTTAGTTTTTTTCAGAAGTATTTAGTGACACAAATATGAACCATGTCAATCAGATATTCGAATTTGGTGACGTCCAAACAGTTGTATAGTCAGGTGATTCTATTCGCTTATACAATATAAAAAATAAAGGTAAGTTTTGTGTATATTCTAATCTCTCTAAATTTCATTTTATGAAATTATATTGAGTATGTTATTATTGTTGTTGATTATGATTTAATCCCAAATGAATCCAAATCTAACAATACGAACATGTGAATTCTTTTCCCTTATTTTAGGCCATTTCATCTGAATACTTTATTCTCATTTTATGTGACATTATGTATATTCGTGAAGTCAAACTATTTTTATCTTCAATAATGATTTTTTCAATTTTGAAACATAAAAAAGTTACTCACCTGTCTCAATTTATATACTCATACTTTGAAAATCGAGAGTATATATATTTTTGATATGTAATTTATTTTTGATTTTTTTTTTAAAGATTGTATGTTTGATTTCATGATTAAAATAAAAAAAAATTATTGAGAATTTGAAATAGAGGGAGTAATAATTTATCGCCTAAATAGAAATCACGAATTAGAAGTCTTAATACTCGTACCCGAATACCTTGAAATAAAAAAAGGAACTCTACTTATATGCTTTACTATTCAAAATTTAAAAATGTAAGGGTGAGAGCGAGGCCGTCACGTTGGGGTTAATCATCTTAGGAAGCCACGTGGAGAACTGGTAGACGTGGATCCCACCGCTGACGTGGTAAAACAAACAAAAAAAGAGATTTATGCGAGAGTTTATCTATAGGGAAAAGAAATCACAATTTCAAATGCACAATTTGAATCTCGCAAAGCTAAAAGTATCACATAAATTGATGTTGGAAATTTATTTTTGGCGGGGAGATGCGTCCACCCATCTTTGATAAATTAAACACTAGTTTTCCGCATGTTGGAGGTTTTGTCTCTTCACACATGCATAATCTACTAAGTGAGTAGATGACCGTAGGGCCAAGAATCGTCAAATTTCGTTGAGAAATGAAAGATATATTGGTCCACAAAGTAAGATGTTTGAGGTATGAAAATATGGTGTGGGACAAATCTACCACATCGGTGGAAAAATGAAGAATTACTCTCTATATAAGTCTCTAAAGTGGTAAAGGGTTTGGGACCCCAAGGGGTATCCCATGTGTTTAAGTAGGGAGGACCTAGATTTGCTTGGGTTCAAGGCTAAGCCCACACGCGCGCCGCCGCCGCCCGTCCGGTCGGGTCACGGGTCGTGGGCTGTGGGGACTTTCTGATATTATCTTTTTGGACCCCAAATTGCTTAATATTTACAGTTTGGTCCCTAGAGTTTTTGGAAAGTTGATTTTGGGAAAGACGGAAGGCGAAACTTTCGCCTACCGTTTGGAACTGTTTTTTGGAGCATTAACCAGCCATTACTTGGCTGTTAACTACTCCATAAACAACCCTCTTCATGACCATAAATCAGTCTCTTCAATGGCCTTAAACCTGCCACACTAATGGCCTTAAACCTGCCATTAACAACCCTCACTAATGGCTATTAACAGCCTTGTTTGTGGCTGTTGGGCAGCCTCCTCCTTGCTATATATTGAGCTGTTTTGGCTCAATTGTGGAGTACACATACGTGACGTCAGCACATAACAGTGAGCAAACAGACAGAAAATAGCACAAAACGCAGCTCAAAACAGTGAGCAAACAGTCAGTGAAAAACACTGCAAAAACAGTGAGCAAAGACCCTCATATACACATGATATACACAACAGAGACACACTATATACACAGAGACAAAACAGAAGAGTAAACAGAAACTCTTCCTTCCTTTTCCATATCTTCAGCAAGTCGATTCATATTGTTTTCTTCGTCAGGCTCAACCTATTGGCTTTGTAGCGTTGAGATTAAAGTGTTGTTTTATCTTGGGAGACTATTGCCCGCTAACGTAAAAACATATATACGGGGCAATCTTGTCTTAAGGACAAGAGGGCAATCACTCGACTCAACACACAACGTTGTAACATTCAGATTTAGTTGTTTCTTGATTTCAGGTTATCAAGATTCAAGACACAACAAGCTTGCGGCAGTTTTGAAGATTGGCCTATTTGTTCAACAAGATTCAATTTCTGAATATTGAATATTTGTTTATCCTTTCGAACACTTGTAATATTTATTTACTTCCCGTACTGCTTTATACAATAGAGTAACCAACAATTGATACAGAGAGTAATATTCTTGCCTAGTTCTGAATTGCTTTGCAATCCATGTGCTGAATTGGAGGAGTTCAATATCTTTTGTTAAATTTCAAATGCACTATGTTGAAATGAGCTTGTTAATCTTAACTTGTCGATGATCAGGACTATTTCCGATAGCATTTCAATTATACTGAGGATAGTAACTGTTTGTCGTTATAGCCAAGCTCTAACTACTTTGGATTGAGGCTTTGTTTTTGTTAAATAGTAAGCTTATGTTATTTTATTAGGTAAGAAGGTTAGTAGGAAGTAGAGCTTTGTCTCGCTTATCCTTCTATATTAGTAGTTGTAGTATTTCTCATGTAATTTCTTGTCCATTTTTATTACTATCTCATGTTTCTTGTTCTATTTCTAGTATGCTTTATCTTGCTTTCTATAGTATCTTGCCATTGTTTGTTCACTTCCGTTATTTTCTTTTCTGACCTGCTTTGATATGATTTCTGCGTACACTATACATATCCCACTTATGGGATTAGACTGGGTCTGTTGTTGATGTTGTTGTTGTAGTAGGCCTATGTTAGTTCGAGTGAAGGGTTCTAAGTGCCAAATGAAGCTGCTGCTCGAAGTTGGCAGGCTTGTTTGTGGGTCATGTTTTGCTTATGTAACGAACTTTATCGTGCTGCCTATCCTTATGACATTAGTGCGATTTGATGAAGGAGTTTTCACTTGAATTTGTTGATTAGTGATAAATGAGAACAGACTACTTTTTTTTTCCCATCAAACAAACTACATCAAGTGCATGCAATCGGTGCACTCTTTAGTTCAATGATTTTTGTTCCATCAAGATCGTTGAAAAAATTGTTCTATGGTTACTGATAAAAAAGGCTTAATGACCGTTCAGGAGTCAATTTTTTTAATGGCCCTATACCTTCTATTATATTAGTAAAGGGCCTCTAGGCTTGACTAATAAGATATATAGGGCTTTTCCCTTTACTAGTGTTGCTAACAACTTTTTTTGTAGTCTCGTAGATCTACATGCTCTAGTCTTCCCCTTGCTTTTGGAATCATTTAAATCTGTAAGAGTGCCAGAAAATATTAGAGAACTGCTTACCAAAGAGTGGAAATTAAGATGAAATTGGTGTATGCCTTTTTTCTTCATAAGTAAGGAAATGGTGTATGATTGATGATTTTACATGGAATTAGTTGTGTTGTTGGCTTTTACCTTTGTTAACTGGAATAGAAAAGATTTCCCTGGGAGCATTTAGTCACTGTCGCTTACCAACTAATGGAAAGAAGTCTTAATTTACTAGTAGGAAACCTATGTGGTACAATACCAGAGCTTGATGTCAAAACTAGAGTGAAACTGAAAGTTATTGTCTCTACAACTTGAATTTATAGGTGTCATTGGATTTCTATTTCTTTTTTGTAGGTGTCTATGAGTCATATGATAGTACGGACGAAGTGGATCTGTAGAATTAAATTATTGACATTATGGCCTGAGGTACAACAGCGTTTATAGACCCTTGTGGTCCGGCCCTTTCCCGAACCCCGCGCATAGCGGGAGCTTAGTGCATCGGGCTGCTTTTCTTTTATGGCCTGGGGTACAACAACATATCCAGTGTAATCCCACAAGTAGGACTACGATCGACTACAACAACAAATTAGCAAGATAAACAAAGCAATCGAAATAACAGGCAGTAGTAAGATGAAGAATAAGATACTATGCAAATACTAGGTAAAACTTTAGCATATAATTAAAATATTAAAAATGTGCTCTCTCTAACAACTTATGCTTTTAGATGAGATGGTCACACACTTCAACATGATATCAGACCAGGCAGAGGTCCTGGGATCGAATCTGACTGGCACCTCTTAACAAAAAGAATTTTCACGTGCTTGGCTCATGAAAAAAATCAGGCCCACACGTGAAGGGGTGTATCAGATCCGGTCCGTATGAAAATGCTGACATCAAAAGCGAATAAGCCATGATAGCACATTCTGAAAAAGTAAGCAGTAACTAGCGCATGTAAATAAGCTACACAAAGTATACTAGAGAACACATAGTAGCAGAAATCAAACTACAGAAGACTATAAAGCCATACCGCGCTTATTAGTATGATAGGCTAAGTGGACCTACAGTAATAACACTACAACTACTAGTTTGCAAGCGTAAGTAGGACTACGCTCGACTACTTACTACCTTTCTACCCTAATCTGTGTCCTCCACAACCCCCTATCTAAGGTCATGTCCTCAGTAAGTTGCACCTGCGCCATATCCAGTCTAATCAGCTCTCTCCCCAATACTTCTTCGGCCTACCTCTACCCCTCTTGAACCCGTCCATAGCCAACCTCTCACACCTCTGCACTGGGGCATTTGTGTCTCTCCTCTGCACATGCCCAAACCATCTCAACTTCACTTCCCGCATCTTATCCTCCACCGAGGCCACTCTCACTCTGTCCCGGATATCATCATTTCTAATCTTATCACTCCTTGTATGCCCACACATCCATCTAAGCATCCTCATCTCAGCAACTTTCATCTTTTGGATGCGCGAAGTCTTGACTGACCAACACTCCGCCCCATACAACATAGTCGGTCTAACCACCGCCCTGTAGAACTTGCCTTTAAGTTTTGGTGACACCTTTTTATAGCACAAGACTCCAGATGCGAGCCTCCATTTCATCCACCCTACCCCAATACGGTGTGTGACGTCGTCATCAATCTCTCCATCCCATTGGATAATAGACCCGAGGTACTTGAAGCTTCCTTTCTTTGGAATGACCTGAGTACCAAGTCTCACCTCCAGGCCTGTCTCAAGTTCGCTCCCGTTACCGAACTTGCACTCCAAGTATTCTGTCTTGGTCCTACTCAGCCTGAACCCTTTAGACTCCAGAGTTTGTCTCTAATCCTCCAGCTTCGCGTTCACTCCGCTGCGAGTCTCATCAATCAGGACTATGTCGTCTTCGAATAACATACACCATGTCACCTCCCCTTGGATTTGTCGCGTCAGTCCATCCACCACCAAGGCAAATAAGAGTGGGCTAAGAGCTGATCCTTGGTGAAGCCCCATCATCACTGGGAAGTGCTCCGAGTCTCCTCCTACTGTCCGTACCCTGGTCTTGGCTCCTTCATACATATCCATGATTGCCCTAGTGTACACCACAGGTACACCTCTAACCTCCAATCATCTCCATAGAACCTCCCTAGAGACTTTGTCGTATGCCTTCTCGAGGTCAATGAAAATCATATATATATATATATATATGAAACAAAGTAATGCCTGCTTTATTCATCAAAGTTGTTAATGTGTCATTTCTTTTCTTTGTTTCAGGAGAAGGAAAAGGCCTTGAACTTGACTGTTGAGTTTTTCTGTAGATTAATGAAGCAACAGGCAAATGTAGCACAGTTGATTACTATGTAAGGAAGCTGTAGTTATAGCTGTTTGTGAAATTTGTTTTTGACTTTCGTTTTCCACTCTATGTATCTCAATCTGCACTGCTGTCAACGCCTCTCTTTCTCCCACTGAAAGAAATAAACGGAAATTAAAGCTGCCCATGGTTAAGTTATTATTTAGTCTAACCCTGTCAAATGCACTATGACACTGATGATATTTTTTATGCTTTATTCTGTTGTCAGCATATGGTTGTTAACCAGTACTTTGTTCCTTTTTACAGGTTAGTAGAGACATATTTTCCTTTGTTGTTGGAAGAGCTTTTGTAACAGATATTGAAAAGTTGAAACTTAATAGAAAAATAAGATCCTTGGAAGTTGAAAGAGTGTTAAACATTTTCTCTGAAGTTACCAAGGTTGTTTACTTTTCTGTTTATATCTGAAATTCATGTTTCCTTCTAAGCCCATTCCTAGTTTGACTTATTTATCTTTGATTATATTAAGCAGGATGGCATCCGGCCTGGTGCAAATCTGTTGTATGCGATAGAGGTCCTTGTCTATGGTGTATGTCCTCTAGCCTCTTGAGTTCTTAATATTTTGATTTCTTTCTTAGTTCATGCTATTGAACTTTCATAGTATTAAACTTTAGGTAATTTGTTTCTTTAAATGTCATTGGCATAGAATAAGTATCTTCATCAAATTGGCATATCTTAAATATAGATTTACTTTTATCAAGGTAGTAGATTTGTGACTCAGTATGGCAGTCTAAATTTCAGTCGTATATGAATTATGTTGCTCGGACTCTTCAATATCCTTGCCGCACCCGTGTCGACACGACATGGGTGTATGTGTGGGTGTGTGGTTTGATTCTTGGGTTTGTCACCCACAACCGAGAAGTATAGATTGATTCGGTATGTGGTTTGATTCTTGGGTTTGTCATATATATAAAGTATGAGAATGTTTTGCTATTGCACGAGATATCTTATGAATAAAATATTAGGTGTTTATAAGGAATTAAATTTAAATAAAAAGAATTTAATTTAATTAGTTTTAGTTCAATAGCTTTAATTAATCGAGATATATATTTTATATGTCTCAATATACATTTATTGGCCGTATCCTAGCACCTGTATCCACACTTAGATCCATACCCCCGAATTCTAAAGTGTATGTGATGAAAAATCCGACCTTTAGATCCGCACCTGAGTCCGAGCAACTTAGGGATGGAGTGCTGCTTAAGGTTCGCGAGAGGATAGAGAAGAAACTTAGTTCTATGATGTATATCAAACTTTCTCAATTGTGACCAGTATATATGTATCTACAGCCCGTCGACAAACAATCTCTCCTTGATTCTGGAATCTTGTGCTGTCTCATTCATATTCTCAACTCTCTTCTTGGTCCTGATGAGGGATATCTGAGGCAAAAAGTTAGTAATGATGAGGAGCTGTTACTGACAGAGGAAAATCAGGATAACAGGAATCGAGCCACCGGCTTTAGGTACCTTCCTTGAATGTTCTTTCTTCGTTATAATTTTGTTGAATTTTCCCGGTCGGTTCTGTTCAACACAATCATTTTATAGGCTCAAAGCTGTTTTAAGGTACATTTGTATTATGTTGTCAAGACATGTGATTTGTTTGAAGATAATCGAAGCTCCTTGAAGCCAAATTTCAATATTGTCACTTCATGCTTAATTGTATGAATTTTCAGAGGTCAGATATTCTCATCCATGCAGGTTGAGGGAAGTGTGGTACATATCATGAAGGCATTGGCTGCCCACCCTTCTGCTGCACAAAGTCTGATAGAAGACAACTCCCTTATGTTACTTTTTCAAATGGTTGCCAATGGTTCTTTAGTTGCTTTTTCTCAGTACAAGGAAGGCCTCGTGCCACTGCATACCATTCAGCTACACAGACATGCTATGCAGGTAAAGCTTATCTTTGCAGCTGTAAAAGAGATTCACAATGCCAAAGCAGTGGAGTAATTCCGTTTCAATTATATGTTGAAATTTCAGTTTTAACCCTCTTTCTGTTCTATATTGTTTTCTCTCCAGATACTTGGTCTTCTTCTGGGTAATGACAATGGTAGCACTGCCAAGTATATCCGGACGCATCATTTGGTATGCCTTTCTAATTCTTACTCTAGCTAATAATGTGTTTAAATAGATTGTTGTTATCTTATAGAGTTCTTTTTGTTACCTTTTGGTCCCTTCCAAAAGTGGACGTTTTTTTTGTTTGGCTTTGAGGAGCTATGAATAAAGTTGCATAAGACTTAAAGCAACTTCTGTATCCTGCTTTCCAGAGTATAAGCTCTTCTGATTGATCTATACTATCCTGAAGGTGGTACACAAATTTCATGAGCATTTACAAGCTTTTGCCAGACTCTAGGATAGCTGTTTCATAATTGGTGAAAAACTGTTTAATTAATTTGTTGTTCAAAATTTTAGGCATACATGAAATATGGACAGACATATCCAAAGTGAACCTCAGGGTGTTTTTAAAAATCTCTTGTTGTGAATATGAAAACTAACAGTTCAATTGGATATCTCTTTTATTTTCTTTTAGTTTTGGTATTTGTTCTCTGTTGAAAGTTTTCTCGGTATGTTGGATCAGAATTTGGTTCAACCATTTTAGATCTTTACATTGATGAGTAAGTTCTGTTTCTCCACAAGGGTTATTCGTCTCTTACGTGTGATAAATTCTAGTCTCTCCGCAAGGAGGCCTGGGTCTCGTCCAACAGATTTTCATTTTGAGAAAGTATAGGAATTCTTCACTCAGGTGCTTGGCTTAATCATCATATGTAACCATCACATTTGGGAATCTTTTTTCTACTTACGTTCTTGAAGGAAAAATGCTTGTAGTGATAGCTTCTTGAGAAAATATTTTGGTCATTCTTTTCTGAAGTCCTTTCTTGAGTGCTTTTGAGATCCAAGAGAAACTATCCCAGCATTATACTGAAGGCTTAACATCTGAGAACAAGTGGGTTAATATTAAATGTCCTTGTATTGTCTGCATTTTCTTCAGAAAGCTTTGAAATACTCTTGTTTGGACTTGTCAAGAGATCTAAAATCTGTACACTTAAATATTTCTGTGGGGTTTGTGTCAGAGAGTAATATGCACAATTTTGTTGTGCCACAATGCACTTGCTTGATAATGCTTTTATTTGAAACATTGATGTCCAGGGCTTGATTGTTAAGTTGGGGGCTTTAACTTGGATGTCGTATTGCCATTATTCAGTGTGGAGTCTCTTTTTCTTTTGTTATACCTTATAAAGAAAAAGTCTCCTTTTCTTTTGTTCTTTCTGAATTTAGTAATTAAAGAGTCACTTTGAGCCTGTTCAGCGCTCGAAATACTCTAAATAACTTACATGAGCAATGGGCCTCCTTTTCATTCCTTTTGAGTCAGGAATTAGTTTCTTTTTTCCTAGTTACTTGCTGAAGATATTTTACCATTTGTAAAATGGATGTTGGAATATTGTGGAGAAGTTATACATCATTATCTGTTTCATTTTTTACAAGGCTATTAGCATTTAGCACTGCACTGTTTGTACTTAGAAATTTGATATTTTCTGCACTTCTTTGCTGATGCTCATCATTTTTGGTGCCCCAGATCAAAGTTCTTCTCTTGGCTGTTAAGGATTTTAACCCTGATTGTGGAGATTCTGCCTATACGATGAGCATGATTGACTTGCTTCTCGAGTGTGTTGAATTGTCGTATAGGCCAGGTAACTTCTTGCTTTCTTCTTGTAGCCAATGCCCTCATGTGATTATTGAGGGCTTGAAACTTCTACTTAAGACTGTTGGGCCACTGTTCTGCAATTCTGCAGACTGTTGCAGATTATACTTTTCAGAAAATAAACCCTTGTGTCCTTTATTCGTTTATAGCCTTATTTTTTGCCCTTGTTTGTTGCTGATTCTAGAAAACTTTGACTTGTAGAGGCTGGTGGTATCAGGCTTAGGGAGGATATCCACAATGCTCATGGATATCAGTTCTTGGTTCAGTTTGCTTTAGTTCTCGCAAAGGGTCAAAATGGGCAGAATTCCCATTTTAAGATCCTTCCCGATCAAGGAGTTACTTCAGATTATCCGCATTTGGCTAATCATGTGGGTAAAAGCGATTTGGAGGAAAAAGGAGGGGAGGCTTCATCACAAGACGTGTCCCCTACACTCTCTAGGTTACTTGATGTACTTGTTAATCTCGCTCAAACTGGCCCTTCTGGAGAATCTGGCTTAAAAGCTTCAAAAGCTTCTCATGTTAAGCCTAGTGGGCATGGCAGAAGTCGTACGCCATCATCTGACAGAATCGTTGATGATGTTTGGGATAAGGATAATGACAAAGTTAAAGACCTGGAAGCTGTTCAGATGTTGCAAGACATATTTCTGAAGGCTGATAGCAGGACGCTGCAGGGTGAAGCACTCAACAGGATGTTTAAAATATTCTCAAGCCATCTTGACAATTACAAGCTTTATCAGCAGTTACGGACTGTGCCTCTGTTGATCCTTAACATGGCGGGCTTCCCACCATCCTTGCAAGAGATAATTTTGAAGATACTTGAATATGCAGTGACTGTTGTAAATTGCATACCTGAGCAAGAGTTGCTTTCACTTTGTTGTTTGTTGCAGCAACCAATCACACCCGATTTGAAGCATACAATTTTGTCTTTCTTTGTAAAGCTCTTATCCTTTGATCAACAATACAAGAAAGTTCTAAGGGAAGTTGGTGTATTGGAGGTTCTGCTGGAGGATCTGAAACAGCACAAGTTTCTTTGTGGTTCAGAGCAGCATGCCGATGACCCTAATCATTTCGAGAGGAAATCGAATTCAAGTTCAAGCAGCTTTAAGAAACACTTAGACAGTAAGAATGCTATACTTTCTTCACCCAAACTAGCGGAATCTGATTCAGGGAAGTTCCGTCTTTTTGAGGTTGAAGGCACAGTAGGAGTTTCCTGGGAGTGTGGTCTCATTGTTGAAGAAAGCAGATGTAAATCAAGCATCATTTCGATTAGCTAGTGGGGTGACTATTATACTCCCTCTCTTGGCATCTGACATTCATCGTCCAGGTGTCCTGAGGGTGTTGTCATGCTTAATTATTGAAGATGTTGCGCAGGTAAAATCTAAAATTTTTATTTTGTAACTTAATCACCAAAAGTGCTCTTATATCTTTTGTGCCTGTCATTTGCTGAAATACTAATATAAAATCTTTAGAATTACTTTCTTAAAAAATCCTAGTTCCGTAAGTTACTATTCTAAAAGCTACCAAACTTCTAAGTGCCCCCTAAAAATTGATGGATCGTACTTGTCATCAAAAGAAATTGATGGATCTTACTTACTTTGATGCATAGTTTGTATTATTTCTGAATACCTGTTCTTCCCTAGTTGATGGAGCGAACCTTACCATTGGTGATATTTCAGATCAGGTTGCTTAGCATGAAATCTTTTGGAATATATGATATAACCATGTTTTTGATTGTCGCTATGCTTTTGCAAGTGTGAAGAGGCTGCAGACAGAGCTGAATTTACTTGGAAACATAAAGATTGTTGAACTGTTATTTAACCTTCAAGTAGCTATGGTATATTTGGAAGAACATGGTGCCTTCTAAAATAGCTGCTATCTCTTTAAGTTTTAGTTTCTGGCAATCTATCTCTTCAGCAGTTAGTTGATCCTCTTAGCTTATAAGTTCTTCCGTTATATTGTAATATTAGATTTTCATATCTGATTGGGGGGGGGGGGGGAGCCAGCTCTTCAGTTACGGGTTCGACTGAACCCAGTAGCTTTGGTCTAAACCCTGTATTTGTATTTAAAAAAATCATTGAATATGTAGAAGTTATTAATTTAGAACGCAGTAACTTTGAAGAACTAGAATCCCAAACCCATAAATTTTAAATCCTGAATGTCTTTTGTTAGTCATATAAGTCGGATTGGTTCCCCTGCATATTTTCTGATCCTAGATTATGTTTTGCTTTGTACATTTGCTGCAAAAAAAGGGTTGACAATATCTGTTTTTGTCAGGCTCATCCGGAGGAGTTAGGAGCACTGGTTGACATTTCAGAAAGTGGGATGATTACAAGTGCTTTGGGAACTCATTACACACTTCATAATGATGCTAAATGTGACATTTTCGGAGCTTTATGGCGCATCCTAGGAGTTAATAGTTCAGCTCAGAGGGTCTTTGGTGAAGCCACTGGGTTCTCTCTTTTATTCACCACACTTCATGGTTTTCAAAGTGAAGGAGAGCCCACAAATCAGTCAAATTTGACAATTTACTTTAAAGTGTTCACATACTTGTTGCGTCTAATGACAGCAGCTGTTTGTGATAACACTATTAAGGACAAAGTTGCACGCAGTCATATCTTCTCAGACATTCTATGATCTTCTGTCTGAATCTGGTTTGATAAGTGTTGACTGTGAACGGCAAGTTGTACAGCTATTGTTGGAGCTTGCTCTTGAGATAGTGTCAGAGGGTGCCACGTTGCCTAATGCCTCTGATGAGGAAACAACTGGATTTATTCTTGTTACGCCATCTGAACTTTTGTCCCTGACATGGAACATGTCTATAATGCTGGTGCTGTTAGGGTGCTCTTGCGTGCTTTGTTGCTGTTTACTCCAAAGCTGCAATTAGAGGTACTAAACCTTGTTGATAAGCTTGCTCGTGCTAGCGCCTATAACCAGGAAAAACTTACATCTGTAGGTAAGAAGAGATTTTACTTTTCGTCAATCTTTCAGTTCTAATGCCATATTAATAGTTGATGCTTGTCAGGTTGTGTGGAACATCTCCTTGAAACAATTTACCCCTCCGATACTTTCTCACGCTTTGAAAATCATCGAAGTTCTTGGGGCATACAGGTAATGACACTCGACTGTTATTGACCAAGTCGTAAAGATGTAAACTATTCTTGTGTTGGACAAGTTATGGATAAGTGTAAAATTAGTGTTAATATTAAAGAAGTTCATTTTGCATATGTAATAACTAAAATAGTCTCAACTTAACAAGGAATACTAAATTAATGACTATCAAACCAATGGTGTAAAGAACATACTCCATATATTTAATGTATTTCAACAGAAATTTTAATGATTATCACACCAGGTTAATTAACGTACTCCATATATTTCAAGTATGTGTACAGATAATGGTATTGGTCATTCCTCTTGAACACATGCACAAGAAAATATTCAAAATAGTACTATCAATAAAACTTAAAAGTATAATCCTCATGGCCAAGTTTAACCCAGTGTTATGCGATATGAAAGACTCATTGGTTGAAATTTCCTCTATGCTATGTCAACACCATCATCACTGTTGAATTGGCCCACATCGGTGGGATGTGGATTTCTTGGTAACGTTATATGGTCTTTGGAAATCCACACCTCATGAGCTAGCTTTCGCAGTTGAGTTAGGTCCAACGTTCATTTCTTATCATGGTTTCTGGGCCAGACTCATCCCAATGCTTGGTTCCTGATTTTGGACCCCCAAATTAACTTGTCCAAGCTCCACTTTGCAGGCCTGAGTGTGCCGGGGGTGGGTGGCTGGTGTTGAATTGTCCCACATCGATGGGATGTGGTTTCTTGGTCTCCTTATATGGTCTTGGGAAACCTTCACCTCATGAGCTAGCTTTTGCGGTTGAGTTAGGTCCAAGGTCCATTTCTTATCAATCACCATACCATTCGTTTTTTCTAGATTTCTATCCTTGCATAAAGCAAAGGTGCATGATCAATCAGATTGCGTACCGCAACAATGAATAAAGCTGAGAAAACTGCAAGAAACTGAGTGTAGGGAGTTAGGGTCTTTTCTGTAGAAAGACGAGGGTGTTCCAAATGAGTGAGCTGAGGTTCTGACTTTAAAAGCATTTCAGGAAAGGGCATGCCTATTTTGTTGTCTGACACTTCGTTTGTCCTTGAATATGTAATATCTTTGCTACCTAAAGTGTTGTCCGTGCTCCCTATATTGCTGGCAATTGTTGTTTGCTTTAGTGTACATATACATATTCTAACAATAGTCATGATGACAGGTTATCTGCATCTGAACTTCGAGTGCTTGTTAGATACATTCTGCAGATGCGAATGGCCACTTCTGGTCGTTATCTAGTTGATATGATGGAAAGGTTGATTCTTACAGAGGATATGGCCTCAGATGATGTGTCCCTAGCACCGTTTGTCGAGATGAACATGAGCAAGGTTGGGAGTGCTTCAATCCAAGTGCCCTTGGGAGAAAGATCTTGGCCACCTGCTGCTGGTTATTCTTTTGTTTGCTGGTTTCAGTTCCGAAATTTATTCAAATCACAGGCAGAGGAGAATGAAGCTTCAAAAACTGGATACACTAAGGGGCAAGGCGTAGGTGGGCAGCATCATGGGCCACATGTCCTGAGGATATTTTCTGTTGGAGCAGTAGACAGTTCAAGCCTTTCTATGCTGAACTTCGTCTTCAGGAGGATGGTGTTCTCAGCCTTGCAACTAGCAATTCTTCCTCTTTGTCATTTTCAGGGTTAGAAATGGAGAAAGGGAGGTGGCATCACCTCGTTGTTGTGCATTAATAGAATATATGTAAATATATTTAGTATATATTTAGTGATTTGGTAAAGATTGTTAGGGATTTTGTATTAGTTAGGTGTATAATTAATTTCCATAATTGTAGCCTAGAATTACTATTGTATATCATGTATATAAGCTAATTAGCTAATGAAAATAATCAAGGGATTATTCTCTTTCGTAGTATCAGAAGTCTAGGGCAAATTTTCCTCTCCTCCCTCACTAGAATTCCGCCGTGCCCTACTCGACTTTACAACCCCTCCGCCGCCCAATTCTTCTCCCTCAGTCATGTCTAACACAAAGAATACCTTCCATCCTGCTCTTGCAGTCTCCAACATCAAGAACATCCCAATCGTCCTTGAAATGGAGAACGTCCAATATACGACATGGGCAGAACTTTTTAAAATTCACGCAAGGTCTCATAGAGTCCTCCATCACATCGTCAAATCGGAAAAAGGCAGGGAGAAGATGCCTTCCACCGATGATGACATGGAGTTATGGGGAACCCTTGATGCTATGGTCCTCCAATGGATTTATTCCACTATCTCTAAAGACTTCTTGCATACAATTATCGAATCCGACGCAACAACGATGGAAACTTGGAATAGGTTGTGTGATATATTTCAAGATAACAAAATTTCTCGTGCCGTAACCCTTGAGCAAGAATTCTCTCACACAACTATGGAGGATATTCTGAATGCCTCCGCATATTGTCAAAGGCTCAAGGAATTGTCGGATCAACTCAAGAACGTTAGAGCACCGGTCATGAATGATCGTCTCGTTCTTCAAATGGTTGTGGGCCTCACCGAAGCATATAATGGGGTTGGAACTCTCCTTGGACAAAGCAATCCTATTCCACCTTTCTACCAAGCCCGTTCCATGCTCACTCTAGAAGAGGCGGGGTTGGCTAAAAAGGCCGCAACCGGAGCACATTCCGCCATGATGGCGGCCACGTCTTGAGAAACCGATGACTCTCAATCATTCTCTGAAAATTATAGTCAAAATCGTAACAACGGTGGTGGCAAAACGGGTAAAAACCACAATCACGGTGGCAAAAACTGCGGCGACGACCGCGGTGGCGGACATGGTGGCGGCCAGCAGGGGTACGAGCCATAGCACCCCTGGCAGCAGCCTTGGGCCAGGCCCATCGTCCCGGCAAAGCGGTCGGCGGCCAATTTGGGCCTCGATCGCAACGAGCACGGCGCGGCTGGCCTTCTTGGGGCTCGGCCACAGCAGACCTTCGCTGCAACAGGCCCACCAAGCTCCTTGACTCACACGGATATCGAGGCAACAATGCATACACTTGGGCTAAATCCTCCGGATGAAAATTGGTACATGGATATTGGTTCTACTTCTCATATGACATCCGCGCAAGGTAATTTCTCGTCTTATTTCAATTTGAGCAAAAATTATGGCATAATTGTTGGTAATGGTCATTCAATTCAATTCGTGGTTATGGTCACACAAATTTGTCTCTCCCAAACCCGCCTTTAGTCTTGAAAAATGTCCTTCATGCTCCTCAATTAATTAAAAATTTGGTGTCAGTTAGGAAATTTACAACTGATAACTCGATTTATGTTGAATTTGATTATGCATCTAATGAGATGTGATAGTCGAGACGAGCTTTATCCCATCACCACCACCATTACCACAAATCAAGCCACACCATAAACTTTTGCAGCATTAATGGAATGCCCGTTTGAGTCATCCGGGCGCATATGTTTTTGACTCCCTTAGACACTCTAAATTTATTGAGTGTAATCGCACTCGTAGTTCTAATGTTTGTCCTTCTTGTCCTCTTGGGAAACATGTTAAATTGCCTTTTGTTGCTTCTAATTCTATTACTATGTTACCTTTTGATATTATCCATAGTGATCTTTGGACATCTCCCGTTTTGAGCTCTTCGGGCACGTTATTATGTTTTGATATTGGATGATCACTCTAATTTTTTGTGGACATTTCCGTTATCTAAAAAGTCTCAAGTTTATTCCACATTTATATCATTTAGAGCATTCATCCGTACTCAATTTGAACGGTTAAGAATATTTATTGTGATAATGGAAGGGAATTTGATAATGGGCCATTTCAGAAATTTTGTAAGGTTCATGGTGTATCTTTTCGATTCTCACGTCCACATACTTCATCATAAAATGGGAAAGCCGAGAGAAAAATCCGCACCATTAATAATATTGTTCGTACTTTACTAGCCCATGCATCATTACCGCCTTCATTTTGGCATCATGCATCACAAATGACAACTTACCTTCTCAACATCCTCCCTAGCAAATGATTAGCCTACCAATCTCCACTCAAAATTCTTTATCAAAAAGACTCGTCTTATTCTCATCTTCGGGTATTTGGTTGTTTATGTTATCCTCTCTTTCCTTCCACTATCATAAATAAACTTCAGGCCCGCTCTACCGCTTGTGTCTTTTTGGGTTACCCATCTAATCATCGTGGTTACAAATGCTATGATCTATCCTCTAACAAAATCATTATTAGTCGCCATGTCATTTTTGATGAAATCCAATTTCCGTTTGCTAAGTTGCATAGTTCAACGTCCCGTTCATATGATTTTTTGGATGATGGGATTTCACCTTATGTGGTCTATCACTTGGCCAAGCCCACACCGGGGCACATAGACCAGGTAGCCCACTCTGACCCACCACCCGCTGGCCCAACCCAACCAGGCCAGTGCCTTAAGCCAGCCGGCCTAACCCAGCAGCAAACCGTCTCTGCCAGGCCTGGACTCGGCCCATCTCGCCAGGCCCAGCCAGTGGTAGCCCACTGCCCACTGGACCCGTTCCCTTTCCATCGAGTGGTGGGCCAAGTCGGTCCAACCAGGAACCGGACCAACCTCACTGCTCCCACCCAAATCCAGCCCACTCCTATTCCGGCTTCACAGCCAATTACTCGCAGCCAACAGGGAATTTTTATACCAAAGCGACAATTTAATCTCAACTCTAATAGTACTAAATACCCCCTACCACCTAATCCCGTGTCTGCCCTTCGTGACCCGAATTGAAAAATGGCTATGGATGATGAATATAATGCTCTTATTGAAAATGAAACGTGGGAGTTGGTGCTCCGTTCACCTGATGTTAATGTAATTCGTTTTATGTGGATTTTTACTCATAAAGAAAAATCTGATGGGTGTTTTGAGAGGCATAAGACCCGTCTTGTAGGTGATGGCAAAATTCAACAGGTTGACGTGAATTGTGGAGAGACGTTTAGTCCGGTGGTCAAACGGGCAACTATTCACATTGTTCTCCGTCTAACTCTCTCAAAAGCATGACCCATTCATCAACTGGACGTGAAAAATGCCTTCTTACACGGATAACTCAAGGAAATAGTATACATGCATCATCCATTGGGTTTTAAGGGACCTCGCTTATCCGAATCATGTGTGCTTGAGGAAGAAATCTTTGTATGGCCTAAAATAGGCTCCTCGGGCCTGGTACAAGAGATTTGCAGATTACGTTTCTACTCTTGGGTTTTCTCACAGCAGGTCTGATCATTCTCTATTCATATATCGTAACGGTACTTCTATGGCCTACATTCTTTTGTTTGTGGATGATATTATATTGACTGTTTCCTCTGATGCACTTCGCCAGTCTATCATATCACTTCTTAGCTCAGAATTTGCTATGAAAGATTTGGGGCCATTGAGTTATTTTCTGGGTATAAATGTCACTCGTCATGCATGTGGTCTATTTCTATCTAAGAGGAATATGCAACAGAGATCATTGAACGGGCTGGTATGTCAGCCTGTAAGCCATCTCCTACTCCGGTTGATACTAAACCGAAGCTGAGTGCTACTTTTAGCACACCATATGAGGATCCCTCCCACTATTGTAGTCTTGCGGGGGTCTTCAATATCTCATGTTTACGAGGCCCGATATTACTTATGCAGTGCAACAAATGTGTTTATTCATGCATGATCTGTGGGAAGAACACATGCACGCTCTCAAACACATTGTGCGCTACATTTAGGGTACTCTTGATCATGGCTTACACCTATATCCATCATTGGTATCTACTCTCATTTCGTATACATATGCTGATTGGGGTGGATGTCCAGATACCAGGCGTTCGTCATCGGGTTATTGTGTGTTTCTCGGTGATAACTTGGTCTCTTGGTCGGCTAAACGCCAAGCTACTTTGTCGCGCTCAAGCGTGGATGCCGAATATCGAGGGGTCGCCAAATGGTGTCTGAGTCCTGTTGGTTGCATAATCTCCTCTTAGAGCTTCATTCTCTTATTTGGAAAGCTACATTGGTCTACTGCGATAACGTTAGTGCGATATATCTCTCGGGGAATCGTGTACAACATTAGCGTACTAAACATATCAAGATGGATATTCACTTTGTTCGCGAAAAGGTTGCTCGTGGACAAGTACGTGTCTTGCATGTCCCTTCATGTTATCAGATTGCTGACATCTTTACTAAGGGTCTTCCCTTGGTTCTGTTTGATGATTTTCGGGACAGTCTCAGCATACGACAACCGCCCGCTATGACTGCGGGGGTGTGATAGAATATATGTAAATATATTTAGTATGTATTTAGTGATTTGGTAAAGATTGTTAGGGATTTTGTATTAGTTAGGTGTATAATTAATTTCCATAATTGTAGCCTAGAATTACTATTGTATATCATGTATATAAGCTAATTAGCTAATGAAAATAATCAAGGATTATTCTCTTTCAGCCCTTTTTAGTCTAGCTTTGCTTATGTCTACCTAAATGGAAAGTTAAGACACAGGTAGATTAGGATATTCTCCTTCTCCAGCTGGCAAGTCTTTGCAGGTGATTGTTGGTACTCCGGTTGCTTGTGCACGGATTAGTGACTTGTCATGGAAACTTAGATCTTGCTATCTTTTTGAAGAAGTTCTTTCCCCTGGTTCAGTCTGCTTTATGTATATTCTTGGACGAGGGTATAGGGGTCTCTTCCAGGACACAGATTTGCTGCAATTTGTTCCTAATCAGGCCTGTGGCGGTGGCAGCATGGCAATTTTAGATTCTTTGGATGCTGACTTACCTCTGGCTTCCAACCCACAAAAGCCAGATAATGCAGGAAAGCCAGGGAGCGTTCAGTGTGACCGGAGTGGATTTGTTTGGGATTCGGACAAATTAGGGAACCTCTCCCTTCAACTTTCTGGCAAGAAGCTCATTTTTGCATTTGATGGGACAAGTACAGAGTTACTTCGAGCGTCTGGAACATTCTCTGTGCTCAATCTGGTTGATCCAATGTCAGCTGCTGCTTCTCCTATTGGAGGTGAGTAGATTAATTTAATCTTTATGTTGCTTGTTGTTGGTGAGTTTCATAAATCAAAGTGAGAATTATAATTTATTCATCAGTTTTCTCTTTGGTTTCCTAAATCCTGATTATCGACAGGTATACCACGCTTTGGACGACTTATTGGGGATATCTATATTTGCGCATTGTGTTATCGGTGAGACAATCCGTCCCATTGGTGGCATGGCTATTATTCTAGCTCTTGTAGAAGCAGCTGAAACGAGGGACATGCTGCACATGGCTTTGACATTACTTGCTTGTGCTCTTCATCAAAATCCACAGAATGTTAGAGACATGCAGAACTACAGGGATACCATTTGCTTGCTCTGTTTTTGCACCGACGAATGCCATTATTTGACATGCAATTGCTTGAAATCTTTTTCCAGATTGCCGCATGTGAGGCCTCTTTCTCTGAACCAAAGAAGTTCTATAGTTCCCAGAAGACATTGCCACCTGCCATGCCCATCAATGAGGGAAGCATTGAAGACCTTAGTTTGTCCAAATTCCGGGAAGAATTTTCTTCAGATGGATCTCATGGAGACATGGATGATTTTTCTGCTCCTAAAGATTCCTTGAGTTATATTTCTGAGCTTGAAAATACTGAAATGCCAACTGAAACATCTAATTGCATTGTTCTTTCAAACGCTGATATGGTTGAGCATATTTTGTTGGACTGGACTGTTTGGGTAACAGCTCCAATTCCAATACAGATTGCTTTACTGGGCTTCCTTGAGCATCTGGTTTCAATGCATTGCTATAGGAATCATAATCTGACAATTCTGCGCAGAATTAACCTTGTTCAACATTTACTTGTAACTTTACAAAGAGGTGATGTGGAAGTGCCGGTGCTAGAAAACTTAGTTGTATTGTTAGGTGTTATATTGGAAGATGGATTCTTACCGTCTGAACTGGAGTAAGTGGTTAGATTCGTGATCATGACATTTTATCCACCAGAGTTAACATCACGGCATCAAATTATGAGAGAATCTATGGGGAAGCATGTTATTGTAAGGAACATGTTGCTTGAGATGCTGATTGATCTGCAAGTGACAATAAAATCTGAGGATTTGCTTGAGCAGTGGCACAAAATTGTTTTGTCAAAATTAATAACTTATTTTCTTGACGAAGCTGTACATCCTACAAGTATGAGGTGGGTCATGACTCTTCTTGGTGTGTGCCTTGTGTCTTCTCCAACATTTGCACTTAAATTTCGCTCGAGTGGAGGCTATGAAGGTTTGGCAAGAGTGCTTCCAAGTTTCTATGACTCCCCTGATATATACTATATCCTGTTTTGTCTTATTTTTGGCAAGCCTGTATACCCAAGACTGCCTGAAGTTCGGATGCTAGACTTTCATGCCCTAATGCCAAGTGATGGCATTTATGGAGATTTGAAATTTACTGAGCTGTTGGAATCTGTGATTGCTATGGCCAAGGCAACTTTTGATAGGTTGTCTATGCAGTCAATGCTTGCCCATCAAACTGGCAACCTTTCCCAGATTAGTGCTGGAATTGTAGCAGAGCTGGCAGAAGACAATACTGACATAGCTGGAGAGCTACAGGGTGAAGCTCTTATGCACAAAACTTATGCGGCACGGCTGATGGGTGGCGAGGCTTCAGCACCTGCTTCTGCTACCTCTGTCCTTAGGTTCATGGTTGATCTTGTGAAAATGTGTCTTTCTTTCTCAGCTGTTTGCTGAAGAGCAGAGTTTCTTGAAAGTTTCATCGACCTTTATTTTTCTCTGTGTCAGGTTCATTCAAAATATCCTTCCTGTATGCTTATAGTTATTTTATATTTGACTATATTGAAGGAATTCTTTGCTTGCTTTTCATTTTTTCTGTTTTCTAACATGTAGGGCTGCACAAGCTGTGAAAATGGCTAAACAACTATCTGTAACAGTGGAAGAGAAGAGCTTAAATGATGGTGATGAAACTAGCAACTCCCAAAACACTTTCTCTAGTTTGCCTCATGAACAGGAACAGTCAGCCAAGACTTCTATAAGCACGGGAAGCTTTCCTCAGGGACAGACTAGTACAAGTTCTGAAGATATGCCGGTAATGCCCAACAATGTAGGCACAACAGATATTGATGTTACTTCATCCCAGCCAGGTTTTGACAAAGCAGTACAGGAAGAAGCACAAGCTGTTGCAACAATAGACAGGGATGTCGTTGACCATGTGTCTGCTGTAACATCCAGCAGCAATAGTTTTACTTCCGCGATATGAAAAGCACAGTAGATCCTGTCCAGCAAACTGATTCACTGAGTTCAGCGTCCTTTAATATGTTTGAATCTCCTATACTGTCGGAGAGATCCTACTCCCGTACTCCGCATACCTCTTCCACATCCCCAGTGGTATCAACACCCCTGATGGAGTCTGCTGCGTCCATTAGTGAATTAGATTCCTCTCCTGAGATGAAATCCGCTTCTCAAGGACAATCAGCTGCAAACACAATGTTTATGATGTCGGATACAACAATTGCAGGGAACGAGAAGTAAGTAAATATTACAATTGCTAGAAATGATAAACTAAAGATTACAACAAAACTGGAAATCAAGAATGAAACAAACTCCTTGTGTAATTTGCTGAGTCGAGTGATGACACTCTGTCTTTAAGACAAGATTTCCCCGTATATCTCCTTTTACGTTGTCGGGCAATAGTCTCCCAAGATACAACAACAACTTAACAATTGAGCAAAGGAAACTCAAGTGTTACTCTTGAAGAACTTTGAGTATAGTAAACTTGCTAGAGAGGAAGAAGATGAATTCAGAAATTCTGTAGTATTTTCTAAGTGTAGTGAACAATTGAGCCAAATGCCTCAATTTATAGTGTAATGAGATGACCCTTCAACTAGCCAACTAATGGCCTTCATAGCCATGTAATGACACTTGATGGAGGGGTTACATTCAGCCAAATAATGGCTGAATTCATGTGCCAAGTAATGGAGATTCAATGCTCCAAAACCAGCCCAAAGGTCAGAACTTTCCAACTTCCCGTCGCAGCATTCTGCTTCCGAAGCGCCGCGGCTCCAGTGGCTGAAGACCCAATTAGCGCCGCGGCTCCGACGGGGCTGCCCCGCGGCCCTTCGCGGCTCCGCGGTGACTTCCGACTCATTTCATCTTACACTTCGTACCTTCGTTTACCAACGTGGAATACTTTGTTATTTGGCCAATAACCGTCCATCATTCTATGTCTCAAACGTATTACATACGTACCAATATCTTTTTCACTAATGAAATTTGCGATACTTGGCACTACGTGTGCACGTGTGTGGAAACGACGTTTCCGACGTGCGGGGCCCCAATTGTTTGAGTCATAAATAATGGGATATACTTAATTCCACATTAGTAAATTTCCAACATATGATTGGTTCAAATTTGCTTCTTGAGGTGGACGACTGTGGGTATGGTAGAGGGCCATGCTCCGCTGGAGCTACAGCTGTTCTTGATTTTATGGCGGAAGTTCTGTCTGGTTTGGTAACTGAAGAAGTGAAGGCGGTACCTCTCATCGAGGGTATTTTGGAGAGTGCTCCTTTGTATGTTGATGCTGAATCTGTTTTGGTATTTCAGGGACTGTGCCTCAGTAGACTACTGAACTTCCTCGAAAGGCGTCTTTTGCGGGATGATGAGGAGGATGAGAAAAAGTTGGATAAGGGCCGTTGGTCCCTTAACTTGGAAGCATTATGCTGGCTGATAGTGGATAGAGTTTATATGGGTGCTTTTCCTCGGCCTGCTGGTGTACTGAAGACTCTGGAGTTCTTGTTATCTATGCTACAGTTGGCAAATAAGGATGGGCGTGTTGAAGAAGCTGCTCCAACTGGGAAAGGGATCCTGTCCATTGGTAGAGGAAGTAGGCAACTCGAAGCTTATGTACATGCGATTCTGAAGAACACCAACAGAATGATTTTGTTCTCTTTCCTCCCATTATTCTTGATAACCATCGGAGAAGATGAACTACTTTCTTCTCTAGGTTTGCAAGTGGAGCCAAAGAAAAGAGTGCCCTTGAACCCATCCTCGGAGGATAGTGGAATTGATGTTTGCACAGTGTTACAGTTGCTAGTCGCTAATAGAAGGATAATATTTTGTCCCAGCAACATTGACACTGATTTAAATTGCTGTCTTTGCATAAATCTAATTTCTCTTCTTCGCGATCATAGGCGTCATGCACAGAACATGGCTATAGATATTCTCAAGTATCTCCTAGTACATCAAGGGGCTGCACTTGAAGACTTTCTTGTCTCTAAACTGAATCAAGGACCACCTTTGGATGTTCTTCATGGTGGTTTTGACAAGCTCTTAACTGGAAACTTACCTGCATTTTTTGAGTGGCTTCATGCTTCTGAACATGAAGTTAATAAAGTGTTGGAACAGTGTGCTGCCATTATGTGGGTTCAGTATATTACTGGGTCAGCTAAGTTTCCTGGGGTGAGGATTAAAGGAATGGATGGTCGGCGTAAGAGAGAAATGGGGAGGAAACTAAAGAAGATTTCAAAGTTGGATGGAAGACATTGGGAGCAGATAAATGAACGAAGAATTGCTCTTGAGTTGGTTCGCGATGCAGTGGCTACTGAACTAAGAGTTATACGTCAGGATAAGTATGGGTGGGTGCTTCATGCAGAGAGCGAGTGGCAGAGTCATCTACAACAACTTGTTCACGAGCGAGGAATCTTCCCATTCACAGTCCTCTCATAGTGAAGAACCTGAGTGGCAGCTTTGCCCCATTGAAGGTCCATATAGGATGCGGAAGAAGCTCGAGCATTGCAAATTAATAATTGACACTATCCAAAATGTTCTTACTGGACAATTTGAGTTAGGAAGACTAGAACTTTCTAAGGAGAGGACTGAGAATGAAACTAATGCCTCTGATGGTGACTCTGATATTCTTTTCAATCTCATGAATGACAATCCACAACAGGACTCTTTCAGCAGTGAACTTTATGATGGATCAATTTTCAAAGACTCAGATGATGTTAGAGATGCAGCTTCTTGTAGAGTTGGATGGAATGATGACCATGATAGTAGCATTAATGAAACAAGTCTCAGCTCTGCTCTTGAACTAGGACCCAAGTCCAGTAGTGCTTCCGTTCAAAAAGCTGAGAGTGTTCAACGGAAGTCGGATCTAGGATCTCCCAGGCAATCTTCTTCTCTAAAAGCTGATGAAACAAGAACAGTGGAGGACAAACCGGAGAAGGAACTAAATAATAACGGTGAATACTTGATTAGACCTCATTTGGAACCTTCTGAGAGAATAAAGTACAAATATAACTGCGAGAGAGTGGTTGGTCTTGATAAACATGACGGCATATTTCTGATTGGAGAACTATCGTTGTACATCATTGAGAATTTTTACATTGATGATTCTGGGTGCATATGTGAAAAAGAATGTGAAGATGATCTATCTATCATTGATCAGGCTTTAGGTGTAAAAAAGGACTTCTCGTGTAGAGCATGGACTCCCACTCAAAGTCAAGTTCTTCCTGGGCTGCAACAACAAAGGGCTATGTTGGGGGACGGGCGTGGGCATATAATGGTGGTGCATGGGGAAAGGAAAAGGTTTGTACTAGTAGTAATGTGTCCCATCTTTGGCATATGTGGAAGCTTGACAGTGTTCATGAGATTTTAAAGCGTGATTATCAATTTCGGCCTGTAGCCATTGAGATCTTTAGCATGGACGGCTGCAATGATCTTCTGGTTTTCCACAAAAAGGAGAGAGAAGAGGTTTTCAAGAATTTGGTGGCCATGAATCTTCCGAGAAACACCATGTATGTTTTACTCTAATTTGGTCAAGTTTTTTGCTTCTCTCATCTAACAATTGAATTGCTGGTTCCACTCTTACTTTGATAACTTGTCAATAAGGTCACGAAAAATTAATTATTCATAGCTGCAAACCAACATGTCTCCTTTCTGGAATGCTATGATAGTATTTATCATAGTGCTGTGGCTGGTTTGGTGTACCTCTTTGTTGGTTGTTTTTGTGATCAAAGAACACAGGGTTAAACAATTGACTTTGTGCTTAACTGAGTAATCCTTTTACTTGAATCATTCTTCATATATGCTTTCTCTTTGTTGTCTTTTAAGTTTGACAAGTGTTTGAGCTACAAGGGAGTCATTGACACGACAATATCAGGGTCCGTAAAACCAGATAGCAATGAAGGGAGTCGTCTTTTCAAGGTTATGGTAAACTCATCCTCTAAGAGATGGCAAAATGGTGAAATTAGCAATTTCCAGTACCTCATGCACCTCAACACGCTCACAGGGCGTGGTTATAGTGATCTCACCCAGTATCCTGTGTTCCCCCTGGATTTTAGCAGATTATGAGAGTGAGAATCTGAACTTTTCAGATCCCCAAACTTTCCAAAAGCTTGATAAACCAATGGGCTGTCAAACAGCGGAAGGTGAAGAGGAGTTTAGAAAAAGGTTGGTGCTTTTACAACTCAGAAATCCTGCTGAGTTGCAGATTGTTGGAGTCATTTTCTTTTCTTGATCATTTAACTTTTTCCGTGATTGTTATATTTTATATTTGTCCATGTTTCAGATATGAGAGCTGGGATGATCCCGAGGTTCCCAAATTCCATTATGGTTCTCACTACTCTAGCGCTGGAATTGTCCTATTCTACCTCATACGTCTTCCCCCTTTCAGCGTTGAAAGTCAGAAGCTGCAGGGTGGCCAATTTGATCATGCTGATCGTCTTTTCAATAATATAAAGGACACGTGGCTGAGTGCTGCAGGGAAAGGCAATACTTCAGATGTTAAAGAATTAATTTCAGAGTTCTTTTATATGCCAGAGTTCCTGGAGAATATGTTCGATCTTGACCTGGGTGAGAAACAGTCAGGAGAGAAGGTTTGTCTTGCTTCTCTGTAATTCTTTTTAGATATGCTTCATTGTTCATCCAGAAAAGTCTCTTAATAGTGTATGGTTCTTTACCAGGTTGGCGATGTTGTATTGCCTCCATGGGCTAAAGGCAGTGTTAGAGAGTTTATTAAAAAGCATAGAGAAGCATTGGAGTCTGATTATGTTTCAGAGAATCTACATCACTGGATAGACCTAGTTTTTGGTTACAAACAGAGAGGGAAAGTAAGTGTTTATATGTTCTCTTCTTTTATCATTGCATCTCGATCTCATCCATATGTGAAAATTAGGTTCTTTTTATGTTTTTCTATTAAGTAATAAATTTTGATTAATGAAGGGCAACAAACACCCCTATACAAAAAGTTTACCCTAAAGTAGAAAACCGCACAAAATTAAATGGTTCTCTACAAACATCCAATCTTGTATACACATAGGAACCTCATGGTTGCACCAAAAAGAAATAAGGAATAAGAGGTTACTCCTCAAATGTGTAAAATCATTTTCTATTCTATCACTGGCTTTCTTGTTTCTCTCTTCATACAGTCCGCATAGGTTCCTTATATGCTTTTCTTGTTAGATTTGAATTTTGATTGGCTTTGTGTTCTATGCAATCGACAAACAACATATTGCTTGGAGTACTGATCAATTCTTTCACTGTCAATCTATTCGTCTTTCTGTTACAAGTCATTGCTTTTCCTGGATAAATTACTGCATTCTTTTTACCGTTTCTCACAAGATTTTTATAAGATTTTGAAAGTCGAATATTACTAATAGAATATTCACCGATAATTCTTACATTAATTGTATATCTCTTATTTTAGGTAGAATTATATTTCTTTTGTAATTAGGTTTGATTACTTACCTAGTTTGTAGCAAGGTAAATATTTCTGTAAATACTATATATTGTAAATCATCAATTAATGAAATCAAGGAACACATTCCTTTATGGTATCAGTAGCCTAACCCTAAACAAAAAACCCCTGCCGCTGACCCCCTCTCGGTCGCCACCCAGACGGAACCCTAGTGTTTCTTCGGCCATTCTCTCCCCCTTCTCCACCTAAATTTCATCTTCCATGGCTGACAAAACCAAATTCCATCCTGCACTTGCAGTCAACAACATTAAAAATTTCATCCCTGTGACTCTTGAGATGGAAAAAGGGTCAATACTCCTAGTGGGCGGAACTGTTCAAAGTCCATTATCGTGTCTACGAAGTTATCGACCACATCATCCCTCCTAAATCGAAGTCCACAGACTTACCCTCGACTTCAACCTCTGATGATGCACTTTGATCTCGTTTGGATGTAGCTGTCCTCCTGTGGATATACGACACGATCTCTAATGATCTGTTGCACACAATCATTGAGACCGATGCCATTTCCCTCCAAACGTGGGAACGTTTGGAGAGTATTTTTTACGACAACAAACTCAACATGCGTTATACCTTGAAAATGAGTTTAAGGACGTTCATCAGGACGATTTCCCAAACGTGTTTGCATATTGTCAAGAACTCAAGATACTTGCCGACCAACTCTCTAATGTTGGCGCACTAGTCACTAATCAGCGATTGGTCATGCAACTTATTGCAGACTTGAATGAATCCTATGATGGCGTTGCTACCATCCTTCAACAATGCACGTCGTTACCACCGTTTTATGAGGCTCGTTCGAAGCTAATTCATGAGGAAACCCGGAAAATCAAGCGCAACATCACTCAGACCAGCATTGCAGACGCCGCCCTCACCACCACCATCGGGCCCTTCACCGACGGCAGGGCCTCCAATTTCGGCAGCCATCACCGCCGACCCGAGGACCCGCAACAACCGCAAAGGACGACAGTTTGGCAAAGACCGCGGCGGACGGAATTTCGGCAGCAACGGTGGCGATAAAGTGCAGTCCCCGCCGGTGAAACAACTAGCAACGACCGCGGCAATGGCAGCAGCCTCTGCCGTGGGCTGCCTACCCGCCGTGGGCCACGTGGGCCACCGTCATGGGCCCCTCCTCCTTGCCCGTATTCGACATCCTCGTGGACTCCACCTCTGACCCGACAGGCCTAATCTGGCATACTCGGGGCACGTCCACAACAGGCCTACACAGAACAAGCCCCCCGCCCTCCACTTATGCACCGACTGACATTGAGGCAGCTATGAACACAATGTCACTCAACGCTCCAGACGAAAATTGGTATATTTACACAGACGCCAAATCTCACATGACGGCATCATAATGTACTCTCTCGTCTTATTTCAATTTGAGTAATTTAAATCGGAATATTATTGTTAGTTGTGGACAAGGCATTCCTATTCGTGGTTTTGGTCATTCATCCTTATCTCCACCACATTCACCACTACTTTTAAAAAATGTCCTCCATGCACCTAAACTCATTAAGAATCTAATCTCTGTGCAACGTTTCACAACTGATAATAATGTTTCCCTTTTACGACAGGGAGACGAATAATGAGATGTGACAGCACTAAAGAGATCTACCCTATTTCAAACGCCGTTAACAAACCAGCCTCAGTTCCATCAACCTTTGCTGCTCTTTCGTCTTCCTTATGTCATTCTAGATTAGGATATCCGGGAGATTCTGATTTACGCTCCCTTAGGAACAATAATTTTATTCAATGCAACCGTATTTCTAAGACTCTTATATGTGAATCCTGTGTTTTTGGAAAATATGTTAAATTACCATTTTATGCATCCATAAATTGTACTTTAATGCCTTTCGATATAATACATAGTGATTTGTGGACTTCTCATATTTTAAGTACGGCCGACCATCGATATTATGTATTGTTTTTTGGACGATTACTCCAACTTTCTATGGACTTTTCAATTGGTAATAAATCCCAGGTCTACCCCATTTTTTCCTTATTTAGTGCTGTCATAGAAACACAATTTGAAAAGAGCATTAAAGGGCTGCGTACAACAGACCCTTATAGTCCGGTCCTTTTCCGGACCACGCACATAGCGGGAGCTTAGTACATCGGGCTTCCCTTTTTTTAATGGCAAGGAATTCGATAATAATCAATTCAAACAGTTTTGCTCCAAAAACGGTCCTACCTTTCATTTTTCCTGCCCTCACACCTCCCAAAATGGTAAAGCCGCACGGAAAATCCGAACCATAAATAACCTAATTTGTGCCCTACTTGCCCACGCCTCAATTCCCCCTAAATTCTGGCATTACGCACTCTCCATGACCACCTATCTCCTAAACATAATCCCAAACAAGTCTCTAGCTCTATGGTTGCCCACTCAAGTTCTGTTTCGTAGGAACCCCTCCTACCAACACTTGCGTATTTTCGGATGTTTCTGTTATCCTCTCCGTGTGTGTTTCTGGGTTACCTCACCAATCATCGTGGTTACTCTTGCTATGACCTATCAAGCCGTAAAATAATTATTTCACGCCATGTCCTATTTGATGAGTCTCAATTCCCTTTTGCCTCACTAAACTCGCCACCTCGGCATTCCTACGACTTCCTAAATGATGGTCTGAACCCCCTTCTAATTCATCATTTATATAATCCGACGTCCCAGTCCCCGACACCCGAACCCACCACGGTCAGTTCGGGACACTCTACCCACCCGGTTCCGCCGATGGTGGCTCAGAACAGCCCGTCTCAGGGTGATTCCGCAGCCACCCCTCGACAAATCGAGCCTCGGCCAGTTGACCCCTGCGCTTCCTCCTCTTCCCGTCAGTTCCGCGGCACCCCACCCTCCCCCCATCCCGCGTCCCGAGGCACACTCTCGGACAATGGAAACCCGTGCCATGCACGAAATTTTCAAACCTAAACGACTGTTTAACCTCTCTGTTTCAGTTGTCCCTTCCCATGTCCTCGTAATCCGAAGGATGCCTTGTCTGACTAAAATTGGAAAGCCGCAATAATTAACTAATATAATGCTTTTATTGATAATAAGACGTGGGATCTAGTACCTCGTCCACCTGATGCTAACATTATTCGTTCTATGTGGATTTTTAGACATAAAAAGAAATCTGATGGTTCTTTTGAGAGATACAAGACCCGTCTTGTAGGTGATGGCAGGTCTCAACAAATGGGAGTAGATTGTGATGAAACGTTCAATCCGGTCATAAAGCCCGCAACCATCCGGACCGTCCTTAGCATTTCCCTATCCAAGTCTTGGCCCATTCATCAACTTGATGTCAAGAATGCTTTCTTACATGGGAATCTTCATTAAACGATATATATGCATCAGCCTATGGAGTTCAGGGATCCTATTCATCCGAATTATATGTGTATGTTGCGGAAATCGCTCTATGGACTCAAACAGGCTCCTCGAGCATGGTACCAGCGGTTCACCGATTATGTCTCCTCTATCGGTTTTTTCACACAGCAAATCCGATCATTCTCTGTTCATCTACAACAAGGGTCCAGACATGGCTTACCTCTTATTATATGTTGATGACATCATCCTCACCACATCATCTGATGCCCTCCGCCGGTCCATTATGTCTCTCCTTTCTTCTGAGTTTTCTATGAAAGATCTGGGCCCCTTGAGTTATTTCTTGGGCATCTCTGTCACTTGCCATTCTGGCGGCCTATTTCTGTGTCAGAAGAAATACGCCGAAGAGATCCTTGACCGTGCAGGCATGACATCTTGCAAACCATCCCACACGCCAGTGGACACCAATTCCAACCTCAATGCTGATTCCGACCCTCCTTATTCAGACTCGACTCACTATCGTAGTTTGGTTGGGGCCCTGCAGTACCTCACATTTATGAGACCAGACATATCCCATGCCGTGCAACAAATCTGTTTGCACATGCACAATCTGACGGAAGCACACATGCATGCCCTCAAACGTATTTTACTATACGCCCGGGGCATACTTCACTTCGGCTTACATCTATACATGTCCTCGCTCACTGGTCTCGCTGCTTATTCTGATGCTGCCTGGGGTGGATGTCCTGATACCCGACGCTCCACGTCCGGTTACTGCGTTTTCCTCGGAGATAACCTATTGTCTTGGTTTTCAAAAGGCAACCTACAGTATCCCGATCCAGTGCCGAAGCAGAGTACAAAGGTCCAACGTCGTCTCTGAGTCTTGTTGGATACATAACCTTCTACTTGAGCTTCATTGCCCGATTCAAAAAGCAACACTAGTCTACTGCGACAATATTAGTGCGATATATCTTTCCGGCAATCCCGTCCAACATCAGCACACCAAACACATTGAGATGGACATTCATTTTGTTTGCGAAAAAGTGACTCGTGATCAAGTTCGTGTCCTTCATGTTCCTTCCAGATATCAGATTGCCGACATCATCACCAAAGGACTTCCGCGCATACTGTTTGATGATTTTCGAGCAATCTCAGTGTTCGTGAGCCTCCCGCTTCGACTGCGGGGGTGTAATAGAATATTCACCGAACATTCTTACATTAATTGTATATCTCTTATTTTAGGTACAATTGTATTCCTTTTGTAATTAGGTTGATTACTTACCTAGTTTGTAGCAAGGTAAATATTTCTGTAAATACTATATATTGTAAATCATCAATTAATGAAATCAAGGAACACATTCCTTTAATTACGTTACCCCTTTTGATATGGCATTCTCTCTTCTTGAATAGGAAACTAAGCTGTAAATATTTTGTTGTTGTCAGGCAGCTGAAGAAGCAGTTAATGTGTTCTATCACTACACTATGAATGCAGTGTTGACATCGACTCGGTTAGTGATCCAGCAATGAAAGCCTCAATTCTTGCTCAAATTAATCACTTTGGGCAAACACCAAAACAACTATTCCTCAAACCCCATGCCAAGAGGCGAACTAATCGGAAGCTTCCTCCTCACCCTTTGAAGCACTCTCAGCATCTTGTTCCACATGAGATCCGTAAAACCTCATCTTCTATATCTCAGATTGTCACTTCCGGTGACAAAATTCTTGTGGCAGGAGCAAATACCTTGCTGAAACCTAGAACATTCACTAAATATGTTGCCTGGGGTTTTCCTGACCGCAGTTTGAGATTTATGAGCTATGATCAGGATAGGCTTCTCTCCACTCATGAGAATCTTCATGGAGGGAACCAAATACAGTGTGCCAGTGCTAGTCATGATGGCCACACTCTAGTTACAGGGGCTAACGAGGGATTGGTCTGTGTTTGGAGGATTGGTAAAGAGTCACCCTGTTCTGTAAGGCGTTTGCAGTTGGAGAAGGCTCTCTGTGCTCATACAGGCAAAATCACGTGCCTACAAGTTAGCCAGCCGTACATGATGATTGTGAGTGGATCGGATGACTGCACTGTTATCTTGTGGGACCTTAGCTCCATGGCAGCTTCCTGAGTTACCCGCTCCTGTTTCAGCAATTTACGTGAATGACCTGACTGGGGAATTTATTACTGCTGCTGGTGTAATGCTTGCTGTTTGGAGCATCAATGGGGAGTGCCTTGCTGTCATCAACACATCACAACTTCCGTCGGACTTCATCCTTTCACTTGCTGGTTGCACATTCTCTGATTGGCTGGAAACTAACTGGTATATTTCAGGCCACCAGAGTGGAGCCATTAAAATTTGGAAAATGGTACATTGCTCTTGTGAGGACAGTGCCCAAAGCAAATCAAGTGGGAATCCTACCGGAGGGTTAGGACATGGGGATAGAGTACCAGAGTATAGGTTGATCCTTCACAAGGTACTAAAGTTTCACAAGCATCCTGTAACGGCCCTCCACCTTACTAGTGATCTGAAACAGTTGTTGAGTGGAGATTCTGGTGGACATTTGTTTTTGTGGACACTTTCTGAAGAGAGCTTGAAAACCATGATTAGTCGGGGGTGACTCTGGTATTAGCAAGGTGTGTTTTGTATTCTAAAGATGTACTTGACTTCTTAGGGACAATTAAAGGACAGCCTGAATGGTTTCACTCTGCTCCGGGGGGGGGGGGGGGGCAGCATTGGTTCGTGATATTCCACGTCGCACAGTAACCGGCTGATAAGATTGCTGGCTTGTAACAGATCCAAGGAAACAGAAGATCTATGTATTGGCGCTTCCTGGAAGACATGAAGCATATGCTCTTTTGTGTGCAAGTGCCTAGTGGCTCCAGATGTAGGACTCGGGAACATGTTGGTCGCATATGTTGTTGTCGGTCATTGTAGAGGGATTTTGGGATGGAGATTGGTTGGTCTCTTCAAGCTGTTGTTTATAGAACGATAATTGACAGTGTATAATGAGGTTGTAAATGTGCAAGTTTTTGCCAGGAACAGCATGTTGGCTGAAATTTGGTCCACCTAACTTTAGGGGCAGATGAGTGACAGATATAGCAGTTCGTTTTGGCTTCACTTCATTTAACTGGTTGCAAGGGGAAGTTGCAGGCCTGTTTTTGCTTTGTAAACAAAAATTCCCAAGTTATTTATAAAGATTGAATTTGGGTCATATGCTCCTTGGTTTTCCTGTTAGAAAGGGAGTTGGGTTTTTTTTTGGCTTTTATTTTTCTTGGTTGGTCTGTAGCATTTAGTCAAAATCTGCACGTCTCAAGAGCTTTGGTTGGATATGGTAGTTCGAATGTCATAGTCATTATGAACTTATAAATGCTTGTACAGTTATTTCTGCATCAGATTAAGTGCAATACGAAGTTCTGATGAGAGTAAATATTAGACCGATAAGCTAATGGAGAATGATAGTAATTTCTCATTACTAATCCTATATGTTTTCTCAGTTTAAGATTCATGAATAATATTTCACTATTAACTGTAAAATAGTTATGCAATGATATGAGTAAATAAACCAATATGATAATCAATAAACAAATACTCAAGTTTCAAAGACATTCAAGAAAATTCCATCACCGTAGAACTAAAAAAAATTAGACACTCATACTCATGACAACAATCCACAGTATTAAAAATTATAAATTATAAATTATGAGAAATATATAAACAATATAAAGATCAGTGAGTCTTCACCCTAAGTGCTCTAGAGTATACATAGGGGTGGGCGTATATCGGTTCGGATCGGTTTTATATCCGAAAAATATGAGCCGAATAAAAATCATTTTTAAAAAAATAAAAAAATTGAATACAACTTTTTTTTTTTTTTAAAAAAAAATATGATATGTTAGGTTTATATCGCCGAACGTATCGGATTATATCAGTTTTTTCTAGTGGGCCGGGTCGGGGAGTTATTTATTTTTAAAAAAAAATTGAATTTCCAAAATTGAAATTGACATTCACACCTACACTACTATGAAATTTTGACGTTGAAATCTATTGTGTATCGTGAGATGTTTACTAAAGAAAAGGAAAATTAGAAATCAATTTGGAGAAAACACAAATTGATTGGGAAAACTGACGTTTTTTCTAAAAATTGGCTGCGCCAAACCGCCTTGTGGCTGTTTGGGCCGGCCCCGTCTCGAAAAAATACGCAAAATCAAAAAACAAATCGGGTAAAACAGACATCCGAGCGCAGAGTTATGACCATTTAAAGTTTTACCAATTTACAACCACTTTCTTTTCCTACATTTTATGTTAATGCTTCTGTGATATGTTAATCAAGTTCATGCCGCATTCGACTTCCATAAATGCTTCATAGATTGGCTTCAATGACTATGATTCAAGAGATAATAGTAGTCTAAAATAAAAAATAAGAATAATTATATAATTAATTCGGTTTTTTCGGTTCGGTTTATATCCAAAATTAAAAAATCGAACCGAATCACTAAATTCTTATTCGGTTAGGTTTTTCAAAATATCAATTTTTTTTAAAACCGAATAAAAACCGAATCGAACAGCCGGTTCGGTTCGGTTTTTTCGACTCCAGTTTTTTTGCCCACCCTTAAGTATAGACACGTGGTTTTACCTTCAAAAGTCGAATCAGCGGACTCTTTGTTAAAAAGACTCATTCAAGTCTTCTATCCAATTAAAAGGGTCACAATCCTTTTTTTAATGAACTTACCCACTTTTTAGATTAGATAAAAGTACATTTATGATTTAGAATTTAATTAATTATGTAAGATTAGTTCTCATCTTTTAAATATTACAAGTTGGTCCAAAATTAAGTGTCAAAAATAAAAAAAGAGAAACCCTCCCAAAATCTCTTTCAACGTCTTTTCTTCTTCTTTCTTCTACTCTTCTTCTTCCACTCTCAATCTACTATATGCACATGATTGTGAGTTAATCTCTTCTCATTTTGGTGAACTTGATTTCAACAAGCTATATTTAGAAGAATATTAAAAAATAGCCAAACTCAATTTAAATGTAATTAAGGTCCATTTTGGAGTAGTATTAGCCTAGGCTTGTGTTATAACATTGTATCAAGACCTCACATTGAAGGTTCACAAATAAATTTTATAGTTATTACGCAGATGAAATCAATCTTCTATGTTATTTAGTAGCTAACTGATTGTAGTAATTAGTCCGACAAATTCATCACCGGTCTTTTTATTTTGATTTCCATATTTGAATAATATTTTATTTTACTAGTTTTTTATTATGTTACATTATTTATTGTAGGTACAAAATCACGACAGAGTTGTCTTACTTGTTGATTGTTTTGAAAAATGGGTGGATGATAAAAAATCGTGAAGATGATATTCTCAAAATGATACAGTTAGAAAATGTACTTAATCTACCCATGGTGAAGCGTGTGAAAGGCCAAACACGAGTGAAAGGGATTCCGGCAGTTGGTGAAGTTGTTAAAAAGCAAACGTGTCTCTCTGCAAGCAAGTGGGCTACAAGATGATTACTTGTCCCGATAAACGTATTTGGACTCTAAATATATAATTAGTGTTAATTCTCTTATTGTAATTTAAGATTACAAGTGTTAAATTCTCTTATTGTAATTTAAGACTACAAGTATTAAATTCTCTTATCATTTTAACTTGCATTACCACACCTAGCGTAACAGATAGATTATGTATTTGTCGGCCATATCCTCAATTTGTCAGCAATTATACGAGAGAAGATTTAATGTTACATTAACAATAATAACATACCTAGTGTAATCCCACAAGTGAGGTCCGGAGACGGTAGTCTGTATAACCTTACCTCTACCTTGAGAGGTAGAGAGGTTGTTTCTGATAGACCCTCAGCTAAGAGTTCCGCAATACAACAATAACAATAAAGCAGTAAACACTAACAAAGCAAGTCAAATAAGAAAGGAACAACAAATACAACAAAATAATATGCTATGCATGAACGAGATACATTAAATAATAACAGAAATCAAACGACAAGAAACTACAACAGAAGAACTACACCTACTAGTATGGAACTCTCTACTCCTATTACTCTAATGTGTGTCCTCCACAATATCCTATCTAAGGTCATGTCCTCGGTAAGTTGCATCTGCGCCAAGTCCTATCTAATCACCTCTATCCAATACTTCTTCGGCCTACCTCTATCTCTCTTAAAGGCATCCATAGCCAACCTCTCACACCTCGGCACTGGGGCATCCGCGCCTCTCCTCTTCACATGCCTGAACCATCTCAGCCTCACTTCCCACATCTTATCCTCTATCGAGGCCACTCCCACATTTTCACATATATCCTTATTTCTAATCCTCCTAGTATGTCCAAACATCCACCGCAACATCCTCATTTTCGTAACTCTCATCTTCTGAACATTGGATTTCTTAACTGGCCAACACTCCGCTCCATACAACAAAGCAGGTCTAACCACCACTCTATAGAACTTGCCTTTGAGTTTTGGTGGCACCTTCTTATCACACAAGACTCCGGTTGTGAGCCTCCACTTCATCCACCCCGCACCAATATGATGTGTGACGTCATCATCAATCTTTCCATCCCCTTGAATAATAGACCCCAGATATTTGAAATTTTCTTTCTTTGAAATGACCCGAGTGTCAAGCCTTACTTCCATGTCGGCCTCTCGCATCACGCCACTGAACTTACGCTTCATGTACTCTGTCTTGGTCCTGCACAACCTAAACCCTTTAGACTCCATGGTGTGTCTCCAAACCTCTAACTTAGTGTTAACTCCCTCTCTGGTCTCGTCAATCAACACTACATCATTCAAAATATCAATAACTAAGGTAAAAAAGAAAAAGGCTAAGAGTTGACCCCTAATGCAATCCCATCATAACTAGAAAAGCTCTGAATCTCCTCCCACTGACCTTACTCGGGTATTGGCTCCCTGGTACATGTCCTTGATCACCCTAGTGTACGCCATAAGTACACCTCTATCCTCCAAGCACCTCTAAAGAACCTTTCTAGGGACTTTATCGTAAGCCTTTTTAAGGTCTACGAAGATCCTTCTTCCTCTCTCTGTACTGCTTCACCAATATCCTCACAAGATGAATAACTTATGTTGTCTAGCACCCCGGCATGAAACCAAACTGGTTCTCAGAAACATTCGCGCCCTTTCTCACACTCATCTCCACCACTCTCTCCCACACTTTCATAGTGTGGCTCAACAACTTGATACTCCTATAGTTGTTACAGCTCTGAATGTCATCCTTGTTCTTGTATAACGGGACCATCGCACTCCACCTCTATTCTTCATGCATTTTTGTTGTCCTAAAACAACATTAAACAACCTAGTTAGCCACTCCAAACCTGGCATACCCGCACTCTTCCAAAATTCCATCGGGATCTTGTCAGGTTCGATCACTCTTCCCCCGTGCATCCTGTGAATAACACCCTTAACCTCCTCCACTTTTATACACATACAATACCAAAAATTGCGATTTCTCTCTGAGTGCTCCAGATCTCCCAATACAATGTCTCTGTCCTCTTCTTCATTCAAGAGTTAATGAAAGTAAGACTGTCATCTTTGTCGAATGAGTACTTCCTCCACTAGTACTTTTCCATCCTCGTCCTTGATTCATATCACGGGCCCTCCTCTCTCTCACCTTGGAAACCTATACAACTTCTTATCCACACCTCTGCCCTCCAATTCAATATACAAGCATTCAAAAGCTGTCGTTTTTGCCGCCGTAACCGCTAACTTTGCCTCCTTCTTCTCCATCTTATACCCTTTCCTATTTGTCCATCTTTCCTCATCATCTTTACTTTTCACCTACTTTTTTTAAAAAAGAAAAGAAAAGAACAATATTACTAATTAAAGAACAACTTGAACGTAAAAATAAGAAAACAAATAATCGAATTTTATATGCACAAGATGGTGCATTCACACAACCAAATAGTCATTTTTTTTGTAAATTCTCTTATTGTTTCAACTAGAACGATCAACTAACCATCTTTTGAATTTTTCATTAGTTTTACTCCGTATTCATAGATTTTTAAGTTAATACAAAATATCATCATAAAGCTAATAAAGAATCGAATTATGTATGCACAAGATGATGCTTTCACACAAACAAATAGTAAGTCTTCTTGTAAATCTTCTTATTGTTTCAATTAGAATGATCATACTAACCATTTTTGAATTTTTCATTAGTTTTACTTCGTATTCATAGATTCTCAAGTTAATACAAAATATCAACATAAAACTAATAAGGAATCAAATACTATATGCATAAGATGGTGCTTTCACACAAACAAATAGTAAATCTTCTTGTAAATCCTCTTATTGTTTCAACTAGAATGATCATTCTAACCATTTTTTAAATCTTTCATCAGTTTTACTCTGTATTCATAGATTCTCAAGTTAATACAAAATATCATCATAAAACTAATAAAGAACGAAATTTTGTATGCACAAAATAATGCTTTTACACACACAAATAGTAAGTCTTCTTGTAAATTCTCTTATTGTTTCAACTCGAACGATCGTACTAACCATTCGTTGAATTTTTCATTAGTTTACTCCTTATTCATCGACTCTCAAGTTAATATAAAATATCATCATAAAATTAATATGGAATAAGGCGATAAAGACCAATCGATATCACATCTAGCAGATTTAGTTTTACTCCTTATTCATAGGCTCTCAAATTAATACAAAATATCATCATAAAACTAATATGGAATAAGGAGATAAAGACCAATCAATATCATATCTAGCGGACCAATGATATCATGTATATGTCAGACATGTCCTCAATTTGTCAGGGATTATACGAAAGAAAATATGATGTTATATTCTCTTTTTTCGAAATAAGAAACAATATTACAAATTAAAAAGGAACTTTAACGTAAAAGTAAGAAAACAAATAATCAAATTCTATATGCATAATATGATGCTTTCACACAAACAAATAGTCAGCCTTTTGTATATCCTCTTATTGTTTCAACTTAAACAATCATACTAATCATTTTTTTGAATTTTTCATTAGTTTTACTCCGTATTCATAGATTCTCAATTAATACAAAATATCATCATAAAAAAAACAAGAAATTGAATTTTGTATGCACAAGATGGTGCTTTCTCACAAATAAATAGTCAGTCATCTTGTAAATCCTCTTATTGTTTTAACTAAAACGATCATACTAACCATTTTTGTTTTTTTTTCATTAGTTCTGATCCTACGCATCGACTCGCAAGTTAATATAAATATCATAAAACTTAATAAGGAATAAGTTGATAAGGACCGATTGATATCACATTTAGCGGACCAAAGCATATGTCGTAGCAGACAGATCCTCAATTTGTCAATGGCTATAAATGAGATAAATGGTAAATTTTCAAAATTAAATACAATCAAAGACAAAGTTTAATTAATCAGAGCGATCCATACTCTGTCTGGCATATCAAAAAGCATCCTAACAAAATTAGTAACTATCAACACTGAATTTTCCTTGTATGTCTTCATATTATTTGGAGCCTCCCGAATTTTCTTTTGTCTCTGTTGCATAAGAAAAATTGTATTTTGGGTTAGTTTTTCTTGTTGTTTCACCCTTGTAGTACATTCTTCTGCAAATTAGCAGCATCACTTTCGTCAACCATGTTACTTCCTTCCTCTTCAACCTCAATATTATCTACTTTTCCAACATATCTACTTGGTCATTCTCCTCAGAAGACTCATCCCCATCACTAGATGTCTCAAAAAACTCATCCTTGTCTTTAAATATTTTAGAAGAATCATTCCCCTCATTAGATATATTATGTTCATGAAGATATTGTAATAAATATAGTATCAATTATACAAATAAGAAAAACACGAGATTGGTGTCAATATTTAAAGGACCGATTGTAAATCGCTCCGACCAACTATGTCTCGGTCTATTATATATTTAGAAAATCAAATCAATTTATAGATTGAGCAGATTAATTTACTATCAATCGCCTAATTTGGGAAATAAAATATTTAGCCTTTTGAACGATTTTATAAAACAGACCGATGGTTGATTGACTAGACCAATTAATAATCGATCACCTAGATGGTGCCCAAATTTTACTTAATTGATCGGACCGATTTATTATCTATCACTTAATTTATTTTAACAAAAAACTGTAATTTTTTATTTCATTGATCAAGCATCAAAATTTAAGTTGAAAATGCTAAGAATGAAGGTGCACAGATTCTCCTTGAACTTGCGGCCAACATTTTTAGGATCTACTTGCCCCACAAATTCTTCATAAAGAACAAGTAAATATTATCTTAAATAATGATCAAGAAATAATACCTAATTTTTTTTATTTAATTGTAACTCTATATAAACTTTAATTGCATATCTATCACTACAATCTTTTATTTAGAAGAGAAGATTGGTGCTAGAGTTAAAGGAGAGTAGGAAACTTACAATTGAGAAAGAAAGAAGATTACTTAAAAATAAAATACAAATTTTTTAAAAGGAGACTGTTAACTAAGGATAGGCTGTTCAAAATTGGAATCAGTCAGGATACCACTTGTGTGCTAGATGGAGATCATAGAGAAACTATGGAGCATATATTCTTTGAGTGTGCTTTCTCAGAGAAATGTTTGCATGATGTATTGCTCTGGCTGGGAAAAGGGATTCAGCACTGAGATATACATGGTATCTGAAAAAGATTAGCCAGAATTACAAAGGGAAGAGAAAATAGGAAAGTAGTGTTGGAAATTTACTAAAGGTGGAATTACGTATATCCCATTAATTTATGACTCGAACAATTGGGGCCCGCACGTCGGAAACATCATTTCCACACACGTGCACACGTAGTGTCAAGTATAGCAAATTTTATTAATGAAAGAGATATTGGTACGTATGTAATACGTTTGAGACATATAATTATGGACGGTTATTGTCCAAATGACAGAGTATTCCACGTTGGTAAACGAAGGAAGAAGTGTAAAATGAAACGAGTCGAAAATCGCCGCGGAGCCATGAAGGGCCGTGACGCCACAATGTCGGAGCCGCGGCTCCGGAGCGCTGTGGCGCTAATTGGTTGGCCAGTCACTGGAGCCGCGACGCTAATTCACAGAGCCGCGGCGCTTTGGAGGCCGAATGCTGCGACGGGAAGTTGGAAAAATCTGACCTTTGGGTTGGTTTTGGAGCATTGATTCTCCATTACTTGGCACATGAATTCAGCCATTATTTGGCTGAATGTAACCCCTCAATCAAGTGCCATTACATGGCTATTGAAGGACATTAGTTGGCTAGTTGAGGGGTCTTCTACTTACACTATAAATTGAGGCCTTAGGCTCAATTGAACACAACACTCAACACTTAGAAAATACTCCACATTTTCCGAATTCATCTTCTTCCTCTCTAGCAAAGTTACTATACTAAAAGTTCTTCAAGAGTAACACTTGAGTTTCCTTTGCTCATTTGTTAAGTTGCTGTTGTATCTTGGGAGACTATTGCTCAACACCGTAAAAGGAGATATACAGGGCAATCTTGTCTTAAAGACAGAGTGTTATCACTCGACTCAGCAAATCACACAAGCAGTTTGTTAAGTTCTTGATTTCCAGTTTATTGTAGTATTTAGTTTATCCTTTCTTACTATTGTAATAGTTACTTACTTCCCGTTCCCTGCAACAATTGTATCCTAACAATTTTAAGACAAGATTTGTGTTGTAAGTACCTAGAAAGATGACTGGAAGAGATCAAACTGCTTCTGATTCTGCTGCTGCTTCTCAAGGAAATCCCTCTGCCTTCCCCACTGGTTAAGGCACCCCTAATGACTTTCCGGTTGCTCAAGGCTCATCCAACGCCTTCACTGCCGCTCAAGGGAACGTTGTCGTTCCTCCACCCGCTGGATTTCACCATGAACGTCCTGAAAAGTTCATGGGCTCAAACTTTAAGAAATGGCAACAAAAGATGCTATTCTATCTGACTGTTATGGGAATGACACATTTCCTAACAAAAGATCCTCAACAAGCTGGAGATGAAATGGACCCTTCGCCTTCTGAAACGGATGAAGGGGGCCTAGGTATCCATGTCATTAATGGCATGAAGATGGTTCTTAATGCATAGAGTCATAGTGATTTCATGTGTAAGAATTACATATTGAACTGCTTGTCAGACCCTCTCTACACGGTGTATTGCACCGTAGGCACTGCCAAAGAGTTGTGGGAGAAGCTTCAAAAGAAGTACAACGCACAAGATGCAGGTACTAAGAAATTCATCATTGGGAAATTTCTGAAATTTCAAATGGTGGATAGTAAAACAGTGATGTCCCAAGTCCAGGAATTCTAAATGATTCTACATCACCTGGATTTGGAAGGTATGAAACCAAATTAGCGGTTTTTGGTTGCATCAATGATTGAAAAGTTACCTTCTTCATGTAATGAGTTACTTAAAACTCAAGACAAATGAGATGACCTTTGAAGAACTTATTATCAAACTCCAAATTCATGAAGATAATAAGAAGGCCTTGCCTAGGGGTAAACAACCCGCTGAGGCAAAGGCAAATATGGCTGAGGCCAAATGGAACCCAAGCAAGAAGCGCAAGTTCCAGAAAGACGGCAATACCCAAGCAGTGGAGAAGTTCAAAGAAAACTATCACCACTGTGGGAAACCTGTTCACATAATCAAGGACTACCGCAAGCTCAAGATGAGCAACAAGAGAACGCCAAGGCTAAGGGCAAGGCACAAGCTAACGTCGTTAAAGACCAGTTTCTGGACGACATGATTGAGGAGTTCTCAGCGGTGGTGCTAGAAGCAAACCTAGTTGAGAATCCCATGCAATGGTGGATGGACACAGGTGCTACAAGACACATCTGTTCCAATAGAGATGCCTTCTCCACTTATACACCGGTTACAAACAAGAAGCTGTTCATGGGAAACAACGCTTCCTCTGACGTGCTGGGGGTAGGAAAGGTAGTCATGAAGATGACTTCTGGAAAGGAGCTCACTCTGAAGGAAGCGATGCATGTTCCTAAGATTAAAAGAAATTTAATTTCAGGTCATTTATTGGTTAATGTTGGTTTTAGGCTAGTGTTTGAGTCCAATAAATTTGTAGTCACTAAGAATGGAATGTTTGTGGGAAGAGGATTCGTCTGTGAAGGCCTCTTCAAAGTTAATGCCATGTTTGTATTACGTAAAAGCAATAATATTGAAGTTTCTTCTTACTTGCTTGAGTCCTCTAATTTATGGCATCATAGATTAGGACATGTAAACTATAAGTCCATCCAAAGGTTGGTAAAGTTGGAGTTGTTGTCGTTTATCGACGTAAACCCTCAACATAAGTGTGAGGTGTGCGTAGAGGTAAAACTCACAAAGTTTACCTTTTCGATCCGTCGAAAGGAATACCGCTCTTCTAGAACTTATTCACACAGATATATGTGATTTGAAGTTTGCACAAACTAGGGGGAACAAGTACTTTGTGACATTCATTGATGATAGCACAAGGTATTGTTACATTTACTTGTTGTGCTCAATCAGGCATTGTTCCCAATCAGGCATTGTTCGATTGAGAATATGTAGCGCCATTTGAGGAATATTGTGCCCAATCAGGTATTGTTCATCAAACGACGGCTCCATATTCACCTCAATCGAATGGTGTGGCAGAACGTAAGAACCACACATTGAAGGAAATGATGAATGCCTTGCTCATCAATTCCGGTCTTCCCCAAAACATGTGGGGAGAAGCTGTCCTTACCACTAATACGATTCTTAACAGAGTCCCACATAAGGGTAAGGACAAAACTCCATATGAATCATGGAAAGGAAAGAAACCCACCTATAAATATTTAAAGGTGTGGGGTTGTCTGGCAAATGTTGAAGTACCCAAGCCAAAACAGGTCAAGATTGGGCCTAAGACTGTAGATTGCATATTCGTCGGATATGCAAATAACAGTAGTGCGTATCGCTTCTTAGTGCATAAGTCAGATATTCCAGATATCCACGGGGTACAATCATGGAATCAAAGAATACACAATTCTTTGAAGATACCTTTCCGAGAAAGGAAAAAGACATAACCTCTCACAAACGAAGTTATGAACAAAGCTCTCAAGAACCGGGAGTCGTTGACGGCCCGGATCTAGATAGTTCAGATCAACTGGATCTCGAAGTGGCTGAATATCCAGAATCTAGTGTTCCGGATTCTCAGAACTTGGAGACTCCAGAGATGGAACTAAAGCGAAGTAAAAGGGCCAGAAAGGATAAATCCTTCGGTTCTGACTTTGTAACTTATATGGTTGATGATGAACCAAGGATAATTGCTGAAGCATTGTCAACTCCAGAGGCACCGCTCTGGAAAGAATCTATTGAAAGTGAAATAGGCTACATTCTGCATAACCATACTTGGGAGTTGGTTGATCTTCCTCCGGGAAATAAACTGTTGGGTTGTAAGTGGATACTCAAATGGAAGTATAAAGCAGATGGGTCTATAGATAAGTACAAGGCCAGGTTGATAGTCAAGGGCTATCGGCAAAAGGAAGGCCTTGACTACTTTGACACGTACTCCCCGGTGTCTAGGATGACGTCCATATGAGTATTCATTGCGATCGCAGCATTGTGTGACCTTGAGATACATCAAATGGATGTCAAGACAGCCTTCTTAAATGGCGATTTGGAAGAAGAAATCTATATGGAACAACTCGAGGGGTATGTGGTTCCAGGGCAATAGAAGAAAGTCTGTCGGCTTGTCAAATCTATGTACGGGCTGAAACTTGCCCCGAAGTAATGTAGGGCTGGCCAGTGGCCGGGACAGCCCGACCCGAGCCCGCCCCGGTCCCGCCCCGACCCCGCCAAAAAATAAAAATAAAATTACGGGGGCGGGACTCGAACTCGGGACGGGACGATGTCTCGTCCCGCGAGACCCGAGCCCGCCCCCTGGGCCCGCGAGACCCGACCCCGCCCCGACCCCGACCCCGACCCGCCCCTTTGCAAAAATGGCCGTTGCACCAACGGCCATTTTAGATTATGGCCGTTGACCAACGGCCATTTTAGCCCCCCCTCCCCCAACCCCCTACCCCTTAATATTTATTTTTAACCCATAAGTTATTATATTTACACTTTAACCCAATTTTTCAACTATAAATAACTCATTTTCTCTTCATCTTTCTCACAAATCTTCCTACAATCTCTCTAATTTCTCAATATCTCTCTCTACAAGTCTACATTGTTTGCTAAATATTCAATTTTATTTATTCATTTGGGAATTGGTAGTGAAGTTGGCAACTAGCTTGAGGATCTTCCATCGAGCAAAGTTTCAATTTTCAACCTCTCGATTACACGTCGACGTTACGTCGGCGTTTGGTACATTCGTTCCTTCATTAAATTATTATTGTCTGTTTATTTAGTTTAGATCACTTAATTTTATTGTCTTTAATTATTTATTTATTTATTTATTATCATAATTAAAATGGAAGGATTAAAAGGTATGTTTAAGGGTAAGGGTAAGGGTGCTTCTTCTAGTAGGGGCAACCAGGGCAAGGGTACTTCTTCTAGTCATCTTATTCCTACACAGGATGATTTTGTTGATACTCAACATTTTCCTACAATACCATTAGATTTAGACCAGGAGCTATTTTTCGGAACTCAAGAAGACTTTAATTTAGACGATGATCTAGATGATATACCCACTAATGTTGATGACAACACACCCACTAGTGCACCTTCAACTGAAATACCTCCTATTCCCCCTAGTATGAGACGAGGTCCAGCAAAACAACCATTAAAATCATATGCATGGACATTTTTTGATAGGGACGTAGAGAATCAAGTAGCCATATGTAAAATTTGTAAAAATGTTTTAAAATTTAAAACTGGAAAAGGTCACGGTGGGACGGGGGGTTTAATTAGACACGTAGTAAGTGCTCATCCACCTAGGTATGCCCAATACCGGGCTTCAAAATCGGGTGCGCAAACGCCGCTCCGTCGGGACAAGGTTCACATACCGATACTTGTCCGGACCAAGTACGTGGTCAAATTAACCCTATGACGGGGGAATTGTAGGCTCTAAATACAATAAACATAGAGATAGGGAAGCAATATCAAAATTAGTTCTTGTGGAGGGTTTGCCTTTTTCATTTCCTTCATCTCCCGGTTTTATTCATTACATTAGAGATATATATAATCCCGCTTTTAACGGTTTTCCTAGATCAATTGTTAAGAGAGATGTATTTAAATTCGCGCATGAATATCAACAATATTTACGTTTTTCATTATATCATTTTAATGGCAAAGTATCCATCACGTCTGATATAGGTCGTAGTACTAACGGCCATGATTATTTAATTGTAACTTGTCATTGGATAGATTATAAATGGTCTATGCAAAAACGTATTTTAGCGTATAGATATATAGATGATAGGCACACTGGTACTTTTATTGCAGAAAATATTTATCAAGTGTGCGATTATTACGGAATTACCGATAAAATTATGACTATTACATTAGATAACGCTTCTAATAACAATTACGCAATTACAATTTTAAAAAATAGTTTAACTCCTTCTTTTCCAGACCATTTTCATATAAAATGTGCGTGCCATATATATAACTTAATTGTAAAGGATGGTCTATCACTTTTTGAAGACATTCTTAGTAAAATACAATTTTCTATAAACTTTATTTTTAAAAGTAATAAAGTACAACGTAGAAAAGAATATAAAAAAATTTGTCATGATTGTGGACTACCTTTTAGAAAAATTCCACAAGAAGTATCCACTAGGTGGAATTCTTTATACGAGCAACTACTTGTTGCTTATGACTATAAATTACCTATAACTTTATTTTTTAACTCTCATAATAAAAAGCCAGCTGATATGATTTTAGATAGTGATTGGGAAAAAATCTCCGAACTTATTGTATTTTTAGAGAAATTTTTTCAAGCAACAAAAGAATTTTCCGGTATATATTATCCTACTATTTCAACTATGTTATTTTATATAACTCTAATATTTTTATTACTTAGTGAATATATGGAAAAACCAGCTTATAAGGCAAGCTATTAAAAAAATGTTTCTCAAAATAAAAAAATATTTTATTCCTATTCCCTCTATTTATATTATTGGTTTCGTATTAAATCCTACTATTAAAATAGACGGTACTAAATCACTAATTGAAACTATTTACGATTGTATAGAAGTACTACCACCTCCAAGTCCCAAAAATCTAAATCACCCACCACCTATTGAACAAACTAAAGAAGAAGTATTGTCTAGCGTAGAACACCAATGCAAAAATATATATAGATTTTATCAACAAGAAAATGCTAGTAACTTACCAGCTTCCATACCATCTTCTTCATCTTCAACACAACCTCACAAAAGACATGTTGTTTCTGCGGCTAGTATTGAAAGCCTCATAAATAGAATGTGCGGTCGTACCTCTACTACTAACCAAATTAGCGAGTTGGATATTTTTGTTTTACGGGGTTACGTACCGTATCAAGAAGTTATCAATGAAGATGGACATGAAGACTTGCTTTCGAAATCTTTTGGAGGGGGAATGAGAAGACCTTTCCGACACTTTCATTAATGGCTCGAGATGTTTTGAACATTCAAGCGTCGTCAATCGCGTACGAAAGCGCTTTTTCTCGCAGAGATATCAAATAGGAGACCACAGACACTCATTAGCCGGGAGACGACTTGGAAATTGCGTATTATTCGAGATTGGATACGAGCGGAGCGGAGAAGGTGCGGTCAACCGGAGATCAACGAAGAAGATGATGAAAACTACAACGAAATCTTAACCGAAGGTAGTGGAAGCGACGTGGATCAATTTGACCAACAAATACCAATTCCAACCGAAGAACCACATAAAATCATCAAGCAATTAGAACAGGTTTTTTTGAGAATGTAATTTTTTTAATTGTAATTTTATTATGTAATTTGTAACTTTTGGACAACACCACAAAGTTGCAATTTAGATTTTAGACAATTGTATTTGTATTACAAAAAAATCATATGTCTATTAAATAATATAAGAGGCACAAAAATGACCTTGGAATGTTTTTATTACACTATCTTATTTTGTTTATTGAGTTTTTTTTATACATATGTTATTTTAAAAAAAAAAAAAAAAAAATGAAAACCGCCGTATCCCGCCCCGAGCCCGACCCCGCCCGAGCCCGCCCCGACCCGAGCCCGACGGGATCGGGATCGGACGGGACTTGCTCCGATCCCGCCGGACCCGACCCCGCGAGCCCGCCGACCCGACCCCTCCCCTTCTCCCGTCCCGCCCCGACCCCGACCCCGCCGACCCGGCCCGCTAGACCCGAGCCCGGCCCACTGGCCACTCCTAAAGTAATGGCACGAAAAATGTGTGAAAAATGTGTCTACATGAAAGATAACTCTGACTCGTTCGTTATGATATGCATGTATATAGACGACATGTTGATCACATGGAGCAGTCCTAGCATAATTCTAGAGACTAAGAACATGTTAAAACAATGCTTCGACATGAAGGATATGGGTATCGCAGATGTCATCTTAGGGATAAAAATCTCTAAGACGTCTGACGGACTGGTGTTATCTCAGTCTCACTACATCGAGGATGTTTTGAGAAAGTTCGAGATGTTTGACAGTTCACCTATAAAGTCACCAATGGATAGAAATCAAAAGCTTGATAAAAATCGTGGTGTACCCATATACCATGAGCAATATACACAGGTGATTGGTAGTTTTATGTACGTAACAAACTACACCCGACCTGATATTGCTTATGCAGTCAACAAGTTGTCTAGGTTTACCCGTAATCCGAGTAATGATCACTGGAAGGTATTGAATCGGGTACTTCAATACATGAAATACACGCTAACTTATGGGTTGCATTATTCGAGATATCCAGCTGTACTAGAGGGGTACAGTGATGCAAATTGGATATCTGACATAGAGAACACCAAGTCCACTAATGGGTATGTATTTACAATTGGTGGTGGGGCTGTGTCTTGGAAATCCTCTAAGCAAACTTGCATCTCCCGATCCACGATGAAATAAGTGTTTATCGCTTTAGACAAAGCAGGATAAAAAGTTGAGTGGCTTCACGACTTCTTAGAGGATGTTCCTTGTTGGAACAAACCCGTACCTTCTGTAATTATCCACTGCGACAGCCAGTCGGCTCTAGGAAGGGCACGTAATTCTATGTACAATGGTAAGTCTCGTCATATTCGACGGAGACATAAGACCGTTAGGCAGCTGATCACCATGGGTACAATATTCATTAATTACATAAAATCAAAGGATAACATAGCTGACCCGCTGACAAAAGGCTTACCCAAGGATCAGATGTTCTGCCTATCTAGGAGAATGGGCTTAAAACCCAAGGTATAAGGACAAATACGGTGGTAACCCAACCTTACTGACTGGAGATCTCAGGAATTAGGTTCAATGGGAAAACTAAGCTGTAAAGGTTCAGTTGATCGCTTCGGTGGAAGCATGAGCACTTCGGATAGTGATTTCTATGAAGAAACACCAAATCCAAAGCCGTTCCCACGATAGACCATAAGTGCCATCTGCAGTGTGGGTAAAGGTTAAGTTTCCAAAACTTTTAATAATCCTCACATGTTGAGGTTAGGTTTGGAGAAACTTTTAATGGTTCCTAACACTTGTAAAGTGGGGTATAGCGGGAATACCTTGTAGGAGACCACCTATTTAAGTGCGAGGATAGGCCACCTCGAATGAACGCACTTAAGAATCCAAGAAGTGTCCACGGCCACAACGGACAAAACATTACGAAGAACTAAGTAAGGGAAGTTGTTGTGTTGGTACCATTGACTTGGCTTACACTAAACACTGACGGTTCAAGACATCACGTTCACTGCGCAGTAAGTAAGTCCGATGGTATTCAACTATGGAAGGTTCAAAGCGTATGCTACCTATCTAGATGCAACATCGGTCCACTGAAAGATTGCTGGAAAAGACACCAAATGTGTGCGCCAAAATCTCTTTCAAGAAGGGATTGTTGGAAATTTACTAAATGTGGAATTATGTATATCCCATTAATTTATGACTCGAACAATTGGGGCCGCACGTCGGAAACGTCGTTTCTATACACGTCTACACGTAGTGCTAAGTATCGCAAATTTTATTAATGAAAGAGATGTTGGTACGTATGTAATACGTTTGAGACATATAATTATGGACGGTTATTGGCCAAATGACAGAGAATTCCACGTTGGTAAATGAAGGAAGAAGTGTACGAAGTGTAAAATGAAATGAGTCAGAAATTGCCGCGGAGCCGTGAAGGGCCGCGGCGCCTCCCAGGCAGAGCGCGCGGCGCTAATTGGTTTTCCAGTCACTGGAGCTGCGGTGTTAATTCACAGAGCCGCGGTGCTTCGGAGGCAGAATGCCGCGATGGGAAGTTGGAAAAATCTGACCTTTGAGCTGGTTTTGGAGCATTGATTCTCCATTACTTGGCACATGAATTCAACCATTATTTGGCTGAATGTAACCCCTCAATCAAGTGCCATTACATGGCTATTGAAGGCCATTAGTTGGCTAGTTGAGGGGTCTTCTACTTACAGTATAAACTGAGGCCTTAGGCTCAATTGAACACAACACCCAACACTTAGAAAATACTCCAGATTTTCTGAATTCATCTTCTTCCTCTGTAGCATAGTTACTATACTCAAAGTTCTTCAAGAGTAACACTTGAGTTTCCTTTGCTCATTTGTTAAGTTGTTGTTGTATCTTGGGAGACTATTGCTCAACATCGTAAAAGGAGATATACGGGGCAATCTTGTTTTAAAGACAGAGTGCCATCACTCGAATCAGCAAATCACACAAGCAGTTTGTTAAGTTCTTGATTTCCAGTTAATTATAATATTTAGTTTATCCTTTCTTACTATTGCAATAGTTACTTACTTTCCGTTTCGTGCAACAATTGTATTCCAACAAGTAGTACTCGCAATCCTTCTTGCACTAATCTTCAGGGTGTGGAAAGCTAGAAATACATCACTGGGGGAGCACAAGGTACCACAACCTTCCAAAAATATTAGATCAGTTAAAGCAAGAGTGTCAGCACAGTAGAGATATATTCTTGTAGATAAAATATAGCAATATTGATAAAGGATGGATAGAAAACATACTTAGATAGGCTGTTTATGTCTCAATTTTGCTAATGTTTAGCTGATATGTAGATGTAGGGAGGTGGTAGAACTGTTTGAAATTGTAAGTTGTTACATGAATATTGAAAAAAATAATCCCTTGATTATTTTCATTAATTGAAAGAGTATATATACAATTTACATATTTCCATAATAGAAAAATCATTTTCCTATTCTACTCCTAAACCCTATTCTAGTAGTACAAGACTTCTATAATTATGGTAAGTGTACAATGCTAAGTAATACAAATATTCTACACTAATTACACTACTAAAATGGACCAAAGTCCCGAGATATACACTATGTATATCACAGGAATATACACTGTCTAACACACCCCCGCAGTCATAGCGGGCGGTCTTCGAACGCTGAGACTGTCCCTAAAATCTTCAAAAAGGATCGAGGGAAGACCCTTTGTAAAGATGTCTGCAATTTGATACCTAGAAGGGACATGACAGACACGTACTTGTCCACGAGCTACCTTTTGCGAACAAAATGAATGTCCATCTCGATATGTTTAGTGCGCTGGTGCTGAACTGGATTCCCAGACAGATAGATGGCATTAATATTATCACAATAAACCAAGATAGCTTTCTGAATAGGACAATGAAGCTCTAAAAGAAGATTACGTAACCAACATGATTCAGACACCACATTGGCTATCCCTCGATACTCGACCTCTGCACTAGAGCGTGATAAAGTTGACTGACCCGTTTGGCAGACCATGAGACCAAGTTATTACCAAGAAACATACAATATCCAGATGTATACCGTCTGGTGTCTGGACAACCACCCCAATCAACATCTGTATACGAGACAAGGGCTGACATCGAAGAAGGATATAAATGCAAGCCATAGTCAAGTCTACCCTGAATATACCGAATGATGCGTTTGAGCGCATTCATGTGCTAAACTCTGGGATTATGCATAAACAATCACACCTGATGTACAACATACGTAATATCTGGTCTCGTGAATGTAAGATACTGAAGGGCCCCTGTAAGACTGCGATATCGGGTCGGATCCTCGTATGGTGCGCCGGTCGCAACACTAAGTTTGGGCTTAGTATCAACGGGAGTGGAAGTGGACTTACAGGATGACATCCCAACCCTCTCAATGATCTCAGTTGCATACTTCCGTTGAGATAAGAATAACCCACCTGCATGATGAGTGATAACAATCCCCAAAAATAACTCAAGGGCCCCAAGTCTTTCATAGCAAACTCAGAGCTGAGCATTGTCATGATAGACTGGCGTAAGGCATCGGAAGAAACACTCAAAATAATATCATCCACATATAACAAAATATAGGCCAAGGATCAACCACGAAGATAGATGAACAAGGAATTATCTGACCTGATGTGAGTGAACCCAATAGTCGAAACATAGTCAACAAACCGCGTATACCAGGCCCGTGGAGACTGCTTAAGCCCATATAAGGACTTCTTCAACAAACAGACATGATGAGGATGTGTGGGATCCGGAAAGCATTTTTTACATCTAACTGATGAATAGGCCATGCTTTCGAAAGAGCTAAGCTAAGCACAATGCGAATGGTAGCCGGCTTGACCACCAGACTAAACGTCTCACCACAATCCACACCAACATGTTGAGTCTTACCATCACCCATAAGCCGCGCCTTATGTCAGGAAAATGAACCATCTGAATTTTCCTTATGAGCAAAAATCCACATAGACCTAATAATATTAATACCAGATGGAATGGGCACCAACTCCCACGTCTTATTATCAATAAGAGCATTATATTCATCGATCATAGCAATTTTCCAATTCGGATAATTTAATGCAGACACAGGATTACGGGGTAAGGGTGATTTAAGAACATTAGAATGTAAATTAAAATGTACTTTTAGTGTAAAAGTCCCTCGTTGACTACGAGTGACTGGTCTATGACTCGAGGCAAAGGCGGGAGGATTTTGGGAATTTTCAAGACTCGGACGGACTGGCCAGCAGGGAGTGGGCCTGGTAGCCCAAATCGGGAACTGAAGCCGGAGCTGGGCACAGGAAATGGGCCAACTTGGACCCGAGAAATAGTACCGGAATCGGGCCGGGGCGGGTAGAATGGATGGCCCGATTCTTTGGACCCGATTTGAAGACGACGCTATTTAGGGAGGACTAGCGGGCAGTGGGCCCACTGGAGGAGTTGGGGTGCGGGACACGTCCGAAAATAGTGAATAAGTTTTGGGGAAATACCATCATCCAAAAAATTATATGAACTAGGTCCGGGATTACTAACCTTAGCAAACGGAAACTGGGATTCATAAAAAATGACATGTCGATTAATGATGATTTTATTAGAGGATAAATCAAAACATTTATAACCACGATGATTAGATGGAAAACCCAAAAACACACACGGAGTAGACCGGTCTGAAGTTTGTTAATTGTGGTGGACGGAAATAACCGATAACACAAGCACCCAAAGACCCTAAGATGGGAATACGAAGGTGTTTTATTATATAAAATTTGTAGGGGGAAGAATACGTCAAACCTTTGGAAGGAAGAATGTTAAGGAGATAGGTAGCCATTTGTAGAGCATGATGCCAAAAAGATGGGGGTACGGAAGCATGAATCAATAAAGTTCGGACAATGTTATTTATGGTACGAATTTTGCGTTCGGTTTTCCCATTTTGTGAAGACGTATGAGGACAAGAAAAATGAAAATTGATCCCATTATTAACACAAAATTCTTGAAACACCCTATTGTCATATTCTTTGCCATTATCACATTGGATATTTTTTTTTCACGTTTGAATTGGGTTCTAATGAATGCTCTAAATTTTAAGATGGAAAAAACTTGAGATTTTTTTTCTATTGGAAAAGTCTACAAAAATTTAGAATAATCATCCAAAAAGAGAACATAATACCGATGACCCAAAGAACTAAGAACAAGAGACGTCCATAAATCACTATGAATAATATCAAATGGCATTAAAGTATGAGAATTAGAGTCTACAAATGGCAACTTAACTATTTTCCCTAAAGAACAAGATTGACAATTCGGAGTACTACGCTCACCTTTACAAGAAATAAAATTGTTTTTCTCTAAGGAAGATAAAATAGAAGATCCCGGATGACCTAGACGAGCATGCCACAAGGAAGGAGCAAGGGCTGCAAATGCTGACGGCAAGGCTTGACTCAATGGACCGGAACATGGAGTGATAGGATAAAGATCTCCCCTACTATCACACCTCATGAGAGGACTCACCATTTCGAAATCCTTCAAAGAGAACCCAAATGGATCAAATTCTATGGACACGAAATTATCAGTGGTGAATTTTGGACAGACACCAAATTTTTAATCAATTTTGGAGCGTGAAGGGTATTTTTCAAAATAAGGGGTGGATGCAGGGGAGACAATGTTTTATAACCATAACCACGAATTGGAATTGGATTACCATTACCAACAATTATATAACGATTGTTGCTCAAATTGGAATAAGACGAGAGAGTACCTGAATCGGATGTCATGTGAGTAGTGGCGCTGGTGTCCATGTACCAATTTAGGTCCGAAGGATTTATTCCAAGCGTGTGCATCGTGGCTTCGATGTCGGTAGAAGTGGGGCCCACTGCATGATGGGCCTGGTGGGGCCTAGTCCTGCCTCCCTGTTGACTCTGTACCATACTGGATCGCTGGACCGAGACTGGGCTGGATTAGCTGGGCCGAAAAGAAGGCTGAAATTGGGCCCAATTACCGTGGGCTGGAGGCGTTGGAAAGCCGAGATAGTTGGGTCACTGCCTACTGGTCCAGGCCCACGGCCAGGGGGACCAAGGCTGGGACTAGTGAGGCTGAGGCCCACTGTTGATTGGGGTGGGGCCTACTGCCGCCGGTACTGCTGACGTTACCACCGCAGTTTCTTCCATTATTTTTCATAGTATACTTGGCCCCACCGTGAGCACGATTTTGGCTCGAATTATCAACATACCTTAGAGAATTTGTGGATGATGTCATCCTGACCACGGGACTTGCCCCGGTAGCCGCCTTCTTAGTCAATCCGGCTTCTTTCAAAGTAAGCATGGAACGGGCTTGATAGAACGTTGGGAGAGGGTTACTTTGATGAAGTAGGGTCCCAGCGCCACTAAATGCCTCAGAGAGGCCAGCAACCATCTGTAGAACCAAACGATCTTTACTAACGGGTGCACCAACGTTGCGGAGTTGGTCCGCCAATTCCTTCAACCTTTTGCAATACGCTGAAACATTCGGGAAATTTTCCATGTTGACATGGGAAAAGTCCTGCTCAAGAGTAACATCTTTGGAATTCTAATTATCTTGGAATATGTCATGCAGCCTATCCCAAGCAGCCATTTCCGTAGTGTCTGACTCGATAATCGCCTGCAACAGGTCAGTAGAGATAGTGGAATAAATCCACTGAAGGACGGTGGCATCAAGCGTTGTCCATAACTTAGGATCATCCTCACGTTGAGGCACCTCCGTATCCTCAGGAGCCGCGGAGATTATGCGATGGATGATTTGATGCGAGCGAGCATGAATTTTGAACAACTCGGCCCACATCGCGTATTGGACGTTTTCTATTTCAAGAATGAGAGGTATGTGATTCTTGATGTTAGAAACAACAAGGGCATGATAAAACATGCTCTTTGTCGTCGACATAACGAAAGAACAATAAGTAATTTTGTAGAAAATTTGGGAAGAGATGAGGTAAAATTTAACACGAAATCCAAGGAAGGGGCAAGGAAATCGATGCAGTTTTTGGCCGAGAAGGGGCACAAAAAAATGAGAGAAAGTTTGGAGAAGAGCGGAAGCAATTTAGTCCTAGACTTCTAATACCATGAAAGAAATAATCCCTTGATTATTTTCATTAATTGAAAGAGTATATATACAATTTACATATTTCTATAATAGGAAAATCATTTTCCTATTCTACTCCTAAAACCCTATTTTAGTAGTACAAGACTTCTATAATTATGGTAAGTGTACAATGCTAAGTAATACAAATATTCTATACTAATTACATTACTAAAACGGACCAAAGTCCCGTGATATACACTATGTATATCACGGGAATATACATTGTCTAACAAATATCAATAAAACCTTTTTCTTCATAAAAAAAGAGGAGTAAATTGGAGAAACAATGAGTTTTTAGTAAGAAAGGAGGAGAAAAGATGAGTTAGATGCTGCTTTTTTTCCTATTAGAATGGGAACTAGGGAAAGAACGGGAGATTTGAAGTTGAATGGATGAGTTTGATTTTTATATTTAAGTTTATTTATAAATAGGTCCCATAGCTTTGTAATATATTAATTACAGCCCGGTCCTTCATTAAGTTATTTTCTTATTTATTTTGAACTGAAAAAAAGAAGAAGGCAATTTTATCAATTACAAACTTAAATGGATTTTTCAGTCACACTTTCTCTTTCAAAACTAGGTTGGAATCTTTTTATAAGTTGTGAAAAGAGTTTACGACAATAATATCCTTCCTATTCACGTTGGAGTTGCATAATCAAGTGCATATAAACACATTTATTATTTTATAAGCCAAAAGTGTATGCGACAGTAATATCCCTTCCTATTTAAGTTGGAGTTGCGTAATCAAGTGCATATAAACACATTTATTAATCTCAAAAAATGATATCTTGCACTGCAAATATAAATAAACAATAGAATACGAGGCGAATGAAAAAGTATTCATATTTTTTTGTCTAACATCAATGTCCAAGGGGCAAGGCATGAATGCGGATAATCTTAATTTGCGCTTTCAGTAGACTTGATCTGCAATAGTAAAGCGAATATTTAGAGCAATTTTTGACAATACATTGTTCTCATTGTTGAGCATTGATTAAAGAGAGTCGGAAGGAACTTGGAGCTGTTCTTGTACAAGTCAAGATGGAGTGCATGTGTTATGCTTCAACTATATTTTGCCAATCACTATTATCAATCATTATCAGTAACATTAGCTATTACTATCGTTCATAAAAATTATCGGTTGTCACCACTAATTGCCAATATTAACCACCACCATTATTAGAATAGATTAGATCTATTTATGGTAATATAGAATTTGTAGTCTTATTAGAGGGTTACCTCTTATCCTATTAGACTAGGAAAAAGAAAGATCTTACCTCTATATAAGGAGGTTATTATGATGAATGAGAAGTAGAAAGAATTCTCCCATGATTCTTGTCTCTCTAAATTCTTGTTCCTGTCTCGATTTTAACATGGTATCAGAGTCACGTTAAAAAGAACACAAAAACCCTAAAATAATGACAGGTGACAGTAAAGAAACCGACAATACCATCAAAGGAATTGTCAGTGAAGAAAACAAAATCCAAAGAAAAACAATCTCTCCCTACGACATTACGTCGAATGATAACCCTGAAATTGTGGTGACACAAGTTCAATTGAAGGGGGAAAATTATGAAGAATGGGCTAGATCCACGAGGACAACCCTAAGAACATGAAAGAAGTTCGGCTTCATCGACGGTACAATCAAGAAACCAGACGAAGAGTCGCCGGACTTAGAAGTTTGGTGGACTATAAACTCATTGTTGGTGTTGTGGATTCACAACATCATAGAACTGACGCTTCGCTCAACAATTATACATAAAAAGAAAGCGGAAGAAGTATGGACGAGCATCCGAGAGCGGTTCGCTATTATTAACAGCCCGCAGATGCAACAACTAAAGACGGAACTAGCGGAGTGCAAGCAAAAAAGGACAATAGTGGATTACTATGGAAAACTCACTAAGTTATGGGAGTAATTAGCGAATTCCGAACATATCCCAACTTGTACCTGTGGAAAGTGCACGTGCAATCTAGGAACGGTCCTAGAAGCAAAAAGAGAAGAAACAAATGTGCAATTTTTCCGCATGGGATTGGATGAGGAAATGTATGGAACTGTGAGTTCGAACTTAGAATATACTGGCCCAGGAACCGTTGCCATTATTAAATAAGGTATATTTGAAGTTGGTGCAAGAAAAACGTGTGAGATGAGTTACACGGAAAATAGAGGACCGGAGTGAAACCATGACTTATGCCATACAAGAAAGAAACTCTTACCGTGACCAAGGTAAAGGAAAACATGATGGTGGATTCTGCATACATTGTAAGAGATTCGGACACATTGTTGACGGATGTTTTCGACTAATTGGTTATCCGAATTGATGGCCAGAAAACTAAAAAAGGAGACGAGAAAGCCGGAGGAAAAAGAAGAGAAGAAGAAGAACAACAAAATAGTAGTGGATCAAGATCTGATTGTGGAAGATGCAACTACTGGGCTAACACAATAGTTGTCAAAGAAGGAACTCAGGCAGAGACAGGATCGGTGAACACAAGTGGTACCTGCCTTCACAATTTGAGCGATGAGATCTGGAAGATTGTGATTTACATGTTGAATTCCAAGAGAATAAACCCGAATGGAAAGATGGTAGTAAGTTCGAAAACTCATCCTGGATCAAGACTCTGGAGCTACCAACCATGTGACAGGTAATCCAGAGGAATTGAGCAATAAGCGAGACATTCTTAAGTGTTCGGTTGGTCTTTCGGACAGAAGTAGCTTCGTGGCTACAAAAGAAGGAACAACCAGACTGAATGACATGATAATTGAAAGATGTTCTTTATGTTCTAAATTTGACATGCAATTTAATTTCTGTATCACCGCTAGTTGATTATTTAGATTGTGATGTGACATCTAATTGAATTATGTGTTCTATACTGGACTCCACCACAAATAAGTTGATTAGAAAGGGTGAGTGTCGAGGTGGACTTTACTATTTTTGGAATGTGCCGCTTATACGGGCTTTGAAGGCAGAGACAGTTGATTGGTTTGATCTTTGGCACAAACGGTTGGGGCATCCCTCAACACAAGTAACGAAATCTATTACGACATTAGGCGTAAAAAAGAGTGATGATAGATTGGATAAAGAATATGATTTATGCCAACGAGCAAAGAAAATGATAAGTGTTTTTCCTCTAAGTGATAATATTACTTCGAATACTTTTGAGATGATTCATTGCGATTTATGGGGACTATATAAAACTCCTTCTTCTTGTGGTGCTTCATATTTTTTTACTATTGTGGATGATCTTTCATGAGCCATGTGGATCTTTCTCTTAGTTGATAAGAAAGTTCCCAAACCTTGAAGAATTTCTTCGCTCTTTTGGAGAGGTAGTTTGGAAAAAGAGTGAAGATAGTTAGAAGTAATAACGGAACTGAGTTCACATGTATGAAGACTTACTTCTTCAAACATGGAATTATGTTTCAAACATCCTGCACAGGGACACCTCAACAAAATGAAAGAGTTGAAAGAAAACATCATCACATTCTTCATGTGGCGTGAGCATTGAGATTTCAGGGCTATCTTCCGATTAATTTATGGGAGAATATGTTTTAACTGCGGGGTATTTGATCAATAAAACATCATCTTCGGGTTTAAATGAAAAAACCCTCTATGAAATTTTGTACGAGAATGCGCCCCGATATGATCACTTAAGGGTGATAGGGTCACTATGCTACGTACACACAAAGGGAAGAACGAGGGACATGTTTGAGAGTCAGAGTCGTAGGTGTGTCTTCTTGGGATACCCCTATGGAAAGAAGGATTGGAGATTGTATGACTTAGAGAACGACGAATATTTGATCTCAAGAGATGTGGATTTCTACAAGACTATGTTTCCCTTCGCTGTAAGACCGGGCAACTTAACCGACATCATAAAATCAATACCGAACAGAGAAGAATCTCTGGAATAAAATTGTGTTAATGTGGACGAGATGGATGGAGGAATAAACCAACACAACTTTGAAGAAAATAGGACTGATAATATAGGTACGAACAAAACTCAGATGGATAGAGTACATACACCGAAGCCGAACCTACAGATCAACAGGATTTAGACCGTACAAAGGCCGATATAGATAGAGATAACATGGAGGAATTACAACTACAAGATATTCATACTAACAAAATTTACCTAGATAAAAAATTAGGTCGAGGTAAACGTCAAAAGCATGAATCAATCCGGCTACACGACTACGTCATTATACCTTTTCAGAAACAAAGTCCATCAACTCATCCGCCCAATACGCAGAAATCCTCTAGTGCACCTTATCCTTTAGCTAACTATATATCCTGTAATAATTCTTCCGCAACACCAAGGGTTCCTTGCAGTAATTACTACAGGAATCGAACCAAAAACCTTTTTGGAGGCAATAAAAAAATAACATTGGAAAGTAGTCATGCGATAAGAGATCCAAGCGTTGGAGGATAATGGATTATGGAAACTAGAAACTTTGCCATCAGATAAGAAAGCACTTGGATGTAGATATGTGTACAAAATTAAGTACAACTCTGCTGGCACAATCGAGCGATATAGAGCTCGTTTGGTCATCTTCAGAAATAAACAAGAGGAAGGATTTGACTACAACAAAACTTTTGCTTTGATTGCTAAGGTAGTAACTGTTCGGACATTCCTGGGATTTGCGGCTGTACGAAATTAGGAGTTACATCAGATGGATGTGCATAATGATTTCTTACACGACGAGCTTATGGAGAAAGTTTATATGAAATTGTGACCAGGATTTTGTGTTTCTAATTAGGGGCAAGTATGTCGACTTCGAAAATCTTTGTATGATGTGAAGCAACCTCCATGGTGTTGGTTTGTGAAATTGTCAAGTGCTTTGATGAAATATGGATTCAAACAGTCGTACTCTGATTATTCTCTATTCACTATGCACCGGGGAGGTATGCAGCTTAACGTCTTGGTCTATGTGGATGACTTGATAATCTCCGAAAACAACCATAATGCCATTGAACGATTCAAAGACTATCTCTGCACTTATTTTCACATGAAGTACTTTTTGGGAGTTGAAGTTACACGTGGACCAACTGGATTGTTTCTCTGTCAACAAAAATATGCCTTGGATATAATCTCTGAGTCGGATTTACTGGGAGCTAAACCAATCAATACTCATATAGAAAATAATCACGGTTTGGCATTGGCCAAAGGATCTACTTTAGGAGATCCGAAACCATACCAACATCTGATCGGTAGACTAATATTCCTCAGTTTCACGAGACCAGAGTTGTAGTATTGCTTGCATGTTCTATCCTAATTCACACAACAACCAAATGAGGCACACTGGAATATGACTCTTCGTGTGGTGCGGACTTGAAGAAGAACCCAGGACAAGGCATTATGATGAAAAAAGATTGTGATCTCTAGTTGTACGGATGGTGTGATTCGGATTGGGCCGGATGTCCGTTGACTAAAAAATCACTTATCGGTTGGTTTATATCCCTCAGAAATTCACCCGTATCATAAAAAAATAAAAAGTAGCACATTGTCTCTCGCTCATCAACAGAGGTGGAATATCGGTCAATGACAATGGCAATTTGTGAGTTGAATTGGTTAAAGGGAATTTTACATAGTTTGGGTGTTGAACATAAATCTTCGGTGAAAATGTATTGTGATAGCGCGAAATTCGATATTTCATGAACGAACTAAACACATTGAAGTCAACTGCAACTATGTCCAGAACGCGCTCCAATCCGAAATAATACTTCCCAGTCATGTATCAACTAGTGAGAAATTGGCCGATGTGTTTACAAAGGCTTTGGACAAATCACAACATGAATATTTGCTTGGCAAGTTGGGCATTCTAGACCCTCATGCTCCAACTTGAGGGGGGTAAATTAGAATAGGTTAGGTCTATTTATGGCAATATAGGATTTGTAGTCCTATTAGAATAGGGTTACCCTTTACCCTATTAGACTAGGAAAATGAGGATCTTACCTCTATATAAGGAGGTCATTATGATGAATGAGAAGTAGGAAGAATTCTCCAATTATTCTTGTCTCTCTAAATTCTCGTCCCTATCTTGATTTTAACAACCATTAACCACTATTGTCAGCCACTATTACCATAAGCTACTACGTACCTACAACCATCAATATCAGTCAACACCTCCACCATTAACCATCACGGTAGTTATCGCCATCATTAATCATCATATAATTTTTAAAAGATTTTTGTTTATATAGTATTAAATATTGTCACGTCCCAAAATACCTCATAGACACGACTGGCACCCGCTAACACCACCCGGTATGCGAACCAATTCTCCATAAACTTTACTATTTCTATAAGCATTGAGAGAAGCTATGTGCAAGTCCAAACACATCAAAAATTATTAAATATGAAATAATAATCCAACCAAAATAATGTAAAGAATTTCCGAAATCCAATTATCGTCAAATAATAATCTCTAACCCAAATCCCACATTAAGACCATGAAACATCTAACATAGTAACATGAGTTTAACTGACGAGCGTGCAAACCCAAGGAAAGAAAATAAATACTATAAACTAGATAGAGCTGAAATGACAGCCTTCATGAATAATGCGAAGGCTCACCTCAGCAACATGATCTACGCGACGAACTCGTCATCCACTAGTCTCACCCTCAACAACAGTATCTGCATGGACATGTAGGTAATGAGTGGGTTATACATAAATATAACCCAGTAAGATCCTCGACCCGCCACTTTAAATACTCCTGGAACAAGTGTTATAAAATACAAACACACAACAAGCACAGAGATAATATGCACAAAAGTATATCATATAATATGTTGCTTAATAAGATCCAAATAAATATTTAACAGGTACACTATTTATTTCTACACATTCTACATTTAGGACTTGTCACAAATGGTAGCGAAGGAGATTAACCTAACACCCCGACGAGTCCACGACATCATATATAATGCCCCAAATTATACTATGACAACAAGTACAAGGCCCCTAACATATTACGGCAACATGTGTATGCCCCTAACATATTACGGCAATGTATGTAAGCCCTTAGTAAATATATAGCGATAGCGAAGGAATGATATCCGACACCCCAATGCCATGGTATGAGACCACGCCACACCACAAACCACTAAATATATTAATTTTAATACTCTTCTCAAAATAACATAGTCGTAGCTGGTCAAAGACCACCAATTCTGCCAAGCACACGCTTTTCCAAACACATGTACCAGGCAGACAAAACATATTTTTAAAGCAGGTTTTGAAAACCAAGTATCCAAAGCTTAAAGTCTCACTTACCTCAAATTCACAATTCAAGCAAACTTTTCAATAAATCAAAATTTCACTCTCGAGTCTCTAGATCACCTCAAACTACACAAAAATGGATTTAGAATAGTTAAAATCCTTAGGACAAATCACTTCTATAGTTTTAGAGCCTTAAACGGTCAAAGTCATATTTTAAAGGAAGAAAACACCCTCTGGTTAATGGGTTCAAAACCCGATAAAGACATATGTTTTCAAAAATCTGTCGACGAGATGATTCCAACGATATATAGAAGTCTAAAATCCGACATTGTTTGCCCCTTCAAATCAATGATTTAGGTTGAAGAACTCTAGGGCTAAACTTTCTCAATTACTCAAAATATCCCCATGTTTTCACCATAAACACTCACCCACAATTACGTACTAAACGTAAATAAAATATTAGAGTCATTACCTTGATTATTTGAGTTGAAAATCTCTATTTTTCTCCCCTCTTTTGTTCTCTTTTTCTCTCTCTCTCTTTCTTTTTCTTCTACTGTGTTTTATTTCTCAGTTGCTGCATTTCTGTTGTTGCTTTATTCTCTGTTTCTAATGATGAGATTAATTCCCTTTTCTTTTACTTATTTTTGTTGGGCTTGTCCCATTTAGTCTCTCTTTTTTTAAAAAAATATTTTTCCCTTTTAGTTAAATGACCAAATAGCCCTTGATTAAAATTGGGTTATTACATTCTCCCTCTCTTCAAATGATGTTCATCCTCGAACGGGTATATAATCATGCATGTAGTGTCAAATAAGTGAGGATATTTATCTCGTATATCCATCTCATACTCCCAAGTATCCTCCTCGGTTGGATGATTTTGGCATAACACTTTCACTGAAGCTACCATCTTCAATCTCAATTGTCGCACTTGCCTATCAAGAATAGATATCAGACCTTCCTCATAAGTCAAATTCTCATCAAGATCCACATCATCTGGCTGAATCTTGTGACTATCATCACAAATATATCGTCTAAGCATGGACACGAGATGAACAATAGACAATCTCGGAGATAAATCAAGTCTATATGCCACCAACCCAATTCAATCCAAAATCTCGTAAGGATCAATATACCTAGTACTTAGCTTACCATTTTGGCTGAATCTCATGACTCATTTTATAGGTGTAATTTAAAAAAAAAGACTTTTTCACCCTTCATGTACTCTACATCACGAACTTTCTTATATGCATAGGACTTTCGTCTTCTTTGTGCTGTCTTAAGTCATTCTCGTATCAATGCAACTTTCTCTAAGGCTTGCTGAACCAAATATGGACCTAATAGTTGTGCTTCACCAAGTTCAAACCATTAAACTGGTGAACGACACATGCGACCATATAGAGCTTCAAAAGGCACCATCTATATACTAGATTGGTAGCTATTATTATAAGAAAACTCCGCCAAAGGCAACTGATCGTCCCAATGACCACCAAAATCAATCACACAAGCTCTAAGCATGTCCTCCAAGATCCGAATTACCCTCTCCGACTGACCGTCAGTTTGCGGATGGAAAGTTATACTCAACTCAACCTAAGAACCTAACGACTTCTGCAAATATTTCCAAAACTCAGCTGTAAATTGTGTACCTCGATCAGATATTATAGAAATAGGAACACCATGAATTCGAAATATCTCACAGACGTAAATATTCGCTAACTGCTTTGTGGTATGAGTAACCAAAATTGGTATGAAGTGGGTGAATTTTGTGAGTCTATCCACAATCACCCAAACTAAGTCGTGTTTCTTAAAAGTATTCGGCAACCTAACTATGAAATTCATTGTAATCGTTTCCCACTTCCACTATGGTATAATCAAGTTTTGCATCACTCCATCAGGTTTTTGATGTTCATAATTAACATGTTGATAGTTTAAGCAACTAGTCACGTGTTTCAAAATATCAGCCTTCATACCTTTCTACCAGTACAATCCATGCAAGTCTTCGTACATCTTCGTAGCACCTGGGTAGATGGAGTATCGCGAGCTGTGAGCCTCTTCAAGAATTAGTTATTTCGTATCACTCACCATAGGAATACATAGTCTGCCATATCAACGTAACATACCTTCGCTATCAATAGAAAATGACTTGACACCCTCATTCTACATTCGATCTCGCAGTATAACCAGACGGGGATCTTCATATTGGCAAGCCTTGACTTATCCCACTAAGGACGATTGTGCCACCATACCTGCAAGTAACTTGCTCGAAACTGTGTGATCAATCCAAACTCCACGGTTGGCCAATGCATGGATTTCCATAGCTATAGGTCCTTCTTTAGCCGTAAATCAGGCCAAGCTACCCATAAACTTTCTACTCAAGGCGTCTGCCACTACATTCGTCTTCCCAAGATGATATAAAATAGTAAGATCATAATCTTTAAGTAATTCCAACCACCATCGTTGTCTCAGATTTAGATCTCTTTTCTTGAATATGTATTGCAAGCTCTTGTGATCAGTATAGATTTCACACGACTCACCATAAAGATAATGACACCAAATCTATAGTGCAAATACAATAGTGGCCAATTCTAGGTCATGGGTCGGATAATTTTTCTCATGATTCTTTAGATGTCGAGACGCATAAGCTACCATTTTGATATTTTGCATCAAGACACAACCCAACCTCACTCGCGACGCATCACAATAAATGGTGAAACTACCCACATCAGTAGGTAAGGTTAAAATCGGTGTTGAAGTCAATGCGGTCTTTAATTTCTGAAAACTTTCTTACATTCATCTGACCACTGGAATACCACACCTTTTGAGTTAAACATGTCAATGGGGCGGCTATCTTTGTGAAACACTCTATAAACCTTCTGTAATAACTAGTTAGTCCCACGAAACTACGTATCTCTGTAGGAGTGCTAGGTCGAGGCCTATCTCAAACTGCTTCGATCTTCTTTGGATCAACTTGAATTACATCTTGTGACACCATATGTCCGAAAAGAAAACTATGCTAAACCAGATTTCACATTTTGAGAACTTGGCATATAATGTCTGTTCTTTAAGTGTCTGTAACACTATTCTCAAGTGTTGTTCATGTTCAGCTTCACTCCGAGAGTAGATCAAAATATCATCAATGAACACAGTCACAAAATGGTCTAAGTATGGATTGAATACAATGTTCATGAGGTCCATAAATGCTGTAGGCGCATTACTCAGCCTGAAAGACATAACTAAGAATTTAAAGTGCCCATATCTGGTCCAAAAAGCAGTCTTGGAGATATCATCGGTCTTGATTCTCAGCTGATGGTAACTTGATCTCAAGTCAATTTTGGAAAAATGTGTAGCACCTAGTAGCTGGTCGAATAAATCATCAATACGAGGCAATAGATACATATTCTTGATCGTCGCCTTATTCAGTTGCATGTAGTCAATGCAAATTCTCATCGTGCCAGCTTTCTTTTTCACAAATAACACAGGTGCACCCCAAAATGATACATTAGGCTTGATAAACCCCTTATCAAGTAGCTCTTGGAGTTCAACCTTTAATTCTCTCAACTCAGCTGGAGCCATACGATATGGAGGAATAGAGATAAGTAGGCCGGGTAAATCTTTGAGAAACACATCAGCAAATTCTCTAACAACAGGAACACTATCAATAGCAACATTCTCCGCTCGAGTATCATTAATGGTAGTAATAAAACCCAAACACCCATGATTAACCATTCGGTGCGCCTTTACATAAGATATTATCTTTCTTGAGTCACGAGAGTCATGCCTTTCCACACTAAAGGTGGATTTCTAGGAAAATTAAAACGTACAAGCTTAGCATAACAATCAACTAAGGCATAACATGATGCCAACCAATCCATACCCATAATTACATTGAAGCTGGGCATCAATAATTCTAATAGATCAACTACGGTGTCCCCGCCTTGAACAAATGTCACACAATCTCTATAAACTCTATCCATTGATATAATCTCCCCTATCAGGGTCATTACCTCATATGGCTCATTAAGAGACTCGACCACTTGTTCTAAGAATACAACAAAAGATAGAGATACATACGAATATGCAGAACTATGATCAATAAGAGCATATACACCATGAGAATCGATAGTAATAATACATGTGACTAATGCATTATATGCCTCAAAATCTTGTATGATCATAGCGAAGAATCTCGGCGGTCTACCCGCTTCCTGAGCAACATGTGCACCCTATCCACGAGCACCCTGATGAGCAACCTTAGCTAGCTGAGGCTGAGAATATGTACTTGTATTAGTTCCCTGAAACTATGTGGTAGCTTGAATAACACCAGAATCTCCCTTAGGAAAATATTTAGCAATGTGCCCCTTTTCACCACAAGTAAAATAAGGACTATCAACCCCAAAGCAACGACCACTATGATTTCTACCACAATTAGAACACTTTGGGTGTTGGCCCAACTGATATGATCTATTACCCTTTCTATGCATTTGCTGCTGACCTTATCTAGCTAGATAACCACTCCTAAAAGACTACATCATGGACTCTGACTGAGTAGGCATGGCTGCCCCACGGTTAAAACCACTCTTTCCCCCAAATGGAGCACCACTAAACCCGCATGTGTTGCTTGGATTTTTGCTCTCACGCTCAACTTTGTCCATTTCTAGTTAGGACTCATAATGAAAAGTAGTGTCAACTACATCTGAATAGGTACCATCTCACACATCTCATACCACAGGACCACAATAACGATGTTCAAGTCCATCCAAAAATCATCTCACCTTCTCCCTCGGTTCTTGAACCAATGAGGGTACATACCTAGACAAATTAGTGAACTTGGCATCATACTTTGTAATTGTCATTGTTCCCTACCACATATTATTGAACTGACGTCTTATGTCATCTTGTTTGCTCAGTGGAATAAACTTGTCCTTAAATATTACTGAAAACTCTGACCAAGTGATATGTAGTAACCCTGCTTGTCTACCTCTTTGAATCGAAACCCACCATGACTCTGCATACCTTAAGAATAAGAAAGTGGAGAATTCCACACCACGAGTCTCCTTCATCCCCAATGTAGTAAATATATTTTCACAATGGTCAATGAACTTCTGACGCTCAATAGAAACTAGTGACGCATCAAAATCTGGTGGCTTAAGATCTATGAAATTCTTAAACTCTTTGGATTGTCCTATAGTTGTACCCGGCTGAACCACCTGCTGAGGGGAGAACTAATGTGTCTGAGAAGCTGCAACATTCAATTGGACTTGTGCTTATGAAGTAGCCTGAGCAGCTGGAAGTCCACCCTGATTAGGCACTAATGCCTCTAACACATTCAGCAATCTAGTCACCACATCTGCAGGCAATGTAATAGTCGGTACAAAAACGGTATTGGTGGGGGTGTTCTATCCCACTGGTTCCTGCACTCGCTCTGATGTAGCTTAGGACTGACTCCCATTCACAACTTCAGGCTGAGGAGCGGCCTGTGTCCTAGTCTAAGATCTACTCTGATGAGTCCCAACTTGAATACCATCACGGGAAGTACCCTATCCAACACCACTTGTAGTAGATGAAGATCCACATTTCTTAGCCATCTGCGAAATGAATATTCCAAGGTTAGACTGGATTCAATGCAACACACGAATAAGGGAAGAAAGAAGCAAAAACATCCTAGATGCTCAATAGTCTCAAGGTCATAAGTATTAGCATCTACATACCCATGAATGAGACTCTACTAAACACTGCTCCATGACCCGGAACTTAAAGCCTAAGCTTTGATACTAACTTTTTCATGTCCCAAAATACCCTTTAGACGCTACTGACACCCGCTAACACCACCCGCCAAGTGAACCAATTCTCCATAAACTTTACTATTTCTATAGGCATTGAGAGAAGCTATGTGCAAGTCCAAACATATTAAAAATTATTAAATACAAAATAATAATCCAATCAAAATAATGTAAGAATTTCTGAAATCCAATTATCGTCAAATAATAATCTCTAGCCCAATTCCCACACTATGACCATGGAGCATCTAACAGAGTAACATGAGTTTAACTGACGAGCATGCAAACCCAAGGAAAGAAAATAAATACTATAAAGTTTGGGCAAACCACTTCTATATTCTTAGAGGCTTAAACAGTCAATGGGTTCAAAACTGAAAAGACATATGTTTTAAAAAATCTCTCGACGAAACGATTCCAATGATATATAGAAGTCTAAAATCTGACATTGTTTGCCCCTTCAAATCAATGATTTATGTTGAAGAACCTAGGGCTAAACTTTCTCAATTACTCAAAATATCCCCATGTTTTCACCATAAAAAATCACCCATAATTACGTACTAAACTTAAATAAAATATTAGAGTCATTACCTTGATTATTTTGGTTGAAAATCTCTATTTTCTCCCTTCTTTTATTCTTTTTTTTCTTCTACTGCATTTTATTTCTCAGTTTCTGCATTTATGTTGCTGTTGTATTCTCTGTTTCTAATGATGGGACTATTTCCCTTTTCTTTTCCTTCTTTTTGTTGGGCTTGGCCCACTTTGTCTCTCGTTTTTTTTTATTTTTCCCTTTTAATTAAATGACTAAATACCTCTTGATTAAAATTGGGTTATTACAAATATATTATTATTTTATATGAATGTTATATCTATTAATTTTAATTGAAAATAAATGTTATTCATTTAGATATTAAGAAAATAAATAGTCTCAATTATTTAATATTGCGATGACACTCGTGAAATTACAAGCATTCATGAAATTACACTTAATGACTTTGAAAATGAGCAATCTTGAAATTTTGGGCAATCGTTGCCTCATGAACAAATATTCAAGTTCAAAAATCAAAACTTATTAAACTTGAAATTTTGGTCGAAGCTAGTGGGTAAAAATTCAAAATCACTCACGTACAGAATCATTCTTGTAAATCACCCCTTCAAACGTCTTAATCTTATTTTAATAAAAAACAATTCTAATCTATCTCCACTTTAATATTGAAAATCAATTCAATTGATGATATTATATATGGAATGTTGCTTCAAAACCAAAATTGTCGGGTCAAACTTGATATAATATTACCATTGATAGAATATTAGAGTCAGTCCCATTTAAATTCTATGTTCATCGATGTTGAGTCCCCAAATTATGTCATTCACACTTCAATTAACGGAGTCTGGGCGTGCGGGGGAGTGTTAAGAGTCCCACATCGGAAATGGAATGAGAATTTGGACTCCTTTTATGGACTTGGAGAATCCTCCCCTTATGAGCTAGCTTTTGGGGTTGAGTTAGGCCCAAGATCCATTCTCTACATGGTATCAGAAGCCAAATGCTAACTTCTTTTTCTCCCTAAGTCGCCGCCCCTCCCCCCTCGACAGACCTCTCTCTTCTTTCTTCAACTTTCCTCTCTTCCTCTCCAATTTTCAATAGCTGAACAACCTAAATTCCATCATGCTCTTACAGTTAACAACATCAAGAATTTTCATTTCCATAACTCTTGAGATGGAAAATGTTCAGTATTCATCTTGGGCAGAATTACTCAAGATTCATTGTCGTGTATACAAAGTCATTGACCATATCATCCCTCCAAAATCAAAGCCTTTAGAAAGACCTGATGATTCTGACGATGAACTTTGGTCCCCCTTAGATGCGGTTGTTCTACAATGGATCTACGGCACGATCTCGAACGATCTATTACATATAATCATTGAAACTGATGCCACTTCACGACAAACGTGGGAGCGCTTGGAAAGTATTTTTCATGACAACAAGACGCAATGTGCCTTGTATCTGAAAAATCAATTTCAAGCCATTTAGCAGGACGATTTTCCTAGTGCGTCGGCCTATTGTCAAGAACTTAAGATGATTGCCGATCAACCCTCCAACGTTGGTGCACCGGTCGCTAATCAACGATTGGTGATGCAACTTATTATGGGCTTGAAGGAAAATTATGACGGTGTCGCTACCATCCTCCAATAAAGCACGCTATTGCCTCCGTTCTATGAGGCTCATTCTAGACTCATTCTTGAAGAAACCCAAAAAACAAAGCGGGCATAGACTAATGCCAGCATAGCTGACATTGCCCTTGTAGCCACCGGTGACAACCATGTTGACCTAAGAGGCTCGACTCCCGCCACATCCCATAGGCAAGCCAATGATTCAAATGTTCCCAGAATAACAACAGAGAATGAAATTCCGGGAACTGCCGCGACAACAGCGGCGGAGACGGCAGCGGCAATAACAGCAGCACCGAAAACAGTGGCAGCGACGGTAGGAGGTAGCCCCCACTGGCTGGCAGCCACCAACAGCGGCAACAATAGTGGCAACAACCTCCGTCATGTGCTGCCTACCCGACATGAGTTATGTGGGGCCCACTGGCATGGGTTGCTCTACCTTTCCCCTACCTGACATCCTCCTAGGACCAACCTCCGGCCCAGTCTGGAATTCTTGGTACACGTCCACAGCAGTCATACAGCGCACAGGTTTCTCCTCTTTCAACCTACGTACCGACGGATATTGAGGCAGCTATGAACATGATGTCTCTCAACGTTCCTGACAACAGTTGGTACATGGACACTGGCGTCATATCTCATATGACGACATCCCAAGGTACTCTCTCGTCTAATTTCAATATGAGCAATTTAAATCGTAATATTATTATTGGTAGTGGACAAGGCATTCCCATTCGAAGTTATGGACAATCATCTCTTTCCCCACCACATCCCCCATTAGCCTTAAAAATTATCCTCCATGCCCCGAAACTTATCAAAAATCTAATCTATGTGCATCGTTTCATAACCGACAATAATGTTTCCCTAAATTTGATCCTTTTGTTTTTTCTATGAAGGACCTTATAACATGGATGTGAATATTGAGATGTGATAGCATCGGGAACCTTTATTCTATCACCACCTCCGTCAGCCATCCAACCTCATGTCCATCAACCTTTGCAGCAATTTCATCTCCTTTATGTCATAATAGATTAGGACATCTGGGAGACTCTGTTTTACGCTCCCTTAGAAAAAATAAATTTATTGCTTACAATCATGTCTCTTCTCCTCTGTTTGTGAATCTTGTGTTTTTGGAAAACATGTCAAGTTTCCATTTTATTGTTCATCCACTTGTACTTTAATGCCTTTTGATATAATACACAATGATTTATGGACTTCTCCTATCTTAAGCACGGTCGGGCATCAATACTATATATTATTTTTATATGATTATTCAAACTTTCTATGGACGTTTCCCATTGGTAATAAGTCTCAAGTCTATTCTATTTTTTCGTCATTCAACACTTTCATTAAGATATAAGTTAAAAAGAATATTAAATGATTCCAATGTGACAATGAGAGTGAATTCGATAATAATCAGAACCACAAAATGGCAAAGCCGAATGAAAAATTAAAACCATAAACAAATTAGTTTGTGCCCTCCTTGCTCATGCCTCTATCCCCCCATTTTTGACATTACGCTATATCAATGACAACCTATCTCCTGAACATTCTCCTAAATAAGTCTCTCAAACACAAGTCTTCCAATTAAGATCTCTATCTTCGGGATCGTTCCTATACACATTTACAAACTTTTGGATGTTTGTGCTACCCCATTCATCCCTCTACACAAATCAACAAGTTGTAACCTCGGTCATCCCCGTGTGTCTTTCTTGGATACCCCCCAATCATCGAGGTTACAATTGTTATGACTTGTCAAGCTGAAAAATAATCATTTCTCCACATGTCATATTTGATGAGTCCCGATTCCCCTTTGCCAAACTCAATTCTCCATCCCCAAATTCCTATGATTCCTAAATGATGGCCTAAATCCCCTTCTAATTCATCACTCGCAAAACCAGTCGTCACCGACACCGGCAAGCATCCCTACCATTGTTGTCCTAAGGCGGGCAGTCCACTCAGCCTCACAACGGGAGCCTCAGAACAACCCGTCATGGCCTTTCATCTCGGCTGTCTCTCAGCCAGCCCCCCTCTCCCGACGCCACTGCCCCTTCTGGGCCCCACCAATACTCGTGGCAGTCCACCCAGTCCCGCCTCCACTTCTCAGCCACCCTATCCCAATTTCGTCCGACCTCCCGTGGAACACCCATGGATAATGGAAACTCGTGCTATGCACGTCATTTCCAAACCCAAACAACTATTTAACTTGTCCACTTTGGTTGCCCTTTCCCATGTTCCTCGTAATCTGAAAGATGTCTTATCCGATCCTAATTGGAAAAATGCAATGATTGACGAATATAATGCTTTTATTGAAAATAAGACGTGGGATCTAGTACCTCGTACTCTTGATGCTAATATTATTCATTTTATGTGGATTTTTTGACATAAAAAGAAATCTAATGGTTCTTTTGAGAGGCACAAGGCCCATCTTGTAGGTGATGGTAAGTCTCAATAGGTGGGAGTGTATTGTGATGAAACTTTCAGTCCGGTGGTGAAACCAATGACTATTTATACCGTTCTTAGTATTGTCTTGTCCAAGTCGCCTATTCATCAGCTTGACGTCAAAAATGCTTTCTTGCATGGAGACCTTCATGAAACCGTATATATGCATCAGCCTATGGGATTCAGGGATCTAATTCATCCAGATTATGTATGTCTTTTGAAGAAATGACTCTATGGACTGAAATAGGCTCCTCATGCATGGTACCAACGGTTTGCAGATTTTATATCCTTTGTCGAGTTTTCACATAGCAAATCTGATCATTCATTGTTCATCTATAATAAGGGTAATTACATGACATACATCCTACTATATGTTGATGATATCATCCTCACCATATCTTCTGATGCACTTCGCTGATCCATTATGTCACACTTTGCCTTTGAGTTTGCTATGAAGGATTTGGGCCCCCTAAGCTATGTTTTTGGCATTGCTGTTATGAGACATGCAGGTGGCTTATTCCTTTATCAAAGGAAGTATGCCAAAGAGATCATTGACCGAGCAGGCATGATGTTTTACAAACCGGTCACACACCGGTGGACACTAATTCCAAACTTAGTGCCTCTTCGGGTTCTCTGTATGCCGACCCGACTCACTATCGCAGTTTAGCAGGAGCGTTGCAATATCTCACTTTCACGAGACCAGATATATCCTATGTCGTGCAACAAATGTGCTTACATATGCACAGCCCGACGGATGAACATATGAATGCCCTCAAACGTATTTTGCGATATGTACAAGGTACTCTTCATTTCGGCTTACACTTGTACAAGTCCTCACTCTCTGATCTCACATCTTATTCTGATGTTGATTGGGGTGGATGTCCTGACACTCGTCGATCCACATCGGGTTACTGTGTGTTCTTGAGAGATAATTTTCTTTCTTAGTCTTCTAAAAGACAACCTACTCTATCTCGATCCAGTGCCGAAGCTGAGTACAGAGGTGTAGCGAATGTTGTTTCTGAGTCTTGTTGGATACACAACCTTCTACTTGAGCTTCACTGCCCACTCAATAAGGCTACAATAGTTTAATGTGATAATGTAAGTGCGATATATCTTTTCGGCAATTCCGTCCAACATCAGTGCACTAAACACATTGAAATGGATATTCACTTTGTGCGTGAGAAAGTTGCTCGTGGACAAGTTCGTGTTCTTCATGTTCCTTCCCGATATTAGATTGCTGACATGTTCACTAAAGGACTTCCGCGCATACTGTTTGATGACTTCTGAGCCAGTCTCAGTGTACGAGAACCTCCTGCTTTAACTGCGGGGTGTGATAGAATATTTTACCATATTTTGTATATCTTTTATATTAGGTAAATTTATATTCCAATTGTAATTAGGAAAATTTGATTGCCTAGTTTGTAATTGTGTAACACTATATATGTTGTACACAATAATCAATGAAATATAAGGAACATATTCCTACAAAACTGAAACAATGAAATTGTGTAATGAGGCTAAATCTATGCAATGGACAAAGTATAATAATATCGGTTGATAGAAAAGAAAAATAGATCTTTTATTCCGAGGCATCTCTAATGCCATTCAGAATGGATACTACTCCCTCCCGTCCATAACAAGTGTTCTATTCACATTTTTATTTTGATCCAAAATACTAAGTGTTCATTTATATAATAAAGAAGGTATTAAATGTTCTATTCTAAATTTATCTTTAGATAAGTGAATTTTTATGTAATCAAATAATTTTATTACTCTCTCTATTCATTAATAAAGCGATAAGGTTACTATATAACCTTGAATATAATAAATTTAATGTTTTGAGATATGCATTGGAAAATGATTATAATTAATTATAAGAGTAAATTAGGAATTAAGTAATAAATTATCTCTCTTTTAATTTTTTTTATTACATAGGGTAGGTGAATGAGAATTGGGAAGGGAATTACAATGTGGGGATTCGAACCCTCACTAATAAGGTGAAAGCTCAGGTAGCCAACCAACTGAGCTACTAAGTCCCCACATAAATTATCTCTTGATTTTTCTAAATTTGACAAGTAAAATTGGAAATCTATTTTTAGTATAGTGGACAAGTAAAAGTGGACGACAGAGTCGGATCTAGGATTTAAACTATATGGGTTCAACCTTTTAAGATTCTTAGTTTGAACCAGTGTATTTCAAAATTACGGGTTCATGTCTATTATTTATTGCATTTTGAATAATTTTTTAGACATAAATTTATGCTTCACATATAAAGTTAGGGGTTCAATTGAACCCCACCTATCATGCTACATCCGCCACTGGTGGACGGGATTTTTTATCCTTATTGTTAATTATTGAGGTGGGAACTTCAAGAAATTGTTAGTGGTCACACATTTTAAAGTATATTTGATTGATCTCAACTATTTAGATGATTTATAATAATGAGTGACATAGTAAAATTGTCATTTTATATAACTCTTTAAGGAGTCTGCCAAGTCAAACATGGACGGAGGGAGTACTATTTAATTAAGGATAAGTTAGTCAAAATATCTAGAAGTATCTTTTTCTACGAATTATTCCATTCGTTCCAATTTAAGTATTTTAATTTGACTAGACACATAGTTTAAAAAATAAAAAGACCTTTGAATCTTGTGATCCTAAATTAAAGATATGTATAATGTACTAAAATGTCATTTAAATCTTGTGGTTATAAACTTGCCATGTAGGTTTGGAGGTTAGAATTGTCAACTTATTAAATATAGAAAGAGACACTATTTTGAGACATACCAAAAAAAATAAAACACTTAAATTGAGATAGAGAGTCGTATTTTCTTACAGGAACACTTTTTTCCTGATATTATGCATGAATCAGGTATTATTGACCGGAGGAGTAAAAAGGACAAAAGAACACTTATTATATATAACCGGATGCATGGATCAGGTATTATAGACCGGAGGAGTAAAAAAAAGTTTCGTTACTGGGAATCAAACCCGGGTATCCTGTGTGAAAGCCTGATATCCTGACCACGTGGAATGAATTCTCTCTTTCAAACAATAATACTACACGTGGGACGCAAACCAAAATAAAGGCACCTGAATGTACCACCCGTCCCAATTTAAATATCTTTGTTTAAATTGATACATAATTTAAAAAATAAATGAAAATTTTTGAATCTTGTGATCTTAAATTAAAGATTTGTGTTATTTTAATTTTTTTTTAATTAAATATAAAAAGAGATAATATTTTTTAAGATCAATCAAAAAATAAAATAAGACATTTAAATTAGGACGCAAGTAAACAATAAATTAAAATTGTAGACTAGACTACCCTTATATACTCCATTTCCCAACCATATATTCCATTCTTGAATTTTTCTTATGCAAATAGAGACATAGCAAACAATATGGTTACCAATGCAACATTCCAAAACGTTACTCTGTTATTCTCATCAAACCCCTTATTAGCAACAAATAATCATAAATTAGTTCCAACATTCAAAATTAAACCCACCATAACCCCTTCTATCAAACAAATTTACCATAAACAAAGCAACTTAAAAGAATCATTTTTAACTCTCTCTAATATAATTACTCAAAAAGTGACATCTGATAAATGTTTATACGAAGCTTACTCATTGCTACTTGATCTTTGTTCATCACAAAAATCTTTACTACAAGGCAAACAAATCCATACCCATGTTGTTAAATTGGGTTTATTATGTAATGATTCTGTTTTCTTGAACACCAAGATTGTTTACATGTATGGTAAGTGTGGGTCAATTGGTGATGCAGATAAGATGTTTGATAAAATGACTGAAAGAAGTGTTTTCACTTGGAATGCTATGATAGGTGCTTGTGTTTTAAATGGTGTACCTTTTAGAGCAATTGAGTTGTATAGGGAAATGCGGGTTTTCGGTGTTTTGATTGATGCACATACTCTTTCTAGTACATTGAAGGCAACTAGTCAGCTCGAATTTTCGTATTGTGGAAGTGAAATACACGGTCTTGCAATAAAATTAGGTCTTATTTCTAATGTTTTTGTGGCGAATTCACTAGTGAATATGTACACCAAGTGTGATGATATAAGGGCAGCGGCGTTGTTGTTTAATGGAATGAGTGAAAGAGAGGATACTGTTTCGTGGAATTCGATGATTTCTGCTTATGTTACAAATGGGATGAATCAAGAAGCTTTAAGTCTGCTCGTAGAAATGCTGAATGCCGGTGTTGAACTTACCACGTATACTTTTGTTGCTTCTATACAAGCGTGTGAGGAGACTGAGTTTGGAAAATTTGGGGCTGAGATTCATGCTGTTGTTCTGAAATTGGGTTATTCTCTTGATACATACGTTGTGAATGCTTTGTTAATGATGTACGTTAAAAACAATAGAGTAGATGAAGGTGTTAAAATATTCTTCTATCTGCAAGAAAAGGACAACATTTCTTGGAATTCCATGATATCAGGATATGTACAAAATGGACTTTACGATGAAGCAATTGATTTGTTTCATGAGATGAAGAATGCGGGTCAGAAACATGACCACGTCTCACTTATGAGTATGCTTATTGCATCTGGAAGACAGGGAAATTTGTTAAATGGGATGGAAATTCATGCCTTTTCAGTGCGAAATGGTTTGGATGGTGATTTGCAGGTCGGCAATACTCTTGTAGATATGTATGCCAAATGTGGTAAGTTAGATTATATGGACTCTGTCTTTGATAGGATGCTGCATAGAGATACTGTCTCTTGGACAACAATTATTGCTGCTTATGCTCAGAATAATTTTCCCTGGAAGGCCGTGGAATTGTTTCGCGAGGTACAAGCAGAAGGTAGCAATGTTGATGCCCTTATGATTGGAAGTGTCCTCCTTGCTTGTACTGAGTTAAGGTGCAATTTACTTGCAAAAGAAATTCACTGCTACATGATTAAAAGAGGAATATATGATCCTGTAATACAGAAAACTCTTGTGAGTGTTTATGGAGATTGTGGGAACGTGGACTATGCAAATAGCATTTTTAGGTTCAGTGAAGTTAAAGATGTTGTGGCCTTTACAAGCATGATGTGCAGTTACGTTCAAAATGGACTTGCAAATGAGGCTCTTGGTCTCATGCTCTATATGAATGAAATGGGAATTGAGGCAGATTACGTTGCAGTCTTAAGCATGCTCACTGCTGCTGCTGATTTATCTTCCTTAAGGAAAGGAAAAGAGATTCATGGATTTTTAGTTAGGAAAGGCCTCCTTCTGCAAGATTCCATTAGAAGCTCTCTAATAGATATGTATGCCACTTGTGGGACTCTGGGGAACTCATATAAGGTGTTTAATTATTTTAAAAGCAAAGATCCGGTTTGTTGGACGAGCATGATAAATGCTTGTGGATTACATGGATGTGGTAGGGAAGCCATTGATATATTCACAAGGATGGAGAAGGAAAATATTCATCCAGATCAGATAACCTTCTTGGCTGTTCTTCGTGCATGTAGCCATGCGGCACTAGTAGAAGATGGCAAAAGGATTTTCAAAATAATGCAAAGCAAGTATGCATTGGAGCCATGGCCGGAACACTGTGCTTGTTTAGTTGATTTGCTTGGACGTGCAAATCACTTGGAAGAGGCATTCCAAATTGTAAAAACTATGAACTTGGAGGATATACCTGCCGTCTGGTGTGCTCTCCTTGCTGCTTGTCAGGTATACTCTAATAAAGAGTTGGGAGAAATTTCTGCAAAGAAGCTTCTTGAACTAGAGCCCAAGAATCCAGGAAATTATGTTCTTGCATCTAATGTATATGCTGCGACAAATAGATGGGACAATGTAGAAGAAGTCAGAGTAACAATGAAAGGAAAAGGGCTGAAGAAAGATCCTGCATGTAGTTGGATAGAGGTAGGAGATAAGGTTCATACATTTGTTGCTCACGACAAGTCGCACCCAGAGTGTGATAAGCTATATGAAAAATTAGCTCACCTCACTGAGAAATTGGAGAAGGAAGCAGGTTATGTGGCTCAAACCAAATATGTTTTGCATAATGTGGAGGAGAAAGAAAAAGTCAAGTTGCTTAAAGGACACAGTGAAAGACTAGCTATTGCATATGGTTTACTTTCTAGTACTCATAGAAACCCCATTCGAATCACAAAAAATCTTCGCGTCTGTAGTGATTGCCATACTTTCAGCAAGCTAGCTTCAAAGTTCCTAGAGCGAGAAATTATAGTTAGAGATGCCAAAAGATTTCACCATTTCAGGAATGGGATATGTTCCTGTGGAGATTTCTGGTGAAACTAGTAATTGGTTATTCTATTAAGATCTTTCTGATGATAACTAACTTTACTGCTCGGTAACACCAACTTATAAGACATGTTCAGCATATTTTTCAATAAGAGATGGAGCTAGCTGACATGTCCTCTTGCAGTGAGCCAACAGCAATATTAGTTCCGTGGACTTGACCTGATGTTCAGAGAATTTGGAGGTGGTTCGAGTCTTTGGCAACTCTAAGGAGCTCATGAGCTCTACAACAATCAAGACTCCTGTTTCTAAATAAAGGTGTGTTGTTCATATGAATATTCCACGTCGTTGCAAGGCAACTTTTTAATTGTTGAGAATTCAGAGATTGGCAAAATTTTCTGTGGAGATTTAGATCTATTGTCCTGGTTGTGCTTCCAGTTTGAACTTGCTTCAGATCACGTACAGCGAAACATCCTCTTTATTGCTGCTCTTGGCACTTTATAGCATCCAAATCAGAGTCATGAAGTCAAAACAATTGCAAACTAAAGTAACTGTTGTTTTGAGTGTAAGAGCTCTCCAATTTGTCCTCTCATTAGACTATCAACATTGGAATTTATTACTCTTAGCATTAAAAATATAATCCAAGCCTAGCATAAGCAAACAATATGAAAAAGTTTAGGAAATGAGGAAAAGAAAAGAAAAGGCATAGAATGAAAATGTTAATTGTATTAAGGATTAACTTTGTAACTGAAGCAACTGATTCTGGAAATATGGTGTACTTGGACTAAGTTGATCTCATACAAGGTGTTATAACGTGAAATCTGGTAAAAGAACAGTTTTCAACGTTATTAAAATGATATAATAATACAGCTTTATCTAAGGAAATTTCATATGTTATATGTTAAAGGATCGGCAGACTAAAACTAGATATAGTTTATAAGTTCTGTCAGTTATGAAAGGTTATGCTTACTGATGTAATTTACTAGTAGTTCTTTCATTTGTGTGTATGCAAGTTTAGGATGCAAATTCCTGATCTTGTTATGGGAGTTCAAACTTCCCTATAAAAAAATGTTATTAGTGTGCCTATTGCCTGCCATCTTATTCCGCATATTTCTGTAACTGGACTTCTTGGACCACTGTATGATGGACAGTAACCCGATATTTTCTATTTGTGTCTGTGGATTTGCACTGGCATGTTTTATTAATTCATTATGATAATCAATATGTTATCTGGTTTGAGATACATTCTCTTGTTACCTTTATAAAAAACAGAGATACATTCTCTTGTTACTGTATTGCTTTTCATGTTTGGATGGATTCTATCTAATCTTCCATTCCTGCGTCAGAATTTGATATCATAACCTGCTTTTACTTATATTAGTCAACTGGTAAAAACAGAAACTGCTGGCGCTAAGATGGAACAATGATCAAATTGCTTAATGTGATTTTGGTTTGCAGGTCGCTTTTGTTGAAGTGCAATGTCAACAACCAAGCATGTAGCTGGATTTGGTTCCTTCCTTGGCCTAAGGAAGAGGTATTCGTCTACCTTCTTGGCTGTAGTGACCAGTTCAATGCTGATATTGTAATGCACGAACAGGGAGTTGGTGAAGTTGTCGACAGCGGTTGTCTAGATAAGTCATATTTTTATTTTATGTATATATATATATATATAACTTGGCTCCGCAACTGGTTGTCAGTTCTTGTAATCGTATCTTACACCATTTGTGAAAAATACTCCGTCTATTCCAATTTATGTGATGTAATTTCCTTTTTAGCTTGTTCAAGAAAGAATGATATTAACTATAAATTACGCAATTTACTCTTAATGAGATGATTTAGCCTCACAAATATTTATAGTTTGTTTTAGATCATAAGTTTCAAAAGTCTTTTTTTCTTTCTTTTTTAAACTCCGTGATCGGTCAGATAACATCACATAAAATGGGAATAGCTTATTGGAGAGGAGCTTTGATGTTGGGAAAAAATATAGTTTAAAGTGTTACAAATGTAACTATGTAAAGGCTTGTGATGTAATTCTAGTTAAGAAGTGCCAGTGTGAAGTGTCATATCTGCACTTCCTCTCTTCTGCAATTTCTTTTTATGATGCATTTGTATGTGTTCGTGCATTTTTAAACTGAAATAAGAGTGGGAGATTTTGTATATGCAGCCGCCATAGTGTCATTTCATAGTGGAATATGTAAACTGAAAGTTATGAAGCCTAACTTCTAACATTTGAAAATTTCATATTGCAATTTGCAAGTTAAGTAAATGTGAATTCCATTATATTACTTTTTCCTATTGAGCTATTTTAGGTAAGCCATTATTTTGAATATTATTTGAAGTGTTAATGTTTATGTTGAATATTTTAGGTTCCCAAGTTCAAGTGTGAGTTTCAAATTCCGAGTACTTCAATTAGTTTTATAAACCTTCTAATGGCAAGTATCCATACATATATTATATATAGATTGGGAGTGGGCATAGAACCATACGTAATCCTGCTCTCAGACTATATTGTTTGTAATTTGACAAGATATTAAGTTGAAAGTTCAGATGTTGTTTTAAATAAATAGGTATGAGTTTAAAAAGTGCATAAGCTTTTTTATACTAGTACAAAAATATAAAATGCCAAGACTAAATTTTAATTCACCATTTCCTACTTTAAAAATAGATTTTACATTGAAATAAATTATTACTATTTAATATTTTCCTATTAGTTATATTTTAGGATATATGTTAAATCAATTTGAATTTAAGCCATTTAATCTTTCTTTATTTAAACTAGAAAATAAATTTTAAGATTTTATTTATATAAATCCTTGCCTAATACACAACTTTAAAATTAACTAAGATTTTATAGAAAATTTCACGATGGTATGTAATTGAAGACTCTATTTTTTGCAGAGGAATCCCTTTTCTGAATACGTTTCAATTTGAATAAATAGATAAAACGCACTTTATATCGGGATTTTTTTTTTGTACTCATTAAAAAAGGGCCGGGGAACATGCGAAGAGGTTAATCTTTTGAAACCCCAAATTGCACGGCTAATCCTTCAAATGAGTTGGACTTAAACTTGTGTGGAATTCCGTAAAACAATTATTCCACGGGAAGAATAACTTTCATTTGAGGTAAAGACTAGTACAAAATAGGGAAAAAGTGCAAATGACCCAATGTTTTTTTTCTGCACGGATTGGCCTTCTTATGGACTGATCTTTAATTTTAGCCCCTTAAATCACTGATTTTTAATTTTGGCCTCTACTTCTCATTTAATGAAAATTTGTGGATCAAAGTATCCTTTATTCGCGGGTTTACTAAATTAGAGATTTTGGGTTCGAATTCCAGCAAAGGCAAAAAAACCGCAAGGCAAGATTTTCATAGAAATTATGTCTATTCGGCCAAAGTTATATAGAGACTATGGCATAGTCTCTATAAAACTTTGGCCGAATAGGCTTAATTTCTATGAAATCTTGCCTTATAATTTTTTTTCTTTCTAACTCTGCTGAAATTCGAACCCACAACCTCAAAGATATTTTCAATCATTTTTTTAGGTGAAGTGCAAAAATTGAAAGCCACCAATTTGAGGGACAAAAATTAAATACCAGAGGGAACAATCGTGCGAATTGCCCAATGTTCTTTGTTGAAACACTAACCATAATTTTCTTTTTCAAATTCGATTATACATTTTCCCCTTCGAGGCGTTTGATGAAGTTCTGTTTTTATAACACTATCATAATTTTTAAGAATTTAAATTTATCAGAATATATTAAGTTTAGACGTTAATGTGATACTTTTCATTATAAACTATTTTTAATCTTACTTTAATATTTCCTTCATTATCATTGATATTAATATACAAATTATTAATAATATTTCAAAATTGTGCATCAGTCAAATAATACCAAGTAAAATGAAATAGATGAAGTATTGAAACCAAATGGAACGAGTAATTTTAGTAGCTCAGTTGGTCGACTACCTGAACTTTGACCTTATTGATGAGGGTTCGATTTCCCACCTTGTAATTCCCTTCCTATTTTCTTTTTTCCCTACCTCCAATTAAAAAACAATAGCAAAGGGACAAAGTGTAACGCCCCGAACCATGGTCTGGTGAAACACGATACTCGATGTCTGACTGCATATGACCGAGCGAACCACATGGCTTGTTGAATCAATATGAGCATCAAAACATACAATAACAATGATTTAAAACATGTAAAACTGAATGTTATATACATAGTCTGAAATATAATAGCGGAAATGGTTTGAAAACATAATAGGCTTGAATATTGAATATCTGACATGACATGCTAAAGTATTCTATGAAATCTCTGAACATGAGTTAGACTGCAAAACTATTTTACCGGGACAAGGCCCGGACATACCACTACTGTAAAGCATGACATGAAAATAAACATAACTGACACCCCGAATAAAATGGGACTTACCAATAGCTTATACTAATGAAATCCTAATGAGCAGATCTGTTGTCCTGAAACTTAGTATACCTGCAATGTGAAGTGCAGGCTCCGGGAAAAAGGGATGTAAGTACATTTGAATTGTACTATATGTAAAGAAACTTGAAAAATAAGCATGCACATGAAATAATAAGAACTGAAACTGTAACTGTAACCTAAGCATGAGAATGTATAATATCTGACATGGATATAATATAAAACATGATAAATCATTTTAAGTGGGAAGCTTTAGTATAACTGACATGAAACCACCACACTAGAACATATCGTCTGATCTCTACCCGATCAGCTAAGTGTAACGACCAGTTTGGTCGTTTTGGACTTTTGTACTTGTTTTCCCAAGAATTCCCTTCTCGTAGATTTATTATGATAATTATGACTTACTGGGATGGGTGGCACGATTTCCGAAGCAATCGGGCAAGTTCAAATAGGTTTTAGTAAGCTTGAAAGTTTTAAGTTAAAGAGAAGAAAATGTTTGACTTAAAGTTGACTTTTGGATAAATGCATCATTTTTGAAGTTTCGTCGATTTCGTTAGGTCCGGAATGCAATTTATGACGTAGTCGAGTCATTGATTCTGGTCCCGAGGTGTTAGGGTGAGATTTGAGTACTTGGTGGAGATTTATGTCATTTTGAGAAAGTTATGATGTTTTCATGGATAATCATGTCTTAATGACCATGTATAGCTGATTCAACAATGCGAGCAACTTCGTAGTGTGGTTTATAGTCAAGTTGCACTCTTGGTTGATGTTCATGGGTTTCTGAACAAGTTTCGGGTCATTAGGTGAGAAACTAGTGAAAGTGAGGATTAGATTTGACCACAGTCTACAACGAGTAAAGATGACCTTTTTCGAGTGTTTTTAGAGCGCGAGTTGGTCCGGAGCATGTTTTATGATCAAAATACATATTTGAGTTGTGTCCAGAAGATTCCGGATGAGTTTCGAGGGTCGTATCCGAGATTGAAACACACCAGAAAAATCTGGTGCACATTTGTTGGTTTTGTCCTTCGCGATCGCGTGGCACAGACCGCAATCGCGAGATTCTGACTCAACTGTTCAATGCGGTCGCGTTACCTTAGGCTACGATCACGAATGTATAATTTTCTGGGGTCCCGCGATGGCGTGAGGGGGACCCCCGATCGCGATTGAGGACTGCTGGGCAGAATAAAAACCCCAATTCAAACCTAATTGTTCATAATGTAAATTTTGGATCTTGAAATTGAATCATATAATTCATGATTTGAGCTTGGAATTTGTACATTGGATTATTATTGTACATTGGATTATTATGAAATTGAATCATATAATTCATGATTTGAGCTTGGAATTTGGGGTTTGCCATTAAAATGGGTTTTGAGTAAATTGTTAAATTGAAGGTCGATTTATGGATGGATTTCAAGGATATTCGAAATTCTTACTAATTAGACTACGGGTAAACCAATTTTGCAATAAAATTCCAGTTTTACCCTTGTTGGCTCAGGGTTGGCTTCTTGGGCCCATTTTTGGAATCCGAAATAAAGTATAACAATATGGATATAGTTGGACTCGTCTAAATCTATATGTTATTATTTTGACTAGATTGAACTTGTTTGGCGAAGTTAGATGTAGGGATATTCTGGGAGGCTTATTCTTCGCGCGGACAGAGCTTGGAGTCGTTCGTGAGCTATGGAACTGTAATATAAGGCAAGTTAAGACTTAATAGACCTTAATATAGTATTTATGTGTTGTTTTAATAACTAATGGGTGTAATGGTGAAATTTAGGGTCCCGTATTAGTGAGGTGACGAGCACTAATATGGGTACCGGTGAACTTAATTGTACCAAGTCATAAGTCTATCACTCTTCAAAGGACACAATAAAGGTTATAATTTTACCTCAATTAGGATAAGTTTAGCAATAAGACTCCAACCTTAGCCAAATCGACATCTAAACCCTTGAAGATCACTTCTTTTCAATAATTCAATAAGTTTACCATTAAAGGTTCAATCTTTTAGTTTTACAGTTCAATGGTGTACAAGTATTATCCAGGTTCACAAGTCTCATCCCGGTTCTCAATACGTCATTAATAGCCTAAACCCCATAATCGGGCGTCTAGTCTCATCAAGTCTCACAACTCAACCTAACAGAATTTATAAGCCTCAAGTATCAGTAGTACCCTATAACAAGTCATAATATCATAGAGTTTATCAAGATCAACACTGAGCACACACAACATCAAATACATATCAGAATGAGAATGAATGCAATGCATGTGATATGTATATATGCACTGGCCATATGTACCCGATATACACACGCTGCTACAGTAGCTGCTTCAAGTGACCCATGAGGGACTCATGAGGTCCATATACCCATCTGAAATGTACCATCGAATCCCAGCTTTGTGGCTGTAATATCATAATCATTTGAAATTTCTCATCGGATCCCTAGATATATGGTTGTAGTGTTATCATCACTCTTTTACCGTGTACCATATCCAGTAATCGACTTTACAAGCCCCTCACAGTAATAACTCAACAGTTCAAATACCAATAATAAAATGTATGAATGATATGGATATGCGTACATCATGCAATCAACATAATCAACATAATCAGTATCTATCAACTTCTATTCAAGTGTCTTAGATGAGATATGGATTGATGAATGCATGATAAGTCAAATCAGAATATCACAACAATAGATACAAACTCAAGTAAACAGAAATCATACCAACCTAAGCGGACTCTTTCACTGCACCTCGTGGCCCGAACGCTAAACACATAAACTCCTTCACATGCATCATTCTAGTTCATTAGTTACCCAATTAAGTTCACTGGTACCCGTATTAGTGTTCGTCACCTCATTAATACGGGACCCCCTAATTCCCTATTACTCCCATTAGTTATTAAACCAACACATAAACACTATAATATAAGGCAAGTTGAAACTTAATAGACCTTAATATAGTATTTATGTGTTTGTTTAATAACTAATGAGATTAATGGGGAATTGGGGGTTCCGTATTAGTGAGGTGACGAACACTAATACGGGTACCAGTGAACTTAATTGGGTAACTAATGAACTAGAATGATGCATATGAATAGGGATGGCAACGGATCGGATCTGGATCAGATCCTACTAGATCCAGATCCAAATCTATTTTTCATACCTGGATCCAGATCCAGATCCATCGGGTCCATAAAAATCAGATCCAAATTCGGATCCACCGGGTCCATGGATCGGATCTGGATCTACATGTAATTTTTTTTTGCTTGAATAATATTCCCACATGTTGAAACTTTTATGACAAAATGAAATGCAATTTGATTGAAAAAAATGATTGAGTTCATTCAATCAACCTAAACAAACATGACACCATTCTTCCAAAATAATGAACAAAGTTTTAACATCACAAGAAAATAAAGACGATTGACTTCATTAGTGATGTTGAACATGTTGCAACTTTGAGCTAATTTTTGGAGGCTTTAGTGATGCTCCACCTGTAGTTCTACTGATTAACTCCATTAAACACCATAAAACACCATAAAATAATGTCAGTCATATATCAAAAGTTCCATTTTTTTTTGCTGATCAAACAAACGAGAGAAAGATACTTAAAGCTTACGACTAGCAGATTCAAGAAAGGGAAATTTAAAGAAGAGTGATAATTTTTTTTTATAGAAATGAAAATATGAGAAACTGCAGAGAGCATATAGGTAAAAGAAATGAAACTTCAAAGACAAATTACATGGTTGTGTGACTTGTGCCTTATCCTGGTTCAACATTTTACCCAATACATAGATTATGAAAAAAAATAAGAAAATACTTATAAAATTACATTCTAGGTTATGGATATATTTAATAAAAAATGGATCCACGGATCGGATCTGGATCGGATACGGATATCAAATACAAGATCCAGATCCAGATCCGATCCATCAGAAACGGATCCGGGTCCGATCCAGATCCGTCGGGTCCAAATTTTGAAGAACCATATCCTATAAAATGGATCTGGATCCACCGGATCCGGACCGAGTCCAAGATCCACTGCCATCTCTACATATGAATGAGTTTATGTGTTTAGCCTTCGGGCCACGAGGTGCGGTGAAAGAGTCCGCTTAGGTTGGAATGATTTCTGTTTACTTGAGTTTGTAGCTATTGATGTGATATTCTAATTTGACTTATCATGTATTCATCACTCCATATCTCATCTAAGACACTTGAATAACAGTTGATAGATACTGATTATATTGATTATGATGATTGCATGGTATCCGCATATCCATATCATTCATACTTGGTACAATTGTAGAATCTTTAATTGAACTGGTTAAATTGCTCAAAAATTGTATAAATTGACTAACCAAGCAAGAAGAGAAGTATTAGGAGTACCAAACATCGCCACCGCTATAGTTAGGTTTGATCGACGATGATGCTGGGTACACGTGCTTCCCGTACTCACTCTACACTTGCTTCACTCTATGTGCAGGTACTGAGCCGGACTCTAGCGGAGGAGCTTTAACAGTATTTTCTATGTCCTTTAACCCGCAATAAGTGACATGACATGAACATGACATGAATGGATCTAATAACCCATAATGGGTAACATAAAGGAATCGTCCTAACTGGGCGAAGCGATCCTTATCCTACGTTAGCATACGTAGTTTCAGTTATTAAACTTTCTCGGTAATATATGCAACTCCCAAAACATAAACATAAATCTATGGAACTGTAATATAAGGCAAGTTGAGACTTAATAGACCTTAATATAATATTTATGTGTTTGTTTAATAACTAATTGGAGTAATAGGGAATTGAGGGTCCCATATTAGTGAGGTGACAAACACTAATACGGGTACCAGTGAACTTAATTTGGTAACTAATGAACTAAAATGATGCATGTAAATGAGTTTATGTGTTTAGATTTTGGGCCACGAGGTGCAGTGAAAGAGTCCGCTTGGGTTGGTATGATATCTGTTTACTTGGTTGGTATGATATCATGTATTCATCACTCCATATCTCATCTAAGACACTTGAATAACAGTTGATAGATACTGATTATATTGATTATGTTTATTGTATGGTGTCCGCATATCCATATCATTCATACATTCTATTATTTGTATTTGAACTGTTGAGTTACTGTATGAGAGGCTTGTAAAGCCGGTTACTGGATATGGTACATGGTAAAAGAGTGATGATTGATAATAACACTACAACCATAGAACTGGGATCTGATAGTACATTTCGGATGGGTATATGGACCTCATGAGTCCCCCATGGGTCACGTGAAGCAGCTATTGTAGCAGCATATGTATACTGGGTACATATGGCCAGTTCATACATACATATCATCTGTATTGTATTCATTCTCATTCTGATAGATATTTGATGTTGCGTGTGCTCGGTGTTGGTCTTTGGTAAACTATATGATCTTATGACTTGTTAGAGGGTAATACTGATACGTGAGGCTCATATTGATAACATACTGAGAATCGAGATGAGATTTGTGAACCTGGATAATACTTGTACATTGTTGAACCGTAGAACTAAAAGATTGAACCTTTAATGGTAAACTTATTGAATTAATGAAAAGAAGTAATCTTTGAGGGTTTAGATATCGATTTGGCTAAGGTTGGAGTCTTATTGCTAAACTTATCTTAATTGAGGCAAAATTATAACCTTTATGTGTCCGTTGAAGAGTGATGGACTTATGACTTGGTAAAATTATAGAATCTTTAATTGAACTGGTTGAAACCAATAAAAGTGAATTCACTACAGTACTTTATGTATTGATATTGGTTGATGGATTTGTAAGTCAAGGTAGGAGAATGATTCTTCAGCTAATGGATCATAGGCAATGATGCTGGTATGGAATTGTATGGGAGCGTTAACGGAACTTCGTAAAGGGTAAGTAAGATCATCCTACAGTTTATAGACCAATACAGTAATGTGTTGTAATATTACATTGACAATAATGGATCTCGTTGGGGTAGTAGAGATTGGTTAGTGCTTCTGGTGGGAAAGGCTTCGATAAAGATTGTTCATATGATGCACTTGATTTAGAGAAGTATCTAGCTTTGAGATTCAAGTAGGGCAAGGAAAACCTTCGATTGTTCGAGTTTGTGATTTACTACTATCTCCAGGATTGAGTAGGCTATTTTGCAATATTTATGATATATTGATACACTCTCGAGTGAGCTTGAGTGTTTTTTTATCGATAGCAGCGAATGCTATTTTGGATAGAGTATGGCTAGAAGGAGCTCACACTAAGTTAGATAGAGCAAAAGAGGGTCATGTCAAGTCGGTCCGCTAACGCATTATCTTCCTATTTATATGGAAATTGAAGAATTAAAATAAAGACATGTCTGGTTTGAAGCAACATGATTATTAGAGTAAAGTGTGAATTACGATGGAATTATCTCGCATTATTTCAGATAGGGTGTAATTGCTGATTAGGCTGGAAGAAGGAAATCCACATGAGTTGACTAAGTGTTATGGCAAAGCGCAATAGAAATTTGTGATTGACGATCATGAAATTCGGGTTTCAAATGACTAACGTGGATAAAATTTATGGAAAGACGACTTGCGTTCTACCAATGTGGTTAATTTCATGTCATTCTTGAATGAACAAGTTAGAGTTGATTAATAAGAGGGAAGCGTGAAATCTCTTAAGTTTGAAGGTTAAAGTCACATTTTGAAGCAAATTCATGATAGTAGATTACGTCGAAGCATTACTGGCTGGATAACATGGTTGGGTACATAAAGTATTAATGACTTGAGGATATCTGTGCATGATAAGGCACATGTATTACAAGAGTTGATACTTTGGATCTGCTATAAGCGTAAAAAAAGTCAATACAATCATAGATTCAATAGTTATGAAAGGGAGGTACGAGGCTTCAGGCCTTGGATCGAAGTATTTGGAGTAATGAATGAGTTAAGTGAAACCGCAAAAAGGAAAATTTGATGTGTTTAGACTCTATGGAGTTCCGTCAGACTTTCGTATCAGTTGAGAGTTGAGAACAAGAAGATTTATGTTATAAGATGTAGTTCCTCGGTACTAAGTTGATGACTTGGGTAGATTTTTGACTTTTAAGGTCAGTAATGTCAGCGTGACGTTGAATATTTACGAGCAACGGATTGAGATCAGTCACCGCATATTTATGAGAGTTCTATGATTGATTTGTGAAGGATTGAAGTTAGTTTGGGTGACTATTGGTGACATTCGAGGAGTTGTGCACTTTGCACCAGATCAGGATCGTCCACATATCGCGGGATGGCTTATGTTTACATTTCCATGATTGATGACTAGTCCAATAATTAATTCTGGAAGATTTGTTAGATTTGCAGTTCAGAACAGAGATTTGACAGAGTTACCAGACTTTATTGGTAGTTTGCAAGTTGATTTGATGATATTTTATTGATCTGACTATTCAGATAGTTTTAGTGGTCTATGCGGGTACTTAGTGATGGCTTGGGAAGGTGCAAATGGATATGGGAAACCCTGGGATGATCAGATTATTTTTTACAGATTTGGCAAATCAAGATAGTCACTGGGATGATGCGCATATCACGATATTTAGAGGTCTAAGAGGAATTGGATGATGAGAGTTAGCTCAATAGTTGTAGCTCGATGAAAAGGGACTAACATATTTGGAATTAGCCTAATTGGCCTTGGGTAAGGTCAGTTATTTTATGGAAAGTAGACATGTCCATCAGGTCGGGGACCCGCCCGGCCCAAAAAAATCAGGGTCAGGGTCAGCTTATATCTGACCCGTGATCTACCTGACCCGAAAAAGAGGGGACCCGATCAGGGTCGGGCCAGGGTCAAAATATTTTACCCGTCTGACCCGGCTCGGCCCGACCTGACCAATGACCCGACCCTGACACGTTCATATTATTTTTTATTTTATTAATGTTTATTTAAGGTATATTTTTAAAGGTGATTGTGATTTTAGAGTCAAAATTTTGATCATACTATGTCTATGTAATAAACTGAAATGTATCTAAATTCTCTTTGGTTTAATCCCAATATATTATTATTTTCCATTGCAAAGTGACAATGAAATACAAATATGAGTTTAAAAGATACTTTATTACGAAATTCTATAAAATGTTTATATATTTTACTCCCAGTTTGTGCACTTAAAAGATTATAATTAATAATTTTGATAACTAATATAGGTGAAGGAACAAACGAAGAAGAATCTTTTCGTTACTAATATGATTTGACTATTTTTTCATTACTAATATGTTCATTTGTATAGTAAATTTCATTAACACCTTAAAAAATAAGTAATAAATTTTAAAGATGAATGCCTTTTATGTGATAAAAGATATAGTAAAGTGATTTTGTGTGATAATTATTAAAGTTAGACGACTGTTATTTTAATAAAAAAAAATTATTTTGTTTTGTAGAGCGGGTCAGGTCCGACCCGTGACCCATAGGATCCCCGAAGGGTCAAGATCGGGGTCGGGCCAGGGTTGGGCAAGCAGGAAAAAAAAGCCATTTGACCCGACCTGACCCGACCCGAGCTTTGAACAGGTCTAATGGAAAGGATGGGAGTTGGCTCAGAACCAACAGATTCTTTCTGATAGAGTGAGTTATGATTTAGACTCACGACATATGACGACATGTTTTCTATGAATTCTTAGTACTAAAGATGACTTTGGGTGGTGAACAAGGACAAGTAAAATCAGAATATTTGATCGATACAAGCTTGGTAATGGATTGCGGTTACAACTAAAGGATTGAAGTGTTCATGATAGAATTCGTGGAATAAATCAATTTCATTCAAAGGTGTGGTTAGAATAAAAGTCAAGGAATTTGAGCGGCGTCAGTTCAAATATAAGGAAATCAGTTGTGAAAGAATTTTTGGTTTTTTTATTAAGTCAAGGAAAGTTCTGACTAGTAAAGCGGAAAAGTAGTGATATCGGCGTGATTCTTGCATGTGAAGTCTTTCATGAGGTTTATGACAGAGGTTCTTCTGCTACTCAACAACTTTGATGCTTTTCTTTACCGTTCGAGGACGAACGTGTGTTTAAGTGGTAGATGATGTAATGATCCGTTCGATCATTTTAGACTTTTGTACTTGTTTTCCTAAGAATGCCCTTCCCGTAGATTTATTCCAGTAATTATGACTTATGGGATGGGTGGCACAGTTCCCGAGGTAATCGGGCGAGTTTTAGATAGATTTTAGTAAGCTTGAAAGGTTTAAGTTAAAAAGTAGAAGAGGTTCGACTTAAAATTGACTTTTGGATAAAAGTATCTTTTTTAAAGTTTCATCGATTCCTTTAGGTCCGAAATGCGATTTATGATGTAGTCGAGTCATTGGTTCTGGTCTCGAGGGGTTCATGTGAGATTTGAGTACTTGTGGAGATTTTTGTCATTTTGAGAAAGTTACGATATTTTCGTGGATAAGTGTGTCTTAACAAATCGTATGGATGTTTCGACGATGCGAGCAACTTCATAGTTTGTTTTATAGTCAAGTTACACTCTTGGTTGATGTTCATGGGTTTCCCAACGAGTTTCGGGTCGTTGGTGGAGAAACTAGTAAAAGTGAGGATTAGAGTTGACCACGGTCAACATCGAGTCAATACAACTTTTTTTCAAGTATTTTGATGGAGCTAGCATGTCCGGAGCAAGTTTTATGATAAAAATGCATATTAGGGTTGTGTTCGGGAGGTTCCGGATGAGTTCCGACGGTCGAATCTGAGATTTGAACACACTAGAAAAATCTGGTGCCCATTTGCTGGTTTTATCCTTCGCGATCGCGTGGCACAGACCGCAATTGCGAGATTCTGCCACAACTGCTCAATGCGGTCACGATGCCTTAGGCTACGATAAGGTATAATTTTTTGGGGTCACGCGATGGCGTGAGGGGACCCCCGGTCGCGATTGAGAGGACTGCTGGGCAGAATAAAAACCCCAATTCAAACCTAATTGTTCATAATGCAATTTTTAGAGCTCGAAATTGGGTGATTTCAATGGCGTTCTTCATATTTCTTTGCGGGGGTAAGTTTCTAACATCCCTTTTATCATTCTACATTGGATTATTATGGAATTGAATCATAGAATTCATGATTTGAGCTTGGAATTTGGGGTTTGCCATTAAAATTGGTTTTTGAGTAAAATTGGTAAATTGAAGGTCGATTTATGGATGGATTTCAAAGATATTCGACATTCTTACTAATTAGACTATGGGTAAACCAATTTCACCATGAAATTCTAGTTTTACCCTTGTGGGTTCGGGGTTGGCTTTTGGGCCCGTTTTTGGAATCCAAAATAAAGTATAGCAATATGGATATCGTTGGACTCGTTTAACTCCATAGGTTATTATTTTGACTAGATTGAACTTGTTTGGTAAAGTTAGATGCGGGGAGTGTTCAGGAGGTTTATTCTTCACACAGACAGAGCTTGGAGTCGTTCGTGAGCTATAGGACTGTAATATGAGGCAAGTCGAGACTTAATAGACCTTAATTTAGTGTTTATGTATTTGTTTAATAACTAATGGGAGTAATGGGGAATTGAGGGTCCTGTATTAGTGAGGTGACAAACACTAATACGGGTACGAGTGAATTTAATTTAATTAGGAAAATAATGCATGTAAATGAGTTATTGTGTTTAGCTTTTGGGCCAAGAGGTGCAGTGAAAGAGTCCTCTTAGTTGTTATGATTTCTGTTTACTTGATTTTGTAACTATTGATGTGATATTCTGATTTGACTTATCATGCATTCATCACTCCATATCTCGTCTAAGACACTTGAATATTAGTTGATAGATACTGATTATATTGATTTTGTTGATTGCATGATGTACACATATCCATATCATTCATACATTCTATTATTGGCATTTGAACTGTTGAGTTACTGTTGTGAGGGGCTTGTAAAGCTGGTTACTGGATATGGTACATGATAAAAGAGTGATGATTGATAATAGCACTACGGCCCTAGAGCTGGAATCTGAAGGGAAATTTCGGATGATTATGATATTACAGCCACAGAGCTGGGATCTGATGGTATATTTTGGATGGGTATATGGACCTTATGAGTCCCCCATGGGTCACGTGAAGCAAAGCCCATCGTAGCAGCGTGTGTATACCGGGTACATATGACCAGTGCATACATACATATCATCTGCATTGCATTCATTCTCATTCTGATATGTATTTGATGTTATGTGTGCTCAGTGTTGATCTTTGATAAACTATATGATCTTATGACTTGTTAGAGGGTAATACTGATACTTGAGCCTTATAAATTCTGTTAGGTTGAGTTGTGAGACTTGATGGGACTAGACGTTCGGTTATGGGGTTTAGACTATTAATGACGTATTGTGAACCGAGATGAGACTTGTGAACCTGGATAACACTTGTATACCATTGAACCTTTAATGGTAAACTTATTGAATTAATGAAAATAAGTAATCTTCGAGGGTTTAGAAGTCGATTTGGCTAAGGTTGGAGTCTTATTGCTAAATGTATTCTAATTGAGGCAAAACTATAACCATTATGGTGTCCTTTGAAGAGCAATGGACTTATGGCTTGGTACAATTGTAGAATTTTTAAATGAACTGGTTAAATTGCTCAAAAATTGTATAAATTGACTAACCAAGCAAGAAGAGAAGTATTAGGAGTACCAAACATCGCCACCGCTATAGTTAGGTTTGATCGACGATGCTGTTGGGTACACGTGCTTTCCGTACTCACTCTACACTTGTTATACTCTATGTGCAGGTATTGAGCCGGACTCCAGTGGATGAACTTTGACAGTATTTTCTATGTCCTTTAACCCGCAATGGGTGACATGAATATGAACATGACATGAATGGATCTAATAACCCTCAATGGGTAACATGAAGGAATCGTCCTAACTGGGCGGAGCGATCCTTATCCTACGTTGGCATACGTAATTTCAGGTATTAAATCTTCTCGGTAATCTATTCAACTCCCAAAAGATGAACATAAATATATTTGGCTTGTAAGCCTATGAATTTCATAAACGTGACTTGTAAATATAATTTAACATGGATATAAATACATAATATAACTTGTGTGAAAATATGTATACTTTCATGGATTGAGTAATAATTATTAATGACTTGTAATTAAGAACCCATGGAATTTAAAATATGTGTTCATGGATTACAGACAGGGTCATAAAAATTATAATGACATATCTTGAATACAATTAACGGAAACATGGTATAAGTATATATATATATATATATATATATATATATAATTAGAGAAAAATCCTAGGTCATGAGGAAATTCATATTTCATGTATTAAAAGTGGTGTGGGGAAGAACGATGATGTTCCCACATGTGGATAGAAGCTCTACATAACTTAATCGCTCCAAAACTTGTAATAAAGGTCTAAACTTTGAAGAAGAACCCAAAAGTGTGAACCTTGAGCCTTGAGATGGGTTTTTTGAAACCCTAGGTTTGAAACAATGATTTTTTACTTAGAATTCATGCGTATACGCTAGAATACACTTGGAGTATACTTACCTTAGTGTCTGAGAATGACGGGAGGAGAGAACCTTCGTGCTAGGCCTTTGGAAAACGTGAAAACTAATTTTTAGAACTAATTTCGCGTATTTATACTGTCCAGTCGTCGGGGGTTTCTACGCTCATAATGTACGTCCGTACAATTTTTACGGTCCGAACATAATTATACAGTCCATATAAACTTACCATCACTAGATTGAGAATTCTAGGGATTACCAAAAGCTGAGGGGTCCCCTACGGTCTAATTGTACGATCTGTATAAGCCTTGGCGTACATTTTCTAAATTACTGCACTGAACGATTTTAACTTCATAATTCTCATCTCGGTTTTCTAAACTCCTGAACCATGAACAAGGTTTAGTATGAATGTACGAGATATTACACAAAGTTTTCAAAGTAAGAAGTTTATACGATTATGAATCGTGCTTCAAAATTAATTCGTTCAAGGGTCATGGGGACTGAATGACATGATTACATGAAAACATGAGCATGGTTCATGAGACATGAGTAATGAATACATGAACGTGAAATATGAGACATGGATACGCACGGGACATGACATGAATATTGAAGGCATTTACCTTGTACGCTTTCTGCTTGCTTATCAAATAAGTGTGGATATCTGGACTTAATGTTCTCTTCGTCTTCCACATGTAGCCTCCCAACTTTTTGACTTCTCCATAATACTTTTCCTGAGGCAACTTCCTTAGTCCTCAACTTACGAACCTGACGATGTAGAATAGCTACATGGATCTCTTTATAGGTTAGGCTATCCTTAACTGTGATGGATTCGATAGGAACAACTAGCGACGGGTCTCCCATAAACTTCCTCAACATAGATACACGATACACCGGGTGTACAACAATTAAATCTTGTGGCAATTCCAGCTCATAATCCACTTGGTCAATCCTCTGTACGATCATGTATGGTCCGATATATCTGGGACTGAGTTTTCCTTTATTTCTAAACCTCATGACACCTTTCATAGGTGAAACTTTCAGAAACATACAATCATCAACTTGAAACTCTGTCTCTATGCCTTACGTCTGAATAAGGCTATGCCTCCAAACGTCCGAATAAGGCTTTTGGCGACTCTGAGTTGTTTCCAAATGCTCCTGAATTAACTTGACTTTCTCTATGGCACCGAGGATGAGGTCGTCCTCTATGTCGGTCCTCGACCCCCCGTGCATATGCCGGACACGAGCAATATCCATACCCGGTGAAGAGCTACCTCCATACATCCATCGATCGATAATGGTCCGGCCCCATCACAAAGCGATGCACCCTATCGCCATATCTGCTACAATAGTGGGTGCATATCGGCCAATGAATCAAACTCCGGGCTATACTCACGAATGGTCCCGCCACTCGCCTCAATCGTAAGAATCGTCCACTCTAGCTCTCCTCATCTCTCGGAGGCAAGAAGTGACCAAGGAAGGCCTCTATAAACTCCTCTCATGTAGCTGGAGGAACATCCTCTCCCCTGGACAACTCCCAAGACTCATACCAGTTTGTAGCTATATCCCTCATCCTATACGAAGCCAACTCCACGAGACTCGGTCTGCGAAGCCCCGATTACCCTTAAGGTACGCCGCATCGCCGGATAAACTCCTGCGGGTCCTCCTCGGGCCGAGACCGAAAAACTCGGAGGGTTACTCACGACCCGACCCGACGAGGCCGCGACTAACCGCCCTAATGACGTCATTACACTAACCTCCTACGTATAAGTATGGTCACACATAATCCAACTAGACACACTTAATAAGTTTGAAATTCGCGACTAACCGCTAATAACGTCATTACACTAACTCGCAATATCAACATATGCATAACGCCGCAATATCAATATATGCCGGGTAGGCGAGCCGACAAGGCTTCCTTTACCCCCGAATGTACCGCCTCCCGAGGAGTCACAACTAGCCAACACAATATACAGCAAGCCGACAAGGTGCCAACAAATAATATAACATATACACGGGAACACCCCCAACATAGAGTACAATGATATGGATGACCAAAACAGAGTTATAACCCTTACATAAGTACAACCCACCACCTGTCTACAGACCTCTATAAGAAGAACAACGACATATGACGGGACGGGGCCCCGTCGTGCCCCTAAATACAAACATAAGTCTAAAAGAGGTTCAAGAACCAAAATGACAAAGCTCTAGATCAAAGGAGCTTCCCAACCTTTCGCCGAGTAGGGACCTAAACCGGAGGATCACCAACCGAGCACACGTACCTGCGGGCATGAACGCGCCCCCCGAGGAAAGGGGGTCGGTACGAAATAATGTGCTTGAGTATGTAAACATGAAATACGCATATGAGATCATAAGTAGCCAACGAAACATGAGATCGGTATAAAAGTCGGGATCCAAATCCAACTATGCCATAAACAATAAAAGTCGGTTGCCTTATAAAAATGAGAGTCAAGTCAAGAAAACATGAGTGTACGTCCATATACATATATATATACATACGTAACGTAACCGGCCCACTAGTGCGGGACTCGGTGGAATCATATCATAACCCGGCCCATGCGGGACTCGGTAAAGTCATCTCTCATCTATGGATCCATCCTACGTAACCGGCCCTCTAGTGAGGGTCTCGGTGAACAATGCAAGGTGTGCACGAGTCGTAACCCGGCCCGGGACTCGGTGAGGTGAAGTAGTAACACTTAGCACGAGTAGATATCGTGAGTAACCATATGCAAGTAAAAATTATCATCTGACTCTCAATGAAATCATTGTAATAATGTCATAATAAACTATTTGCTGAAAAATCATAGGCACTTCTCATTACAATCCTCTTTAGGAATTAAACTGTATAAGAATCAAGTACGCCCGACGTACCCTCATTAAATAAAAATCATGCCAAAGAAAGAAGGAATAGTTCACATACATCTTAGACGAACTAATCAACTCTATATTAGAGTACGTCTCGATTTAGAACTTCAACCTATAATAATGGTAATACGTTAATCAATTCTATGATCACTAGCATACTTTATATCGAATAACGACTTCTTATTCTATAAAAATTCGGGTAGCACTTCCCCTGTTTATACATGTTTCCACAACTTCCAAACGAGGCTAATAACATCAATAAACAAGCACCAATTAAGGGCACAACCAAAACAACAATAAAGGGAATTTACACACCCACTTCTCATGTAAATTTAGTCTCTTAATCCACCTTAAAAATAGCCCACAAAATAGCTCATGTTCCAACAACAACGAGGGTAGAATGTGAAGCCTTTCTATGCCTTTCCACACCCTTATTCCTTTAGTACTTACCTTAGCAATTACCACACTTAAACATGCATAATGGTGACTAAATTTTTAGAATTATAACACCACAAAACAGTCCCTAAAACAGTCCATATACATCACAACATGTCCAACAATTTCATGCAAGTTCTTGGCCACAACATGTCATAATTCCATAACTCTTATCTTAATTCCTATAATCCAAATTTTGGATTTTAATACTTCCATATAACTAATTCCAACTAAATCTCCATGTTTCCTTTCAATTTCATCATGCAATTAGTGATAATAATAACCACAATAACCAACGAATCCAACAACACCAAAATATGTCCCAAATTGGCAACTAGCCAAAAATGGTCACATGCAATGCTTAAATTCCAATTCTTCCTTAACACAAATTCATTACCTTAATTCTAACAACATGCATTCCAATTTTATCATAGAAAGAAGAATTTTTATACCTCAAATTCGTCAAAACAGTCCGCAAACTTCTGTCACTGTTTGTCCGAAGATTCCCCACTGTTTTGTAATTTTTCTCCTCCTTTTTGTTCACTTCTTCAACTCCAATTGACATGCAGGTGTTCTACAATGTTAAGCCATCATCCCTACACGTTTTTCTTCCAAAATTTCATCCCAAAAATCCTAATTTTTCAAGGAGTTTTCGCCCAAGCGTGGTTGTTTTGCCACTGTTTTCTCCACTGTGTTTGGTGTTGTTTTGCTTCTAATTTTTGGTGAAAATGTAGTCTAGGAAGAGAAGATAACAACCTTAATTTTGGTTATGGGTGGAGGGTGATTTTCGGATTAGTGTAGAGGAGAGAATAGGAGGAGAGTTTGTTTTTTTTTTTGTTTTTGTTAAGTGTAGAAGAAGATGAAGAGGTAATGTAAGTTTATAACCAAAAATCTGATTTTCCTTCTTACACTTTGGCCCCCAAGTTCTTCAATTAGTAAATCTCAAACCCACTTCTTTTAATTCCGAGAATTTCATAAGCCTCATATCCTCAATGTCATAATTTTTTTTATACAATACTATTCCGGGATAGCATCCGTTTATACACTAATTTCCCGTATTAACATATGTAAGCGTTCCTTATATTCAATATCCGAATCTTGCTTTCTTAATGACGTTCTTAATTATCGTCTTAATCTTACGAGGTGTAACACCACCATACTAGATGTGGCGTCTGATCTATGCCCGATCAGCTAAGCTATCTCGCACCTTATCGGGGTACGAGACATGAACATGATATGAATAGATCTAATAACCCACAATGGGTAACATGAATGAATTTTCCTAATTGGGAAGAGCAATCATTATCTTACGTTGTCATACGTAGTTTCGAAGGTTTTAAACTGATAAGTCGTGAATTTTAAGATTTTTAACACTTACTCCTTATACTTTTTGATGTCTTTTAAGCAAGTTTCATCTTTATTTATAGTGTTTTCATGTGTTTTTAGGTATTTGATGCTAAAGGAATAAAAGAGAACGGAATAGTAGAAAAAGTCCATAACAACACTTGAATGCGATGGAGATGCTGCACCGCAAAAATTATATGCAGCCGCAAACTCTGAGCCGAAAAGTTAACAAAATCAAGCCCTATGCGATGAGTATACGACACCGCAATCTCTCAAATGCGATCGCATACTCTCGAGAAAATCAACCTGTGCGTTGAATAAAAAAGGCAGAAATACAACACAAATGCAGCACTGCATACAAGAAATATGATCGCATACCCAAAGCTCAGACAAAATAGTGAAAAAGGACAAAATGATGAAAATGTGGTATCTTCTGAAGTATGCGACGCATTCCTAAGAATGTTGCACCACATACATGATGCATACCGAGCGGGAAGAAATTTGGCCACGAGAATGTGGCCATAATGCGATCACATACTCTTGACGGGGCTGCATTCTGGTCGGCGCATTGCGACCCGTCGGCTATTATTTTATACTTTTTGTCCCTTTCATATAAATATTTGACAAAGATTTCTGAGCTCATTATTTTAGACATTATTCTCTGAGCACACTTTTACCTTTTTGTATTGAAAAAGAAGCCTTTGGATTGTTGTAAGGATATGATTTCTTTTAATTCAATTAAAGCTTTTATTTACTTTACATTGAATATGAGTAGCTAAATTCTTAGCTATTGTTGTGGGGCCAAAGGGGTTTGGTATGTGATTGGGTTGCAATTAATTCATTGGGTTACTTGATGATTCTCCAATAACTCTTTATTTTATATTATTTATTAATGGTGGCCAACATTAATAGTGCCTAAATTCTTTAATTAGCCTGGAAAAGTAGGTAAAGATTAGGAAAAGAGTTATTGGCAAGGATTTGGGGCTTTAACCCCCATCTAATAGCTAGGGCTACGAATAGTCTAGTTAACTTGAAATCAAATTGGGTGTTTTTAATTGCACATCTTAGGACTTGGAAAAGCCTTTGATGAATTTCTCAATTGGGTTTGAAATTCTTTTGATAACCCATTTAGCCCATTATTTAGAACTTGAATGTTACCTATTTGAATTAAAAAATAGTGTAATTGCACCCTTTCCCCGAAGTCATCACCACCCTAGTCGTCTCAATTTAATATTTAAATGCAATTACTTGATACTTTGCTATTGAATATTTCTCAAATCAAATATGTGTTATTTTGCAATACAAACATAGTTATAAACAATCAAACATTTATTCCCCTTTTTCCTTTGAAATATAGGCTAATAGTTGAGACTTGCAATTAACTTGACGTTTCTCATCGTATTTCCTGTGGGATTCGACCCCAACCTTCATTGGATTTTTTATTTGCTAACAACAGTTATACATCCTTATCGGAGGTGTAATTTTGGCGTATCAATTTTAGCGCCGTTGTCGGGGAATACAGTTGAGAAAAAAATTATAAATTAGTGTAATTCTCTACTTTGAGTCTTTATTTCTCATATCACGAGCCTCCGTATTTCAACCCTCACCACTTTAATAAAATGCGAGTTTCCACATTAACACCACTCTATTACACCTACTTAGCACTAAGGGCCTATTTGGAGGTCTTGCAACTGATGACCCAGATAGGCACCTTAGAAAGTTTCTTGGGGTGTGTGCCACCAACCATCAACCCAACATCTCAAGTAAGGTCGTTAAGTTGAGTATCTTCCTATTATATCTCACGGGAGAGGCCACCGCATGGTTGGATGATCTTTCGGTCGGCTCCATTACCACTTGGGCAGAGTTGACCGATGCATTCCTCAAGAAGTATTTTCCTCCATCCCTGATGTTGTAACTCCGTGATGAAATCAACAACTTTCATCAACTTCCTAATGAGTCACTTTATGAGGCTTGGAATCGATTTAAAAAGAAGGTCAAAAGTTATCCAAAGCATGAGTTACCCGATATAATGCTTCTCTAAATATTCTATAGGTCACTTGACTCGATCAACAAGTTGGTGGCTAACAATATTGCGGAGGGGACCATTATGGACAATTCTTATGATGTGGTAATTGCTCTACTTGACAAGCTAACCGAGACAAATGAAGCTTGGCATACTAGAGAGTCGAAAGTAGTTGGAGGAAGTTCTTCCAAATCCTTGTTGTCTAGAGAGGCGATCAGGAGGGAATAATAGAGAGATGAAATAATGGAAAAGTTAATCATGCAAAGTGATCTTCATACTAAATATGTCATAGGATCGGGGTCTAAAAAGGTGAATGTGATTGGGTCTTGTGAAGGGGGCTCTCCGGATGAATAATGCTACCAAGTATATGATGAAAAAGCTCATTTCGTGAACAATCAAGGGGGGTTCCTGGCCTAACTACCAAGGTCCTAATCAAGGGGCTTGGCGGCGAGGTCAAGGGAATCAAGGTTAGAACAAAGATCAAGGAGGCTCGAATTGGAGGGACAACAACAAAGGGGTTACCACAACAACTATAAAAAACACCGAAGCAATAATCCTTATGTTCCACCAAAGGGCAACCAATATATTTCGAACCAACCATCAACTAGTGATCGCGGTAGTTCAAAGATTGAAGATATTCTCTCAAATGTGTTGAGAAAAGTTAATCAACCGACACAGTTGTCAAAGAGATGAAGGATGATATGAAGAGTATAATATATGGTATGAGCAATATGGGGCAAGTTGTTAGCTATCACTCAACTTTTATCAAGCAATTAGAATCCCAACTTAGCCAAATCTCGGCTACCCTTAACCAAAGACAAAGAGGTACACTCCCAAGTGACACGGTAGTAAATCTAAGAAATAATGGTGAACATGCTTGTAAGGCCATCACTACTAGGAGTGGAAAGGTACTTGAGGGAGAAAAGTTGGTAGAATAAGAAGAGGTTGTTGATGATGAATCACTTATTGTTGAACCAATAGTGATTGATGAAGATAGTGTACCTAAGAAAAAATGTGCTAGTATTGAAAAACACATTATCATTGAAGGAGTGATTACAAAAGATGAGATCCTGGAAGTGATAACACATATTCCAACCCCCCACCCCCACCATTTTATCAAAGGCTAGCAAAGAAAGCGGATGATGGAAAATTTATTAAGTTCATTGAGAAATTAAAACAACATTCCATTGGTTTAAGCTCTTGAACAAATGTCTGGCTAAGAGAATTTTATGAAGGATTTTGTTACCAAGAAAAGGCAAGGTAACTTTGAAATGACGGATGTGACACATCATTGTAGTGAAATTGTCATTCAATATAAAGAAGACCCTGAAGCATTCACTATTCCGTGCACCATTGGGGCTTATAAATTTGCAAAGGCATTATGTGACCTTGGTGCAAGCATCAACTTGATGCCACTTGCAATCTTCAACGAGTTGGGTTTGGGTACTCCTCATCCCGCAACTATGAGGCTACTAATGGCGGATCGAATCGTAAAAAGGCCGGTGGATATTCTATTTGGTGTCCTTGTTCGAGTGGATATATTCATATTTTTCGCTGATTTTATTATTTTGGATTGTGAGGTAGATTTTTGAAGTTCTCATAATCTTGGGATGACCATTCTTAGCCACAGAGTGAGCTCTTATTAATGTTGAGAGAAGTGACCTTAAATTCTGGATGAACAATAAAGAAATCACATTCCATATTTGCAAGTCAATGAAATAAGTGGTAGACATGAGTGTAGTGTCAGTTATTGGCACTATAGATGAAGTCGTAGAGACTACTGTTGCAAATGATTATTTTGGTGAAGTGTTGGGTGCGGTGTTGATGAACTATGATGGAGAAAATTATGAAGAATTTGAGGAGACGGTTAATTCTTTGGTTGGATTGAGGTCATACAACTACAACCCCAAGAAGCTTGATCTTGACTTACAAAACCGTGAGAATCCTCCCGCAAAACCATCAATCATTGAACCACCTACCATGGAGCTCAAACCTCTTCCTTCATATTTGAGGTACAAGTTTCTTGGTCTAAACAACACCTTGCCCGTTATAATTTTAAACCGGTTAATGAAAGAGCAACGTAAGATATTATTGGCTATTTTGAAAAGATATAAAAAGGTTATTGGATGGTCAATTGCGGATATTTAGGGTATTTCTCCCGGTATTTACACCCATAAAATCAATCTTGATGAATAATGTATTTATAGTATTGAGCATTAAAGGAGGTTGAATCCTCCTATGCAAGAGGTTGTGAAGAAGGAGATAATTAAATGGTTAGATGCCGGTGTCATGTACCCTAAAGCTGATAGTGAATGGGTGTGCCCGATCTAATGTATGCCAGAGAATGGTGGTATTACCGTGGTACCTAATGAGAAGAATGAATTGATACCAACTGATATGGTTACCGGTTGGAGGTTATGTATGGACTACCAAAAATTAAACCATTGGACAATGAGGGATCACTTCCCAATGTCGTTCATAGATCAAATGCTTGATAGATTCACTGGGAGGGACTTTTATTGGTTTCTATATGGTTATTCTGGTTATAATCAAATCACTATTATCCCCGAGGAGCAAGAGAAAACCACATTCACATACCCTTGTGGTACCTTTGCTTTTAGAAGAATGCCCTTTGGTTTATGCAATACTCCCGCTACTTTCCAAAGGTGCATGATGTCAATTTTTTTTGACATGGTGGAGGAATCCATTGAAATCTTCATGGATGACTTCTCCATGGTTGGAGACTCTTTTGATTCTTGTCTAGAGAATTTGGCTCGGTGTTGAAACGTTGTGAAGAGACCAACTTGGATCTCAATTGGAGAAAATGTCACTTTATGGTCAAGGAAGTAATTGTTCTCGGGCACAAAAATTTGGAAAAGGGCATAGAGGTTGACCAAGCCAAAGTTGAGGTAATTGTTAAGCTTTCTCCATCCATCTCCATCAAAGGTGTTAGAAGCTTTCTAGGCCATGTCGGATTTTATAAGAGGTTTATCAAAGACTTCTCTAAAGTGGCAAATCCATTTTGCAAATTGTTAGAGAAAGAGACCAAGTTCATGTTTGATGAAGCATGTCTCAAAGCTTTTGAGTATTTGAAAGAGAAGCTCACTTCGGCACCTATCATTATTGCTCGGGATTGTCAAAGTCATTTGAGCTCATGTGTGATGCTAGTGGTTTTACCATGGGGATGTTCTAGGACAAAAGAGAGATAAGATTTTTCATTCCATTTATTATTCAAGCAAGACCCTCAATAGAGCACAAATGAACAATACCATCACTGAGCAAAAGTTGCTTGTGATTGTCTATGGTTTTGAGAAATTCCAAGCTTACTTATTGGGAACTCATGTCATTGTGCACACCGATCATGCGGTGCTTCGTTATCTAATTGCCAAGAAAGATTCTAAGTGTAGATAGGTTAATATGTTGGGTCCTACTTTTGCAAGAGTTCGATTTCGAGGTTAAAGATAGAAATGGATGTGAGAACTAAGTGGCCGACCACTTGTCTAGACTTGAAGAAGGTGGGAAGCTAAGTGATGGGCTTGAAGCTAATGATTATTTTCCTGATGAGCATGTAATGGGTGGAGGTCATGGCGCTTCCAAATAATGAAGGAAAGAGTGTCACCGCATTCTTGAAAAAGTACATTTTCTCAAGGTTTGGTACTCCTAGGTATATCATTAGTGATGGGGTTCACACTTTTGCAATCGATTGTTCAAAGCTCTTCTTGAGAAGTATGTAGTTAAACACAAGGTGGATACGCCCTATCATCCCAATTAAGAGGGGAAGTGGAAGTTTCAAAAGGGAGATCAAAAGCATCTTATCCAAGACGGTCAATGTCACAAGAACCGATTGGTCACAAAAGTTGGATGATGCACTTTGAGCATACCAGACTGCTTTCAAAACCCTAATTGACATGCCGCCATATAGGTTGGTGCTTGACAAATCTTGTCATCTCCCGATTGAGCTTGAGAATAAGACTACGTGGGCCTTGAAGAAGTTGAATCTTGATTGAATTAGTGCCTCAATCTTGAGAGTAGAGAAATTGAATGAGATGGATGAATTCTGACTCAAGGCCTATTAGAGTTCGGCACTCTACAAAGGAAGCACTTCCGTGACAAAAAGATCCTAAAGAGAGATTTTAGCCCTGGGTATCATGTGTTGTTGTTCAACTCAAGACTCCAGTTGTTTTTCGAAAAGTTAAAGCCAAAATAGACGGGGCCTTTTGAGGTCACACAGGTCCCTATAAGGCCATTGAGATTGATTGTCCAAGTGAAAATCGAATCAAAGTGAATAGGAAAAGAGTGAATCATGACTTGGGGGTGCCAAATAAAGTGAAGATAATTGAGGTGATCTACCTCAACAAACCTTGAAAAATGGTTACAACGTCGTGTCGCAACATAAAATTAGGTGCTTATTGGGAGGCAACCCAACTGTTTTCTTTCTTTTTCTTATTTTAATATTTGTTTGAGTGTGTATGATGCAACGTTACAGGGAAATCTGAAGTGAAAGAGTATTGGGAGCAACCAAAACCTAAAACTTTAAGCATGGGAATTGAAAAATATGTTGAAACCATCAATGTAGAGTTTCCAGAGTGAATGTGATACCACATTCATCATTTGCAATCGCATTTTACATCGCATATTGGACCCACTATTTTCCAGTTAGCGAGGTAAAATACATGAAATTTCGAAGTGAATGCGACACCGCATTTCTAATGCGGAGCACTATGTGGCCGCATGTCATCAAACGTCGTGAGGCAGGTAAAGGTCAAATGCGATGCCGCATTCCCAGCTTGTGGTCTCATTATTCATACATCCCTAATGAGTATTTAAGGTCAAATTAAAATTCAATTTCCTACTTTCCCTCTTAAAATACTCGTATGTTACACTTCCTTACTCTTCGTAATAGACGGTTTTGGGCTTAAATCTCGCCTAAACCAACTTTAATTACCATTGTCGCACAACTCCACTGTGAATTCAACCCCATAATTTTTGGTATCTCCTCTCTCCTAGTCTCCAATCAACTTTACAGGTATGTCGCCCTTTACTCCAAAATTCTCGCAATTTACTTGATGATTGGTTATGTAAGCATGATATTTAGATTCCTTTGGGTTGTATTATTAATTTTGATGAATCCCAAACCCATGTTGATTGTATTATTGTTGTGGGGATCGGAAATGGGATATGGCAACCTAGGGTTTGATGAATTTAGGGATATATTGAATTGATTAAAATTGATATCTATGTTGATTTCTAGTGTGTGTGTGTGTGAGAGAGAAGCATATGAGTGCTATGGATGACTTAAAATCCCCAATGATTGACAGCTTAACCACTTTCTTAAGGGGATTGGTATTGGGTGTGTGTGTTGGTTATGTGAATGATAAAATTGTGCTAATAATAGTGTAGTGATTGTGTTATTTATCTATGTTAAGGGTAAAAAACTAGTTGGGGGTGGTTTGGTGTTGATTGCCATGAAAATTCACTCTGAGAACCACCATTGATGGCTGGGGAAGACGATCCAAATATGACATCGCATTTGTTGTATGCGACCGTACTTCTATCGCATACCCGTTGGATTCCTGGCAGTCACTAAGTCTTATTGCAGGAGTATGTAGCTAAAATGTGGCATCGCATTCGTAGAATGTGACAGCATTCGACGTCCCATACTCTGTTGGCAAATTAGGCAATGAAGTCGGTAAACTTGACAACTTTGCGATGTGTATGAGACACCGCATATTCTATATGCAGAGCTGTACTCAGTGAATGCAATCACATTTCACTAAGTGCAGTTCCGCATACTCTTTATGCGGCATCGTATCTACACTGCATTCTGCCAGATTTCAGTGATTTAACTATTTCTTCCCTGTTCCTTTATGAAATTGTAGTTTCTTTTTAGAATGCTTTTGATAACATAAAAACAACAAAAATATTTTATGCTTTTATTTTTACTTTCTGGCACTAATATTGCTTTCATTGCAGAATGGCTCGAGGAAAGGCTATCGTTAAATGAAATACATGCAAAGATGGACCAAAATTGGGGAAGAATCGAAAGGAACCCACTTCGTCTGAGGACCAAGAGGAGTGGACCCATGTTGAGAGACAGTCCACTACTCTCTTCTAGACGTAACCTCTATCTTAGTCTACGGAGGGAAGTAATATGACTCCCCAAATGCTAAAACAAGATTTAGGTTTGACCAAAAGCGCACCTTCAACTAGGAAAAGCAGATGAGCCTGAGGAGATTAAAAGAATCATTCCCCCGGGTCCTCGAGGAATTGAAAAATGGGAACTGGATGGTCTTCAACAAACCTCCTAGAGCATTTGTGTTTGTGCTAGTGAGGGAGTTCTATGCTAGTTTGGGAGTCCCATGGGGAAGAATAAGAAATATTTGAGAGGTAGTCAAGTTCGTGGAGTGACGATGCTGATAGACCATGAGGGAATCAACGTCATTTATTTTGGCAATAATGGTACACTACATAGGGAGTATGAGCAAAGATTCACAACGACAATATAGAAATTCAGCGGGTATTGTTAGCTAAGGTGATAGCAGCTCCAGGAACCACTCCCCCTTGGATTCATCCACGCACTCTTATTCAGAAGGCGGGCCTCAACATTGAGGCCAAGTTTTGGCTAACATTCATAAGTAACCAGTTCTAGCCATCACAAAATGAAACCTTGGTTGGTCTTCCCAAGACAGTCCTCCTCGACTGTATCATGACAGGGGTACACCTTAATGTGGGCAAGATTATCTATCATCATATCATTAATCGAGTGTAGCAGACCACACTGTCTTTACCATTCCCCTACCTGATCATCGCTTTATGCCAGAAGGAAAATGTTCCTATCTTCCGGCGGGTAGATAGAGATTGCACCCCACGGGCATTGTGGATATCCTCAAGTTGGAGGATGATGAAAATCCAAAGAAAAAAAAGAAGAAAGCAAGTGTGCATACTATTGATTTGATTGTTGAATTTGAGGAGATGGCTCGGCCTGCCACATGTACCATTTGGTGCTTATTTTGGAGTTAATTTTGCTTGCATAGTTATGAGGTCCACCACTAGTGGTGCCCCCTTACCACATCCGTAGCACCACCTCAGGGAGTCAAGCCTCCGTGTGTAGAGGCCAACAAAGATTAGAGCGGGTAGATGGGCTAGAGAAGTGAATTGAGAAGGTGGAGGCAGGGGATACCGAGGATTTGGCAAGTGTCAAGAGAGACCTTGCCCAACTTCATACTGAGTTTCATACCTCCCATACTCCATTGTTTGCGGCTATGGGTACTGTTACGGGACTATCAGATGAGAGTGTTCCGATGGAGACTATGGAGAGTAGCCCAGAGAGAGAGGCTCCTGAGGATGAGAGAGATGATGCAGGTACTGATCAGGAGGCATATGAAACTTTTGATAATTTTGAGCCTCTTATTGACACCCTGGATGATGATCTTCAGATAGCGATATCTGCTTCATTCCATACATAGCATCCGGGTGCCCGTACTGATGAAGAACTAGAAAGGGACATTCAGGCAGCCGTGAGCACTCATTGATAAATGGCAGAGAGACAAGGGAGGGGTATTGAGGCCCCTCTTCCACTGGCTGATGGTGCTAGTTCCTCCCATTCACAGTTTCAGGAGCCACTCCCCTTGATGATACCATTTCTCGTATTCCACCCACCAAGCCTGATTCAGCTCCTTCCGATGTGGCTCGACATGACACTTGATGCATTCATGGAGTGCTAACCTCTTTTTGCTTATATTTTAGTGCATTGAGGACAATGCACATACTTTTTAGTTGGGGGTGGGTCACTTGTATATTCGTGGGTGGGAGTTGATATGAATTTTGATATTTTGATACTTTGGTTTGGAAATATTTAACTATTCGGATGTTTGATATTTTATTAGTATGTTGACATTTTTTTGTGTTTTTTGTTAGTATTTTTATATTATTTTTGTGTGTCCCATGTGTTGTGGTATTAGCTATATCCTTAGTTTTTTTAGATGTGGTTCTTTCCCCAAGGATGTTAATGATCTTTTGACCCAGTGTTTCTAGGTAGTGTTGAGTCGATTCTTTCAATAATAGATAGTTGGGAAAATTCTTAAGGGAACTAAGCCTTGTGGTATCTCATTGTGACTTGTTTGGTATCAATACATTGAGATGTGTGTATGTAAATTTAATACCTCTCCAAAAAATTCAAAAGTTTTAAAAATTGAGTTTTTAAAGGATAAGAAGAATTGATTGGCAACATTTGACTCATTGTGTGACTTTTGAACCATTTTGATAAGTTTGCACAAGTTGAGTTTGTCTTAGAAGTCAATTGCTCGTCTTCTAATAATGCATATGCCATGTGTGGTGAGCTTTATTCAAAATGATTTTTGTGCTTGCTTGTGTCTACTAGAACTTGTCTGGTCAGTCTAACAACTCTTTCCTTAAGGGTGGTAGTTGGAGAAGTGAACTTAGGCATTCTTTGTGTGTTCAAAATGCAACCTTTCTAACCTTTCAAGTCTACCACAACATTAAGTGGATTATTAGTCAGCCCTTTTGAGCCTTAATCCTTTATTTGTAACCACATTACAAGCCGTAACCTTTTTGACATCTAGCCTCATTTGAACCTGTCCTTCATTGATCTCAAAATCGCAACTTAGGCCTTTGACCTAAGTTGGGGGTGAGAATCCAAGCGAAAAAGATGATAAGATCAACTTAGGCTTTTAGCCTAAGTTGGGGATGGGATGCCAAGTGTGTGAAGAAAGTAGAGTGTAGTGTAGTTGATCACAGGACCCCTCTGTTTAAAAATAGAAAATAAACAAAAAAATGGTGTGTTATTTATTGTTTTTGGATAAGAGCATGGGGGAATTGTGGAATAAAAGTGTGAAAAGAAGAGTGGCATAAAAAGGGAAGAATAATCTTGCAAAGGTTGAGAAGATAAAAGAAACAAAAAAGAATCAAATAAATGACCCCAACATGAAAAGATGTGTAGAATTCAAGGAATGAGGTGTCACTTCATATCCAAATGAGTATCCTACGTGACCATAAGCCTACATTATCACCGAAAAAATCCTTAGAGATCTCCAAATAATTACCTTTGAGTTAGAATTGAATGAAAGTAAGGGCAAGCCTATCATTTGATACTTGTTGCACTTAAGATTCTTTGTTAAGTGTGAGTGATTGCTTCTTGTCCCTTTCGTACTTTATATATATGTGTGTGTGTGTGTGTGACACTTTCTTCTTGTGAGGGCACATGTGTTATGACAAAGGGTTGACAATTGTGCTTTCTTTGCTAGCCAAAAGGAGTGTGAACAAGAGAGTGGTAACCTGTAGTCATACTTTGAGGCTTGTGTTTGCCTTGTCATTCTATCAAATACAATTCAATGATTAGGAGAGGTGGTTATGAGAAGTGAAGAAACGTGTTAATATTCTCATTATTAGTATCAACCGATAGTCATATGCATCCATCGTGTCAGTAGTCAAATCTTCTGTTTTGAGTCTTGTGTTTAAGTCGTAGTTTTGTGTTGTTGCTTGAGGACAAGCAAATGGTTAAGTTGGGGGTGTTGATAAGTCGTAAATTTTAGGATTATTAGCACTTACTCCTTATACTTTTAGATGTCTTTTAAGTAATTTTCCTCTTTATTTATAGTATTTTAGTGTATTTTCATGTATTTGACGCTCAAGGAATAAAAGAGAATGGAATAGTTGAAAAAGTCAAAACAACACTTGAATGCGATGGAGATGTTGCACCGCAAACACTATATGCAACCATAAATGGACCGCAAACTTTGAGCAGAAAAATTGATAAAATCAAGCCCTATGCGATGAGTATGCGACACCGTAATCTCTCAAATGCGGTCGCATACTCTCGAGGAAATCAATCAGTGAGCTAAACGAAAAAGATAGAAATATGACGCAAATGCGGCACCGCATATAAGAAATGTGATCGCATACCCAAAGCTCAGACAAAATAGTGAAGGAGGACAAAATAATGAAAATGTGGTATCTCCTGAAGTATGCGACTACATTCCTAAGAATGGTGCACTGCATACATTCCGCATACCGAGCGGAAATTTTTTTGGACATGAGAATGCGGACAGAATTCGACCCCATACTCTTGATGCGATCGCATTTTAGTTGGTGCATTGCAATCCGTCGGCTATTATTTTGTATTTTTTCCCTTCCATATAAATAAATGGCAGAGATTTATGAGCTCATTATTCTAGATATTGTTCTCTAAGCACACTTTTATCTGTTTGCATTGGAAAATAAGCCTTTGGATTGTCTCTTTCAAGATATTCCTTTGTCTTCATCTTCATTAATCATTGTAAGGATGTGATTTCATTTAATTCAATTAAAGCTTTTGTTTACTTTACATTGAATATGAGTAGCTAAATTCTTAGATATAGTTGTGGGGCCAAAGAGGTTTGGTATGTGATTGGGTTGCATTTAATTCATTGGGTTACTTGATGGTTCTCCAATAACTCTTTGTTTTGTATAGTTTATTAATGGTGGCCAACATTAATAGTTCCTAAATTCTTTAACTAGCTTGGAAAAGTAGGTAAAGATTAGGAAAAGAGTTATTGTCAAGGATTTGGGGCTTTAATCCCCATCTAATAGCTAGGGATAGGAATAACCTAGTTAACTTGAAATCCATTGGGTGTTCTTAATTGCATATCTTAGGACTTGAAAAAGCCTTTGATGAAATTTATCAATTGGGTTGAAAAACCTTTTGATAACCCATTTAGCCCATGATTTAGAACTTGAATGTTACATATTTGAATTGAAAAATAGTCTAATTGCACCCTTTCTCTGAAGGCATCACAACCTTAGTCGTCTCAATTTGATATTTAAACTCAATTACTTGATACCTTGCTATTGAATTGTTCTAAAATCAAATACGTGTTATTTTGCGATACAAAATAGTTATAAACAATCAAACATTTATTCCCCTTTCCCTTTGAAATATAGGCTAATAGTTGAGACTTGCAATTAACTTGTACGTTTCTCATCGTATTCCTTATGGGATTCGACCCCAACCTTCGTGGGGTTCTATATTTTCTAACAACCGCTTTACATCTTTTTTGGATGTGTAATTTGGGTGTATCATAAACCTTCTTGGTAATCTGTGCAACTCCCAAAATATGAACATGAATATGTTTGGCTTGTAAGCCCATGAATTTCATAAACGTGACTTGTAAACGTGATTTGTAAATGTAATTTAACATGAATATAAATACATAATATAACTTGTGTGAAAACATGTGTACTTTCATGGATTGAGTAATAATGATTCCGGTGTTGTATTTAAGAGCTCATGGAATTCAAAACATGTGTTCATGGATTACGGACAGGTTCATGATAATCATAATGACATATCATTAATACAATTAACGAAAATATTGTATAAGCATGAATTAGAGCAAAAACCTATGTCATGAGGAAATTCGTATTTCATGGATTAAAAATAGTGTGGGGAAGAATGATGATGTTCTCACACATGGATAGAAGCTCTACATACCTTAATTGTTTTAAAATTTGTGTGAACCTTGAGCCTTGAGATGGGTTTTCTTGAAAACCATAGGTTAGAAATAATGAAAATCAACTTAGAATTCATGTGTATACGTTAGAATCCACTTGGAATACTTGGAGTATGCTTTCCTTGGTGTATGAGAGTGACGAGAGGAGAGAACCTTCGTGCTAGGATTTGGAAAAGTTGAAAACTGATTTTTAGAATTGATTTCGCATATTTATATTGTCCAGTCGTTGGGAGTTTCTACACCCATAATGTACGATCCGTACAACTTGTACGTTATAAAGTACGATTAGTACATAATGGTATGATCTGTATAAATTGACTGTCACTGAACTGAAATTTCCAGTGATTACCAAAAGCTGAGGGGTCCGCTACGGTTTAATTGTATGGTCCGTATAAGCCCTGGCGTACATTTTCTGAGTTAGTGCACTGAACGAATTTTAACTTCATAATCTCTGTCTTGGTTTTCTAAACTCTTGAATCGTCAACAAGGTTTAGTTTGAAGGTAAGGTGTTACACAAAGTTTTCAAAGTAAGAAGTTTATACGATTATGAGTCGTGTTTCAAAATTAATTCGTTCAAGGGTCATTTGATTAGAGAACAAATTAATTCGGGATTATAATCTGCAGATTAAATAATCATAAGATATATGGGATAATATAAAATATGAATTTGATTTAAAATAATTAAAATTGAGATAAACTCTTATTTTTAATTTTTACCTTGTGTTTCTTAAATATTTTTGGGGAAAAAGCTTTAGAGAAGGGCAACTGCGCCACTTTGTTGTATTATCTCGTAATTAGTAATTCTGAAATTATTATCTCACATATATTGTAACAATAAGATACCCAATTCTACATGTGAGGTCCGGGAGGTGGAGTAAATGCACCCCTTACCCTTACCTTTTTGGGGTAGAGAGGTAAGAAAATAATTCTCATAACAGATTTGAAAAAAATGCAAGAATAACAAGCCATGATATCTCACATATATCATTGTATAAAAATAATAGATATAATGGTAAAAAATATATCTGAAGTATCACTTTTTGCGAGTTTCCTATCAATACTATCGGATGTTTGTGTTTCCTACATGGATTATCAACAACTATTTATCAAAAAACACTCTTAACTAGTATTTGATGGTGCGTGGTGTACTCTCTTATTTTGTTTTAAAAATGGTCACGTGGATCATTAAAGAAATTAATTGAAATTATTTTTAAAAAAAGAGAATTTTCGAAAACACACTTAAAGTATCACTTTTTTTTAATTTTCTACCTGAACTATTAGGTGTTTGCATTTCCTATCTGAACTATCATCATCTATTTATCAAAACACACCTCGACATTAATGAGTCAACTACCATGTGCACAAAATTTTATGGGCAATTTAAGTTGTCACGCGCCTTTTGGCGATTGTATTCAAACATTTGATCTAGTAAGCTTCGTGACGTGTTTTGTAATACAAATACAATTGTCTAAAATCTAAACCTGTGGTCTCCTATTTGATATCTGCTCGCAGAAAAGCGCTTTCGACGCACGTTGACGACGCTTGAATGTTCAAAACATCTCGAGCCATCAATGAAAGTGTCGGAAAGGTCTTCTCATTCCCCCTCCAAGATTTCAGCAAGTCTTCATGTCCATCTTCATTGATAACTTCTTGATACGGTACAGAACCCCGTAAAACAAAAATATCCAACTCGCTAATTTGGTTAGTAGTAGAGGTACGACCGCACATTCTATTTTCGAGGCTTTCAATACTAGCCGCAGAAACAAAGATGTCTTTTGTGAGGTTGTATTGAAGATGAAGAAGATGGTATGGAAGTGGTAAGTTACTAGCATTTTCTTGTTGATAAAATCTATATATATTTTTGCATTGGTGTTCTACGCTAGACAATACTTCTTCTTTAGTTTGTTCAATAGGTGGTGGGTGATTTAGATTTTTGGGACTTGGAGGTGGTAGTACTTCTATACAATCGTAAATAGTTTCAATTAGTGATTTAGTACCGTCTATTTTAATAGTAGGATTTAATACATAACCAATAATATAAATAGAGGGAATAGGAATAAAATATTTTTTTATTTTGAGAAACATTTTTTTAATAGTTTGCCTTATAATTTGGTTTTTCCATATATTCACTAAGTAATAAAAATATTAGAGTTATATAAAATAACATAGTTGAAATAGTAGGATGATATATACCGGAAAATTCTTTTGTTGCTTGAAAAAATTTCTCTAAAAATACAATAAGTTCGGAGATTTTTTCCCAATCACTATCTAAAATCATATCAGCTGGCTTTTTATTATGAGAGTTAAAAAATAAAGTTATAGGTAATTTATAGTCATAAGCAACAAGTAGTTGCTCGTATAAAGAATTCTACCTAGTGGATACTTCTTGTGGAATTTTTCTAAAAGGTAGTCCACAATCATGACAAATTTTTTTATATTCTTTTCTACGTTGTACTTTATTACTTTTAAAAATAAAGTTTATAGCAAATTGTATTTTACTAAGAATGTCTTCAAAAAGTGATAGACCATCCTTTACAATTAAGTTATATATATGGCACGCACATTTTATATGAAAATGGTCTGGAAAAGAAGGAGTTAAAATATTTTTTAAAATTGTAATTGCGTAATTGTTATTAGAAGCGTTATCTAATGTAATAGTCATAATTTTATCGGTAATTCCGTAATAATCGCACACTTGATAAATATTTTCTGCAATAAAAGTACCAGTGTGCCTATCATCTATATATCTATACGCTAAAATACGTTTTTGCATAGACCATTTATAATCTATCCAATGACAAATTACAGTTAAATAATCATGGCCGTTAGTACTACGACCTATATCAGACGTGATGGATACTTTGCCATTAAAATGATATAATGAAAAACGTAAATATTGTTGATATTCATGCGCGAATTTAAATACATCTCTCTTAACAGTTGATCTAGGAAAACCGTTAAAAACAGGATTATATATATCTCTAATGTAATGAATAAAACCGGAGATGAAGGAAATGAAAAAGGCAAACCCTCCACAAAGCAACTAATTTTGATATTGCTTCCCTATCTCTATGTTTATTGTATTTAGAGCCTACAATTCCCCCCGTCATAGGGTTAATTTGACCCTGTACTTGGTCCGGGATAGTATCAGTATGTGAAGCTTGTCCCGATGGAGCGGGCGTTTGCGCACCCGGTTTTGAAGCCTGGTATTGGGCATACCTAGCTGGATGAGCACTTACTACGTGTCTAATTAAACCCCCGTCCCACCGTGACCTTTTCCGAGTTTTAAATTTTAAAACATTTTTACAAATTTTACATATGGCTACTTGATTCTCTACGTCCCTATCAAAAAATGTCCATGCATCGATTTTAATGGTCGTTTTCTTGGACCTCGTTTCATACTAGGGGGAATATGAGGTATTTCAGTTGAAGGTGCACTAATGGGTGTGTTGTCATCAACATTAGTGGGTATATCATCTAGATCATCGTCTAAATTAAAGTCTTCTTGAGTTCCAGAAAATAGCTCCTGGTCTAAATCTAATGGTATTGTAGGAAAATGTTGAGTATCAACAAAATCATTCTGTGTAGGAATAAGATGACTAGAAGAAGTACCCTTGCCCTGGTTGCCCCTACTAGAAGAAGCACCCTTACCCTTACCCTTACCCTTAAACATACCTTTTAATCCTTCCATTTTAATTATGATAATAAATAAATAATTAAAGACAATAAAATTAAGTGATCTAAACTAAATAAACAGACAATAATAATTTAATGAAGGAACGAATGTACCAAACGCGACGTAACGTCGACGTGTAATCGAGAGGTTGAAAATTGAAACTTTGCTCGATGGAAGATCCTCAAGCTAGTTGCCAACTTCACTACCAATTCCCAAATGAATAAATAAAATTGAATATTTAGCAAACAATGTGGACTTGTAGAGAGATATATTGAGAAATTAGAGAGATTGTAGGAAGATTTGTGAGATATATAGTTGATAATACTTTAGATAGAAAACACAAATACCTGATAGTTCAAGTAAGAAGTTCAAAAAAAGTGATCATTTAGATATATTTTTGACCATTATCTCAAAATAATATCATAATTATAGTATAAATAATCTTGGCATTACTACTCTCGAATTTAAAATTATACCAAATATAAAATACAATTTATTTCACAATTTATTTCCTACCCGTGTCCCACCAACCAACCAACCCTTAAACATTTACCATAAGTTTTTTTAAAAAAAAAAAAAAAAATCAAACTCCATTAAAAAAGAAGTTTTAGGTAACAGTAAAAGCTCCAAAGCACTAGTAGATGTTGGGTTAGGGAGCAGTCAAGAGAGCGACCTGAGGTGAGGTGCTGTATCCTTTAGGCTTTATGTCTTGACTCTTGCCTAAGATATTGTGAAATTAGCAGACCAATGCAGGTCTCTGCCTCTTTTGGAAAACAAAAATAAGAAATTTTTTGGACCACTCTATATAAGCTTAGAGTGTACTACTCACTAGTTATAGACTTTTAGGTGTTTCTAACATTTGGAATCTCCTCTATTACTCCTTTCATCATTTCATTTGCCTTTTGAGTTTTGAGTTTTGACCAGGAGCTAGCTATTTAGTCCTTTCTAATTTAACAATATCATCATATGTTGTTGAATACAAGTCCACTATGCAAAAGCTTGATTGAGTTGTCAACTTCAATTCCACCTGCAAGTAGTATCTCCTTGCTTCCTTATCTGTACAGTGAGGGTTCGTTTGTTTGAATTATGAAGATATTAATAATGTAGGAATTATTTATACAATAATAAGTTACGCGGGAATTAATAACACAACATGAATAAGTTAAGTAGGAATTAATCATTCAGAAATTAATAATATATGCAGAGATTAGTTATACATTAATTAGTAATAAACATATTACATCCGTCCCAATTTATGTGATAACTTTCATTTGACACGTATTTTAAAAAATAAAAGAAGACTTTTAAATCTTATGATCTAAAATACTTCAAAGATATTTGTATGATTATAGATCATCTCGTTTAGCGTAAAAGGTAAAACTTAAAGTTAAATTATTGACAAATAAGAAAATATTTTACCTTTTTGGGACATACGAAAAAAAAAAACAGGTCATTCTTTTTGGGACAGAGGGAGTATAAGATTATCACTTCTTTGCTTATTTTGTTAGATGGTTTGGGGAAGAAGCGTGAAATTAATTTGTACTTTTTTTCTAAATTAAAATTTTATAGTTTAAAGTTTCCTAATTAGATTTAACAATTATTTATTTTCATAAAAGTAGAGATGAAATCACATGCAATTTGGGATACGGTGCTCGAAATTTTGCGTATATATAGCGGTGATTTTTTTTTTTTTTTTTTTTGAAACAACATTACTATTAATATGATTGAGTGATCTTTTCTTTACACCTTTGTGCATTGACTATTTGTGATTTCTCTTATAATCTTACAAGAGGGATTCTTTTAAGAGGTGATATTAATTCTTTTGTGTTAAATATACACAATATACATACAATATATATGTGTATATTGTGTATATTGGGCTCTCGGCTGGCTCTCGGATTTGTCCCCTTTGTACCGTGTAGTTTAGGTAAATATTTAGTATCCTAGTTTAGGTAATGTTGTAATGTAATTAGTATTGTTCACTTACCATAATAATTGTATTACCATAAATGTATAGTTAGTATCCAAGTAAAATAAGGTTTTAGGAGTAGAATCCTATTATGGAAATACGTAACTTGTATAAATAGTCTTTCAATCAATGAAAATAACCAAATATTATTTCTTTCATGGTATCAGAAGTCTAGGTCTTAAAATCCTCTCCCAATTATCTTCCTCTTGGCAATCGACCAAACAGTGAACAAAATCGAGACCAAGTTTTTTTTCCGCAACTTGTTCTCGGATTGGTTTATTCCGACGGTACCTCCTCTTCCCAAATCCCTCAATCACATATTGTTCAATCAATATGTCTAGATCCCGGAACACGTTTCATCCCGCCCTTACAATTTCTAACATCAATTATAACATCCCTCTTGTTTTTGAAATATAAAACGTCCAATATGTGACATGGGCCGAACTGCTCAAAAATCACGCATGAACACATCAAGTCATCCATCACATAATCCCCGCGGCTCATGAGGATACGGAGGTGCCAAAATACGAGGATGATCTTAAATTGTGGACGACTCTTGATGCCACTGTCCTCTAGTAGATATATTCCACAATTTCTATCGACCTTTTGCAAACAATTATTGAGCATGACGCTACGGCACAGGCGACTTGGGATAGACTGTGTGATATATTCTAAGATAATCAAAATTCTAGATCCGTTACACTTGAGCAGGATTTCTCCCACGTCAACATGAGAGATTTCCCTAACGTTTCGGCTTATTGCAAAAGATTGAAGGAATTGGCGGACCAACTTCGCAACGTTGGCGCGCCTAGTTTCGAATGATCGTTTGGTCCTCCAAATGGTTTTCGACTCTCGAGGCCTATAATGGTGTTGGAACGCTTCTTTAGCAAAGCAATTCGCTTCCGCAATTTTATCAGGCTCGTTCTCTGCTTACACTCGAAGAAGCAGGCATGGTGAAAAAGGCAGCTACCGGGCTAATCCCGAAGTCATGATAACTGAATCCACTTTTCATCCTACCGGTTCCAACAACTCCGGCCAAATTCGCAACAACGGTGGCGGTAAAAAGGGAGGAAATAAGAAAAATAATGGCAAAACCGTGGTGGCAACAACGGCGGCAACCGACAGAATGGTGGTGGCAGTGGGGGTCCTCGCGGTGGTCAGCAGCAGCAGCAGTTATGGGCCCCACAGTGGGCCCATATGCAGTGGCGGTGGGCCCCACAAGCTGCAGTTTGGGCCCAGTCAATTTTTGCCCAGCGGCGGTGGCCTTCGCCCAGCGACGATCCGGCCCAATTCGACCTGGTCCACGTACAGTCAGCAGTCTGGGCCGAGGCCACAAGCAGGGGTGTTTGGGCCTCGGCCCACGCAAGCCCATCACACAGCGGCACCCACGTCTACCAACATCGAAGCCACAATGCACACGCTTGGTTTAACTCCTCCGGATCCAAATTGGTATATGGATATCAGTGCCACTACCCACATGACATCCGATTCAGGTACGCTCTCGTCTTATTCCAATTTGAGCAACCCTCGCGGCATAATTATTGGTAATGGTAATTCTATTCCAATTTGTGGTTATGGTCATAAAACTTTGTCTCCCCCTCATCCACCTCTTATCTTGAAAAACACCCTACACGCCCCCAAATTGATTAAAAACTTAGTCTTTGTCCGTAAATTCACTACTGACAATTCCGTTTCTATTGAATTTGATCCATTTGGTTTCTCTGTGAAGGATTTCAAGACGGGGAGTCATCTCATGAGGTGTGATAGTAGGGGAGATCTTTATCCTATCATACCCAGTTCCGGTCCATCGAGTCAAGCCCTGCCATCCGCATTTGCAACCATTTCTCCTTCCTTGTGGCATACTCGTCTTGGTCATCCAGGATCCTCTATTTTGTCGTCCTTAGATAAAAATAGTTTTATTTCGTATAAGGGTACGAGTAGTACTCCAAATTGTCAGTCTTGTTCTTTAGGAAAAATTGTTAAGTTGCCATTTGTAGACTCAAATTCTCATACTTTAATGTCATTTGATATTATTCATAACGACTTATGGACGTCTCATGTTCTTAGTTTTGTGGGTCATCGGTATTATGTTCTCTTTTTGGATGATTATTCTAAGTTTTTATGGACGTTTCCGATAGCGAAAAAATCTTAAGTTTTTTCCGTCTTCTTAAAATTTAGAGCATTCATTAGAACCCAATTAATCTGAGAAATAAAAAATATTCAGTGTGATAATGGCAAAGATATGACAATGGGGTGTTTCGGGAATTCTGTGCTAATAATGGGATCAATTTTCATTTTTCTTGTCCTCATACGTCTTCCTAAAAAAAACTGGGAAAGCCGAACGCAAAATTCGTTCCATAAATAACATTGTCCGAACTTTATTAATTCATGCTTCCGTACCCCCGTCTTTTTGGCATCATGCTCTCCAAATGGCTACCTATCTCCTTAACATAATTCCTTCCAAAGGTTTGACATATTATTCCCCCCTTCAAATTTTATATAATAAAATTCCTTCATATTCACATCTTCAGATTTTTGAGTGTTTGTGTTATCCATTATTCCCGTCCACCACAATTAACAAACTTCAGGCCCGGTCTACTCCGTGTGTGTTTTTGGGTTTTCCGTCTAATCATTGTGGCTACAAATGCTTTGATTTATCCTCTAATAAAATCATCATTAATCGCCATGTCATTTTTGATGAATCCCAATTTCCATTTGCTAAAGTTAATACTCTCGTGCATAGTTCGTATAATTTTTTGGATGATAGTATATCTCTGTATATTATTCAGCATTTTTTGGACGTCTCCCGCACCCAAAATTCTCCAGCGAGCCCACTGCCCGCTGGCCCCACTAGTTTGTCACCCACTGCCAGTCCCAGTACCGCCATTGGGCCAGTTCCAGCGATTGGGCCAGTCCAACCCAATTCGAAACGGTTCGAGTTCTGCTCTCCTTTCTTGCCGATCCGTCCGAGCCCAACAAATTCTCGAAAGCCGTCCAATTCTTCCTCAAGTCATAGACCGGTCACTCATAGTCAACGGGGTGTTTTTAAACCAAAAAGACATTTTAATTTATATTCTAATGTCCCTAAATCCCCCTTACCCCGTAATCTTGTGTCTGTCTTAAATGACCCAAATTGGAAATTGCTATGACCAATGAATATAATGCTCTTATTGATAATAAGACATGGGAGTTGGTGCTCCGTCTATCTGGTATTAATATTATCAGGTCTATGTGGATTTTTGCTCATAAGGAGAATTCAGATAGTTCATTTGCTCGACATAAGGCGCGGCTTGTGGGTGATGGTAAGACTTAGTAGGTTGATGTAGATTGTGGTGAGACGTTTAGTCCGGTGGTCAATCCATCTATCATTCGCATTGTGCTTAGCTTGACTCTTTCGAAGGCATGGCCTATTCATCAGTTAGATGTAAAGAATACTTTCCTACATGGGGATCTCAAGAAAACAGTCTATATGTATCAACCTTTGGGATTCAGGGATCCCAAACATCCTCATCATATTTGTTTGTTGAAGAAGTCCTTATATGGGCTTAAGTAGTCTCCCCGAGCCTGGTATACGAGGTTTGTAGACTATGTTTCGATTATTGGGTTCACTCACAGCAGGTCGGATAATTCCTTGTTCATATACCGTCGTGGTTAGTCCTTGGCCTATATTCTGTTATATGTGGTTGATATTATTTTGATTGCCTCTTCCGATGCCTTACGCCAGTCTATATGACCATGATCAGCTCTGAGTTTGCTATGAAAGACTTAGGGCCCTTGAGTTACTTTTTGGGGATTGTTGTCACTCGTCATTTAGATGGGTTGTTCTTATCTCAAAGGAAGTATGCAAGTTGGGATCATTGAGAGGTCTGGGATGTCATCATGTAAGTTCACTTCCACTCTAGTTGATTCTAAGCCCAAGCTTAGTGTCGCGACAGGCGTACCATACGAGGATCTGACCCGTTATCGCAGTCTTGCAGGGGCCCTTCAGTATCTTACATTTATGAGACCAGATATTACGTATGCTATCCAGTAGGTGTGTTTGTTCATGCGATATCCCAGAGTTGAGCACATGAATGCACTCAAACGCATCATTCGGTATATTCATGGTACACTTGACTATGGGTTGCATTTATATCCTTCATCGACGTCCACACTTGTCTAGTATACGGATGCTGATTGGGGTGGATGTCCAAACACCAGACGGTCTACGTCTGGCTATTGTATGTTTCTTGGAAATAACCTAGTCTCATGGTCTGCCAAACGTCAGTCGACATTGTCTCGATCCAGTGTCGAGGCCGAGTATCGAATGGTAGTTAATATGGTCTTAGAATCATGTTGGTTACGTAATTTGCTATTGGAGCTTCATTCACCTATTCAGAAAGCAACCTTGGTTTATTGCGATAATATTAGTGTCATATACCTTTCTGGTAATCCGGTTCAGCACTAGCGCACTAAACATATCGAGATGAACATTCACTTTGTCCGCGAAAAGGTTGCTCGTGGTCAGGTACGCGTCTGCCATGTCCCGTCAAGATATCAAATTGCCGACATCTTTACAAAGGGTCTTCCCTCAGTCATTTTTGAAGATTTTAGGGACAGTCTCAACGTTCGAAGACCGCCCGCTATGACTGCGGGGGTGTGTTAAATATACACAATATACATGTGTATATTGGGCTCTCGGCTGGCTCTCGGATTTGTCCCCTTTGTACCGTGTAGTTTAGGTAATTATTTAGTATCCTAGTTTAGAAAATAGAAGTTGTCCTGGAAAAACATCTGAGACGACATTGTCAATTAGTGGAGGTGCGTACTAAATATCCGCAACTCAATTCCACAGAAATATATTACTATTATTTAGCCAAAAATATGGCTATCTCCCAATTGGATACAGATTTAAAGACGGATAGTGAAATTGCCGATCTTGCGGCTTCCGTGAAAAATTATAAGAATCTAAAAAGTATAATGTTGTAATGTAATTAGTATTGTACACTTACCATAATAATTGTATTACCATAAATGTATAGTTAGTATCCAAGTAAAATAAGGTTTTAGGAGTAGAATAGAAATAAGATTCTCCTATTATGAAAATATGTAACTTGTATAAATAATCTTTCAATCAATGAAAATAATCAAGAATTATTTCTTTCATTTTGATCCTCATGTTTATTGGTACCTATGAGTCTGTGACCATGCATGCATATGCTTAATTTTAAAGAGCTTAGTATTATCATTCCATAACGGTTCGCCTCCTTAGGGCAACATCTCATTTTTGGATACCTTGAGAGCTCATATTTTTTAATTTCATGCTGCTCGAGCCTGTAACCCATTCATGCACCCTAAAAAAAGTTTACTCACATTGTTTCTATAGATTCTCATGAATAAAATAAACTATCAGGTTCATCCTTATTGTTTTTCTCATTAATTAGATGACATTCTTTTGTAAGTGTCACAATGTACTCACAATAAGCTACTGTCTAACGATCTCCTAATCAAGGTTGGGACGAAAATTCCAAAATTCAAAATATTAATTAGGCTTTCAAAGTTACAGTCATCCTTTAAAGGAGCGGGTGCAATGAACTGTAATTGTGAAAAGACTGAAAGATCTGGACAAAAGAAAGTGATATATAGCCTTGTAGATTTGTTTCCATGATTCGATCCTTCCAAGTAAAACGCGAGACAGATGGGATCACCGAGAGGGTACTATTCAATGGAATTTTTTACGGGTCAACAGATCCTGGCACAAAAACCGTCTTAACTCAGGACATATCCAAAAAATTCCCTAACGCCACCACGGCTCAAAACAGGACCATCAGCCTAAGCTTCAGACATTCCACCTGGACTGTCTCTGCCCAATCTTAGTACATTCTCCCATGAATCATCAGTCTTATGAAAGCATTAGTAACATGATTCTAAGTAGTCTAGTGCAACATAGTTCAACACAAAGGATTTAACCGATCATATGCTAATCCAGAAGATAAATATATAATTTTGTAAAATAAATTGAAAAGAATATTACCAGGGCCAAGAAGTTGTGCTTATGAGGAGAGAGTGTACAGCTAACTTCAAACTTTTATTGATAAAAAAATTTACAAGAAAAGAGAGGTATGGCGTCCTAAAGCATGTCCCTGAACTATAATTAAGGGTCCTTATATAATGGATCCCTGATACATACAAACAAAGAAAAAAAGGAGCCCGAACATGGCCGACAAGATAAAAAACATAAAGTAAAAGTAAAGGCCAAAACATATACAACCAAAAGTACAATAATACATTTGTTTTATAAAAGCAGATTGCTTACTTTATTAAAGTAATGTAATCATGTCGCTCGTCGGGTCCCGTTCTTTATGAAAGTTGTCCTTTCCCTTTGTTTTGTTCAGTTGTAGAGGATTTCTCTACTTGGTTCTGAAATTTCGCCAGATAGCCTTCAATATCAAAATCTGGATCATTTGGGTCTTGAGATTTTGAATATTATCTTCATCCTCTTTATGAACGGAGGTCATGGAAGTGTCAGAGGGAAATTTCTCATCTAGATTTCTGATTAATTCTTTTTTGACTTCCGCCATATAAGAAGCTATAATCTCGGATCTTGAAACTACTCCCCTTTTAATTTGGAGTCTGCGTGCAATATGATTGAAATGGCTATTAGCCTCAGGCTATTCTAGTTTCTCTTTTAATTCCCTATAATGCTAATGGTGTTATTAATTTATTCTATCAGCTCTTGCCCATGAAATAAGCCATCTTTATTTTTTTGCAAGAGTTTTTTCAGAATCTTGTATAAAAAATTCCTTTCAGACATGGTGAATGTTGAGGGGTATAACCCACTTCTATGAACCATCTCATTATCCATGGGATGGAAAATTCCACAAAGAAATGCATATGAGCACCTTTAATAATCATATCACTTTTTTCCCATTCTATAATTTTGGGAGATACTTCAATCCATTCTGTATATAAACTTTTGAATGGTTGTGGTATTACCATGACTGATGGACCATAATTAATCCACCAATGCCAAAACCAAGTGGGAAATTTCTGTTTATAAACATTAGAACATATTTTTATAAACCAAGAATGTTTTATATTAAGATTCTCATAGAGGAAAGTTTTATGAAAATTGTCCACATAGTCCCAATAATTGAATTTTACCTAAACTCTCTGCTCAGGGTGGAAAATGTTCCTTTCTTTCATGGTGTTGAATCCCCAATCTTCTAGGGTAAATACCTTTTTTATTATAATTTTAGAAAAGTTATAAACTTTCCTGGTATGTGCTGGAAAATAATGTTGAATATCAGCTGATCCAGTAGAAGAGAGTATAGTCTCATAATGCATCCTCATTTTATAAGTCATGAGTGGATACGATCCTGTTTTCAAATATCTTTTCATTAATTTCCAAGGTTCCTCCTTCCACTGAAGGTCTTTATGATCTAGAAGAAGTATAACTTCTTTATCTTCATGTTGCTCGTAAGCATCTCTATCATCTGCTTCATCATATATTATTTCTGAATAAGAAGGTGGTGTATTAACATCCTTCTCTTGAGATTTTATAAAATCCATGAATTTCTGATATAAAGGACTTTCTTTATAAATATTAGAAGCCCCATACATCAATATCTTCGGCCATAAGTCGTCTGTTTTCTTGCTAGACAAGAGTATTACCTCGTCCAGTTCCTCGTCCTCTTCCACCCCTACCCCTATAATGGGAGGGATCTTCTGGCAACGTTGGCCGCATCCTGAAAAGTAACATAATAAAGTTATGAACTCAAATATTCTCTAGTTAAAAAATCATGCAGACTATTATATGTCCCTTTTTTATAATGGATTTCAAAATCAAATTGAGTTAGTAAAGCTTGCCATCTTACAAACATTTGTTTAGAAACATCATATTTACAATCTTTATTAAACATAAATTTCGCCAATTGGCAATCATTTTTTATCAAAAACTTCTGGTTATATAAATCTCCTTAAAATTTTAAAACACTAAAAAACTATGGCCAATATTTTCTTAGCCACAATTGAATAATTTTTCTGACTATCATTCCATTTGCCAGAATAGAACTGAACTAAGTACTCCTGTTTATCAACTGGAGAATATTGTTTTAGGATTCCTCATAACCAATATCTGAAGCATCCGTTTCTATGATTTTTGGCCAGGTAAGATTGGCAAGGGTAAGACAAGGAATGTTATTAACCTTCTGTTTAATTATTTGAATAGCCTTAGTATGGGCATCAGTTCAAGGTTGTGGAATCTTTTTCAATCTATCATATAAAAGTGTTGTATCCTTAGCCAAATCTTTGTAAAAAGGTGAAATATAATTTAAACTACCCAAAAATCTTTGAAGTTGTGTTTTATCAGTTATAACATCCGTAAATTTAGAAGCAAATTCAATACTTTGATTAATAGGGATAATTTTCCCCTTTTCAATATTATGACCCAAAAATTTACTTTTGTTTCAAAAAGGGTCATTTTAGGTTTTGATATAACTAAACCATTCTGGATAATAATTTTCTTAAATAACTCAAGAAGTGAAAAATGGGGTTGATGGTGTTGGCTAAAAAAAGGGGATCTCAAGATGTTTAAAATAATTTTCTAAATTCGTAGAAAATACTAAGATATCATTGATATAAACAATGATAAAATTGTTATAAGGCATAAAATTATCATTCATGATATTCTGAAATTCAGAATGAGCATTTTTTAATCCAAATGGCATTACATTCCATTCGAATTGTGCGAATTGTCCAATAAGGACATTAAAAGCAGTTTTGTACTTATCTGCTTCTGCAATCTGTATTTGTCAGTATCCTGATTTTAAATCAAATTTAGAAAATATAATAGCATTATTTAGTCTATCAAGTAAATCATTTTTGTTAGAAATAGGATACATGATCCATTTTAAAACCTTATTAAGAGGTTTATAATTGATGACGAGTCTATGAACTCTCTTTCTTGTTCAGCATGTTTATTAACATAAAAGGTCATACACGATCATGGAGACTTTGAAGGTTTTATTAACCCTTTCTCTAGAAGAGAAACAATCTCCTTTTTGCACAATTCCAAGTATTCAGAATTCATTTGGCATGGCCTGGCTTTTGTAGGGATATGACCTTCATTGAAATCATCCTTGTAGGGAAGTGAAACAATATGTTTTTTCCTGTCCCAAAAAGCATTAGGATGATCACTACAAATCTGGAATGAAAAGTGATTTTGTATGAACTCAATTTTTTACGTAACTTAGGGTTTTTCAAAAGCTCGTCAATGTTGTAAATATAAATCTCTTGTTTGAGAAAACTGATTTGTTGATGTTTATTAACCAACATGTCCTTAAGTTCATTTAAAACTCGTGAAAATGGTTCAGTTATAAACTGAAATTCAATAGGTTTGTTATTGAAAGTACCTATTATACCTTCTTTATCAATTTTTGTAATGAGAAATATTTTTTGTATAAAAGGTGTTCCCAATATAATTTGACTCGAAATATCTTTTACCAAAACAAAACTTTCAGTAATACAAGTTTTATTATTTCAAATATAAGCCTTTGACAATATAAAAGTAATTTGTAATTTCTGCCCATTAGCAGATCTTACGCTATGAGGACTTTTATGAAAATATTTAGAAGGAATAAGTCCTTCATGTATATAATTCACATATGCTCCGCTATCAACAAGAGCGGTGAATTCTCTTTTGAAATAATAATCAATCAAAAGACTTATTTTTATATAAAACTTTTGTGAATTAATTAATTCTAGGATTTGTAAAAAAATTCCATGTTTCCTCACTAGCATCAGTGATTAATAAATCATCAATAGCCAAATTGTCTTCTACAATGTCTAGATCTATGAGATCCGTTCCTTTCCATTTACCTTCAATGCCGGAAACTCTTTTATCCAACCAGTTATTACTGTGTTTCAACATCACAATTTCTTGCTTGAGATTATCAATCTCTTTCTCCAGATCCGTGGAAGTACTTTTAACACCTTGTTTTTCTTTCATTTGTCGCTTTAATTCAGACATCTTATAAGCGCTTGATCTCTCTATGATATTCTTTCCTTGTGAAGGTTCTGGAATATTATGGAGTTGATCTATAATCTAGGATCTCATGCCTGGATCTTTAATCAATTTTAATAATTTCATAAGGTTATCACCTTTGAGGATATTGATGTTTATATCCTGAAATTGAGCAAATATATTATAGAATTCATCATTCTCCCCATCCTTCTTACTGGAACAAGGTTGTCCTATTTAACATGGTAGACATTCATCCTTAGAAGCAATATAATCCTCATTATCAAGAGCTTTAATTTCCTCGTCTGAGGAAGAATCTTTAGCCTCATCCGATTAAAACCCTAATCATCTAGCTCGAATTAAGCAATAGCTTACATAGGCTATTCTTCATATCATCATCAATGTTAAGAGATTTAATCTTCTCCTTAACTTTACAATCTTTATAATAATGGCCTATTCTGCCACATTTCCAACATGCCTTTGGAGTTTTAGACTTTATAAAATTCTTTCGAGTCTTAAACTCTTTTTTCCTTCGTGCCTTCTTATCCATGCGTTTTCCTTTTCATTTTTGGAAATTCTCCTGATTCTTAACTTTGCGTCTATGAGACCCTTTGGCTTTAGGTATCTCTATGTCAAACTGTCCGCAGAACTCACCCAATTGTTGTCTTTTATTGAGGTTCTGTCTTTTGATTTGCTGATTCATCTTGACTTCATTACATAAGGCTAAACCTTCTTGTGTACATGTACCTATAAGGATTCCATATGTATAAGTATCATAATTGATAGTAATTCCCCCCTCTTCTTAAGGCTTTTCTAACTCTCTCAGAGAAAAGGGCTGGTAAACCATCTATGAATTTAGATTTCCAATGAGAGTTATTACATTCTGGTAATTCCATTACCCTACTGAGGAATACATCCTTGTACCACCTAAATGAGGTGAGGGTTTTACACCTTAGATTCTGAAGTAATATCCTAATATTTTCACTATCATCCGACCATCTTCCAATAAAATATTTTATAATGTTGATTCCTAGGGTATATACAACATTTTGCGTAGGTTCTACTCCTGGTTCGGTTTTTACCGCAGTGATGATACTATTACGTTGGTCTTGGCTGAGATAATGGTCTTAGCTTTGCAGATTGTGTAGTACATCAACATTCTATAAACCACTGTATAAATCTGTCTCTCAGTATAACTATCTATGTTTCATTCATAGATACTCTTACCACTATAACTATTATTATCAACAATCTCTTGCTCCTCAAATAATACATCATGAGGAGTAGGTCTAGGATAGTAGTACATTCTTTGTACTGGTTTCCTTACATATTTTTCTAGGTTATTAACCTCATCTAACACTTTCTGCTTATAATTATCTCCAAAAAGGTCAAACTCATAATCCCTGGTTAAAGGACTAATTTTTAATCCCTTAAACTTATCATCTAGTAATTGCTCAAGCTTTGAGTATGCTCTTAACTTGAAATTCTTAATCTCATGTGGATGTTGCACACAAGGAGTAGCTGCAGACATATCATTGCTAGTAGAAGGAATCAATTTCATAATTTTAGAAGTCAATTTTTCTACTTTATTATGTAAAAGAACAATATGTTCCCCTAGTATATTCATATAAACATTTATATAATTATTTTGTTTAAGCATGTTATTAATATGCGAGGTTGTAACTAAAGAAGTATTATCTTCAAACAATTTTGAAATGCAGTAAAATCAAGAATTTTATTATCCTTTTCAATTTGAAAGGGTTGTTGTGGAGAGAATTTCCCACTAGAAAGTTTATAATCCCTTTCTAAAATAGAGATATAATCCACCACATATTTTGTTATAAATCATGGAACAAAAGATATAATCTTGTTAGCTTTAGAAATATCATTATAAAAGTCTTCTTGGAGAATCGTGCGTTCTCGGTTATTAAAAGTTTCAAAAAACTATTTTTAAACGATTCACATCTGAGTTTATAAAAGTCTTCACTTATTAATCTCCTTGCGGGTGAACCCCGACTAAAATCAATTTTTGGACCTTGATCTATTAAATACTTGGATAGCCCATGTTTGACTCAGTTATATCTGGGTCTTCATTAACTCCTCTGACAATATTATCATAACCAATTATAATCCTGTCAACTCTATGACTATCAGTATTATCTGGAACATGTGAATTTATAAAATCTTGAATATGTGAAGTAGAAGTTCGTGAAGGAGATCTAACAATATAATCAGCTGGTGAAATATAAGAACGGTTTGAAACATTAGATCTAGTAGATCTTGATCCAAAATCATTTATCAAGTAATTTGGTTTAGAAAACTTTAACTTGACAGTCCCATCTGGGCTTGTTCAATGTGAGCAATATCAGTATTACAATGTTGTAGAATATCTTCTTAAGTTTTTGGTACATTTTACTTAAATTGATATTCTTTTACCAGGACATATATAACCAATATGCACATTAGTTATGATCTTAAATCATGTTCTATCAACCTTGATAGTACTAATCAATCAAGAGTTAACTCCTTGAATGGTCATCTAGGTTTTAGAAACTACTTATCTACCCTTGCTAGCTTGTACATGTATTTCTTATACTTCAACACATACCCATTTAATCAAATGCAAAAAATGTCTTATATCCAATTTTAAATTCGTTAAAAAAGATCCAAAATCGTTTGTGCCAATGGGTTTTCTTGAAGGAATGGAAACCTATTATAGCTCCTCCAAAATCCTTTGTTTTCATGGGTATTGATCACCTATCCAGATTTCAAAATTCTCTCCTCGTGATTTCTCCAATTTCATCTACTATTTTAAATACGGTAATCAAATTAATTGATTCAACAAGGACACCAAGATATTGAGATATATTTCATTGATTAACAAATTTAACTTTTAGTGTCACAAGTTAAAACACATGTGAGAACACATATACACATATTATCGAGGCATTTTTTTAACGGAAGTTCAAGACTCTAGAATTGCTGGTAGTTGTCAGAATTCTTTTTTTTTTTTATGATGAATGCATTTTGGGTTTTTTTTTTTTTTTTTTTTTGAAGGGGAAAGTCCCGAAGGCGAAATCCCCTACTTGTACCAGAGGCTTCTTGGTCAGGTGAGATGTAAATCGAAGGATATGCGCGAGTGGCAGCCCTGCAAGGGAGAGGACCAACGGGACACGAATCCAGGAACAACCCTTGCAATATTTCAGCAAAGACTGTCACCACACGGATTCGAACCCGCGACGTCGGAGTGGTTGTACCCCAATCACCTTGCCTTACCAACTCGCCTGTGCCCCGGGGGCTTATTTTGGATCTTTTTTAATCGGGTCAAAAATTAGGGAGCATAATTTATAAGAGATGGATTGGGATGGGTTAAATGAGTATGGTGTATATTAGTTAAATAGGTTTATTATTAAAAAAATAGAATTTTAACGTGACATGACACGCGAACTAGGAGAAAATGAAGTTTCTTATAGTATTTAATAAAGTTAATTTTCAAAATTTAATTGACCATTCAGGAAATTAAGTCATTAAATCAAGGATGAAGAGCTTTTCTTTTTAAAAAAGATAAGTATTTCCACCATCACGTGTCTTACTTTTATTTTTTGTTTATCTCAAAAAGTATATTTTTTAATATTTAGTAAGTTTTATAATTTCAATTTTTATATAATAAATATAAGACCATAAAATTTTAAAAATTATACACATTTTTAATTTTAGGATCATAAAATTTTACTATTTGTTTTTTATTTTATAATCAGTCAAATTAAGAGACATAAATTGAGCAGAAGAGAGTACTTATTTGTGGCTGAAATGAACATTAAGAGCAAATAGTGACGAATGGTTAGGTGCACAGAGGCTAAGATAGATAGATAGATAGCTGGGGCATTTCTGAGGCACTGAGCAGTGAAGTGAAATGTCAATGGCTTATTTAAATATCAGTAGTTATCAACTTTAATTTATCTTGGGCACTTAAACTTCAGCTTTTGTCGTGGCTTAATCACGGGCGTTCATTCACGCATGCCACAACTGGTGGCCAAAACCCCCCAACGCCTTATGTGGTTTCTCGTTAGAAACGAATTATCCCTATACACTCAAACCTGACATAGTTTGTCCGAAATTTTTTTATATATATATATATATTAACATTTAATGTTTAGATCTCATTTAGCTATTATAAACGAAAGTATATAAATAATTGTTTTTATATAGTATTTTTATACTATAAACGAAAATAATATACTTGTTAATTTTAAAATCTCATTAATTAAAAATTAAAAAGACTAATAAATTACAAATAAATTCATGACTAGTTATACCATACATATAAAAAATTAAAATCTAAGGAACATATGCATTTAAAATTAATTGAGAATTTAAATACAATTTCATGTTTGAAATAAGAATTCTACAATTGTAAGTTGTTTCGTAAATTTCAATCTCTTAGCGATAATATAAGACTTGAATTGACGAATAGTTTTGTCCAAACTTTTAGAAAAAAGGAATTCAATAGCTTTCATTTGAAGAATGCCTAAGAGCTTAACAATTGACTCTTTTATCTTTACCCAAAGTAGCAATACGTTGAGACGCTTCATCAACCACTCCAATCACTTGTGTAATACTCTTTTCATCAGTGTAAGTTTCAAGGATGGAAAGAGTTGAGACAAGCTCGTATAAGTGGTAGCATTCATTTCTTGATTGGTGTTATGAGATGAGATTTGTGCTATAAGTGATGACACACTACCAATATATTTTGATATTTTACTATGTGCATGACATTAGTGATGATTATCATAAAAATAGATATTTTTTTATATATAATATACTTCTTACAAATATTATTAAACAATATTCGAGTATAATTGTTATAGAAAGATAATTTTATAAGGAGTGTATCGTTATAATAAATGTCGTGAGAAGTAAAATATAACATGAAAATTTGGTTCTGAAAAAAATCAGACCGTTATAGTGAAATGATGTTATAGCGAATGACGATTATAGAAAGATTTAACTGTATATTAAAATTAGTACAATAATTTTATACATTGTTTGGTTATGAAAATGTGCAAAAATAATCTCTACATAAAATCTAGCATAAATTATATATTTTAATAGTTTGGTTGAATTTCTTTTCCACATAAAATGTAACATTGCTAATATATATTTGATTCATGTTATTTTTCCGCATAATTAATACGTGTACAAGTTATGAATGAATCTACACATTATTTTATGTAAGATAAAAGATGAAATAACTAAACACTGCATAACTAAACTATATATAACTAATCTTTATATTACTAATACTTTCATAATCAATCTCAATATTACTAATATCTGCATAATTAATCTATGCATAGCTAATACCGTACATGCATAACTTTAACCAATAACCACACAACTTGGTGAGATAGCAATAGTAATTTTGGGATTAAACGTGAGATTACCTAATTATGTCAAGTTTGGTAGTAGATCTTTCCAACTTTGGGATTAATGTTTCGAAATTGTTTATATCTCAACTGTAATTATTTTTGTCCCATACTTTATGTGGAATAGTAATATCGGGATTACTAATTTCGAGATAAACATATTTATTCTTTTTCAAAAAATTTCTCCCAAATTTTTTAAGAAAGACAAAGGAGAAATTAAAAATAAAATTTTATCGTTATTTATCTAATTTAACAAATACATATTTTATATTATACCTTAATAATTTTTTGTTCAATAAATCAAATATCTACCAATAATATATATATATATATATATATATATATATATATATATATATATATATTCGACATCATTTAATTCTCATAATATATTTCGGGTTAACTTATTCTCCGATTGTTTAGTAGTCCAGAAAAGTTAAATCACTAGGGTCGTTTGATCAAACCAGATTATCCTAAAATTATAACTAGAATTATAAATTCTAAGGTTATAACTGGGATTATAATATGACTTATATATCCCATTTCTAAAGTTTTTATTTTTGTAATTTTTTTTTGTTTCAAATTAAATGTGTCACATAAATACAAAATTAAATATGCTACATAAATTAGGACACAAAATAATACAGTACTTATCACCAAACCAAATGCAAAATAAAATAATCTATTTTTATTCTGAAATTATTATTATTATCCCACCAACCAAACTATCCAATTTAATCCCTCCCCAATCAAATCCATTTTTTAGTGGTAGCTGAAGGACTAAAGAGGAGGAGCAGCAATTGATGTTGCTAGGGTTTTCAGAGGCAGTACCTTATATTATATAGCTGGGGATACCAAGAAAGAAGACAAATGATCGCCACCCTGTCCTCTGCCGCCCTAATATTCCACTTTCGGCTTATTGCCTCCCTGCATGTTCATCTGTGCACCCTATATTATTACTCTTATACCTATTCTTTCTTTTTCACTCTCTCTTTTAATTAATTTCCCTACACATTTGGCTTTAATTCACTGTTATCCTTTGGTCTCTGTCTCTTTTTTTGTCTTCTTTTATTACCAAAGAGTACATGCTTGTGACCTCCAGCTTCTTACTAGTATAAATAAATGCTAACAATACATCCCCTTTTCATTTTCAAACATATCAATCGCAAGTTTTCAGTTTTTTGTTTGTTTCTTTTTCTTCTATAGCTATAGATTCAATCTGAAAGAATATTTCGAGGGAAGTTGGTTTGTTATTGATTAAAACGTCTACAGAGGAACAAGTGAAGCTGCCAGCATGATCTAAACTTGGCCACTTATATATATATATATACTGTATGAATGGCTGACCAAGATTAGGTCATGCTAGGACAGCCTCACTCCTTCCTCTCTTGATGACTCGACACAGTATATTTTGATCTCTACAACTGTGAAGCTAAAAGCGAGTTTGACCGACCAACAACGAAATCACTGTATCAGGGTAAGTAGCCTTGTAATAAGCATATATTATTTACTTTCCATGTATCCTGGTTTCTATTATCTTTGATGCTTTTGGCCCATGCTAATCGTTTAATTTATTTTTCTACACCATATTTTCTTTGCTCAAATTTATATAACTAAACTCAACTTGCTTGTCATTGAGACTCAATGACTTTGAATCTTCACCGTTCAAAAATTTTGAGAGCAAACATTTGGCCAAAATGGAGTATCACTAATAATATTGTCGTTCATTTGATTATTTTAGTTCCTGTGAAAGGATTATTACTGCAATTCTACTTTATATGCTGACGAGTATACACAGGTCCTTTGGAATCAGAAAAAGAGGTAAATCAGAAAGGTAAATCGTTTGCCCTTTCGTAATGAATTCGTGGGATGCACATACTGCAGAGATACATATATGTAAACCTTTCATAGTGAAATATCAGTTTCTTCACCATGTTTGTATAAATGTAATCCGAAATTTACAGTTGATAGTAGTAATATTTAACATTCTTAACTAATGTAAAGCTCGAAAGATAGGAGGAAATTTGTATCCTTATTATGACAAGGAGATGTCTTTTTCTCGCTTGACGAACAAATTGACCGAGCCAAAAAGGATTTCAGTCCCTGAGACGCAAAGGACTTCTGATTAGTAGATTCAATATATCTTTCTATAATGAAGCATCATTTTCAAATGCTAGATTCACCTTATAACGTCTGAGGATAAAATTTCATATTAAAATATTGAAAGTTTGACCTTGATAAACTAAATTTTAGACATGTATTTTGGAAGTTTGCTGGCCCAATCAAACATGCAAAATTTCAAACAAAATTTACAACTTTAAACAGGAATTCAGGTTTCGTTAAAACAGAAGATAATATTATTTTTGAAAATTTTAATTGAAAATTTAAAAATAAAATGTTAATTGAAAATTAACGCATAATATTCTTATTTTTAATGATATTACTATGATAACTTTTCAAATTCAACTCTTTTGAAAATATTCATTTGAAAGTTTTTTTTTTGGTCCTATGTTTAACTCAAATCTCATTTTTATTTTTTTGCAAAACATGCATGGCATCTGATGCATATTTTTCTTGTTGTAAAAAATGGTTATTTAAGACTTTCATGCGTTACTTTTTTTGTTGATATCATTGACAAATTCTGACTATCATTTGGATTTTGATCATTATCAGCAAATGTTTTTATTACTCCTTAAATAATATCGGTAGGAGTTCGCTAGGATAGTTTAAAAGGTCTTCCACATTCATTGCATTTTTATAACCAAAACCATTGATAACTTCATGTAATCCCTGTATGCCTTCATCTTCACCAAGTGGTTGGTCAGTATTTATATCTTCGTCTAATTGAATTTTGTAATATCGAAAACAATTTGCAATAGTTGTTATTTTCACATCAATATTCCAAATCGCACTAATAAAATTGATAGCATTCAGCACGCTAATTTGGTTTGGACTTGTCTTTCCTTACTCGGTAGAGTTGCAAGATGCTTGAATAATGAATTTTCAATGTCTGAATAATTGCAGCATTAATGGTTATATCTTTGAGGTTGTATTTGGAGGCAAGAAAAATAGTTCTAACATTTCTCAAGCTTTCAATAACCTTAAGATGGGAAGGCCAATTGTCCACTATCGAAAGAACTTTTCTGTCATCCATTTCGTTTATCAAACCATCAAACGAATTTTTGAAAAAGTAAGGTTATTCAAATTCACATTTTAAAAACTTCTAGGATTAGCATACTTACAAATTATCTAAAGTAACACTTTGTCAGAATCGTCGTCATTGCAACAAACAACAACTGTAATCCTTTCGTTGACCTTTCGTCCTTCCAATTGCTTTGTTGCAAGTGAAGGATTTGCTTTCAAACGATAAACTAAACTTGTTTCATCCATATTGTAGATATTCTTCTATTGAAATTGATCTAATTTAGCTCTTCTACTTGGTAAAGCATCCTTAACATTCTCCATAGCAATTGAACCACTTTCACCAAATCTTTGATAAGATTTAATTTCACGTCTCGCCTTAAATTGTTCTAATTAGCCACTTGAGAAATCATTCATACAACACTTTTTCTAACTCTGGATATTTTGATTACTTGTGTCTCTTGACGTTTTTATTCTTTATCTCCATTGATAAATATTTTAATTTTTTAAGAGTATTTGATATTATTGATTGATTGATAGAGATGTTAGAATTTTTGCTCCATCGATAACTGTAAATCTTTTTTATTGAAAGTGGGCTGCTCATTTTTATTCTCGCATAATGCTATTTTTATTTCATCAGTCAAGGTGGATTTTGTCGCTCCTTTCAAATTTGAAGCCATGAAGAAGAAATAAAAGAAAAATCTAGTGATTTAAGAATGAAAAAAAAACTAACTTATTTATAGAGTTTGTGTTCATGCATAACATTTAATAAATTTTTTGTTACAATGTATTTTGTTTTATCAATATACAATTCATGCGTTTTATTTTTTTAAATTGTTTCTTACAGAGTACTTAGTTCAAAATTTTAATTTCTCAATTAATAATAAGTAAATATTAATATAAAGTTCATGCATGTATTACGTATTTACTAGCTTTTTTGTTAGATAATAAAACTTAATTTCATCTTTTAGTTTATCAATAATTATAATTAATAATTATTAAAAGAAAATTCATGCATATTTGATAGTTCATGCTGATCCTTTACTAAATTTATTACAGTGTACTTAGTTTAATTTTTTTAGTTTTTTAATATATATATTTAAAATTACATGCATGAACCTTAATTAAAATAATAATAAAAATATATAACAAAATGCCCACACAATATATAACCTTAATTTATTCATTTATCGATAAATTAATAAATTATTCATTTATCAATAGATAAATATCCTCGCTAAACGAATATTTTTTGTCGGTCCCAATGATATTCATTTATTGAGGTTTTACCGTACTTGCGACAATGATCTCGTATGAGAAGTAATTTCTGAAATAGCTAGACTTATAAAAATTTATGAATTTAATTAGGTCAACAACTTTAATAGTGAAACAAAAAATTGGCTATCGATCTGTCTGTGCATTTTCCCCACCTATGGTGCTGGAAGGTTTGGCATTAACACCCGACCTTTTATAACTATAAATAATGAAAAGATTAAATATATGAATGAAGGGATATGCAATCTTACCTCTTTAAAATTTAAATCCCATGTGAGCGTTGGACATGCCCAACACTTTACAACAAGTGAGCTAACAAAAACAAGAAGCTATCCAATTGCAGCTATCAGTGGTACACCTATGTGCATTTATTCCTAGTGTTAAGCTACAGCTACACTTACATTATGTAAAAACATAGATTAATTAGGAGGACTCCTCTCTCATACAAGAAGTAAACATGTTCATTATGAAATTAAAAAGTTAGCAGGTGACTAGTAGGAAAAGGCACTGAACATAGTGGAAAATTTAGTAAGAAAATAATATATTTTTTAGTAGTGGCCTTGAGAGCTTGTTCTTGAATTGATGAATAAAGGAACTGATCACTAACAAGGAGACAAACTTCGATCACGAATGTGAAAGTGGACTTTGATGTAAGGAGAGCTTTTGATCGCTGAAGAAGAAAGCTTCTTTATCATAGCTAGAGAGGAAAACTTCTTGGTGGAAGCTATTACTTGATAACCACCAAAGAGAAAAGCTTTTGAATATATATTTCTGATCCCTTATTTTGTCTTATAGGAGCTCCATAGTGGTAGAATAGAAAAGTTTGTTATACACCCAAAGAATTTGATTTGATTGGCCCATTTGAATTGCAAATCGATTTCATTTATCTTGTGATAATTAAGCTTCAATTTAGCTGGCCAGATCTAGTGTGTCGCTTATACACTTGAGTTTGCATTGGCTAGTTGATTTGGCTTCACATGCCCTATTTTCTGGGAGGATCTTTTCATCACCTAACAACCCTGACAAGGGTAGGAATATAGATGACATATTAACATATTTATATGTAGGTTTAACAAATAATAGGCATGTAGTACGGAAGCAAGTATTATTAACTCAAAATTCATTTTTTAAATAATAGTCTACAACCTTCTATCAACATTTAACATCATAATTGCAGAGATGTATACTTATCAAGATTATAATTATAAACACATAGTCTGAAAACATACCTCTTAGCAGAATATTAAGATCACCGGAGATACTCAACCCACCCTGGCTCTGCCTCACTTTTTCCCTCACTGGTGACGGAATAAATGGCCTAGGTGCTGGGAGTTGCTCGACAGACTCTTTCTTAAATTTTCTTTTAAGAGATGATGTTTTATGGACTAATATGGTTCTTAAGTATAAGCTTTCAAAGTATTTATTTTCTGGTATTATGATATTAATCTTGCTATTGGCTATAGACTAGAAGGGTTTTTAGCTAGACATGAGAGAGTATTTTAAAGATTGAAGTTGTTGTATTTCGAAAGATGATCTCAGATGTTACAATGAGGCTCTTTATATAGATAACATTGGTTGCCTTTTACTATTGGCATGCTGAAAAAGTAATAAAGTTGATACATTATTGTTACAAAAGTCCTAAAGCAAATAGTGCTTTGTCTCTTGTCCTTTCATGTTTTTCTTTAAAGTTGTTTGTCGTTGCTGCCATTTTTTCAACGTTTGTTGGCTTGTCATCTTCTGCCTTTGATTCCTTGTGGGTCCGGCGACTTTTGCTTTCTTCCACAGGCATCTTCTTTGCACAGGGACATTTTTTTGTCTGTCTTCTTTGCACAAAAAGATGATTTTTTTTCTTCTTCGACGATACTCCTATAGAATAGGAACGATATCGTTTTAATTTTTTCCTTTTGATACTCCTATAGAATAATAACGTTATCATTTTAGTAGTATGATAATACATGGGCTTTACTGTAGTTTAGACTACATTGGGCCATATTAAGTTGTTACATTGTGGCTTTCTGTAGTTTAAATTACATTGGGCCGTTTCATTCAAAAAGGATTAGGCGATCCTTCTTCCTTTATGCTTATAACATACCTTTTTCTCTGGCCTATCAAGAGCTTGTATTGTTCTATTGTCTCACTAGAGTGTGTGTGCTCCATCTTGATGATTCTGTCATGCATGTTGGTAAGGTGTGTAGTGTCTTGTGATAGTACCTCGTTGTTGTAGTACAGTGTGATAAGTTCTTCGGTTTCTCCTCCTTTGGAGTTTCCAATGATGCTGGCTTTGCCTGCTCTTAGCATATCTTCAATTTTTTATTTCAGGGTTGATAATCCTATGTCTCTTTTGGCACTGAGCCATTCTTGAAACTTTTCTATAGTACATGGTATTTTCATTTTCAGGTCTTTGTCATCTCCGCTTATATTGCTATTCCTTCCTATTTTAAATAGTTGGCATATAATGATATGTTTTCCTGTTAAGTCTGTCGAGACGTCGAACAATTGTATGCCGTAGATACCTCTTTCAAATGATTCCATCATTAACCTAGCAGATTCTACTAAAACATTGGGTAATTTAGCAATATTGTAAAAAGTTTCATCTACTAGTATTTTGTTTATAAATCCATAAGTAAAGAGTTTAAGGACAATATCAGGGTTTGATTTTTTGTTGCATAAAAACCTTGGATATTTACTTAATTTTGCACTTCTTAAAATGTGTGGGTTTGATTTATAATCATAAAATTTATTAATTTGTTCGTAAGCTATAATATACTCAGGTGAGAATTTCACTTTGTCGCACATTGTTACTGTCGTTGTCATCTGAGAAGACGATGCTGTTATGGGTGGTGGTATAGTGGTTGGCATGGTTGCAAGTTTGGATGCGAAAGTCTTTGGTTTTTCTGTAGGGGTTTGTGAAGATTTCAAGGTTTGTAGGGTTTTGAAGTCTTTAAAGGCTTCTGTCAGTTGTTCTAGCAAGTGTGTATGTCTTCCATTTTGGTTGTAATAATTTTTTGATTTTGTTTGATGATTCCTGTAACATTGGTAATATATTCTTCGAATTTGTCACTGCTGGTTGACATTGATGTACCTGCTAAAAAAATCAGCTAGAATATTCTTAGTCCAAGATATATTTTTAACAATAAAATCATAACAGTAAAAGAATGATTGCCACTTTCTTCTTTTGTTTAATTATGACAAAGGGTCTATTTTATTTGTAATGAAAGCTCTTACTTGTGTGTTATCTGTTCTAAGAATGAATTTTACTGGTAATAGGTGATAATAGAATCTCTTTATTCCAAATTTTACTGCTAATAGTTCATTCTCGTTAATATGGTAATTTTTCTCATTAGGCTTCCATGTTCCACCTCCATATCCACAAATTAGTAGTTTTTCTTTATCTATATCATCTTTATCATATGCTATGAGGACTGCTCCCCATCCTATATCACTGGCATCAGTAAAAAGTTCTAGTTGATCCAGTTCTGTTGGTATTCTATGTTTCGGCAAGACTTTTACTTTTTCCTTGATTTTATTTATGGCTTTAGTATGTTCTTCCTTCCATTCAAAAGTTATATTTTTTCTAGTTAGTTCCTGTAATAGTTTTCTCAAAAGTGGTAAATCCTTTATATGGTCTGAGGCATAGTTTACTACTCCTAGATATTGTTGTACTTCCTTTTTGCTGTCTAATTTATCTTTAAATTTTTTTATTTTTGTTACAATGTGCTCCTGTAATTGTAATCATTCATTATCTATTATGTATCCCAAATATTCTATACTATTCTTGAAGATTTCAGATTTCTTTTCAGATAATAATATTCCATGATGTTTCACAGTTTTTATAAAATTCTTCTAGATGTTTTATATGATTTTCAAATCATCACTATATATAATATGTCGTCAACATATACTATACAATATTCTGTTAATTTTCTGAACACTTGGTCCATTCTTCTTTGAAATATTTGTGGTGCATTCTTTAATCTAAAGGGTAGTATATTCCATTCGTAGTGTCCTTGAGGGGTACTAAATGCTATTAAAACTTTTGATTCATTTTTTAGTTTTATTTGCCAAAATCCACTTTTACAATCAAATTTACTGAACCATTTTTTATTCCCTAATCTATTAATAAGGTTTATTTTGTATGGTAAAAAATATCCATCAAATACAGTTTTCTTGTTTAATTCTCTATAGTCAATCACCATCATAGCCTTTCCTCTTTTTTGTTCACTATGTTTTCTAACTAAAAAGGCTGGGCTACTATGTGAGCTTTTACTTTTTTGTATCAATTTTAATTCTAATAATTCTTTTAGTTGAGTTTCAAATTCCTTTTGATCTGTTGGGCTATATCTAATAGGCTTAGATCTAACTATATCACTAAGATTTATTAGTTTGATTTCAGCATATATTTTTTCTTTTTCCCATAGTTGCATCGGATTTTTTCCAAAATTTATTTTTAATATATTGATGTATTTTTCTCTTAATAGCTGTAGGTTATTATTCCTATCCGATCTTATGTTACATATTCTTAGTGTATGTATTGGTAATATTCTCTTTAAATATTATCCATTTATTACAAGGTGTTTGTAGGCTGAAAGTATTATTATTTATCACTTGCGTTTTAAAGTAGTCTAGGAAATTGTTTCCTAACAATACTTGTTTCATATCATTCAGTTGGTATATAACTGGTAGTCTAAATATTGTCTTCTCTAATACTATTCTCATGTTTTCTGCTACTATATCTAATTCTTTTGTTTGTTCGTTAAAGCATGATACTCTTGTTCCATGTATTTTAGACCTTTTCCATCTGTGTGGTTCTAATACCTCTTTCTTTGTTAGACATAAGTCTGCTCCACTGTCAATAAAGATCTTTTGTTTTATCATTTTAGTAGGTTTGTATTCTATATAAGCTTCTATGTAGATTGCTACCATCTAATTATTATTTAGTTCTAAATCCATTTCTCTTAATCTTTGTTGAAGCTCTTCATCTTGTTCCATTTCTTTTACTTCTTCTAGTATCTTTTTCATCTTATTTCACTTAACCTTTCTCCTATTCTGCTAAAGCTTTTGTAATCTTATTGTACCTATCACTATAGTATCTATTTCGTGTTTCACTAGTAGTTGTAATAAGCTTATTGCGAACATGCCTTTCATATTGCATCCAGTAATCTTTTTCTTCTAGTAACCTTCTTCTTCTTGCGACTTCATTTGGTTAGAATTATTTTTGAGTTTTAGTTATATGAACATGTATATTATTCATCTTCTGTTTCCATATACATGAGTATCATATATATATACAATGATTATTAAGTCACTAACTAATACTAATGACTACTAACTAACTTTAGGATCTCAACAACCTAACTAATTGTAACTAATTTTCGGAATAAGTCAATATGACTAAACTGCCCTTATTACACTTCTTTTAAGTTGTGCTTCTTTCAATACTCCTTCTCAAGCTAGGTATTCCAAAAATATTGATTTGTGGTTAGGTAGGCTTTATTTATGACTAGTTGACTCCCTTTCTAGAACTAGTAAAAACGTGAGCATTCTTTATGCTTATTTTTACTCCTCTACTTTCTCTTTTTCTTGCAGAGATGCATTTTGTTTTGTAAAAAGTGAAGCTATTCTTATTTACTTATTTTAGAAGGGAGGGAAAAGAAAGAAATTAAAAAAGAAAAAAAAACATGATTTTAATTCTGTGCTGTTCTTTTTCCTTCATGTGACTTTTGGCCAACTCTTTAATTAGTGTCAGTCTCTTACAGAATTTATTTCTCCCTAAATTCCTTGCTATTTATACTACTCTTTCACTGCTCTATTCCTCTCTTCTACAACACTCTCTCTCAAATCTCTCTGACACAAGGAAAACAAGAGAATTCCCAATGAAGCCTCCTGACTCTTGAATCCTTGTGGTAAATTCATATATATTTCATCATATAGATCACCTTGTATAAAAACATTGTAGACATCCATATGATGGATATGACATTTTTCCATGGCCACAAGTCTTTATTTTCACAACAGGAGAAAAGGTTTCTTGATAGTTTGGCCACAAGTCTTGCTTTGAATCTTTCAACTTCCCCAGAGACTCTATATTTAATTTTGTATATCCATTTACACCCTATAGGTGTTTTACCACTAGACAGTGTGACAACTTTCCAGGTGTGATTGCTTTCCAAAGCATCTATCTCAGCCTTCATACCCTGAGCCCACCTTGGATCTTTGATAGCCTCTTGATAAGATGTAGGTTCTGTAGTCATACTAGAAGTTGCTATGAAAGCTTGATAATTTGGAGACAAATGATCATAGGACAGAAACTTATTCATTGCATAAGGTTTGTTTTGGTAAATATTCAGAGATACAAAGTCTCTCATCCACACAGTTGGATTCCTTCCTCTTCCTGATCTCCTTTCAGGTAGAATAATCTCATTGTTTTGATTCTCTGCATTGTTTTGTGGTGGTTGTTGATTTTGGATTAAAGGTAATTCTTGTTGATGTTGTGGAACTGGAGGTTGTGGAAGAGGAGCTTGAGAAGGGACATCATTTATAGGTATAGAGAGATGAGGTGTATCAGTAGGTGGAGTGTGACTGTGAGGTATTGGAATGCAGTCTTTGTGACTCAGTATAAGATACCAATGGCTCAGTAGGAAACAAACTTGATGGTATATTGTTGGCACTGTCTTTGAAAGGAAAAATATCCTCTCTAAATTGTACATCCCTACTAACAAAGAAACTTCTGGTAGAACTGTCATATAACACATAACCCTTCTGAGTAGCTTAATATCCCATAAAGACATCTTGTCTAGATTTTAACTTAAGCTTGTCTTGTTCATCTAGAATTTCTGCAGAACATAAGCATCCAAGCACTTTGAAGTGACTGTAAGCAGACACCTTAAGATTTGTTGGATAACACAGTGCTAGGCAACCTATTGATCAAGTAGACATCTGCATTTACACACATACCCTATAATCTAATTGGTATATTAGCTTGAAATCTAATAGCCCTTGTTACTTCTAAGATGTGCCTGTGCTTTCTCTCAGCTACACCATTTTGCTAAGGAGTGTAGGCATAACTGATTTGATGTATAATTTCCAGTTCTTTGAACATACTTGCACATACTAAATTTACAAATTCAGTGCCATTATCTGACCTTACCATTTTCACTACTCTATCAAACTGAGTTCTTACATAAGCATGAAATTGTTGAATCACCACACACACATTAGACTTTAATTTCAATAAAAATATCCATATAAATCTAGTAAAATCATCAACCACTGTTAAGAAATACTTATTATTATCATAGGTTGCAGTTTTATAAGGGCCCCATACATCCATATGAACCACATCAAAAGCACTAACAGTCTTTATATAGCTAATAGGAAATGGTTTCCTTGTCTGTTTTGCACATGGACACACAATGCACTTATTCAAATTTTCATCTATAACATCTAGTTTTACAGGTAATAGCTTGTTTAAAAGAGTAGTTGAGACATGCCCAAACCTCTTGTGCCAAAGATCCACTTCTTCAACAGTTATGGTCAGTTTTTTCCCAGAGCACGACATAAATGTAGAAGCTCTATTATTGTTGTATGACTGATCAACTAGAATGTAAAGCTCTTACTCTTCTTTACCAATCTCCTTCACCTTCCTAGTGTAGAGATCCTGAAATACACAGAAATCAGGAAAAAACTTCACTGAATAGTTCAGTTCCCTTGTTATCTTTGATATTGACATCAGATTGAATTTGAACTGAGGTATATGAAATACATTTCTAATAGTACTTCTTTCTGATGACACACTACTTCCGGTATGAGTAACTAAGGTTACATCTCCATTAGGCAATAGCACTTTCTTAGGATTACTGCTTTGAACAATAGTAGACTTGTCTAATAATTTTTCATCTGCTACCATATGATTTATAGCACCAAAGTCAATTATCCATTCTTGAAAAGTTTTAGAAGCTAACAAAGCAGTACTGATACCTGCATTAGCTGCTGCTAAAGCTACATCACCTCCTCCTTTGAGTATATTGACAAGCTGGTCATACTACTCATTTGTGAATGGATAAGTGCCCATCTTAAGCCCCATTTGTGACTGTTGCACCATGCTAGCCTCACTGCTAAAAATCATCTGATTCTGACTGTTTTTTATGGCCTTTGGCCTGTGTTGTAGTTGTTATGAGTCCGTGTATCATTTATCTGATTGGAATGAAAAAACTCCTCAGTCATTGCATTATATGCAGAATAGCTGCCCTGATTATCAGTATACCTTTCTTGATCATTACGTCTATACCTGTTGTTTCTCTCATTTCCTGCATTATATGACCTTTTCTTCTGCCTTGTATTGAACTCTTGTGCCATATTATCTTGTGGATAACCATGAAGCTTGTAATAGTCATCTATGACATGATTCTCATTTTGCAATGTTCACAGTACAAATTGTTATTGTTGTTTGTTTTGTAAGGTTTTTTATACTTATGAGTAGGCCTAGTATTTTTCCTAGTGAACATTGCCACTTTCATATTTTCCATAGCACTAGGATTAGCCCCTAACATTCCTGTATTTGTAGCAATAGCTTTCTGCCCTGCATCACTCAGTACCATTGCATATGCTTGGTTAATGGTAAGTGTATGACACATTATCAGAATTTGACTTCTTACTTGATTATAGGACTTATTTAAACCCATTAGAAACCGATACAATTTCAATTTTTGCAAATGCATCACAAAGTCTTTGGATCTTCCACAATTACAGCCAGGAGTTGGGACTAAAGACTTAAATTCTTCCCACAAATCTTTAAGTTTAGAGAAATAAGTGGAAACTGAAGTTGTACCTTGAGTTAGAGATGCAATTTCTTTATGAACGTTAAATGTTCTTGAATCATCTATTTTGTTGAACCTCTCAAACAGATCTTCCCATACAACTTGCGCACTAGTTGCATACATTATTCATCCCAACAATCCTTTCTTAACTGAACTCATAATCGAAGATAACACAGTTGTATTTACTCTTTCCCAATGATTATCCATTGAATTTGGAAACTTATCTTTATTGCATGTACCATCAACAAATCCAATATTTTTTCTTCCTAACAAAGCTATCATTATCGATTGATACCAGATGGCATAGTTCTCAATCCCAGTCAATTGGAATGAAATAATATGTATTCCACTCTGATCTGCTGATGACAGAAATAGAGGGTGATTGTAATCGATTTCATCTTGTGTAACACCAATATTTTGCGAGGAACTAGTGACTCGAGTCACATCTACCTCATTGTTAAGAGTATTATATTCAATCGCCATTGACAAACTTGAATTTGTGAAGAACTAATTGAATTTTCGAATGCGGAATGTTATGAACGATTAACCAGAATCAAAATCGCACCAGCACGGGCTCTGTAACCCATGAAGAAAGAATGAATGAGTATATGAACCCTAATTGAATAGAGGAAGAAGAAGGATAATCTGTAGAGAGAGAATTATATGAACATGTATATCATTCATCTTCTGTTTTCATGTGTTATATATATACAATGATTATTAAGTCATTAACTAACACTAATGACTACTAACTAACTATAGGATCTTAACAACCTAACTAATTGTAACTAACTTCTGAATTAAGTCAAAATGACTAAACTACCCTTACTACACTTATTTGAAGTTGTGCTTCCTTCAATAAGATGAACTAATAGACATTTGGAATTTGAAGTCTGCATAGACTTGCCTAGATGAATTTAGACCTTGAGTTTAAATTTATCTTTAAACTTAAATAATTAATTTTGACTTGAATTTGACATTTATTGAATTTAAGAATTTATTCAAATGTAGTATGAACTTTGATCTAATAAAATTTATATGTCTTACAAAAAGAATCTTGCTGCTGACGTTACGAATAGGTTGTTGTTGAATATATAGTTGTCGTGATTAGAGATGAATTTAGAATTTAAAGTTTATAAATTCTTATAACAATCTCATGTTAATATACGATAATAATCGGACAACTAATTGGATTCCGAACTTAATAGTCTTATACATTTGGTGATTTTTCTAATACAAATAGAGAATTTAAGCAAAAGTTACTAAGTTCACGTGAACTCGTAACTAATACCATATATCTGCTCTTAGTCATTATCAAAAATACATTCGTCTTAGGACAAACCAAAAATAAAATGTATCACATAAATTGGGATAGATAGAGTATATATTGTCCAAACTCGTACAAATCACATAAGTTGGGACGGAGGGAGTATATATTGTCCAGGCTAGGGGTGTTCATGGTCTAGTTTGATTCGGTTTATAGTTAAACCAAACCAAACCAATTAAGTAATTTTTTTAATTAAAATCAAATCAAACCATTATATTATAAATTCTATCGATTTCGATTTTATCGGTTTGGTTTGGTTTGGTTTGGTTTTTGTGGGTTTTAAGAATATATTTTAATTATAATGTTTTTTTTTTATACAAGTGATGTACAAATAATAAAAACGAGATACAATAACTATAGTACTTATCTTTAAATCAATATGATTCTTACCAATTGAGATATTATATATGCTTACTAAACATTTAACATTATGAGATGTTTTAGTTTTTTTCCCTGGTTTATTCTTTTGAAAATTTAACAACATTCTTTAAGATTACTCCAAGTTGAAGACTTTCTCAATGAATGTCATTTTAATAATATACTTGTTCAACTATTAAACATATTTTCAGATTTTTTAATTATTTGTCGAAGTGACATAACATATAGTAATTGGTCTCTAATCTCGATCTTGAAATTGCATTAGGCAATATATTCATTAGGTGCGTCAAAAAATTAGGCAATACCATATTTTATTTGAATTTCAAAAACCACTGGTAATTTGAGTTATTCAACTTATTGCAGAGAGATGTTTGTGCGTTGTGATGGTCAAATTGCTACTTTTTTACCCCTAAGTATTATGCACACACAGATTACCAATGTCTAGCATCATAATTAAAAGTTTATATTATTTGCTTCATTTATGTGTTCACGAATACAATAATTTTTATTGGGATAAAAAGAAAATCACCCAATTTCTCTATTGTTCATATTCCTACAAACACATCGAAAAAATGTACTAAAGCAACTGGAAAATTGCAACATGTGGAACTTTGATTGAAACTTCAACTTTGTGTTTGCGAAGAAAGCTTTGCAAGTTCGCTGAAGTGAATGGTTTGACAATTTTCTTTTTAGACTAGGGATTTAACTTTTGTCTTCTTTAATTCTATTTTAACTTTTTAAAAAATCTATTTTAACTTAAATGGGCTAGGGGGGACAAATGAACTTGATCTTTCTTTCTAATTATTTGAATTAGTATTGGACTTAGAATAGGCCAAAGTTAGGAAGTAGATAGATAACTTTTTAATTAATATGTACAATATATATATATCTCTTTGTTTCAGTTTTTTATTGGATTTAACACCAAATCAAAATTATTCTTGGTTCATTAAGTCGGTTTGACTCGATTTATTGATTCAGATCATTTTTTTCATTCTCCTTTGCTAGTGTGCTTTTCTTTTTTATTCTATCATAAAAATATGATATCTTTTTATTAATAAAAGCATCTATATAAAATTTCATTTTACTTTTACGGATAGGATTTATAACCATACAAATATATATCTTATTTTAGACCGTATATTTTAAAAGTTTTTCTTTCTCTATTAAATTGCTTGTCCAGTTAATATACATCATAAAAATTGGAACAAAGACAAAAGGTTGTGCTGAATGAGAAGAAGAGGAAAGAAAACTTGTGAAATCAAAAGGTTCTGCTAGAAAGGATTTTTGATTTTGATCTTGCTGAAACGTTTGGCATGAAGGAACTGATTTAGATAGTTGAGTTCCAGAATTGGACTCATATTTTTGTTCCACCGGCACCTAGTGTGTATGAAGCGGAGGTGGCTGAAGTCTATGCAAACTTATGTCATATTGATGACTATACCATGTTCTTGTCTATGAATGGGATAAAATTTATGTTGAATGAGTTAGTACTTGGAGAAATTTTGGAGGTGCAGATTCATGGGATGAAAATTGTGTCTAGAGAGGACTCAACTGCATTTAAGAATGTGATTGCAAAGAGGGAGGAGTCTACTACTAAAGCAAGGCTCATAAAAAATGAGCTTAAACCTGAGTATCAGCTTATGTTTGCCTTTGTCAACAAAGTGTTACTACCAATGACTGAAGGTCACTATATTGCCTCTGTGGCAGACCTGGTGCTCATCGAGACTCTGTCAGCCTTTCAACCGGTTAGTCTGCCAGCCATCATGATTGAACATATGATCAAAGTGGTAAATACTAGTGAGGGCAGGCATGGTCTTACTTATGGGTTTCTTCTGACGAAGGTACTTGCGTATTTCAAAGTCAGAACTGGAAAAGCTACTTTGGGCACTAAGAAGCACATGTTCATCATGGCAACTTTGGAAGAATATGAGTGTGTGCCAAGGAAAGCTGGTGTTAGTAACACTTCTACCATCTCGACTCCGATCGAGGATCAAGAAGCAGCAATGGCTGAGATTCAAAGGCTTAAGGCCGAGAATGCTCTTCTCAGAGTCCAATTAGCTAAAAAGACACAGGAATCTAGTTCTCACCACGATTTGGAGACTGAAAATGAGAAGTTGCGGGTTGAAAAAGGAAAGTTGAGGGTAAAGGTGGATGAGCTTCAAGATCAGATGCTACATGATTAGCGCACTAATAGTGAGAGAGTGGATAAGCTTCTCAAAGCACTGGTCCGTCCATAGTCTTTCTCATTAGCCTCTCCAGTCCCTATTTCTAACACATGTTCCTTCTTCTTCTTAAGGTCTCATTCATTTGATTCGTATTCTTGTTGTTTCCTAATAACCTTGACACTAATGGAAGTTTAAGTCTCATATTTTGTACTGATTTGACTACTATATATTTTACTGCTAATTTACTTTTGGGAAATTACTCTATTTCGTGCATTATTACTAGCTTGATTGTTCATGTTTCTGCTCGTGTTGTGTTGCCCCAGTGGCTTCGAGTTAATGTTACTGAACTTCTTTTGCTTGTGCTGCTTTAATTGCTCTTTTGAATGATGCCAAAGGAGGAAAATAAATAAGGAGGAATTTGATATGTTGGATATGTTCATGATATGTTGTGATTGAGGGGGAAGTTAAGGGGGATAAAACCTTGTTGCTATGATTAACATGTTGATATGATTTGAAAGATAGGTCTGATTCGCAAGGGGAACAAGTGTGTAACCTGGACCTCAGGGGGAATATTATTTTTGAGTTTGTCATCATCAAAAAGGGGGAAATTGATAAGTTATGCCATTCGATGTTTTGATAATTTATCAAACTAACGAAGAACTAGATAGGCACATGGTCTGCTATATGTTTCTCCTGATTCTGGTACAGTCAACAGCTACAGCTGTAAATATACATTGTTCACTGACACAAGTACAACAACATTGTTGCAGTTTGCTAGTGGTCAAACAATGTGATGAGTAGTCCTTATCTCATCTCACATGTTCCTCAATATATAAGTAACATGTTGCGAGGTTTTGTCTATCACTTGAAAACCTAAAATCACTTGTGCAAGTGCAGCCGCCACAAGTCTCCAAGTTCTCTCAAGAACAAAGTTGTCTATAAGCGGAAAGACCAGATCCAGACAACTGAATATGTCTATGTCCTTTAGTTTATTTTGAGTCTTTGTCTTTTGGTCTTTATTTTAAATCCTACACTACTTTTAAGAAGTGTCATGATAGGATAGATTTTAAACCTTTGCTAGTTTGTATTCTTCGCTAGAGTTAGTCAAGGTTTATAGCTTTGCAATAAGGGTATTGTAAAGGGGCTTACAATATAGGTATTGTAAAGGTTGAGGGATTAAGCGTTTAATTCCTAGGTTGAAATAGGTTGTAATCTGAATTTGCTCAGTTATTGAAGTTGGAAATCCTACTTGGTAGGTCGTGGTTTTTAATCTCTTGAACAAGAAATTGTCTACGTAAATATCGTGTGTTATTTACTTTCTATTTTGCTTAAGGGAGCAGATAGAGAATCTGGTCCTCTTTACTATTTTGGTAGACTCTTAGTTTCTATCAATTGGTATTAGAGTAGATGCTTTCTAAAAGGTTAACACTTAGAAATAATCTCTTAAATGGCTGCTCCACCAAACTTAGAGGAAGGACAATCAACTACCAGACCACCTAGGTTCATCAGAAAGTACTATGGGTGGTATAAGACAAGGATGCACGACTTCATCATGGTTGAAGATTCTGAGTTGTGGGACATCATATGTGATGGTCCTCATATTCCCATGAACACAGATTTAGTTGTTGTTATATCTACTCCAAAATCAAGGAAGGAGTACACTGATGTGGACAAGAAGGTAGTGGAGAAAAACTTTAAGGCTAAGAAGATCCTTATTTGTGGTATTGGACAAGATGAGTACAAATGGGTCTCATCTTGTATATCTTCTATAAGAAGATCTCCAAACAGCTGATGAAGGAACAATTCAAGTTAAGGAGTCCAAGATCGATATGCTCACCACAGAGTATGAGTTGTTTAAAATGAGAGAGGATGAGTCTATCCAAGAGATGCATACCAGGTTTACCTCTATAATAAATGAGCTTAACTCTCTGGGAGAAGACATTACAACCAATAAACTGGTCAGAAAATTACTTGGTGTCTTGAGTGACAATTGGGATAGCAAGATAAATGCCATTTATGAAGCCAAGAACCTGAAAACGCTGACCATTGATAGCTGATTGGAAATCTCAAGACTTATGAGATGAAGATAGCCATGAAGAAACTAGATAAGAGTGAGGCAAAGAAGGAGAAAACCCTGTTCTCAAAGCTGCCAAATGTGACTCAAGCAGGGACGAAGATGACATGACATACCTCACTCGAAGATTTCACAAGATAGTCAAAAAATGGATGGGTCCCAAGAATAGGAAGCTCCAGCAGAAACTTCAAATGAAATGAAAATTGCTGTCACAAGTGTGGAAAACCTGGTCGCTTCATTAAAGAGTGTCCTCTTCACAAGCAGGACAATCATAATGACAGGACTGCTAATAGGAACTAGGTCCCTGATAAGAAGTTCAGGAGGAAAGATGCGGCTGATGACCTAGTGAAGCAAGCTCTTGCTGCGTGAGGAGACTCCTTAAGTGAATCTAAAGATGATGATGACCAGGGTGACACATCAATGATGGCTATCAACAATAAACCTTCTGAATATGAGTCAATCTTTGCACTCGTGGCCAAATCTAATGCGGATGATGATGATGATGAGCACGAAAAGGTAAACTTTCTTGATGTTCAGAAAAACTTAAAAGTTTACTCTCAAAAGAAACTCATATCATTAGCAAATATGTTAATCGATACTTATCATGCTTTTGTTAATGACAAAAATGCTCTAAATGATAAAATTAGTGATTTAGAACAAGAGAGGGATAATTTGGTAGTCTCTATTGTAGATCTAAAAGAACAGATTGATGAGATAACTTAATAAAACATTATGTTAGAAAATCAGGTAAAAAAGAGTATGGAAACTCCCTCTAAAGGAAAATGTGCAGCTAGTGAGACTTATCTGGAGCTTGAAAATGAGCTTAAGAAAATGAAACTATATCTCACTACTGAGGTTGAAAATAATTGTCAACTGAAGGAAGATTTAAAAATGGTAAAATTTGATCTCGATAAGACACTTCACTGGACCTGGTCCTCTGATGTAATTACCTACATGTACAATAACTTTGAAAAGGAAAAGACATCATACAATCCCCACAACAAATATGTATCCACAACTGAAAACTGGTTGTGCACTCATTGATGTTAGACTGATAATTACAAGAATGCCTGCAAAACTAGATTTCAGTCACTTTAGAAAAATAAAAATTTTGTTAAGAAGAAAGTGAGGATGGAGGGATCCGTTCCTCAAAAGAGAAAACATGTCTTGCCCGCTTGGGCTAGAAGAAATCTGATTCACCCATGTTATCTCCCCAGCCACTAAGCAAGATCAATGATTAGATTTGGGTGAATCAGATTGAGAGGAACTATGTAGGAGGAACTTCATCAGTTTGAGAGGAACCATGTATGGCACATGGTACCCAGACCTTGCGACAGAACTATCATAGGACCCATGTTAAGTGAACTCCAAATGACACTTTGATAAGTCAACAAAACTATATCAGGAAGCTATTGAAAGAAGGTTTGAAATGGAGAATTCTAGAACCATTGGTACTTCTATAGCAACTACTACTTGGCTGAATATAGATAAACAAGTTCTCCTATGAATGAAATTATGTATAGAGGCATTATTGGTCCCCTACTTTATTTGAGTGCAAGCAGACCTGATATTGTGGCTAGTGTTGGTCTATGTGCAAGAATTCAATCAAGTTCAAATGAATCCCACTTGAAGGTTGCACAAAGAACTTTGAGATATCACAAAGGGATTACAGACCTGGTCGCTCATCATTTATCAAGTGATATTTCTTGACTTGGTTGGGTGCGCTAATGTGGCTTATGCTGGATATCTGGTGGTTAGAAAAGGCATATCTAGAATATTTCTTTGGAACATGCTTGATTTCATAGGGTACAAAGAAACGAATCTTTGTGGCTATTTTTACTGTAGAAGTTGAATATGTAATAGTTGCCTCTTGGTGTGCTCAACTACTCTGGATAAATCAAACATTTGAGGAGGTTTGAGTATTTACTGAGTATGTGCCCTTATTGTGTGAATATACAAGTGCACTCAATATGGCAAAGAATTTAGTGCAACACAAGAATACCAAACTGGTTAGGTGTCAGGAATCATTTTCTAAGGGACAATGTTGAAAAAGGTTTTGATGTGTATGAAGCTTTGAAATCGGAGAACCAAGTAGCAGATATATCCATGAAGGCATTAGAAAGGGAGCATGTTGAAAGAAATCGATTGTAATTATGTTGATCAAGCTCAACGAACTGGTCCTTCACAAGTTCCTTCAGTGTATGACTATGATATGAAGAAAGGTACAATGCTAAAAAGTATTTTTTGGTAACATCTAACTCACTCTTATACTGTTACAAGTATACACATGGTAGGTTTAGGACAACTTGAGCATAAGTGATATTGCACACTTCAGAGTTATTGCCTAAAGTTTTCAAGAAAATTGTCCAGGGACCTGATTTATGTGATTCAAGTTAGTAGTCACTTCAGTGATTATATGTTTTTGAACTGCTTAAGGTTCCAAGTCAGTTATGTGTTCCCTCTTTCAAAATTTAAAATAATTTCCCTTCCTAATCATTGTATCGTCCTTGAACCGACCCGATCGTTCTTCTTACACTCAATCAAAATAGTCACCTTCTTCATCTTAAAAACACTTTTATTACCTCTCTCCACACTTAAACTCTTAAAATATTCATTCTTCCCCCTCATCTCTCTCAAGCATAACAACTCTCCTAATTATTCTACATTCCTCATCTGTTCCTTCCCTAACCAAGAGTTAACCATATATCACAAAGAATTGTCTATTCCAAACCTGGATGAAATGAACCCCACACCATCACCTCAAAAATGGCTAATTTCTGCCGACCATAGCACCACTGCCACATCTCCAAAATATCCCATTTTCGTTCCTCCTAGAACCAATAAATGTCGAATCCCAAAGAAATTTGCATCCTTGGCCTTGATTTCTGGTCAAATTAAAAAGCCCAACTCAATGGGAAGTGAGCAAATGGTCTCTGCGTCAAAATTCCTTCCCAGTTCAGAGGAATTAGAAGAAAATGATGATGAAATTGAGGTTACAAGCCAACCGGTTGAGGAAACAATGGTACAAATTGAAATGAACGAAAATCCAATCTCTAGCGAAATGCAAGAGAGTGGTGTTGTTAGAATTACAGAGAAACTAGTCGACATTGTTGATAATACCACTGAAAAATCAGGTAATTCTATTCCATATGATAGTGTCAAAGAAGGAAATGAGTTGTCAATAGAGTGTGTTGAGTCTATATGTGAGATTATTGTTGGTTTTGCTAATACTATACGGGACATGAGAGGTGGTGAGAGAGTTAAATAAGTTCAAATAGAAAATGGTAATGAAAGAGAAAAAGGGAAACTAATGGAGGGACCTGGTCTTTTAACCCAAGAAAAGTCTGAGACACCAGGTTCCTCACGGGTAAATTTGGGAGTTGATGTTGTGTCTCAGAAAGTCTCTACCTTTGTTGTGCCACTGAGAGATCTTTCTCTTATGAAGGAACCAAGATTTTCTAATATTACTCAGGCTATTGATTCATATGGAAATATTATACTTAGCTCTGTGCACAGACACACCACTGGTAGTATGAAACAAAAGAAAAAGGGAGAGAAGAAAAAGGTAGTTACAAAGTTAGAAAACACATTGCCCAAAAGCCCCTAAAAAATACAAGCTAAGAAAGCATTAATGGGTCACTGTGAAGTAAAGAGAAAGGATTAAAAAGAATGCATAGTCAATTCGTAAAGAGAAGGCTGATTGATAAAGACGTTGAAGATGAAGAAGAAAATCCACTTGTAAGGAAAAACTCGAAGAAAGGGAATGAGAGCAAAGAAGGAAAGTCTCAAGCTTTAATGTTTGATGATGATGAGGGTGACACGTCAGTTGATGAGAGTGACGAGTCACAAAAAGAGGAGTGTGATAGTAGACCTTTCTCTCAAAGGAAGAGGAAAACTATTACCAATGAGGAACCAGATTCCTCAAAGAGACAAAAGGCTTAATGAGAAGAAGAGGAAAGAAAACTTGAGAAATCTAAAGGTTCTTATGGGAAGGATTTTTTATTCTTATCTTGCAGAAATGTTTGGCATGAAAGAACTGATTTAGACAGTTGAGTTCTAGAATTAGACTCTTCTTTTTATTTTGTCGGCAACAAGTGTGTATGAAGCGGAGGTGGCTGAACTCTATGCAAATTTATGTCATATTAATGACTTTGTCATGGTCTTGTTTGTGAATGAGATAGAGTTTATGTTGAATGAGTTATTACTTGGAGAAATTTTGGAGGTACAAACTGATGAGATGAAAATTGTGTCTAGAGAGGCCTCAGTTGCATTTAATAATGTGATTGCAAAAGGGGGGGGATTCTACTACTAAAGCAAGGCTCATAAAAAAGAGCTTAAACCTGAGTACCAACTTATGTTTGCCTTTATCAACAAAGTGTTACTACCAAGGACTGAAGGTCACTCTATTGCCTCTGTGGTAGACCTGGTCCTCATCGAGACTATCAGTATTTCAACCGATTAGTCTGCCATCCATCATGATTGAACATATGATCAAAGTGGTAAATACTAGGGAGGCCAGACATGGTCTTCCTTATGGATTTCTTCTGACGAAGGTACTTTTGTATTTCAAAGTCAGAACTGGAAAAGCCATTTTGGGCACTAAGAAGCATATTTTCACCATGGCAACTTTGGAAGAATATGAGTGTGTGCCAAAGAAAGCTGGTGTTGGTAACACCTCTACTATCTCGACTCCGATCGAGGATCAAGAAACAGCAACTGTTGGGATTCAAAGGATTAAGGCCGAGAATGTTCTTCTCATAATCCAATTAGCTAAAAAGACACATGAATCTAGTTCTCGCCACGATTTGGAGATTGAAAATGAGAAGTTGCGGGTTGAAAAAGGAAATTTGAAGGTAAAGGTGGATGAGCTTCAAGATCAGATGCTACAAGATCATTGCACTAATAGTGAGAGAGTGGATAAGCTTCTCAAAGCATTGGTCCGTCCATAGTCTTCCTCTTTAGCCTCTCCAGTTCATGTTTCTAACACATGTTCCTTCTTCTTCTTAAGGTCCCATTCATTTGATTCTTATTCTTGTTGTTTCCTAATAACTTTGGCACTAATGGAAGTTTAAGTCTCATATTTTGTACTGATTTGACTACTATATGTTTTACTGCTAATCTACTTTTGGGCAATTATTTTGTTTCGTGCATTATTACTAGATTGATTGTTCATGTTTTTGCTCGTGTTGTGTTGCCCTAGTGGCTTCGAGTTAATGTTACTGAACTTATTTTGCTTGTGCTGCTTTAATTGCTCTTTTTAATGATGCCAAAATTGAAAAATAAATAAGGGGGAATTGGATATGTTTGACATATTCATGATATGTTGTGATTGAGGGGAAGTTAAGGGAGATAAAACCTTGTTGTTGTGATTAATATGTTGATATGATTTGAAAGATAGGTCTGATTCATAGGGGGAACAAGTGTGTAACCTGGTCCTCAGGGGGAACATTATTTTTAAGTTTATCATAATAAAAAATGGGGAAATTGATAAGTTATGTCATTCTATGTTTTGATGATTTGTCAAATGACGAAGAACTAAATAGGGACATGTTCTGCTATCGTTTCTCTCTGATTCTCGTACAGTCAACAACTATAACTGTAAAGATGCACTGTTCACTGACACAAGTACAACAACATTGTTGCAGCTTGCTAGTGGTCAAACAATGTGATGAATAGTCCTTATCTCATCCCACATGTTCCCCAATATATACGCAACATGTTACAAGATATTGTGTATCACTTGAAAACCTAAAATCACTTGTGCAAGTGAAACCACCACAAGTCTCCAAGTGCTCTCAAGAACAAAGTTGTCTATAAGCGAAGGACCAGATCCAGACAACTGAATATGTCTATGTCCTTTAGTTTATTTTGAGTCTTTATCTTTTGATCTTTATTGTAAATCCTACACTACTTTTAAGAAGTGCAATATAGGTATTGTAAAGTTAAAGGATTAAGTTTAATTCCTAGGTTGCAATAGGTTGTGATCTGAACTTGCTCAGTTATTGAAGTTGGAAATCCTACTTGGTAGGTTGTGGTATTTAATCCTTTGAGTAAAGAGTTTTTCACGTAAATATCGTGTGTTATTTATTTTCTATTTTGCTTAAGGGAACAGATAGAGAATCTTGTCCTCTATACTATTTTGGTGGACTCTTAGTTTCTATCTTGTCAAAAGGAAAATTAACTAGGAAAGTAGTAGAATTGGAAGGGTTGAAAAGCTGCTTCTAAAACGAAAATTCTTTGTGCCTATAAAGCAATATGCAAAGGGATAAATTTTCATTTTACTCTATAAATTTAGACAAAATATAGATGTACTAGTCTATATTAAATTAAAACCACGAATAATCTTAGAAATGTTGATTAAACTTTTTGTCTTTCATTAAAAAACTCTATAATAGATAAAATTGTTATTTACTATTTTTCTCAAATTATTAATTAATTATCTTTATAAACCACCATTATTTTTAGAGAACTTTTTTACTTTAACAAGTATTTTTTAAAAAGTTAAAAAGTCCACCGTTATTTTTGGTAAAATAATAACAGAGTCTTATTTGCTTTGAATCTATATTTGTAAATAAATTGAAACTCTTTATTGAGTCCAATTTGGATACGAATTGATTACTTTACTAAAAAAATATTTACGGAAGGTCACTAATATTTGACTAACAAGAAAGAATTGGATACGAATTGATTGCTTTACTAAAAAGTATTTACTAAAAAGGAAGGTCAGTAGGTCACTAATATTTTATTAACAAGAAAGAATTTGTTTTAATGGAATTGAAACTCTTTATTAATGAGACTTAATTTGGATAGGAATTGAATGCTTTACTAACAAGAATTTCACAGAAGGTGTTGTTTCGCAATGGAATTGAAACTCCTTTAAGTGATTAGTCTCAACTTTGGATAGGAATTGACTGCAAAATTTATATTAGCGTATTTGGTGCATGACTTTTTCTCCTCTGCCACTACAAAGATGTGTATTTATTATAAGGTTCGCAGAGAAAATAATGTCAATTAATTTTTTTATGTGATAGAAGCTATATATATATCCTTCATAAATACTTGAATCAGAATGAACTGTGTTTTTTCTTGTGATTTTCATTGGCATAGTTCAACTTTGTCTTTTCAAGAGAGAAAAATATATTAAAGTTGAATCGGACAATTGACTTTTTCTATGATAATTCACGATTTACTGAAAGCTGCAATTAATTCTTGAGGTCATGAGTAATGTAATTGATTATTCTATAGCTGGTGATTGCATGAACAATATCAATGAAATTTTGCTAAATAGTATAATTGTGTGCGCACAAAAGTAATTTTTACGTTTTGAAATTTATATGCTCTTTGTTGGATTATAGGCTAATTTAACATTTTACCTTTCTTTGATATTTATATTTATACATTATTATTGATTGTTTGAATCTGTCATGAAGAAGCAATCAAAGGGAGTAATGTCATTATAGTTGGCATGTTTGCTGTGATACGCAAGAATCTTATGGTTAATTGAAAAACTGAAATGTTAATTTTATTTTAGTTTGTTCGATTTTTATTATGGGTTCAAATATCTCTTTTAAATCTTCTTTCAAATAAATTAATTTGATTGATAACCTATGATCTTACTAATGACAATTGAAATAGACTTGCAAACAAATGTGTAAATTCATTTAGGTTTAGAAGTCTTTTTTTATGTATAAAAGTTTAGTATTGTATTAAAAGCACGAAGACCGTTAGTAATGTTTTGATTTTATCGTTCATTAAAGACTCCACAATAGACAAAATAGTCATTTAATTATTTTTTTAATATTTAAAATTATAAATTCAACTATATAAGAAGTCCTAAATATTTGAATGTTTGCACAATTAAAATTCTACCATATATATATCCGTTCGATACTCATATTCATCATTGTCTAGCTAAGTAGAAACACCATATATGATGAAAATCTGTCTATGAGGGGCTTACTATTTTCATGGTATTTGACGGAGTTGCACTTTTTTCCACATCTCAACCAGTCAAACCGGGAGGTAATTTCTTGTATTAGTTCGTATTATGATCCATGCGGTATTCATTATTCATTTATTCAATTCCTTTTTGTCATACAATTCCTCCACTTTCCAAAAACATTCTACCACTTTTTGTATTAATGTTATGTTAGGCCACAACCACACAAATTGTTGAGACAATCAAGTGTGTTACCAATAATAAAAAAAAATGTTATTACCAATTAAGTTTATACTTTAAATTTAATGTACTACCCTTAATATAAGAATGTACAATTTTTAGTAAAAATAAAACCTCGTGGTTAGAAGTTTCATGACGTAGCAATAACTTAATCAAGTAATTGTCATCTATTAAAATTAGCCAATAACACAACGCTTGTTATGATATAATGACATGCATGTTAATGTAACTTGACCGATATCTTTTTATATACGATATTTCTGGTGTATGATCTTTTTGTCGATTTGACCACTTTGTCATGACCAAACTCTTGTAATTGATATTCCGCTTGAAAGTGCAACATAGTTGTCCATGTAAAAAATATACTGCAGCAAATATAGTCCACATTAGCTATTGTTTTGCGGTGTGCTTTATTTAATGTTATCGAAAAACATAATCCCACTAAAAATTATAATCTAATAAGGGAATGTAACATACGTTAAGAACGTCATTATAAAAAAAACATTATGTGAGATACAACATCTCACATAATATATTTGTCTCTCATATACTAAAATATTTATAGTTACAAAAAATAATATATGATTTAACTAAATTCACATCGTTTGCATGTTCAATAAATATTAAATTCAACTATTATGTTTGCATAACAATAACTATTTTCATCTTTTAGACAATTGCATTTAATTTAATGAAAAATATTTTTTATATAAATTATTTATTGATTTTACGCGATGCACACAACGCACTTATACTTAAAGACTAATAAAAAGAAAAAGAGTGAATGGAATAGGTGTAGCTACTTGTTATTGCCCTATTCAAGCCAATAAGTTGGGAACTTGTTTATAAAAATACTGATTTTTTCTACTTTTGACACTTCAGATATAAAGGATGTGACATTGTCATCCACCCATTGGTTCCTATCTTGTCAAACCAACCAAAGGAATCAAAACAAGTTTAAAACAACAAAATGTCAAAATCACAACTGGTTGTCGTCATAAGGATCACGAAATGCCTGTTTCTTTTACGTTTCTTCTTTTATTGTGACATAAAAGAAATTCAACCATCAAATAATTCACCTTTATTGATTAGACTCCGATCTCCATAAATACAACATAAATCACGGCTATCTTTTGTAACTCTCTTTTATGAGTAATTGACAAGATGTAGAGAGGGGTAGGGGTAAACATGAGGATCACAACGAATGAATATATATATATATATATATATATATATACTTGTAGTGACAAATGTAGTTTAAAAGTTATTTTGTAGATGGTGTTGAATGTTCAAAACTATTGAATTCTCTTAAAAATTTCTCGTTTCGTTATTGATCAGGAAAAGCCACAAACAAACGGCATTCCATATATGTAAAGTAACCCCCAATCCTCACTCAAAGAATTTAAAGGCAAGATACTTAAAAAAGGAAATGGAACTTCAGGAAAAGCCACAAACAAACGGCATTCCATATAGAGGTGAGCGGGTCCGGGTACCCTAACATTTTTGAACTACCCGGACCCTACCCGGTAAAAGATCGATTCCTAAATTTACTATCCGGAACCTACCCGTAGCAATCATTACCCGGAACCTACCCGGACCCGCATGGTCCGGGTAGGTTCCCGAGTACCCTGTAAATAAAAAGACACAGATTAAGCAATAATTTTTTAGCCTATGAGAATCAAAAAGAGTTCTAAAATAATTTCATCAAGTAGTTTTTTAGCCTGCAATCGGAGTTTTTAGTACCCTTATAAGAAGTTTTAGAAAACTTATTCATTGTAGAAAAACTAATTCTGTAACCAAAACCTAAAATTGTAAGCCAAATTTGACACTCAATTAATTGAACGTGTTGATTTCAAAATAAATTTGGAAATATCGAATTAAACTTTTTTTCGTGTTCATAGGCTCTTCGATACAAAAGAAAAGCTTTCTTATACTAGTAAATCTCTAAATTTCATCTTCAGAGCTACAAAAATATACACAAATTTTAAAAATAGATTTACATTTCAAATAAAAAAGTAATACAAATTGAAGATGAGTATCGCCTGAAATAGAACATAAGCATATGATATTAAAAAGAAATTGAAGAGTTAGATATGAACCCATATGCATTTTAGGAACGACGTGAACACAACCAAGGGAGAGAAAGAGGTAAAGGTGAAGCTTCAACGACGACAACGATGAAAGTACCTGAGAGAAATCTTCAACAACGACGATGATGAAGCTCGGTGGTGTAGCTAAAACGCCATTGCTATTGAGAGAGTTTTGTGTGTTTTCTCTTAGGGCACGAAAAACATTCTAGAATAAAGGGGTGAAAAAGCTGAAATATTTGCGTCTTGGGGTGGGGAAAATCAATGTGCGGGCGTGCAACAAACAATTTTGGAGAAAGTTAAAAGTGGTCCAAATGTTTCTCAAAAAAGTAAAAATATTTAATATTTATAGGTTCGGGTATCACGATACCCTGTCTCTATTTGAATCGGAACCGGACCCGACATTGATCGGTTCCTAATTTTACTACTCGGACCCTACCCGTTATTATAATATATCTACCCGGAACCTACCCGTTAGTGTCGGTTCCGGTCGGGTATCTGGGTACCCGTGCTCACCCCTAATTCCATATATGTAAAGGAACCCCCAATCCTGCTCCAAAAGGTGGAATCTCCCACCCAGGAGCCCCCACACCCCGGTCCGACAGGTCTGTGAAGGAGGTAAATCATGGTGACTCAATTGATTTCAAAGGTTAGACCAGTACCACGCTGCGCACAAGGGGTCCTCCTTTATTTCAAGAAGAAACCCCCACACTGCCGCTGACGGGATTCGATCATTGGTCTTTGCTCCAAATATCCCCCTTGAAACCAATTGAGCTGCCCATGCGGACTAGGGAACCCCCAATCCTCACTGAAAGAATTTAAAGGCAAGATGCTTAAAAAAGGAAATGGAACTTTATTTATATGTGTTTACCCGTAAAACAGTACATTTGAATTTGTATACGTGGTCAAGGACACATGGATATCAAGTGACACGTTAAATAAAAATTATGCTTAAGATAAACAACAATAAGACAAAGTAAGCAATATTCCGCATGAGTCTTGAAATAGCTTCTGAGCAAAAGTGACGGTAACTTGTATGTAAGCACATAAATCAAGAGAATATCAGTAAGTATAATGTGAAAAGCAAGAATCTGATGGGTTACAATGTAATGATGTGCCCTATTTATACATGAGCTACATGGGTACACAGCTCACAAAATATGTCTTCATAAATGCTGGAGAATGAATGTCGTAATAATTGAACAATCAATCTCTCAATAAATGCTATTAAAGGGTTGTTGGAAGTCGTGTGCCCGGATTGAGTAACAATCGTCCGTCACGACGTGGAATGGCTGCAAACTGACGTGGGTCTGACTCGGCATCATACCCTACGTGTTAGGCCATAATTCGTACATCTGTCTTAAACTAATTTTATCCTATACAGATAGTCCCCACACTTTCTGGTAGCAACTCTTTGTGCAACCGGAAAGTGGATTTGAACCACCATCCTTCATGTTCCTCTTTATTTTGGTAGAAATTTTGAAAAGTAACAACTTACAAGTCATTTTAAGCGTCACATCCATTTAATGCTTCTGAAACTGCGGCACTGTCCAATTGCCTGAACGTCGTGGAACGTGATAATAATGATACATATATTTTCACCTCCCAAGTGTTATATTATTTTACCATAAATAGGAGGACAAATCTTTTCACAAAAGGAAACCATACTGTTTGCAATTTCTCTTAATCATTTTGCTTTCTTTCCTTTTAACCAACTCCTTCAACAATGTCTTCTACAAATTCTTCACATTCTCGTTCATCTGAGGATAACAACAATCTTCCCAAACTGTCGATATAGGAAAGAACCCGCTTCTCCTACAACCCAAAGAGGGGATTTACAATCTACTGTTGCCGAAATCCTCCTCTAAGATTTTGATTTTTCTGGAGACCTCTGTGTCCAAACCAACTACGAACGCGTTGAAAAGTTTGAGTCGAAGATAACAACCAAAGTTCTTCCCATAAAAGATTGTGGTTTCTCTTCTGACATGGTCGTCAGAGCGTTTATCTTGCCGACCGCATGCATCACCATGTTGAAGGATTTTCCATGACATACACCTATCCATTCACCATTGGTTTCAAACTCCCCATCCCAAAGATTGTTGAGGATCTCTGCCGCTGATATATGGTTTGCATAGGTCAAGTTGCTCCGCAAGTTTGGAGAATTATCTTTTGTATCCAAATGTTAGCCAATGTCGTCGATATTCCATTTACTATCGATCATTTCCTCCTCATGTATTGTCCTAGGGTTTTACGAGGCGTAATTATCGCCTTATACCCCCGGGGAAGCCGCAACCTCTTAAATGCAAAGGATAATCACGACCATGGCTGGCAATCCCGTTACATTTTAATCAGGACTGACCAAATTCACCAGTCTTCCTGTAAGTATTTAGTTTGTTTTTCTATTATCGGATGCATTTGCATGGTTTTCCAAATAAAGGGTAACTCTTTGCTTACTCAAAATTTTATAACATTTTCAGCAATTCTGGTCGAGCCGCAATTGATCGTAGGAATATTTGAGTGGGTATTCTTCATGCCTCCCCCGACATCACCAAAACTTGGAAGAGTATCACCTCATCTTATTGGAAGGGGAAATATCATGATAAACTTTTAACCTCAATTCTTCCTCCTATCCATACTTTATCTCGGAACTCTCTTTTCAATATTTTCCTCTATTACCAGAACTCCGTCTCGAACCTCCTCAGCCCAAAAAGTATCGTCTCGCGCAACTACCTTCTCGGACATCAAATATGCTTCGGGCAGCTAGAAACGCAAGGCTCAAGACAAGGTTGCCGAGCCCCCGGAAGAAATTGGTTCCCGGGTGAGAAGCCGTCGCCAACTAACTGAGTATTGGAAAGGGCTATAGGCAAAGGGTAAGACGAATGTCATCCATCTTGATGAAGAAGAGATAACATATGAAAGAAACCCTAATCTGGCCAGTCTACGACAGGAAGCTCCGGAGGAAGAGACTCCCGTTCCAGAGGATCTTTCTAAGATAACTCAATCCCTACGTCCGGAACTAAGGAGGGGACATTTGTTTCTTCACCCCAGAAATCTCCATATGCTACCCTCGAAGCCTCTATTTCTCATCTTGCCAATCTGTTCTTGCAGGTAGAATGTCCCTTCTTTTCATTTTGTTTCCCCAATCTTGCTCTTATTTACCAATCACTATTTTTTCATTCAGGGTCACGCCTCCGCTCTATCCACTATAGTTTTGGCAAAAGCGATCGGCCCTTCTGACGAGGAAAAGAGGCTGAAGGATGAGATTCAACATCTCATGGACAAAGTTGACATCATGCATGTTGATCTTATGGATTCTAGCTCTCTCCAAGCTTCACTCCTGCTATGTTTGCAAGATGCAGTTGATTCTCTGAAGGACCAGGATAATTCTCTCCAAGTCCTGACCACCACCTATACAACCCTTCAGGGACGAACATCCTAACTTGCAACAGACTTAGTCGGTGCCTAGGGACAACTCCGTGATTCCATGCATACAATCACTGAGCTCCAAGACAAATGTTAGAGGTGGAAACTCCTATGAGACTTGGACATTTTGAAGAGTCGAGTGGATGCTATTGAGGAAGCAAGCAAATCGGGCTTCGATATTGCTTCAGAAATTCTGGACGTAGAAATTGACATGACTGATGCTGAGTTGTCCTTGGAGACTCTTCGTAGAGACAGAGAAGTTCAGATGTGGAGGTTGATGAGGAAGATGAACCCCTCCAAACTGATATTTTTATAACTCTTGTTTTTGTGAGTAACACCCAAAACACCCCCGGTGGACCATGTAGTGGGTAGGCCATAACCTTTCAAATAGATTTTTATTTTAGTTTTTTATTTTGTCACCATGTCACTTTTGGGCCTAGTTAATATGTTTGGTGTTGACACCCAATTTTGTCCCGTCTTTTCCAATTTATTTGCAATTTTAAATATTTTTAACACATCAAAACAATTTTACTCTATATACATACATGCGCATATATATATATATATATATATATATATATATATATATATATATATATATACTATTATTCTCTTATTATTATTATTATTCACATTTTTTTTATCATTTGCATTTTTATAATCATAAGTTTTATCCGAAAATTCTATGTTATTTTATTCTCGCAAAATTGCATCGCATTTCCATTTTTTTATTAAGCATTAAAGCATTTCGCAAATATTATATTTTTATTATATTCACATCGTTATGTTATTTTAAATAATTCACATCTTTTACAAAACAAAAATAATATTTTTTTATGTTAAACCCCTTTTATATTTTTTAACCCAAAACAATTTCTAACCCATTTCATTTTCCCAACCCAATACAAATTCTACCCAAAACAATTAAAACCCAAAAACTCCCCCTCTTTATTTTCGGCCCACCTGTGACCCAAACTCCCCTTCTTCATTTTCTAACCAACTCCCCATTTATTCCCCCTCACCCAAAAATCAAAGCCCAACTCGGTGGCCCAACATCCCTTCCCCTTTTTATTCAAAACACCCACCGGACCCAAAAACCAATTCGCCCACCCCAACAATCAATCGGCCGGCCCAAACCATTTCTCCCAAAAAAACCAACCCGGCCGGCCCAAACCATTTCTCCCAAAAAAAAAACAACCCAAGGTCTCGTCGCCGAAATGAGCCCGATACATTTTCCCCTAGACCAGTTGAGCTATTACGCTTTCGAAAATCCCAAGCCCGTCACCCAATCGCCCAACTAAGTGATTCTTAAAACCCGGCCCCCCCAAAACCCTTAAAAAATCAAAAAAAAAAAAAAAAAAAAAGAAAAGAAAACCTAAACCTAAAAACCCTTCAACCGCCGCCACCCTACACCCCTACCCCCACGTCGCCTCCCCATACCCCTGCCACCACCAACTCCCTGCCACCAACCCTGACACCACCACACCCCTCCCATCACTTCACCATACCCATACCCATACCCCTAAAATCCGCTTCCAAAATTCAGATTTTTTTTACCTTTAATTCAAATTTCAAACTCGTTCGGGGGGGTTGGGGGGGAAATCCACCTATAAATATCCCCCTTGTTCTTCATTTTTGGGAGGTTCGAAAATCCGTCTTTGAGAGGAAAAAAATCCGTCTTTGAGGTTCAAAAAAAAATCTGTCTTGGGGTCCGAAAAAAAAATCAAAACGAAAAAGGGTAGAGTTTTGTTCCTAAAATTTGGTTTAAAATATTCATCTTTGTTCCTTAATTTTAATGGGAAAATACTCGGATTTTAGTTCTTAATTATCAAGAAAACCCCTTTGTTCTTCACATTTCGGGTTGGGTCAAAAATCCGAAAATACTACTTTTCTTTTCCCTAAATTCACCCACAAAATATCTGATTTTTTTTTCATTTTTTGTTTCGAATTCGGGTCGGGTCACTTTGTCGGGCCGGGTCATCGGGTCGGGTCAAACATCCAAAATCGAAAACGTAGTCCTATTTTAAAAATCAGCATCCAAAAATCTACAACAAATCGAATTCCAAACTTCTCCGAGCGATTCGACGAGTCGAAACATGCCCGGTTCGCTATCCGGAAAAGGTTAGACTCGTTCCAATTCTTCTATATTTCTTTAAGCTTATTTGATTGTGTTGTTTATGCTTGATTTAGTATGATATTTTGCTAAGTAATGTAGTCTTGATTAATTAATATGATAATGAGACGATTTTGCTTATATAATTGTATTTATGTGTTGGGATATTTCGATTTGGAGTTGATACGTGATAGATGATATTGCCTCGATGTTTTGGTTAACTAATTATTGTCATTAGCTTTAGTAAGGTATCTTGGGTTCATTGTTAAATGCAATACGGATAATGTAAGATTAATATGTGTTTGGAAGAGCTATGGCTTGATTAAATACTCTTAGGACACCTAGCGGATTGTTGATATTCAAATTATTGTATGTTGTGTAAGTTGTTAGTTGGTGGCTGCCTAATAAATCAAAAAATGAGCATACTTTAATTGATTAAAATGACGATATTTACATGTTATATTCTAGATTAATATGTGCAATGTTAAAAGGAGTATATTATCCATGTTTAATATAATAGTATGTGCGTTTGGTTTAAGTTTATGAATGTCATGTTTCTTTAAGATTAAGATGAGTTCAACGGAATTTATCATGTATGTTTACATAATTTATATATATTGGTCTTCCTTGCCTCTTTTATTCTTGTTTAAATTTAGAGCCGGTTGTGTTAGCATACATTCTTTCTTCGGCTACTTTAATGTGCCAAATCTGAAAAAATAATGTCTTAAGGATATGTAAAATATGTGGCCATGAGTATTCATTCCTATGTATATTTAATGTTGTATATTTCGTGTATATATATATTAGGAATATTCATGTGTTTATATTTTCGTCCCGTCTACTAATCATTTTCTTTTCTTTTATTTACATGAAATGCATCGGGAGCTACGAAGAGTCTCGTTATGAGACTCATCATGACTTCGTCCAAAATGAAGAACCACATCTATGTTCATTGCATTCTCCGCTCTCAGAACTTCAAAACAAATAGGGTGCCGATGATATTGTCATCTGTCTTAGCCGCCACTTCTATTTATTGTCTAATTTTGTCTTTCCATATTATTTGGGTTGTAATAATTATTTAATTATGTATCGTCATTAGAATGCTTAGAATAATTAGGCCGCGAATAGATGAATGAATAGGATAGTCTAACTGCCGTTAGTTTATTTCTTAGGCTCATTTGAATTGGAAACCATCGCTAGCTTTATTTGTTTAGGGCCGTCTTGTATGTTCCAAACTTAGCCTCTAGTTACTTTGCTATATTTTTTAGGTTCGTTATGCATGCTTTAATATCTTTCAAAATAATTTGGCTATCTATTATTTACTTTCTTTAAAAAATAAGGTTTGCATTCTATCCGATTTGCAACCTTGAAAGGTTTTTTTTTCCATAAAAAATGCTTCTTTTATTATTCAATTGCCAAATATGTATATTCTAAATAAAAATAACTTTTGGGCAATGATGAGGCTTAAACCTTGTATTTCATCCGAGATCAACATGTTTAGTAGGCGAGGTGACTAAAATAACCAAACAGGTTATATATTCGCAGCCACGACGTGATTATAGTGATCTTTTCTTTTCATCCGAGATACCAACACGTTTAGTAGGCGAGGCAATCAAAATAACCACTTAGTCATATGTTTGCAGCCACGATGTGATTGGAATGGTCTTTTCAAATTTTAAGTCTGAGCCCTCCGTGACCAAAACGCTCACTGTTTTTGGATACGGACCGAAGTTACGTTTTTTCAAAACGCTCTCGGAGTTTATTTATTTTTATTTACTTTCTTTAATTCAGCTTTTATCCCGCTCTCGTATTGTAATATTATTTATTGCACTTATGTGATTGTTAAGATGCTTAGAATAGGTAGAGTTAGAATTAATTCATAGGATAGTCTAAACTTAGAAATCCTCCGCTAGTTTATTTTTTAGGCTCAGCATGCATATTTAAAATTTTCAAAAAAAACTATGATCATCTTCTATTCATTTTATTAATTGTACAACAAAAAAATGATTTCCAAAAATTACTCCTTTGGCATTACAAATTAATTGCTCTTCTCCTTATTATTGTCACAAATGCATACATGTACAAAATACATCTCTTTCATTAATTATTTGCAAACATCTTTTTAACTTCATACTTTAAACATGCATTTTTCTTAGTGTAATATTAACCTGAGTTTGACCGGATAACCGCAAGTTAGCGGATCTTAAAGGATGCCTAACCCCTTCCCTTTAGGATAATAAAGAACCCTTACCTAAAATCTCAAATAGTTTCGCAGACCTTAAAATCGGAGTTTACATTGCAGCACTTAGTTTAATATTTAGGTGTCCTAATTCACCGTAAAAAATAATTAGGTGGCGACTCCTTAACTAATCAGACCCAGGAATCACCGGAACACGTTGTGCTCCACTCCGACCACTCGCGGGTCGGGTCAAAATCGGGCGCGACATTTGGTATCCAGACTGATTTCAGTCCGGATATGAATGAATGAAGTTCCCTTTTTACAATTATGCTCCAAGTTTTCATTCTTTATTCATTTTCATAAGCAAGCATTAGTTTCAAACTTTATTACTTTGCTTTATGAATCGAAACCTATTTATTGAGGTTCACCTTATCTGAATAGGTTAGGACTTGAAGCTTAAAAACTTTCCAATAACCTTAACTAAACTTTGCATATATTTTTTCTTTATGGCACAGATTTTTTAATACGTTTAATATACTAACATATGTTGTATGCTTGTGATGGCAAAGATTTGTTAATCGTAAACGGAAATTTTCATTGTTTCATTTGAATTACAAATGTGAAGACAATTATAACAATAATCCAACTGCCATCTAGTGTGATAAGTCCAGTTACATATATACTGAATATTTAGGTAGTCCTTAGTATTCAAAATTTTAAATTTTAACTCCATTTCGGGTGTATGGCCCCCCAGTATTCGAGACTTTATGCTATGGAGACTTGAATACTGGATAGACTTCTTCGGTAATAAGATCAACAACATGATTATATCATGGCGTTTTCTCATTAAAAACCTTGCCGGAAAAACCCAATTGGGATAAAAACTGGTCGAAGGGAAAAAGAGTGCAGTGCATGTTCTGACTTACTACACATAGTACTTCTTCAAGTGACTCACATTTCAATTTCTAGGAAGTATATTCCCCTGTTGGTCTGCCAGTTGATAAGCTCCTTTACCGGCGATGTGGGTTACCGTATATGGTCCTTCCCAATTCGCTCCTAGCTTTCCAATATTACGCTCCCGGGTACTCTGGTTGACTCTCCGGAGGACCAAGTCCCCGAGTTTGAAGTGTCGGAGGTTTGTGCACCGATTGTAGTAACACTCCATTCTCTACTTCTAGGCTACCATCCAGACGTATGCCAAATCTCGACTTTCCTCAAGAAATCTAGGTGTAAGGACATTGATTTTACATTTAAATCCTCTTCCGCCCAAAGTTATCTCAGGTTGGGAGTTCTAACTTTCACCGGGATCAAGGCTTCTGCATCATAGACCAAGGAAAAAGGAGTTTCTCCGGTACTCTTTTTTTCGTGGTTCGATACGCCCATAAAATCTCTGGTAGCTTGAACGACCAGTTTTCTTTCGCAGCCTCCAATTTTTTCTTTAAATTCTAGATTATGGTCTTGTTTGTTGACTCTGCTTGTCTATTTGCACTGGGATGATAGGGAGTAAATGTGATCCGCTTGATGTTTAATTCATCAAGGAAATTTGTGACCTTGGAACCGATGAAATTTTGGCCATTATCACAAGTTATCTCCTTAGGAATGTCGAAACGATAAATAATATGTTGACAGATGAAATCCTTCACCTCTTTCTCTAGTATCCTTACATAAGCTGCAACTTCAACCCATTTAGAAAAATAGTCAGTCATAAAAATAATTTGAGATACTTGTCTTGGAACCGCTCGTTCCCCTGTCATAGTACTGCCAGTATTCCTGGACATGAACTCTTCTTGAAACTGCTTCATACACTCCAATATTGCGCTTATAGCAGCATTCTGTGCCCGAAGGTTCTGTATGGCTTCTTCGGGTGTTTCATCCGTGGGATCATCTCCGTGTTGAGTCTGACCGTCCTCGGCAGTGACACCGTTTGTATTCATCGGGTTTTTGGGCATCACGCCGTCTGGCCCTAGTCAGTGTTGCCCCCGATGTTCTGGATGTTGTCACTTAGTCCTGTCATCTTGTATGATCTGAACAAACAAAAAGACTTAAAGAAAAAATTAAATTAGTAGAAGGGTCACTTGTGACACCACAATTGTCCAGGCCCCACGGTGGGCGCCAAACTATTTACCCGTAAAATGGTACAGTTGAATTTGTATACATGGTCAAGGACACGTGGATCTCAAGTGACACGTTAGATAAGAATTATGCTTAAGATAAATAACAATAAGAATCAGCCTGAGTCTTGAGATAACTTCTGAGCAAAAGTGACGGTAAGTTGTATGTAAGCACAGAAATTAAGAGAATATCAGTAAGTATATTGTGAAAAGCAAGAATATTATGGGTTACAATGTAATGATGTGCCCTATTTATACATGAGCTACATGGGTACACAGTCCATGAAATATGCCCTCATAAATGCAGGATAATGAATGTTATGATAATTGGACAATCAATCTATTAATAAATGTTATTAAAAGGCCGTTGGAAATCGTGTGTCCAGATTGAGTAACGGTCGTCCGTCACGACGCGAAACGACTCTCAGTCTTCTTTAATACAGGTATCGGCTTTGCTCATGCCACACTCGGTAAACCCATAACAAACCGGTAGTGCTGCAACTGGCATGGGTCTGACTCGACATCATACTTCACGTGTCGGGCCATAATTCGTACAACTGTCTTATATGAATTTTACAATATATAATATGAAACATGAAATATTAATTTGATATGATATATCGATATATCATATGAAACATGAATATATTTTAATTAATGATATGATATCTCCGGGATCGATCAGTTATCAAAAAAAAAATGAAAGTGAATATATTGTTTGGTTTGAGAAGTGAGCAGGTCTGACTAATCATGCTTTTATATATTGTCTTTTCTTGATGCTTTTAAGTTTTACCTCTCTTATTTGTCTTATACGAATTTAACTTTATGCATATAGTACTTCCTTAGTCCCATTTTATAGGAAGGTGATTGACTCAGTACGGAATTTAAATAAAAAAGAAAGATTTTTGAAATTTATGATTTAAAACAAAACATTGAGAATATGTGGCTTTAAATCATTTCATTAAGGATAAAATGAGATTTAAAATTATAATGTTACTAAATACAGAAATGAATTATTCTTTTTTAGATTGATTAAAAAAAAAACGAATCTCATATAAATTGGAATGGAAAGAGTATAATTTTTCGACAAATAAGATTATAATAAACCTACCCTAACTCCCTCCTCTGGTTTGGAGGAAGAAAGAAGGCCATGCATTCAAATTATGAATTAACGGTCCCCCACCATGAACAACCATGTGTTAATCTCTCGTTTTGCGTGGATATTCAACTTGTTTATGTCTTATCTTTCCTACAAGGGGGGGGGGGGGGGGGAGGGGGAGGGGGGGGACAGAAAGGGATACATGTGAATATGTGATCAGAGAAGAAAACATGAATGAGGGGTTCATCATAAAGTAATTTTTCTGCTTTAAAGACCAGCCCCCTTGATTGAATTTGTTTATGCTGACACATAGTATAAATAATTAAAGTTGCTTCTTTAAACGGTCTTAGTTTTTGTATAAGCTGATCACACTATTTAACATAAAACAATAAATAAGTCTTGGGGTTTAATATTATCATCGATATTCAAATTAAATACATGTGTTTGGTCATGAAAAAGAATCGGATCACAGGTAAAGACACCAAGGGATATGTTAGAACATACTAATAATTAAGGTGGAGCTAGTGCTTCGATTATATTTAAATTATTAATTTAAAACTCAATAATTTTGACGAGCTAGAATCCTGAATCCATAAACTTTTAAATTCTAACTTTGCTTCTGTTAATAATCGAATAATTAAAAATATATTATTTTTAACTGACTTTTACTTTTAAACGAGATAGTCCACGATTCAAATATATTAAACTTGATAATCACACCATTCAAATATTAGACTTAAATAATTCAAAGACAAGCCGAGCATATCTTCACAAAAGTTAAGGCTTTAAAAGGGTATATTTTGGAAAGTCTGAAAGAGGTCGTTGCCTTTAATTTGTCTGCATGGGGTTGTGGCGTGGGCGTGATTATATTCAAGTTGTCTCACTATATGCTATGGGTATGCTAATAGTGGACCACTTCCATCTTTTATTTTTTCCACACATGATGAATTATTACTATTATGCATCTTCCACAAGCTTTTCACCCTCCACCCTAATAAATTATACTAACACCTCGAGAATATCCCAAAGACTTACCTAGATAGATCTCTTTGGTGCATTCTCTCCATCCACCCTTCTTTTTCCCCTTTATATACACCTACACCTCATACTCAATTGACAGTCTTAGATATACATTTCAGAATCACTCGATCAACTCAAAATTTATAGCGTTTAAATTCTGGATCTGGCATCGATATGAAGGATATCGGATCGTGAACCACTAGCAGTTGAAGCTGCCAGCATGATCTAAACTTTTCTATTGCTCCGGTCGAGGAAAGATCAGATCATGTGGCAGCATCACCTGTTGATGGTTTTACGAAATTTGCTTTCCTTGATTCATTTCTCTGCTAATTTCAAACATGTACCCTTCTTTTTATCCTTGTTGAGTCAGACAAGTTCAAGTAAGCCCTAGCTAGCAAGTAGCACCAACTTTTGTAGAGGTAATTTCTTCATTAGTACTTTTTGTTGCAATAAGGGTCTAATTGTGTTTGTAGAGAAGTAGTAATTCCATTCCATTATTTGTTGGCTTCTTATACTCAAGGGTCGGAGGGAGCTATATATCCTTGTACAAGGTGAGTCAACGGACACCCTCTATCAGAAATTACTGTGTAGATAAGCCAATTTTTATATTTATACACTATATATCGAATGACCTTCTTCTTTAATAGCAGTGTTTATATTCATAAACAGCGGAAAAGTAGTGTTTGGAATTTTTATGTACATGAGCAGAAAACCAAAGTATAGCCCTTTTCTAATCTTAGAAGGATTCTACGCATTCTATAAAGCTTCTATCTCATTTGCATATTCCTTTTTTACCCTTTGGCTTTTCATGTATTTACTTCTTTATTTTTAATTTCTTTTAATAAAAATTATGACGGGCTACTGTTTACAACAACAACATGCCCGTGAAATCCCACATCGTGGGGTTTGAGGAGGGTAGAGTGCACGCATACCTTACCTCTACCTTGATAGGTAGAGCGACTGTTTTCAAGAGATCCTCGACTCAAGACAGGCATATGCATAAGCAAAAATAAGAGAAAACAATCAAACTCGGTCAAAAAATTTAAAGCAGTATGAAAATGTTGGTATCAAAAGCGAATACGTCATCATAGCACATTCTGAAAGAAAGAAACAGTAACTAACATATTAGCAGAAATAAAGAGGAATATATGGCGGGGATCTCAAGTTAGATTGTTTAAGGTAAAAATATGGATATGATTGAGATTAATTAATATATATAGGCTTTTTTCTTTCACATGCAACCATATACATATGCTTGGGAATCTAAGACTTTGATATGGAAGAAAATATAACAATTGGAGTTCTTAGTGACAGAAATTCGCATGTTAAGACTTGGTTAATTGTTGCTTTTGAGATCCCTTTTTATACATAATTAAATCCATTAGTTACTTCATCATATTTCCTTTTTTTGTTTTCATTCTTTCGACAATTGTTATTGCTACTGATCATATCATCAATTGCATGCTCATTGATATTTAATTTCGATTACAGTGCATGTCCCTATCATCTGGCATAATTTATTTGACGTCGTTCTTCGACGATGAATTCCAAAAGGAAAAGTTGATGTAATGAAGGAAAAAACACAAAAGAAAAAAAAAACTTTTCCAATTAGACACTCTCGTTCGGTTCTAATTTTGAAATATTTTTATGTGATTAACTTAATTATCTAACAGACTCATGAAAACACGTAAACTTTTTTTAAAAATTTGAATTGAAAATATCTAATTTAAATATTTTATTAAGAGTTAAAGTATTCAATTGAAACGGAACTTAGTTTGATTATCTAATGAATATTTTGACAAATTTAAAGGACTGCCTATATGTTAAGCCAAAAAAAAACATGTGAAGTTCAGTGGCGTACAATGCTACTATCACCTTTTTCTGCAAACGAGTTCTTTGACGCTTTAGACAATTCTATTTACTCAGAGGAACTAATAAGAGACGGTTGAAGCCTAATAACAAGCAGAATACTTGAAAACAAGGGGAGTATATATGTCAGGTGAGGCCAATGAAGTTATAGTTATCTTATGACAAAATGGCTTGGCAGGCCTCTGTATTTGTCCGGGTTTGTCATGGCGGTGTTCGTATTTACGAGTTTGTCAATCAAACCCCTCTACCCTTAAAAAGTGAGTATTTTAAACACCTTTTAGGCCCGCTCATCCTATGTGTAATACATAAGCTTACACGTCATTTTCACGTCATTTTAAGATGTCCACAGAAATTCCAATTTTAAAAAAAAATTGGCATCTTTAAATCAGTATATTCCATGATCGGAGGTGAAAGTGGCGTAGGTGGAAATGGTGAATGTGGGTTTAGGTTCGGGTCGGGTCATGGATAGGGAGGTTTTGATGGGTGGAGAAGAAAAAAGGAGATAAATTGGGAATTTTGGGTTGTCTCTTTCGATTTTTGGGTGGAGAAGAAGAAAGAAGAAAAAAGTCACAATTTTGATTTTTGAACGGAGTAGGCGGTGGTGGTGGTGGAATGCTTGTGAAAGTGAGGGCTGGGAATTTTTTTTGTTAAGGGCGGGGGAGGGGGTGGCGGGAACATGGGCTGCTGGAAAATTGTTTTGGTGGTTGTTGTGATAGTATATGGTGGTGGAAGATGGTGGTGCAACATATGGGTAGGCGGTGCCCAGTGTGTCACACTCCAATCTTGGGGTGTGTGGCTGGCACCTGGTGCCCTAAGGCCCGATCGTACCATTCATAGAACATAAAACCAACATCACAGGATCTGGGCTGACAAGGCCTCTCATAGATAGTTGTGCAACAACCTGCAAGCAGAAAATGACCCAACAACATCTATATATATATATATATACCTGCCAAGGCCGAAGGGCCATCGTAAGTATAAAAGACCATATAGAAGGTCGGCAAGGCCATACTCGACATCTTTATACAGGACAACTGTCTACAAGTCTCTAAGGGGTACATGAACATCATCCGGTCGGGATAGGGCCCCGCCATACCCGTAAGTATATATGTAAAATCATACTGACTCTGACTAGCACCTCCGAAAAAAGTGGAGAGCTCTGATACCACCGCTAAGCTGAGGTCCTACTGGAAAAGGGGTGTCGCTCCGTCTATCTGAACTTGTGGGCATGAAACGCAGCGTCCCCAAAAAGAGGGACATCAGTACGAACAATGTACTGAATATGTAAGACAAGTAAAGCAAATAAATAAGGAATGTAATACGAGAGAAGGATACAGAAGTCAACCTGAAACTCATAAAGGCCGTTGAGGGCATACAACTGACATGATCATAAATATATGCATGTAAGTAAAATCAGGCCACTCTATGGGGCCATACAGTATTGTATCAAGCCTCTCTGTGGGGCAAATCATATCATAACGTACCCAGCCTCGAAAGGACTCGGTAATATCGTATCCGGCCATAATAGGAGTCGGTAATATCAAACCCAACTATAGTGGTGCGCACGTATAAGTGTCGTACCTGGCCGACTAGAGTGCGACTCGGTAAGAATATATATATATATATATATGCAAGACCTCAGAAGCTCAACAAGAATAGGGTGGAGTGACCTAAAGTCATTAACCCCCGCCAATCCTTTCATATACATCGAACGTTACAATCCAACCCTAGTTCTCTTAATCAATCGTATCACAATGAATATCATAAGATGTGAATGAGAGTTCCGACAAGGAACATACTAGAATCATAAGCAATAACGGAAGGAAAACACAAGATAACCAAGCTACCAAGAATGGAATCATTCATCTATATTTCAATTCATCTTTGGTCTAAAACAAGATCATGTCAAAGAAGGAAAAGGCCTTACATATCTTGTTGTATAGCCTATATGGATCCAAGAGCCCTTGTATGATCTACGAGCAATTATCTACATTATATAAACGGTTCATATCAACAACAAATCCATATTCATAAGAAAAACTCATTTGGACATTCCATTGAACACCTAATAGGCATAAACCTTCATGTTTTTTATCAATGGCAATTCGACATCAAAATGACATATTATGCTCTTTCTATCTTCTTCCTCCCATTTACCAAGTAGCAACAAGATTCAATAATTTATTTCAACTTAATTCAATCAAAACAATCCATCACCAATAGTTACAACAAGACAACAACACCTCAAGCTCCAACTTGTAGTTTTCTTGTCAAAACAACCTTACTAACAAGGAAACAACCTCAATATACTTAAAGAAATAGTGTACTTACCTTATTCAATAACTTCAAGCTTCAATCCAAGCATACCCTTGATCACAACCACCCTTGCTTGAACCAAAATACCATAAGAGGAAATATCCTTTACCGCAGCTAGCCTTGGATGTTAATTTCAAGTAAAAACACTTAGATTTCACTTCAAACCTTAAGGAAACTGTTTGGAGACCTTAGAGATGTATTGAGGCAAGGTATTGGTCGAAAATGACTTAAAATGAGCCCTTAAATAAATTTAAAATGCACAAAATTTGGCCATCGCCTCAATGTACGCCCGATATGTACGGGCCGTACCTTTGTCTATGGGCCGTATAATTTTGGATGGGATGTACTTTTCACCGTACTTCTCAGATTGGTGAATTGTCTATTTCATTGGAAAGAAGACTCTCCAAACTTGAATTTAGATAAGTTATTCATCCCATAACTCCTTATACACTAGAAGATATATCTCCCACAAGTTGGGCCAAAACTTCTATCTAGAATTTTGTCTACCTTCTCCGAGTTTCGACGAACTTAATTTCTTCAATTTTCTTGATCTCGAAATCTTTAGATACACTCACAAAATATTATAATATGTCTTACTTACCCTCATGTGGTCCCACAACTCATCTGAACTTACATTAGTCCGCTTACGATGCAATCGACGTAACGAGATGAAGTACGACAAGCTTATCATTTCTCAAACTCTTTGCAACTCCTTAAAGTCCAATATGATTGCTTCTATTTAAATTCTCAAATTGACCATTTTCCTTGGGCTTAGGCCAACTTAATTACGATGAATCCCCTGTACTGAAGTACGGGATGTCAGGGGCGGAGCTAGGGTAGCGGAACCCCTTCCGCTGAAAAATTACATTATATATTTAAGGTCAAATATGATTTTCACGTATATTTTTAATCTATTGAACCCCTCGACACAATTGAGAAGCTTGGCTCAGTGGCCAAGGGGGATCAACTTTTGTTCAAAGTATACTAGTTGCTTATTTTCACATTGTAAGTCTCTTATAAAAAAATATTAATATTTATATTAATATCATTATTCTTTTTGGATTATTTTAATAGCATCTGATTTTACATAAATGTGCATATTTAATCAAAATAGTAAACAATATCACGTTTATTCATATATTCTATATTATTTTCCAATAATTAGAGATTTTATAATTTCGTTCCTCTTTCTTCTTCCTTCATAAATCATATTAATTTCTTTCCGATTCTAGAAGCTTAACCTTTTTAAAGGTATTATAGGATTGAATGGGCACCAATTAGAAAAGAAAAAAAAATTAAAAAACTTAAAATAAAGTAGAAAATTGAAAAGTGAAAGAAAAAAACTCAAGAAATTTTAAGAAGACTCGATGAAGCATGGAAAAGTAGGAAAAAATGTTAAACGGGGCATGATAAAATTAGCGGCTTAAGGTTAGTTTTGCCCACCCGCCCGACCCGTTTATCGTCCTTCAAAATTTCGCATATTTACTTCTTCATATTTCAAACCCCTTGGTGAAAATTCTTCCTCCGCCACTGCAGGATGTATGCCGGCCTAACCTTTAATTAATTTGTGTTGTTTTGGTTCTCCTATTAGTCAATTGTGATGTTAAATGGTTGTCATTTATAACAGTGTTCGACCTGTTGAACTTGTTTTGTTTAATTGTGAAGAATAGCGATAGCTCTAACATTGACATCAATTGTAAGACGCATATACTGTGACTTTATTGTTGCTTCAATGATTAACTTATATAATCATATTATTTCTTTATATTACTATTCATTAGATTTTATTTGCTATTGAACCCAAGTAAGGATCAAGTCCTCTTCATTTAGGTTCAAAATGCATTTAAAGTATATCTTGTGCAGACAGTTATATGCCAAGTAGGTGAACCACTTAAAACTCAGCAATGTAGGATGAGATTGTGGCATTGTCTAATTTGTCTAACATGATATGTAACCCAAATGTTGTGTAAAAAAATTATTTGGACTACTTTTATGATGTCTTTCTCATCTCTAAATTATATGGGATATCGACAAAATATTGATGGGATGTCTGTATCTCGTTCTTAAAACATAAGTAATACCCATCGTAAAGAAATATTTTTTTGTTGAAAGTGGATATATAGGTATTTACGAGGTCAGGGTGCTTTATGCTTGAGACATTGTTGATGCCTGGATATTAAACTTTAGTTATTCCATTGTGGCAGTAGAATGAGCTTTCCATAATGACCAACTTATTGTGGGGCATTTATTTAGTGTTGATATTTACAGTTTATTTTTTCGTTTAGGTTCGATATTTCACTTTCTTGTTCCGATTCTTGCTCACATTTTGCTGACCAAATGTCCATGAGGTCTTCTTCCTATCTGCTGGTCTTACATAAAACCAGAGAACATTTATGCATTTTTCTATGCCCTTAAGCACTTCCATTGGCATGCTTGTTTCTCCATTCAGTTTTTCATTTGATTCTACATATCCTGCGAAGCAGACGCAGATCCATAATTTTAGGTTTATGGATTTCCTATTAAGTGGATTTCTTAACACAAATACATAGTTTTCAATTTGATCAAACTATTAAATTATATTGAATCCGTAGCTAGAACTCTAACTTCTCACTCGACAAAGGCATTAGAAAAAGAAACTCTTAAAAGGTCCCTTTGTCTGCATGTCTATCTTTTCAACACTAACAATATGTTTTCTTTAATAGCGTGGCTGTCTTGCAAACTTAAAGATAGTATTAGAATACGAGTGAACTTATAAAATACTTGAAGATGTTTATTAATTTCTTGGGTATATAAGAAGGCTACGGACAAATAAATAGCTACTCCTCTATCCCAATTTATATAATTATATGACATACTTTTCTTTTTAGTCAATCAAAAAAAAAATGACACATTTTCTTATTTGACATAAATTAACTTTAAACTTTACATTTTACGCTTAATGAGATGATCTATAAATATACAAATATCTTTGACTTTTTTTAGATCACAAGATTCAAAAATCTTTATTTATTTCTTAAACCCCGTATCCAGTTAAATTACATCATATAAATTGAGACGGAGGGAGTATTAGGTCGGAGTGATCAGTTTAATTCATCATAATTAAAGCAAGTTACAGTCAAACAGTCAGCTAAAGCTCAGTAAATGCTATTACTTCCCTTTTAGAAGCAGGATAAACCAATGGCGACTGAGATCTCCTGTGATAGGTGCAGGGTCCTCGCTTTCTTAGTTGTAAGTCCCTTGCTTCTTATGTCATTATATTCTCATGATTTATTTGTTTATTGTATTGGGTGTTTATAAGCTGAACTTATCATTTGCTTCTTTAATCTCAATGTTTGGAATTGTGTCTTATTTTTTATTTGATGACTTGTGCCTAGATAGTAAATATCAATCATGTGATTCTTGGATGTTAATAATTAGAGAGAGGCATTTCTTTAACATCTTCAATTGCACTTAATGTGTATCTGGTGCTTTTACTTTTCTTATTGGAAAAGCACATAGGCATTCCTAAGTTTAAGCAAGGTTTCTTCAAATTCCTTCTTCTTATACCCCTTTGTTCTCTTGTGTCACACTGGCTATATGTGTCGTGTTCAAAAAATTTGATTTTCTTTAGAAGTTGTCAATGACGGTTAGGAAAATGGTGTCTCGACTCTTGAGAGAACAGTAATGAAAGAAGATAAATATGTAAAGCAGCGGTATGCTACGTGTGAATTAGGCATATACGAATCTCAACAATGAATCATTATGTATAAATACAACTTCATAAAAAGAGCAAAATGAAAAACTACAGTCTAAAGTGCATTTTTAATGCTTCTTCTTGTGATGTTCATTAATCACTATAGTGAATTCTGCTCTTGTTACAGTACTAGCATTTATACTGGTGTGTTCTATCTAATACTTTGCTATTTACTTTAGAGCTTTTATCCTTTGCTTTCCTATAGGTTTATAATATAGGGTGTGTTTGGTAGGAAAACATTTTCCTATAGGAAAGCAAATAAGTGGGTTTGGTCCTTAGAGAATTCTCATAATTGTGTGATCAACTGAAACAATACAGGACAAACCTGCTCTTGTCCCTCTTTCACTCCTATCCTTATAGTCTGAGTTGCTTTTCGCCCTTATAGATGGGATGCTACCTACAGAAAGGCTAAAGCGTGTGCTGCTAGTTGCGATGGGTGGGGACACTAAAGGCTCTCGTGCGCCATTACTCATAAACGGAATCTTAAGAAGCAGAAAATCTTTCTGGAGCTGGCCCTATGTGTAAAACCTTGCTGCGGGAGAGTCTCTCCAATGAGAATATATTTTGTGACCAGTTTTTTGGTCCTTAGAGAGTATTTAGGACCACTAGAAACTGGTCTCTTAAAAGTTTTAGACATCAAAAATATATATTCGGTGACTGGAAGACTTTTACTGACGCTAAAAGGTTTTAAATACCGGCCGCTATATCTCGTCGCAATTGACTTTTAGCGGCGAAACCTACGAGAAAACCTGGTCGCTATATATCTTTACGGACCAGAAACATTTTGGGGACCAATTGTTTTGTCACTAATAGTCATTTTTCTTGTCGCTAATAGCCATATTTTTCGGACAAATACAAGGGCCTGCAAAGCCATTTCGCCTTATCTTATTAGTAAGAAACTACATATTTTTGGTTGTTCAAAGGCAAGAGAAAAGTTTAGATGTTCAAGAGACACGTTGCCTAAAGGCTAAAATATTATCCATGATGTGTGTTTATAGCAAACTAAGGATAAATGACATGCAATGTACTTTTTTACTTTTGAGTTGTGATGATTAATAAAGGAAACAAACTTATAACGGAATGTGTGACTTAGGCTCAATTGATGACAATATAAAATATATATAAAAAAAGGTACTATATTAACAAGACGGAACAAGTGAAGAATTAGGTGTACTATATGTTTCATTGTTGTGAAGGACTCGGTAGTTGTCCCGCCCCGACTTATGTCAAATCTTCTCTTAGGGCGTGATGGTACCGGGATAACTATTCCTTCCCAGGTGAACCATTAACTTCTTTTCTTTCTAAATTAAACATGTATTTATGTGCGAAGATAATAGAAACATGTACTTCTTTAATGAAGCACGAGCTCATACTCGTGCATCCACAATTTTTTCTAGGCTCGATGAAAGTTCAAATACAGAATAAAAACATCCGAATCATAAAAGAAAATAATCTCATTTGGGGCATTCCCCGAGATAACGAAATTTAATTCTTCAACGTACTTATTTAAGAAAGACCATCACCAAATCCGGAGCAATGGATTGGTAGTACAGTGAGGCTGCGGGATGATCGCTAGCCCTGTTGCGGAGTTTTTCCTTTATCGCGCTTACCTGAAACATGTTAGATAAAAGAGTCAGTCCTACCATCCGGGGCTGAGTGAGGACCTCGACTTACAATTCAAAATAACCTCACAATGCTCTAAGTACAATTATATTATAAACATAATAAGCACGTTATGAAACATATTACAACACTTTCAACGTACAAGCCAATAATAATTGTTCACATACAAAAATCCCCTCCCAACTTGTCCTAGGGAATCCTTAGTTTAACCAGTACACATTAACGAAAGAAATCGCGGAACGCCCAGTCCGATCTCATATATTATACTATTTAATTATTGCGGTGCGTGCAACCCGATCTAATATTTTATATACTTGTTGTGGTGCGTCCAACCCGATCCGATAATAGACTTCCATACTTAGTCATATTTTCAAAAAACTTCTAGTAGTAATTCTTTCTTTCAATTTTTCGCTCTTCTCACTTGTAAGAGTTATAACTCTCAACCCATAATCCCAAACAAGATGTTTCTTAAGCCGAATCGAAGGTAACACGAGGACCTATCACTATATCAAGTTTCCTCTGTAAATACTTAGTGTAACTAGTACAAATTCACGAAAGAAACATCTTTAAGAAAATTGTCTCGCTAGATTTTTCGTAAAAATAGGACACCATATTAAAATAGTCATAACTTTTTATCCTTAAGTCGGATCGATCTCCGTAAAGTCTCAAACTGTCAATAACAGAGAAAAATACAACTTTAATTCAGCACAAACTTTCACATTCTTTACCAATTTTTACAGTTTTTCGTTATACGTTCTGCCCTTCCGGATTTCAATCGATCCAAGACAGAAACTTTAAACGGCGATAACTCTCAAACCTTAATCGGTTTTGGCCCCGTTTGGACTCAGTATGACCATGAAAGAGAGATTTACAGTCCTGTAAATATCGTCCAATTATAACAAGGATAACTTAGCAAACAGTTCGTAATCACATGACCCAAACTAGTTACAAGATAATATTATTTCAATAATTCATCTCAAGTTATACTACCTCCTTGTTCTTTTTCTTTTCGTGAAACTTCATTCAACATCCATATTATGTTCTAACATATATTGTAACTCAAAACAAGGGATTATACTAAGAAATTATGAGTGAGAGAACTCACCTTTATTTCTTTGTAATCTTTTCCGACCTCCTCAAGATCTTCTGCGAAGATTAATTCACAATAAGAAAACAGCTACGATCTATTGATTTCCAAGTTAACAATAGCTAACTTTCAAGTCCACGAATTCAAAACCGTGAACATAAACATCCAAACTCGGAACAAAGCCTTCTCGAAACTCCTAAATTGTTCTAGGTATTTTTCTCTCGTGTATTTTTTTCCTCTCAAAGTGTGTTTTATTTTTGCTTTTCGTATCTCCCTTTCCCTTTTGATGTCTGTGTGTGAATAGTTATATAGATGTGCATGTTGCACGAATTTTGGGACGTGAGGGAGTGGAAGGAAAAGTTGAGGGAGAGGGGTTTTAGGGACGTGTGTGTATTGTTGTTTTTTTATTAATTCTCGGGACTTTACATTCTTCCCTCCTTAAACAACATTCGTCCTCGAATGTGAATAAGGTCGTAACACACGCACATAGACACGCAAACTGCACACACATGAAACACGACTTAACATATTTTATTATCTTACTCAAACATGAATGGATATTTGACTTTCATCGCGTCTTCGGCTTCCCAGGTTGCTTCTTTTGTGGAGTGATTTCTCCATCGGACTTTCACGGAAGCAATATCTTTATTCCTAAGGCGCTTGATTTGTCTATCCAGTATTTCTATTAGAATTTCTTTGTATTGAAGCTCTTCATTCAGAACTATCTCTTGGGGTCGGATGACATGGCTTGGATCGTGCAAGTATTTCCTTAACATTGACACATGGAATACCTGATGCACCGCTTCTAATTCTTGTGGAAGTGCTAGTTCGTAAGCCACATTCCCTACTCTTCGTAAGATCTCATATGATCCAATAAACCTTGGGCTCAACTTCTCTTTCTTGCCAAATCGCATTGCCCCCTTCATTGCAGAGACCTTTAAAAACACTTTCTCCCCTTCTTGAAATTCAAGATCTCTTTTGTGATGATCCGCATAAGACTTATAGCGGATATGAGATATCTTGATCCACTCCCGAATTATCTGCACTTTGTCATTTATTTCTTGTATGACTTCGGGTCCGAACAGTAGTGTTTCGCCCACCTCGAACCACCCAAGCGGAGATCTACATTTTCGCCCAATGCTTTACACGAAGCCATCTATAAACTTGAATGGAAATTGTTGTTGTATGCAAACTCAATTAGACATAGATGGTCCAACCAGTTGCCCCAAAATTCCAACACGCAAGATCGCAATATGTCCTCCAATGTTTAAATTGTTCGTTCAGCCTGTCCATCTGTTTGTGGATGGAAGGTCGTGCTCAATTTAACCTTTATCCCGAGGCCCTGCTGAAAACTTTACCAAAAGTGTGAGGTAAACTGGGAACCCCTATTCGAAATAATTTGTAATGGAATTCCGTGAAACCTCACTATCTCTTTCAAATAAATATGTGCATACTGTGGCGCCCGATACGTAGTCTTAACCGATAGGAAATAGGCTGACTTTGTAAGCCGATCTACAATCACCCATATAGAATCATAACCTTCTCGAGTTTTCGGTAAACCAGTTACAAAATCCATATGAATCGCCTCTCATTTCCACATGGGGATACCAATGTCCTAAAGTAGTCCGCCGGGTTTTTGATGTTTGGGTTTTACCTGTTGACACGTAAGACACCTTTCGACGAACTCTGCAACATCTCTCTTCATTCCGTCCCACCAATAATTTTCCTTTAGATCCTGATACATTTTCGTTGATCCTGGATGAATGGAATACCTGGTGTTGGGACCCTCATTCATGATTTTTTTTCTTAGTTCCCTCACCTTAGGAACACATAACCTACCATTATACCGAAAGGTACCATCATTGTCCCCTAATGTAAACTATGAAGGTTTTCCTCATTGAATGTTCTCCCGAAACCCAACAAATTCCATATCCTCAAACTGACTTTTTTTTATTTCGAAGCTAAGGCAGACTGAGAGGTATCGTGCACCACTACCCTGCCTTCACCGACCTTAGTTAGACTAACCCGAGGTTTCCCAATTTTTGTACCTCACGAACAATACCTCTCTTTTGTATTATCAAGTGGGCCAAGTTGCCCATTGATCTCCTACTGAGTGCGTCAGCCACTACATTAGCTTTTCCAGGATAGTAAAGAATGCTAAGGTCATAATCCTTAAGAAACTCTAACCATCTCCTTTGTCAGAGATTCAAATCCTTTTGCATGGTTATGTACTGTAAACTCTTGTGAACTGTAAATATATCTACATGCACCGCATTCAAATATTGTCTCCATATTCGTAAGGCGAACACTACCGCGGCCAATTCTAAGTCATGGGTTGGATAATTCTTCTCATGTATCTTCAATTATCGAGATGCATACGCAATAACTTTTCCAAACTACATCAAGACACATCCTAACCCAACCTTAGAGGCATCACAATAGATTGTAAATCCTTCTTCTCTCGATAGTAAGGTTAGGACTGGCGCAGTAGTCAATAACTCCTTCAGTTTCTGAAAACTTGCTTCGTACGCCTCTGACCACTGGTTCTTAACTAATTTCTGAATTAATCGGGTCAAGGGAGCAGCGAGACTAGAGAAACCTTCTACAAATCTTCTATAATACCCATATAAATTCAAGAAACTCCTAATTTCTATCGGAGTGGTAGGCCTTGTCCATCTCTTCAATGCTTCTATCTTTTGGGGGTCTACCATAACCCCATCCCTTGACACAACATGGCCCAAGAAAGCCACATTTTCTAACAAAAATTCACACTTTGAAAATTTAGCATAAAGTTTCTCATGTCTTAAGATTTGAAGCATTACCCTTAGATGCTCTTCATGTTCTTCATCGCTCTTGCTATATATTAGAATATCATCGATGAACACAATCACGAATAAATTAAGAATGGTTTGAAGATTATGTTCATGAGATCCATAAAAGCTGCTGGGGAATTGGTTAACCCGAAAGACATGACCAAGAACTCATAATGGCCATATCGGGTTCTAAAGGCTGTTTTGAGTATATCATCAGGATTTATTTTCAACCGGTGATATCCCGAACGAAGGTCAATCTTGGAAAAATAATTGGCTCCCTGAAGTTGGTCAAAAAGATCATCGATTCTTGGTAATGGGTATCGATTCTTAATTGTGACCTTATTGAGTTGTCGATAATCGATGCACATTCAGAGCGAACCATCTTTCTTCTTCACAAAAAGGACTGGTGCACCCCATGGGGAAACACTAGGCCTTATAAAGCCCTTATCCAGAAGATCTTTCAATTGTTCTTTTAAGTCTCTCAATTCAGGTGGAGCCATTCGTTATGGAGGAATGGAAATGAGTCTTGTACCCGGAATTAATTCTATAGCGAACTCCACTTTCCTGTCCAAAGGAAGGCCTGGAAGGTCTTTATGGAAAACCTCTAGAAAATTATGAACAATAGGGACAATATGTACCTCTGGGACTCTTTTTGGGTATCCATTATACTCACCAGGTAAGAGTATTCCACCTCGTGACTTCTTAATAACTTTTGAGCCCTAAGGTAGGAAATAAGCCAACTTGAGGTGTCCCAATTCTACCCCTTATAAAAACTTCTAATTCCCCAGGAAAAAATAATTTTACAATCTTTTGCCGACAATCCAACGTGGCATAACATGCTGACAACCAATTCATACCCAAAAGAATGTCAAAGTCTAACATATCAAGTAATACTAAGTCTACTATTATTCCTCTACCATTTACCTCTAATAGAATTTTTTTAATTACTCGAAAGGCAAAAACTGAGGCCCCCACTGGTGTCATGACTTCAAAGGGTTCACTTAAACATGAAGGTTCTACATGTAGACTCTTAGCAAATCCCATTGACACATACGAAAATGTAGAGCCAAGATCATAAAATACAAGTGCAGGATTACTTGAGACCAACAAAATACCTTTGACCACCGCATTAGATGCCTCCGACTCGTTCCTCTAGGGCAAAACGTAGAGCCGGTTAGGATTGTTGGACGGTTGACCTCCCTGACTCTGTTGGGACTGGTTGCCCTGATTTGCCTTGTGGGCAGTTGTGGTCGCTTCTAACCTCCCATGAGAAAACTGAGTTTAGGTTCTCTTCTTGCAATATTTGACATAGTGATATGGTTCTCCGCAGTCATAACAACCTTTCTGTGAGAACATGCATTCTCCAAAATGCTTCCTCACTCCCTACGTTGGGGTTGGTAGCTTTAGCATTATTACCTTGATGATTGAACCATTTATGCTCATGGGGCCTGTAATAAGAATGGCCTACTGATTGGCTCGATTTTGAAGAACACCTAATACCTTCTTGCCTATGGTTTTTATTCTGATTAAAGGATCCCGATGATCAAAACCTCTTATGTGAATACTCTCTTTTTGCTTTAGCAAAACCTTCTACCCTCATTGTCATGTCGACGATCTGAAGGTAAGTCCGATCATGGGCTAATGCCATTACCTTCTCTGCCAAGTTCGGGTTTAAACCCTCAACAAATCTTTTGACCTTCTCCCTTTTTGTAAGAATAATGTGTACGTTATATGCCGATAATCGCATGAACTGGGTATCGTATTCTTGCACACTGCGGTCTTCTTGTTTCAATTGTTCAAACTCATGCCTGAGCGCATCTTTTCGAGTATTAGGCATGTACTTTTCAATGAATGCGGCTATGAACTCCCCCCACGTCATCGGTGGTGACATCGGGGAATGATTTCTTCTAAAATTTCTCCACCACACCCCCGCGTTGTCCACTTAAAGTGCACCCACCAAATTGACACTATGCGTTTCTACACATCCCAGGGTAAATAGTAGGTCTTCTACCTCATCGAGAAAAACTATGGGGTCGGACTTGGAGTCCTTCCCCATGAAGATATGTTCCCTTCTCCTCATAAAATTCTCCCATAGTCTATCTGGTACTGATTGAGCTTCTACATTTTCGGCTAATGGTGCAGTCACAATTGGTTCCTGGGCTGTGGGGTTCTAGGTCGGGGCCATAACTAAGACACTAGGTGTAGGCTGAACCATGTGTGGGGCTACAACTGTCATCAACTCTATGAGTCTATCTAACTTTTGTCCCATCGTTTCTGGGTCGCTTCTCTCATTTTCTTCAATATTTTCCACGATATGTTGAGATATCGCTCTTTCAATCGGAGGTATAGGAGCCTCATGGTGGACCTCTTTTTGAGCCCTTGGTTCTTGTATCGAAACTCTTAGGGGTTGACGTTGTCCCGTTGCTCTTCCCCGGATTGTTCTGATTGACCTCCGCAACACCGGTACTTGTGAATCAATCATTTTCTATAAAGACAAGCGCGCTCATATTTTAGAAAACAGGACGACTATTTTAAATCCCCAAAATTCTCTTATACTTCATAAGCATGGAACACCACAAAAAATGATATTATTTCATTCTTGCATTCATAATACTTCATTCCATCATAACATAACATTATACTAAGTCTTATCAGATAATTCTCCGTCACCCATTGTAGATCTCCAACTCAAACTTGCATTTACTACAACACGTGTTAAAGGGCTTAACCGCGTGACTCGCCTATTCCGCAGGTTGGCATTCAGCTCCTTCTGAACCTTGTTCCTTGCCTCCCTTTCCCTATCGTCCATTCTTTCCTTCATCTTCCGGACATTCTTCACTTGACGTAGAAATATGGGAAAGGCGCTTTCTGTAATGTCTCCACAAGGCATCTTTGCTCTTCTAAATAAGGAGTGGAAATCTCTCGGGATGTAGTTGACTATTATCTGTAATATGACTCCAATCGGATAATAAAAAAAGGTCGGGTCCAATAAATGTCTCTTCCGTCTAGCCCTAAGCAAATTCGTACAACGTGCGATGTGTCATCCATATACGTGTCAAAATCATCTCCTGGGTCCATCCTATGGTCCATGAACTCTTCCTGAGCTTGCATTATCCTTTTCATTTCTATGAGCACTTTTTTTTGGAACACGTATTGTAACCATATCTACAAAAATAATTGTTAGTTAGTTTATCAATGCACAATCCCCTTCCATAATCCTTTGAAGGAGGTAGTACGAGAACCAAGTCTTTGAAAGACTCAAGATAGGCACGAGGAGAATATGAAGGAAGTAAAACTATTTAGGATGTTATTTTGTTCACTTATTACTAAGGTGGCGCGCGCACCGTCACAATAAGTAACCGTTCAAACACCCAACTCAAAAAATTTCTTAGAATCTCCTAACCTGGTTTAGCTCTGATACCAACTTGTCACGCCCCGACTTATCTCAAGTCTTCCCATAGGGCGTGATGGCACTTGGGCAACTATCCATTCCCAGATGAACCATTAACTTCTTTTTTTCCTAAATTAAATATGTATCTATGTGTGGAGATAATAGAAACATGTACTTCTTTAATGAAAGCACAAGCCCATACTCGTGCATCCATAAAAATTTTAGACTCGATGAAAGTTCAAATACAAAATAAAAACATCTGAATCTTAAAAGAAAAGAGTCTCATGTGGGGCATTCCCCGAGATAACGAAATTTAATTCCTCAACCTACTTATTCAAGAAAGACCATCACCAAATCCGGAGTAATGGATTGGTGGTACAGTGAGGCTGCGGGATGGTCACTAGTCCTGTTGCGGAGTTTTCCCTTTATCGCGCTTACCTTAAACATGTTAGATAAAAGAGTCAGCCCTACCATCCAGGGCTGAGTGAGGACCTCGCCTTACAATTCAAAGTAACCTCACAATGCTCTAAGTACAATTATATTATAAATATAATAATCACGTTATGAAACTTATTACAACACTTTCAACGTACAAGCCAATAATAAATGTTCACATATAAAAATTCCCTCCCAACTTGTCCTAGAGAATGCTTAGTTTAACCAGTACACATTCACGAAAGAAATCGCGGAACGCCCAGCCCGATCCCATATATTATACTATATAATTGTTGCAGTGCGTGCAACCCGATCAAATATTTATATTGTTACACCTCGTAAGATTAAGACGATAATTAAGAACGTCATTAAGAAAGCAAGATTCGGATATTGAATATAAGGAACGCTTACATATGTTAATACGGAAATTAGTGTATAAACGGATGCTATCCCGGAATAGTATTGTATAAATAAAATTATGACATTGAGGATACGAGGCTTATGAAATTCTCGGGAATTAAAAGAAGTGGGTTTGAGAGTTACTAATTGAAGAACTTGGGGGCCAAAGTGTAAAGGAAAAAATCAGATTTTTCATATAACCTTACACCAACCTCTTCATCTTCTTCCTACACTTGAACAAAAAAAAAACCAAACTCTCCTCTCATTCTCTCCTCCAAACTAATCCGAAAATCACCCTCCACCCATAACCAAAATTAAGGTTGTTATCTTCTCTTCCTAGACTACATTTTTCACCAAAAATTAGAAGCAAAACAGTGGCGAAAACAGTGGCAAAACAGCCACTGTTTGGGCCGAAATCTGCCAGAATTTTTGAATTTTTGGGATGAAATTTTGGAAGAAAAACGTGTAGGGATGATGGCTTAACATTGTATAACACTTGCATGTCAATTGGAGTTGAAGAAGTGAACAAAAAGGAGGAGAAAAATTACAAAACAGTGGGAATTTTCGGACAAACAGTGGCAGAAAATTTGCGGACTGTTTTGACGAATTTGAGGTATAAAAATTCTTCTTTCTATGATATAATTGGAATGCATGTTGTTAGAATTAAGGTAATGAATTTGTGTTAAGGAATAATTGGAATTTAAGCATTGCATGTGACCATTTTGGGCTAGTTGCCAATTTGGGACAGATTTTGGTGTTGTTGGATTTGTTGGTTATTGTTGTTATTATTATCACTAATTGCATGATGAAATTGAAAGGAAACATGGAGATTTAGTTGGAATTAGTTATATGGAAGTATTAAAATCCGAAATTGGATTATAGGAATTAAGATAAGAGTTATGGAATTATGACATGTTGTGGCCAAGAACTTGCATGAAATTGTTGGACATGTTATGATGTATATGGACTGTTTTAGGGGCTGTTTTGTGGTGTTATAATTCTAAAAATTTAGTCACCATTATGCATGTTTAAGTGTGGTAATTTCTAAGGTAAGTCCTAAAGGAATAAGGGTGTGGAAAGGCATAGAAAGGCTTCACATTCTACCCTCGTTGTTGTTGAAACATGGGCTATTTTTAATGTGGATTAAGAGGCTAAATTTACATGAGAAGTGGGTGTGTAAATTCCCTTTATTGTTGTCTTGGTTGTGCCCTTAATTGGTGCTTGTTTATTGATGTTATTAGCCTCATTTGGAAGTTGTGGAAGCATGTATAAACAAGGGAAGTGCTGCCCGAATTTTTATAAAATAAGAAGTCGTTATTCGATATAAAGTATGCTAGCGAACATAGAATTTGACGAACGTATTACCATTATTATAGGTTGAAGTTCTAAATCGAGACGTACTCTAATATAGAGTTGATTAGTTCGTCTAAGAGGTATGTGAACTATTCCTTCTTTCTTTGGCATGATTTTTATTTAATGAAGGTACGGCGGACGTACTTGATTCTTATACAGTTTAATTCCTAAAGAGGATTGTTATGAGAAGTGCCTATGATTTTTCAACAAAGAGTTTATTATGACATTATTATAATAATTTTATTGAGAGTCAAATGATAAAATTTTACTTGCATATGGTTACTCATGATATCTACTCGTGCTAAGTGTTACTACTTCACCTCACCGAGTCCCGGGCCGGGTTACGATTCGTGCACAGCCTTGCATTGTTCACCGAGACCCTCACTAGAGGGCCGGGTTACGTAGGATGGATCCATAGATGAGATATGACTTTACCGAGTCCCAGCATGGGCCGGGTTATGATATGATTCCACCGAATCCCGCACTAGTGGGCCGGGTTACGTTACAGATGTATATATATATATATGTATATGGACAGACATTCATGTTTTCTTGACTTGACTCTCATTTTTATAAGGCACATCTGACTTTTAGGGTTTATGGCACAGTTGGATTTGGATCCTGATTTTTATACTGATCTCCTGTTTTTGTTGGCTACTTATGATCTCTTTTACAGCTTCATGTTTTACATACTCAGTACATTATTTCGTACTGACCCCCTTTCCTCGGGGGGGCTGCGTTTCATGCCCGCAGGTACATGTTTTCAGTTTGGTGAACCTCAGGTCTAGGTTCCTACTAAGCAGGTTGGAAAGCTCCTTTGATCCAGAGCTTGGTCGTTTTGGTACCGAACCTCTTTTAGACTTATGTTTGTATTTAGGGGCACGACGGGGCCCTGTCCCGTCATATGTCGTTATTCTTCTTATAGAGGTCTGTAGACAGTGGTGGGTTGTACGTATGTAAGGGTTATGACTCTATTTTGGTCAGTCAGGCTATTGTATTATGTGTTGGGGTGTTTCCATGTATATACGTTAGTATCTGTTGGCAGCCTTGTCGGCTTGCCTGTTATATTATCTGTTGGCAGCCTTGTTGGCTTGTCTGTTATATGGTGTTGACTAGTTGTGACTCCTCAGGAGACAGGTGCATTCGGGGGTAAAGGCAGTCTTGTCGGCTTGCCTACCCTGGCATATGTTGTTATTGCGACGTTATGCTGCCGGATTTCAGACTCATTAAGGGTTAGTTGGATTATGTGTGACATGTTGGTATAATGACGTCATTAGGGCGGTTAGTCGCGGCCTGTCGGGTCGGGTCGTGACATATATACTTATTGCGGTGCATGCAACCTGATCTGATATATTATATATTTATTGCGGTGCGTGCAACTGATCCAATATATTATATACTTGTTGCGGTGCGTGTAACCCGATCCGATATATTATATATTTGTTGCGGTGCGTGCAACCCGATCCAATATATTATATACTTGTTGCGGTGCGTGCAACCCGATCCGATATATTATATATTTGTTGCGGTGCGTGCAACCCGATCCAATATATTATATACTTGTTAAGGTGTGTGCAACCCGATCTGATATATTATATACTTGTTAAGGTGTGTGCAACCCGATCCGATATATATATATATATATATATATATATATATATATATATATATATATATATATATATATATATATATTTATATATTGGTGGAATGATACTAAGACAATAATAGACTTCCATACTTAGTCATATTTTCAGAAAAATTCTAGTAATAATTCTTTCTTTCAACTTTTCGCCCTTCTCACTTGTAAGGGTTATAACTCTCAATCCGTAACCCCAAATAAGTTGTTTCTGTTGGAAATTAGCCTTTGGCGGGAGTTGCGACCGACCAACTTTAACGGCTTAAACACTAGTGTTACGTATGTTGGAGAATCCGGTTCTTCACACATGCATGATCTACTAAGTACGTAGATAACCGTAGGGCCAAGAATCATCAAATTTCATTGAGAAATGAAAGAGATATTGGTCCACGAAGTAAGGTGTTTGAAGCATGGAAAGTGTGGTATTGTGATCAATTCTCCCTCATCGGTAGAGGAAGAAAGAATTATTGTGTATATAAGACTCGAAATTGGTTTGGGGTTTGGGACCCCAAGGGGTATCCCATGTGTTTAAAGGAGGGAGTACCTAGGTGTGCTTCGGTTCAAGGAAAGACCACCCGCCCGCCCGACCCGTCCCGTCCGGTCCGGTCCGGTTCTCGGGTTCACGGGTTCACGGGTTCACGGGTCGCGGGTCGTGGGCTGTGGGTCTTCTGATATTATCTTTTTGGGCCAGAGAACTTTGCTAGAAGTACAGTTTGATCCCAGAAGTTTCAGATGCACAGTTTGGTCCCCGAATTCTTTCAAGATGTACGATTTGGTCCCCGAAGTTTCCAGAAAGTCGAATTTGGACAAGTCAAAGCGAAACGCCAAGCACTCAATTCGGCCATTTATTTTGGTGAATTACTCCTCCTATAATGGCCAATCCGTTGGTCCTTCACCATTTATGTTGGTGACTTTACTACCTCCATAATGGCCATTATTTGGTTGTTATGGAGGCAGTTTTCAGTCCCTCCTCACCTATATAAACACCCCCTTACACCATTGTTGAGCACTAAGAACAGTACACGAAAATATACAAGCAGAAATCTCTTCTTCCTACAACTTCCAAGCATCATTTCGTTACTCAATATTCTTCACGGTAGCACTTGAGTTTCCTTTGCTCAAGTGTTCCATTGCTGTTTTATCTTGGGAGAAAAATTGTCCAGGACGTATAAAGGATACATACGGGGCAATATTGTCTTAAGGACAAAGTGCCACACTCGACTCAGCAAAAACAGTTTCCATTTTTCTTGTGCAACAATTGTAATTTCAGATTTCTAGTTGAATTATTCAATCTTTGTTTATCCTTTCGAATACTTGTAATAGTAATATACTTCCCGTACTGCATTATAAAGTACAATAGAGACAAAACTTCCAACAGTTTCTTACGCCGAATCGAAGGTAACACCGGGACCTATCACTATATCAAGTTTTCTCTGTAAATACTTAGTGTAAATAGTACAAATTCATGAAAGAAACATCTTTAAGAAAACTGTCTCGCCAGATTTTTTATAAAAATAGGACATCATCTTAAAACAGTCATAACTTTGTATTCGTATGTCGGATAGACCTCTTTAAAGTATCAAACTGTCAAGAACAGAGAAAACTACAACTTTTATTCAGCACAAACTTTCAGATTCTTTACCAATTTGTACAGTTTTTCGTTATACTTTCTGCCCTTCGGGATTTTAATCGATCTGAGGCAGAAACATTAAACGGCGATAACTCTCAAACCGTATATCGGTTTTGGACCCGTTTGGACTCAATATGACCGTGAAAGAGAGATGTACAATCCTGTAAAATGTCGTCCAATTATAACAAGGATAACTTAGCAAAACAGTCCGTAATCACATGACCCAAACTAGTTACAAGATAATATTATATCAATAATTCATCTCAAGTTATACTACCTCCTTGTTCTTTTTCTTTTTGTGATCCTTCTTTCAGCATCCATATTATGTTCTAACATATATTGTAACTCAAAACAAGGGATTATACTAAGAAATTATGAGTGAGAGAACTCACCTTTATTTCTTCGCAATCTTTTCCGACCTCCTCAAGATCTTTTGCGAAGATTAATTCACAATAAGCAAACGGCTACGATCTACTGATTTCCAAGTTAACAATATCTAACTTTCAAGTCCTTTAATTCGAAACCGTGAACATAAACATCCGACCTCTGAACAAAGCCTTCTCGAAACTCCTAAATTGTTCTAGGTATTTTTCTCTCTGTGTATTTTTTTTCCTCTCAAAGTGTGTTTTGTTTTTGCTTTTCGTGTCTCCCTTTTCCCTTTTGATGTGTGTGTGTGTATAGTTACATAGATGTGCATATTGCACAAATTTTGGGACGTGAGGGAGTGGAAGAAAAAGTTGAGGGAGAGGGGTTTTAGGGACGTGTGTGTATGTGTTTTTATTTTTATTTTTATTTTTATTAATTCTCGGGACTTTACAGTAGTACACTATGATCTTCGAATCAATTTAGGATTTGTACTTACACGTCTTAATTGATCCTAAGTAATTGATGTTCTTCATTGTATTCCGGATGAACTACTTCATTAAAATTCGAGAACTGTTAAAATTCTTCTTGAATAGCCTTGGATACTTGTTCCTGGTTAAATTGTCAAGTTTGAGTTTGTCCAGTATAGTTTTCATTGCATTATGAATCGAGTTGTAACCTCCCTTAATTTACTTATTCTAGAAGCACTTTGTAAATCTTTTTTTTCTTGAGAAACTGTTGGTTTGAAATTAGAGTTAACTTGAAGTGGTTAGCAACAGCCGAGTGATTATTAGGGAAGAGATTAGAGTTAATCTCTTAGGCTACTGAGTTATAATATGAATATGACTCTTTATTTTAGTCGAATTGAGACACCAAGATCAAAGAGAAGCGATTGTATCTATGTTAGCTCGGCAGTGGCATCAGCTAAGGTTTTATATTCAGATTTACTAGATGATCGAGCTATCGTTTATTGCTTTTTAGAGAACCAACAAATCAAAGACGAACCAAGATATATAGCATAACCAACCGTTGACTTACAATATTCAATGTTGTCAACCCAATAATAGTCGGTGAAGGTTTGTAAAGTAACACATAGAACTCACAAGATGAAGAACGAAAAGGACTTAAAGTGTTGAAGATAGCGGAGAATACGCTAAACTGCAACACAATGGTTCAAAAGGAACTATGACCTTAGTGACCACAATGGAGATGTTCGGTTGAGTCAATGTCAAGTATTATAGTCCCCCAACAATTTGACAATACAAGCCAGGTTCGCCAAAGAGCGAGTTATCACCTTTATAAAATTTTGCATTGTTTTCTATAGAAGAAGCGAGTGACTTGCAAATAAGCATACCTGCCTTGGACATAATGTTGTGATTATATAGGTGTTGATAAATTCAAATTCCATCAAGCCTGCGACAAACTTGCACCCTAACAAAATAGTGTAGCGGCCCTAGATCACGAATTGAAAAGGTATTTCCCAGCCTTGAAAAGACACTTTCAAATGCTTAGAGCTTCAAACGGCTAAGTTACGTTACAAGCATGCAACCAAAGCTTTAGAAGATAGGAATCTAAACAAGTCTTATTTCTGTTTGAAGTGGTATGCAAAGGATGTCTGGCTACGAGTCCGGAACCTAAATGACTCGAAAAAATGATCAAAGTACTGGATTAAAAAAATGACAAAAAAGTACTTTTAATGCACTTTTTTTTGCGGTGATTAGGCTAATCCCCCCCCCCCCCCCCTCCCCTTGAAATTTGTAACACGAGCTTTAAAGAATATAAAAAAATAAAAATAAAAATGTTTGAATAACGCACTAAAGAAATTAAATGTGTCATGCAAGCCCAATTCTTTTTGTCCATCAACAAGTTGAGAACTACCACAACTGTCTAATTTGGAAAAAAGTATGGAGTACTATCATTTAAGTTATATATTACTCCATCTGTTTCAATTTATGTGACATTTTCGCTTCTCGAGATTCAAAATGCATGAATTTTGACCAACAATTTATGATGTATTTTTTCATCATAAAAATTGAAAACTTTTCTTTAAAAAAACTGGGGGTGGGGGTGCATAGAGGGTGGGAGTGGTTGGGGTTTGGTGGGGTGGTTGGGGATGGATTGGGTAGTGGTGGAATAGTTGGTTGAATGCTACTTGTGAGACTTATTTTTCCTACTTTCATTAGAAAAGTCATTTTTTTTTATTTTTAAAAATTTATTTTTCTATAAAAAATTACTTTCAAAATTTTTGATCAAATAAACATGGAAAAATTGAAAAATAATTTCTTCCTCCATACCGAACACCCCCTTCATGTAACTTAATTGAAATTGGTGCAGCCTTTTACATTTGGGAAGGTGCACATTTGTACAAACAGGTGGCACGGGAAATTAAGAGTAGTACTACTTCTTTGGAAGAAGATGTCTATGGATATTTACCATGTCTTGAATAAAGGACCGTGTATATCATGGTCCGATTTGGACTCAATAAAATGTAATTCATGTATAATTATAATTATGGTATTAGTCTTGTACTAGGAAAATGTATTAGAATTAGAATAGGAAAATGTATAATTATTTTCCTATATTGTCCATATTTAGGAATTGTATATTTGTATATATACTCTCTATCAATGAAAATAATCAAGGGATTATTTCTTTCATGATATCAGAAGTTTAAGTCTTCTACCTATTTCTCCTCTCTTCCGCTGCCTCGGTTTCCGTGTTCCTTCTCGGAATCTGTGCACCTTACCTCATCTCTTCCCAAATTTTCTTCCAAATCCCTCTTTCACCTATTGTTCTTTCGTTATGTCTACGTCAAAGAACGTGTTTTATCATGCCCTTACTATTTCCAACATCAAGAACCGCATCCCTATTGTTCTTGAGATGGACAACGTCCTATATGCGACGTGGGCAGAATTGTTCAAAATTCACGCAATCTCACATCAAGTACTCCATCACATAATTCCTCCCACTGTCCCTACACCCGCGGAGGATCCTCAGTTGTGGATCACTCTTGATGCTATCGTCCTTCAGTGGACTTACTCCATTATTTCAACCGACCTTTTGCAGACGATCATTGAACCGGACACTACGGCTATGGCTACCTGGAATAGATTGCGTGATATATTCCAGGATAACCAACATTCCCGAATTGTCACTCTTGAGCAAGAATTTTCACAAGTCAGCATGGAAAATTTTCCGAATGTTTCAGCTTATTGTAAACGGCTCAAGTAATTGGCGGACCAACTCCATAACGTTGGAGCGCTTGTTACCAATAATCGCCTTGTTCTTCAAATGTTTGCAGGCCTATCTGAGGCCTACAATGGCGTTGGGACTCTAATCCGACAAAGTAATCTGCTTCCCCCTTTTTATCAAGCCCGTTCGATGCTCACGTTAGAAGAAGTGGGCTTGGAAAAAAAGGCGGCTACCGGCGCAAGTTCTGTGGCGATGTTGACTTCATCCGATAACTCACATAGTTTTGTTGACAATTCGGACCAAAACCGCAACAACGATGGAGGCAAGAAGGGTCAAAATCGTAAAAATAATGTCAAAAATTGCGGCGACAACGGACGGAACAGTAGCAATGCCAGCAGTGGGCCTCGGGAGTGCGGGCCCCGGCCCCCGCTGTCTCGGCCACCGGGCCCCTTGGCAGTGGGCCTGGACCAGCGGCCAGTGGCCCAGTCCAGCCTACCGCCCGCCCAGTTATTTTCCAAGTAATTGGGCCCCAGTCCAGCCCGTTCACAAGCCCAAATTATTTTTCCTTCAGGAAACACCCAACATCGATATGGGTCGGGTTAGCAGGGCGGCCTGGTTGGGCCTCGGCCTATGTAGGCTTTCACTGCTGCGGGCCCGGCTTCGATCCCGACACCCACCGATATTGAGGCCGACATGCATACACTTGGATTAAATCCGCTAGACGTGAATTGGTATATGGACACTAGCGCAACTTCTCACGTGACGTCCGACCAAGGTACTCTCTCGTCGTATTCCAATTTGAGCAAAAATCGTGACATTATTGTTGGTAATGGCAATACAATTCCAATTCGTGGTTACGATAATAAAACTTTGTCTCCCCGACATCCTTCTCTTTTCTTGAAAAATACCCTTCATGCCTCTAACTTAATTAAAAATTTGGTGTTTGTCCGAAAATTCACTACTGATAATTGGGTTTTTGTTAATTTTGATCCTTTTAGGTTTTCTATGAAGGATTTCAAAATGGGGATACCTCTCATGAGATACAATAGTAGGGGAGATCTTTATCCAATCGAGCCCGCCTCCAGTTTCTCGAGTCAATCCATGCCATCGACATTTGCAGCTCTAACCCCTTCCTTATGACATGCACGTTTGGGTCACCCTGGGTCGTCTATTGTTTCTTCCATGCATAAAAACAATTTTATTTCTTGTAAGGGTACGCGTAGTACTCCAATTTGTCATTCATGTCCATTAGGAAAACATGTATGATTACCATTTATAGCCTCTACTTTCATACTTTGATGTCTTTTGACATTATTCATAGCGATTTATAGATTTCTCCCGTTCTAAGTTTTGTGGGCCATCGTTATTATGTTCTATTTTTGGATGATTATTCTAATTTTTATGGACCTTTCTGTTAGCGAAGAAATCTCATGGGTTTTTCACATTTTTAAAATTTAGAGCATTCATCTGCACCCAATTCGAATGGGAAATAAAAAATATTCAATGTGATAATGGCAAAGAATATGACAATGGGTTGTTTCAAGAATTTTGTGATGCTAATGGCATAGTTTTTCGTTTCTCTTGTCCTCATACGTCCTCACAAAATGAGAAAGCCTAACGAAAATTTCGTACCATTAATGATATTGTATGAACTTTATTGGTCCATGCTTCCGTAACCCCCTTCCTTTTGACATCATGCTCTACAAATTGCTACTTATCTCCTTAACATACTTCCTACCAAAGGGTTGGCATATGCATCTCCTCTTAAAATCCTTTATAATCAGAATCATTCGTATTCACATCCTAGGTCTTTAGGTGTTTATGCTATCCACTATTTCTGTCAACTACAATTAACAAACTTCAAGCCCGTTCTACCGCTTGTGTGTTTTTGGGTTATCCATCTAATCATCGTGGTTACAAATATTTTGATTTATCATCTAATAAAATCATAATTAGTCGCCATGTTATTTTTTATGAAACCCAATTTTCGTTTGCTAAAGTGAGTAGTCTCGTGCCTAGTTCGTATAATTTTTTAGATGGCGAAGTCTCACTATACATTATACACCACTAAATAGGCGGATCCAATAACCACGAAATGCCAGCAGGCCCACTGCATGCTGGCCCGCCACAACCCACTGTTTCTGCCCCTATTTTTACTGTTGGGACAATCGACCAGCCCACCGCCGAGGTTGCTTCTGCCCCAGTTTCTGCTCCAGTCCCACCTTCATTTTCCAGTTTTGGGCCACCAAGCCCACTGCCTGCTGGCCAGTCCATCACCCATTCGACCTTTGCCCAAAATCTACCCAATTCTCCCCCGACACACAGACCTGTTACACGTAGTTAATGAGGTATTTTTAAACCAAAAAGACATTTTAATCTTAATCCTAATATTGTTAAATCCCACTACCCCGTAACCAAGTGTCTGCATTAAATGATCCGAATTGAAAATTGGCTATGAACGACGAATATAATGCTCTTATTGTGAATAAGACGTGGGAGTTGGTACCCCGTCCTTCTGGTGTTAATATTATTTGCTCGATGTGAATTTTTACTCATAAAGATAATTCAGATGATTCTTTTTTAGACATAAGGCTCGGCTTGTAGGTGATAGTAAAACTCAACAGGTTGGCATTGATTGTGGTGAGACATTTAGTCCGGTGGTCAAACCGGCTATCATTCGCACTATTCTTAGTTTGGCTCTTTCGAAAGCATGGTCCATTCATCAGCTAGATGTAAAGAATGCTTTCTTACATGGTGATCTTAAGGAGACAGTTTACATGCATTAGCCCTTGGGTTTTTGAGACCCCACATATCCTAATCATGTATGTTTACTGAAGAAGTCCTTGTATGTGATTAAGCAGGCTCCATGGGCCTGGTATAAGAGATTTGCAGACTATGTATCTAATAGTGGGTTTTCTCACATCCAGTTTGATAATTCTCTGTTCATCTATCGTCGTGGTATTCCTTGGCATATATTCTATTATATGTGGGTGATATTATCTTGACAACTTCTTCTGATGATTTACGCCGATCTATTATGACACTACTCAGTTCTGAGTTTGCTACTAAAGACTTGGGCCCTTAAGTTACTTCTTGGGGATTGTTGTCACTCGTCATGCAGGTAGGTTATTCTTATCCCAACGGAAGTATGTCACTGAGATAATTAAGCGAGCTGATATGTCCTTGTGTAAGTCTACTTCCACTCCAGTTGATACCAAACCCAAGCTGGGTGTTGCGGTTGGCTCCCCTTACGAGGATCTCACTCACTCTCGCAGTCTTGTTGGAGCTCTTCAGTATCTTCTTTCACGCGATTGGATATTACGTATGTCATACAGTAGGTGTGTTTATTTATGCATGATCCTCGGGTTGAGCACATGAATGCGCTCAAATACATTATCCGATACATCTAAGGTACACTTGACTATGGTTTGAATCTATATCTATTATCAACCTCTACACTTGTCTCGTATACTGATGCTGATTGGGGTGGCTGTCCGGACACCAGACGCTCTACATCTGGATATTGTATGTTTCTTGGCGATAACTTGGTCTCATGGTCTGCAAAACGTCAGGCTACTTTATCACGATCCAGTGCGGAGGCCGAGTATCGAAGGGTAGCTAATGTGGTGTTTGAGTCATGTTGGCTACGTAATCTTCTACTAGAGCTATTATCTATTCAGAAAGCTACCTTGGTCTACTGTGATAATGTGAGTGCAGTCTATCTTTCTGGAAATGCGGTCCAACATCAGCGCACTAAACATATCAAGATGGACATACACTTTGTTCGAGAAAAAGATAGCTCGTGGACAAGTACGTGTCCTCCATGTCCTTTCGTGATACCAGATTGCAGACATATTTACTAAGGGTCTTCCCTTGGTTCTTTTTGAATATTTTAGGGACAATCTCAGCGTACGTCAACCTCCCGCTATGACTGCGGGGGTGTAAAGGACCGTGTGTATCATGATCCGATTTGAACTCAACAAAATGTAATTCATGTATAATTGTAATTATGATATTAGTCTTGTACTAGGATAATGTATTAGAATTAGAATATGAAAAGGTAGAATTATTTTCCTATATTGTCCATATTTAGGAATTGTATATTTGTATATATATCTCTCATTATCAATGAAAATAATTAAGAGATTATTTCTTTCATTGAATGTATTTCTTTTATAGAGGATACTATCAGTGTAGCCATAGAGGTGACAGTACCTTTTGTGATGTCCTACTATATGACTATACATAATTCAACTTTCTTCTAGAATCACACCAAAAAATAAGGGTAATGCTAGTTTTCTCCTTGGTTACCATCCTCCCCTTCCAAAAAGAACACATCAGTGAGAGATGTGCAACAAACTTTAAAATTAGAACCCAAAGCACAAGATATTCCAAGTAACAACCAGCAACGTAAGACAACGACCATTTCATACAACATAACCATCACCGTCTCATGAAGCAAAAACGTACATATAACTACAATTGCATAACACACCGTGTAGAACTGGACACCTGCTTATATCACTTCCTTAGCTCTTTCGATACTGTAAGATGAACGCGAATGTATTAGCAGTTTGGTTACAATTAAATTGACGAAATAATAACGTCACTTCTAAAAAAAATGGCAAACATGAATACCAGCAAGCAAAACTGTATTTGGATAAAGTACGATCTCAAGCCAAAAAAGAAGATCTAGGTAAGGCCTATCCGTTCAAGCATTAACAAAATTGTCAAATGTCTCTGCCACCTGCCGGAGGGAAGTGAGTATCAAAAGAGAATATAATAAAGGGGTGCATTAAACTCCCGCTATACACGGAGTCCGGGAAGGGGCCGGACCACAAGGGTCTTTTGAACGGGCTGTTTCCACAGCAAAGAAAAAAACTGATATTTTGATCCCTCCCCGTTGGTCATATGCACAATGCATGTGTACACAACTTTCATACTGCTGATTGACAGAATATACACGTACTCGTGTATATTTGGTATATAATTTGGAGAATTCTTGTACAAGTGTAATTATGTTAGTAAAGATAGTAGTCTTATATTAGGAAAATGTAAATTTAATTTCCATAATTAGAGATTGTATATCATGTATATATACATTTTACATTAATGAAAAGAATCAATGGATTATTCTCTTTCATGGTATCAGCATTATAGGACAAACTTTTCCTTCTCCAAAAATTTGTAGCTTCCGCCGCCCTACTCTCGTCGGCCGTCGGCCGTGACTACCCCCCTCCCTTCAATTTTTTTTCCAACTCCCTACTTCTCCTCTTGTTCTTTCATCATGTCTACCAAAAAGAACATCTTTCATCCTGCCATTGCAGTCTCCAATATCAAGAACAACATCCTTATTATTCTTGAGATGGAAAACATCCAATACTCGACGTGGGCAGAACTATTTAAAATTCACGCACGGTCTAATTGAGTCCTCCATCACATCGTCCCACCGGAAAAAGGCAAGGAGAATGTGCCTACCACCGATGATGAAATAAAGTTGTGGGCAACTCTTGATGCTACGGTACTCCACTAGATTTATTCCACCATCTCTACGGACCTCTTGCAGACTATTATTGAACCCGACGCCACGGCAATGGAATCTTGGAATAGGTTGCGTGATATATTACATGATAACAAAAATTCTCGTGTCGTGACCCTTGAGTAAGAATTCTCCCACATCAACATGGAGGATTTTTTGAATGCCTCAGCCTATTGTCAAATGCTCAAGGAGTTGTCGGATCAACTTAAGAAACGTTGGCGCGCCGATAACGAATGATTGTCTTGTTCTTTAGATGGTTGCAAGCTATCCGAGGTTTATAATGGCGTTGGAACTCTTCTTCGTCAAAGGAATCCTCTCCCGCCGTACTTCTTTCCTTTAGATTTAGCCTATTTTTCTGCCAAGCACATTCCATGCTCACCTTAGAAGAAGTCGGGTCGGCTAAAAAATGGCAACCGGAGCCAATTCTGCTATGATAGTAGCCATATCCCGCGACATCAATGACCCTCACTCCTCAAAAAAATCTAACAAAAATCGTAATAATGGTGGCAACAAAAAGGACTAAAATTGGAAAAGTAGTGGCAAACACCGTGGCGGAGGCTACAACGGTGGTGGTGGCAGTGGCGGCAACCGCGGTAGCAGTGGGGGTGGAAGTGGCGGAGGACCTCATGGCACCGGCCAGCAGACTGGGCCGCAACACCACTAGCCGCAGCCTTGGGCCGGTACACAGTGGTCGTGGGGCAAGGCCAATGGGAAGTGGCCCACCTTTTCTAGCAGGTAGTCCAGCGATTTGGCTCAGGCCCAACACCTTTCAGCTTTCTAGGCAGCGGAAGAATGGGCCCTGGCAGCAGGCTGGCCTGCTTAGGCCTACGCCTTAGCAGGCCTTCGTTCGCTGCGCAGGCCCAGCGACGGCTTCGACACATCCACGGATATCGAGGCAGTGATGCATACACTTTGATTAAATCCTCCAGATGCAAATTGGTACATGGACACTGGTGTCACTTCTCATATGACGTTCGCGCCAGGTAATCTCTCGTCTTATTTCAATTTGAGCAAAAATCGTGGCATAATTGTTGGTAATGGTAATTCAATTCCAATTCGTGGTTATGGTCACACAAATTTATCTCTCCCGAACCCACCTTTAGCCTTGAAAAATGTCCTTCATGCTCCTCACATAATTAAAAAATTGGTGTATGTTCAAAAATTTATAACTGATAATTAGGTTTCTGTTGAATTTGACCCTTTTGGATATTCTGTGAAGGATTTCACGATGGACGACATGGATACCTCTAGTGAGATGTAATAGTCGGGGCGAGCTTTATCCAATCACCACCACCACTTCCACTAATCAAGCCACGTCGTCAACGTTTGTCGCTTTAGCACCTTCCTTGTGGCATGCGTGTTTGGGTCATCCGGGGGCGTATGTTATTTCCTTTCTTAAAAACAAAAATTTTATTGAATGTAATTGTACGCGCAGTACTAATGTTTCTCCTTCTTGTCCTCTTGGGAAACATGTTACATCACCGTTTGTAGCCTCGAATTCTAGTACTTTGTTGTCATTTGATATTATTCATAGTGATTTGTGGACATCTCCCATTTTGAGCTATTTGGGCCGTTATTATGTGTTATTTTTGGATGATTATTCTAATTTTTTGTGAACCTTTCCATTATCTAAAAAGTCTCAAGTCTTTTCCATAATCCTAATGTTTAGAGCATTCATTCGTACCTAATTTGAACGGGAAATTAAAAGCAGTCAATGTGATAATGGAAGAGAAATTGATAATGGGCCGTTTCAGGAATTTGTAACACTAATGGCATATCTTTTCGATTTTCTTATCCTCATACGTCCTCACAAAATGGGAAAGCCGAAAGAAAAATTTGTACTATTAATAATATTGTTCGGACTTTACTAGATCATGCTTCATTACCACCTTCTTTTTGGCATCATGCATTACAAATGGCTACTTACCTTCTTAACATACTCCCTAGTAAAGGATTAGCATACCAAACTCCACTAAAAATCTTTGTCATAAAGATCCTTCATATTTTCATCTTAGGGTGTTTGTGCTATCCTCTTTTCCTATCCACTACAATTAACAAACTTCAAGCCCGTTCTACCGCTTGTGTATCTTTTAGTTATCCGTGTAATCATCGTGGTTACAAATATTTTGATTTATTCTCTCATAAAATCATAATTAGTCGTCATGTCATTTTTAATGAAAAACCCAATTTCCGTTTGCTAAATTATGTAATTCCGTGTCTAATTCTTATAATTTTTTAGATGATGGCTCTCACCGTATGTGGTCCACCATTTAGTCTGGTCCCCGCCTCGGGATTTGGACCAGCAGACCCATGATCAAAATCAACCAGCAGGCCCACTGCTTGCTGGCCCAACCCCTTCCCGTGACCACTGTCTGCCAGGCCCACTGCCTGCTGGCCCAATTACCTAGTCTCCCGGTCCAGCTTCTCGGCCAGCAAGCCCACTGCCTGTTTGCCCAAGTCATCACCATCGGGTCCCATTTCTCCACCAGCAGGCCCACTGAATGCTGGCTCAATTTCTACATTCTCGGTCCAGTCCATCAGTCTAGTCCATCGGCCAGCAGGTCCACTTCCTGCTGACCAATCCCGGGATGTTCAAACAATGACCCAGGTCCAGTTCACTTCTATTTCTAGTCAAGGGCCTATTACTTGTAGCCATTGGGGTATTTTTAAACCAAAACGATATTTTTAACTCAATTTTAATATCACTAAATCACCCTACCACGTAATCCAGTGTCTGCCCTACATGACCCAAATTAGAAAATAGTCATGGATGATGAATATAATGCTCTTATTGAAAATAAGACGTGGGAGTTAGTGCCCCGTCCACCCGGTGTCAATATTATTCGTTCTATATGGATTTTTACTCATAAGGAAAAATCTGATGATTGTTTTGAGAAGCATAAGGCCCGTCTTGTAGGTAATGGCAAAACTCAATAGGTCGGCATTGATTGTGGAGAGACATTTAGTCTGGTGGTCAAACCGGCAACCATTCGCACTGTTCTCAGTCTGGCTCTCTCGAAAGCGTGATCCATTCATCAACTGGATGTGAAAATGCTTTGTTACATGGTGATCTCAAGGAAATAGTCTAAATGTATCAGCCCTTAGATTTCAGGGACCCCGATCATCCTAACCATGTCTGTTTGTTGAAGAAGTCCTTATATGGCCTAAAACAAGCCCCTCGGGCTTGGTACCAAAGGTTTGCAGATTGTGTGTCTACTATTAGGTTTTCTCACAGCAGGTCTGATCATTCTATGTTCATCTGTCGTCGTGGTACTTCTCTGACATACATTCTATTATATAGGGATGATATTATATTGACTGCCTTTCTGATAAACTGCGCAAGTCTATCATGTCTCTTCTCAGTTCCAAATTTGCTATGAAAGACTTGAGGCCTTTGAGTTATTTTTTCGGGTATAGCTGCAAATCATCATACATATGGTCTATTTATATCCTAGAGGAAGTATGCAACTGATATTATTGAACGGGTCGGCATGTCATCCTGTAAGTCATCATCTCCTACTATAGTTGACACCAAATCAAAGCTAAGTGCTAATTCTAGCACACCTTACGAGGATCCCTCCCACTATCACAGTCATGCAAGGGCTCTTCAATATCTTACATTCACGAGGCATGCTCTCAAACGCATTGTGTGTTACATTCAGGGCACTCTTAATTATGGTTTGCACTTATATCCATCCTTCATATCTACTCTCGTGTCTTATACAGATACTGATTGGGGTGGATGTTCAGATACCAGACGTTTGACGTCTAGTTATTGTATGTTTCTTGGTGATAACTTGGTCTCTTGGTCGGCTAAACGTCAGGCTACTTTATCTTGATACAGTGCGGAGGCCGAGTATCGAAGTGTAGCCAATGTGGTGTCTAAGCCCGTTAGCTGCGTAATCTCCTATTAGAGCTTCACTTTCCTATTCAGAAAGCTACCTTGGTCTACTGCGATAATGTTAGTGCGGTCTATCTCTCTGGGAATCTGGCCCAACATCAGTGCACTAAACATATCGAGATGGATATTCACTTTGTTCGTGAAAAGGTAGCTCGTGGACAAGTACGTGTCTTGCATGTCCCTTCACGGTACCAAATTGGTGACATCTTTACTTAGGGTCTTCCCTTAGTTCTATTTGAAGATTTTAGGGACAGTCTTAGCGTACGACAACCGCCCGATATGACTTCGGGGGTGTGACTGAATATACACGTACTCGTATATATTTGGTATATAATTTGTAGAATTCTTGTACAATTGTAATTATGATAGTAAATGTAGTAGTTTTATATTAGAAAAATGTAAATTTAATTTCCATAATTATAGATTGTATATCATGTATATATATATCTTTTACATTAACAAAAAGAATCAATGGATTATTCTCTTTCACTGATACCAAGCATCTATAAAGAGAGATTTTCCTTTTTCTTTCGGGGCAATTGAACGCCTTGGTAAAGGTAGAACTTTTAACAGGTTACCGCAGTTTCAAACCAATTGACACTTGACAGACAGAAGGATTGCTCCAACGCCACCAAAGAAAAGGTAAAATAATAGTATATTCACTGGTCCTCTCAAATGAAAATTGCAAGAAAATGTTAGAATAATTATGGGGAAATCCCATAATTATATCTAATCACCATTAATCATGCATATGATGAAGATTGTAATATCTTTAATTTAGGATTGTAATCATATTAGTTAGGGTGATTGTACATTAGTATCTTATATTTTAGGCTAATTAGTTAAGTCTTCCTTAAGACTAGTCTTGTACCTTTGTATATATATATTTTACCATTGGAAGGAAATAAACTCAATGAATCAATTTCCTACATGGTATCAAGAGCCAAAGATCTTTTGCCCTAAACCCTACCTCTCCTTCCCCTTAGCCGATTTTTTCCTCTATTGTTTTTGTTATTTTCGGCCACCATAGGTTTTCTTTCTCTCATAAACCCTAAACCTAAAACAACTTATAAAACCTAAACCTAAGACTCACCTAGCCGACACCAACCCCGCCCCCTCGGCTACCACTTGCTTCTATCTAAAACCCTAGCCATTAGGGTTCTTTATTCCACTTCCATCAAAATACCAAATACTTTCTCTTCTTCCTTTGTTTTGATTTCTTGTGGAACTTATGGCCGGAAAACAAAATTATTTCGCTCTTGCCGTCAATAACGCCAACAACTTTATTTCCATAACACTTGAAATGGAAAAAGGTAATATACCTCTTGGGCGGAATTGTTCAAAATATATTACCGCACTTATGAGGTAATCGATCATATGATACATTCTGAGTCTTCGTCGGACACCACTACGGTGGACAAAAAGCTATGGTCTTGTTGCTATAGTCCCTCAATGGATTTATGACACTATATCAAATGATCTTTTACATACCATATTGGAGCCGAACTCTACGGCTCAACAGGCATGGAAACACTTACAAAACATATTTCAGGATAACAAACTTTCTTGGGCCGTATATCTTGAACACCAATTTACTAATGTTAAATTGGATGATTTCTCAAATATTTTCGCTTATTGTTAGGAATTGAAGGTGCTTGCGGACCAACTATCCAACGTAGGTTCGCTTGTAACAAATCAAATGTTGGTCCTTCAATTGATTGTAGGGCTCAATGAACAGTATGATGGAGTTGCTACCTTTATTCAACAAAGCAATTTGTTGCCTTTTTCTATGAGGCCCGTCCGAGGTTGATTCTCGAAGAAACATTAAAAGAAAAAAAGTATCTTCCGGGGCAGTTAACGCCGGAACTTCCCTCGTCTCCACCAATTCATTTTCCGCAGATTCTCAGCCATAAAATTCTAGTTCGGATGGCAGTGGAAACCGAAATAATAATGGTCAGAAACGGGGGTCAAACCGTAATAATAACAAAGGAAAAAATAATGGTGGGAAGGGACGGGGTAGGGGCGGCGGGCAGCCGGCTGGTGGCAACAACCAGTCCAGGAAGTGGCGGCCCAACCAGTGGCAGTCCACTGCCCAGCCCGTCAGAAATCAGTGTGTGCAATATCCACCGTGGGCTGCCCCGCCATGTCCCTATCCAACTTCGACATGGTCAAGCCTCCCTCTTCAAATCGCCAACCCGAAATTCTAGGTTCGCATCCACAAGATGCATTTGCCCAGGCACCATCTTATGTCGGTTGTGCACCCACTGACATTGAACAAGCCATGAACAAATGAACTTAAGTGTTCTAAATGAGTCATGGTACATGGACACAGGGGCTACGTCCCACATGACGGCATCTCAAGGTAATCTTTCATCTTATTGTAATATGCGCAAAAATAAAAATATTATTGTCGGTAGTGGGCAGAAAATTCCAATTCGTGGTGTTGGTCAGGTAAAACTACCCCCTCCACACCCACCATTATACTTGAAAAATATCTTATATGCACCAAAACTGATTTAAAACTTAATATATGTTAGACGTTATACAATTGACAACAATGTTTCTGTGAATTTTTATCCGTTTGCTTTTCTTTGAAGGATTTCAGACGGGAATTCCACTAATGAGATGTAATAGCATGGGGGACTTGTATCCCATCACCACTATTTCCAATAATCGCATGACCAAACCATCAACCTTTGCCGCCATTTCTCCTATTATATGGCACAATCGGCTGGGACACCAGGAGCACCAGTTTTCAATAATATTAGAAAGAATAAATTGTTTTCTTGTAACAAACTTTTGGACTCTTTTGTTTGCCAAACTTGTGTATTTGGAAAAATATGTTAAGCTTCCTTTTGCATCATCTACTTCACATGCCCTTATGCCATTTGATCTTTTGCATTGTGATTTGTGGACATCACCAGTTTTGAGTTCTGCAGGTCATAAATATTATATGCTCATTTTAAATGATTATTCAAATTTTCTGTGGACATTTCCCTTAGGAAATAAATCACAAGCCTACACCATTTTAAAACAATTTAGTGTTTTATCAAAACTCAATTTGACAAATCCATTAAATGTTTTCAATGTGACAATTGGGGGAGAGAATTCATAAATGCCCAATTTAATGAGTTTTATCACCTAAAATGGGATGTCTTTGCGTCTTTCATGTCCACATACATCACCACAAAATGAGAAGGCCAAAAGAAAAATTTAAACAATTAACAATATGGTTCGCACTCTCCTTGTGCATTCATCCACACCACCAAATTTTTGGCAACATACACTTAATATGGCCACATATATTTTAAATATTCTTCCTAGTAAACTGCTCTCCAATGTGTCACCTACACAAATATTTCCATTCTTCCCCCAATTCTTCTCATTCTACCAATGAAGTGTACCACCGGCTCCCATCTTTTACACATTTGAGGGTTTTTAGGTGTTTGTGTTATCCTTTATTTCATCCACAACTATTAACAAACTTCAGGCCCATTCCACTCCTTGTGTGTTTTTGGGATACCCACAAAATCATAGGGGATATAAGTGTTATGATATGACAAATGGGAAGATCATTATTTCTCATCACGTTATTTTCGATGAGTCTACATTCCCGTTCGCTAAATCTCACATGGCATCCTCATCTTTATATGATTTTTTAGACGATGGAATACATTCGCTTTTGAATCACTATTTAAACACCCAAAACAACATGGGACCCGCCCAAACACAACAACCTAACATCCTAGCCCAACCATATAATGTGACTGGGCCTGTCCGAGAAGTAGAGGTCACTTCCTCTCTTTCGTTGGTCTCGGCCCAGTCCACATTTAGTGGCGGGCAGGCCCAACATCAGACAGCCTCTACCTCACTGCCCGTGCAACAACCCACTATTTTGGCCCAACCTCGGATGGCTAACCAACCCGATAGCCCAAATCCCCAACCTCAGACCATTGAAACCACTTCCCAACCTCGGACCATTGAAACACGTGCAATGTATAGAATTTTTCACCCTAAGCATCATTTTAACCTAACAGCTTCAGTCAAACCGTCACCACTTCTAAAAAATCCCAAAGCAGCCTTATCAGACTCGAATTGGAAAGTTGTCATGTTATACGAATTTGATGTTCTTATTAAAAATAAGACGTGGGACTTAGTGCCACGTCCATCTAATGCAAACATAATTTGGTCTATGTGGGTCTTTTGTCATAAAAAGAATTGTGATGGCTCTTTTACGAGATACAAAGTTCATCTTGTTGGTGATGGCAGGTCTCAGCAGGTTGGCGTGGATTGTGGTGAAACATTCAGTCTAGTGGTTAAGCCAGCAACTATTAGGACTGTTCTTAGCTTGGAACTTTCAAAATCCGAGTTGATTCATCAGTTGGATGTCAAAAATGCATTCTTACATGGCCACTTACAGGAAACGGTGTACATACACCAGTCGTTGGGTTTATGAGATTCTGCTTATCCAGATTATGTTTGCCTTTTGAAAAATTCTTTATATGGTTTGAAACAGGCTTCCAGGGCATGGTTTAACAGGTTTGCAGGTTTTGTCTCCAAATTGGGTTTCTCTCACAACAAGTCGGATCAGTCCTTTTTCATTTATAGGAAGGGAAATGACATAGCCTATATACTTCTCTATGTAGATGACATTATTCTCACAGCATCATCTACATCTCTTCGCCAGTCTATTATGTCCATTCTTGCGGCAGAGTATGCCATGAAAGATTTGGGTTATTTAAATTATTTTCTAGTCATTGTTGTGACTCAACATGTAGGTGGTCTGTTTCTTAGTCAAAAGAAATATGCCGAAGAAATAATTGACAAAGCCGGGATGTCTTCTTGCAAACCTTCACATGCTCCTATTGATACAAAGTTAAAATTGAGTAACTCTACAGGTACTCCATATGCCTAGCAGGGCCTTGCAGTATCTGACTTTCACAAGACCCAATATTTCCTATGCGGTCCAGCAGGTATGTTTACACATGCATTATCCGAAGGAAGAGCATATGGGGGCCTCAAAAGGATTCTGCGATATGTTAAGGGTACTCTTCAATTTAGTTTGCATCTATATAAGTCCTCATTTCGAGTCTCTCATCCTATATAGATGCGGATTGGGGTGGCTACCCGACACACATCGTTCCACCTCTGGTTATTGCGTGTTCTTTGGGGACAATCTTATTTCATGGTTGTCCAAACGGCAATCCACGTTGTCTCGGTCGAGTGCTGAGGCAGAATACCGAGGGGTAACCAATGTGGTTGCTGAATCATGTTAGCTCTGTAATCTTCTGTTAGAGCTGCATTGTCTAATTGAAAAGGCAATCGTGTTTTATTGTGATAATGTGAGTGCGATATACCTATCCGGTAATCCTGTTCAGCATTAATGTATAGAACACATCGAAATGGACATCTTATTTGTCCGGGAGAAGGTTGCACGTGGACAAGTCTGTGTTCTCCGTGTACCGTCCCGTTATCATATTGCAAACATCTTCACAAAAGGTCTTTCGCGCGTACATTTTGATGATTTCAGGGACAGTCTCAGCATACGAGAACCTTCCGCTAAGATTGCGGGGGACTGTTAGAATAATTATGAGGCAATCCCATAATTATATCTAATCACCATTAATCATACATATGATGAAGATTGTAATATCTTTAATTTATGATTATAATCATATTAGTTAGGGTGATTGTAAATTAGTATCTTATATTTTAGGCTAATTAGATAAGTCTTTCTTAAGACTAGTCTTGTACCTTTGTATATAGATTTTATCATTGGAAGGAAATAAACTCAAATTGCAGGTACATCATACATTTACGGTGCACCACCAAATGAGAAGGATATACTGAATTACTTTTTCAAACATAAAGAAGCAAAATATGATAATCGAACAATATCCTCACCTGAACATCCAAATTTGTCTATATTCTCCTTCGAAGATTGTCCAGTCATGGTACCTGACCCAGAGTTCTTCAATCTTTAACACATGTAAAAAAAACCATTAGCACGTCAAAATTCAAAGCAAACCAATGGTGGTCTGGCAGGAAAAAAATAGGGTGGGAGAATTTCATAACTAAGTCTTTATTTTATTTTCAATAAAAATCAAAACCAGATCGCATTATTAGTATTTGACAACAGCCTCTAGTTAGTGGATTAATTAAAAATCCATTGTCGCATTGGCTAATGCCTAAACATAAATAGGTGAAGTGTACTCACATTGTCATCGTACTGAGAGGCTCGAAATCAGGCGGAAGATGAGTGAGTTTGATTTGTCTCCACAGACACAGACAGAGTAGAGAGGGGCTTGCGTTTGATTGTAAAGGAGACTATTTTCAATTTCCCACTAGGAGAAAGTAGCACTAATAATTTTCCATTATCAAGGGCAACCACAACTGGTGAAGGAAGATGGTAGAATAGTGTAATTCTCCTTGGTTAGAGACTTCTTATTAATGTAATATATATAGGTATTTACAATTATGAAACCTAATTGGAGAATGATCTCTAAACCTAATTGAAGAAGGATCTCTACTTTACACAATTACACTAGAATAATAATTACAGAATATTAATATATTCTCTATCGCACCCCCTCAGTCAGAGCGGGAGGAGGTCAGACGTTGAGACTGAATTTGAAGTCAAGGAACAGCTACCGAGGAAGTCCTTTAGTGAATATATCTGCGTACTGATAGAAAGAGGGAACATGTAACACCCGAACATGGACAATGACAACCTTCTCACGAATAAAATGAATATTCATCTCAATATGTTTGGTTCGTTGATGTTGAACCGGGTTATGAGACAAGTAACAGCTAGATATGTTATCATAGTAGATGAGAGATATCTTACGTAAAGGACAATGAAGCTCTAAAATGAGGTTTCTGAGCCAACAAATTTTGGCAACAACGTTTGCAATGCCTCTATATTCTGCTTCTACACTCAAACGGGAAAGTGTGGCTTGCCGTTTTGCAGATCATGATATGAGGTTATCACTCAAAAATATACAATAGTAGGAAGTAGATCAACGTGTGTCTGGACAGCCGCTCCCAATCTAGTCCGTATATGATATCAGTCTAGTCGGTGCAGATGGATAAAGATGTAACCCATAATCAAGAGTACCCTTAACGTACTGAATGATACGTTTAAGAGATGTGAAGTGAGGCTCGCTGGGATCATGTAAGAACAAACACACATGTTGAACCACATAGAAAATATTAGGCCTAGTGAAAGTAAGATACTAAAGTGCACCAGCGAAACTCCTGTAAAGAGAAGGATCAAGCATCGGATCTCCGTAATCCGCGCTAAGCTTAGATTTTGAGTCGACTGGAGTGGACATGATTTTGCAGTTTGCCATTTTAGCCCTGTAAACAATCTCTTCGGCATACTTACGCTGACATAGGAACATTGCATTCTCGGATCTGGTCACGGAAATCCTTAAGAAATAATTCAAATTACTCAAGTCTGTCATGGCAAATTCAGATTTGAGCATGGTAATGATCTCATTTTTCAGCACATCAGAGGAAGCAGTCATGATAATATCATTGACGTAGAGCAAAAGGTTTACAGTGTCATTACCTCGATGAAAATAAAAAGTGAGTTATCATTTTTTCTGCACATGAACCTAATATGCAAGATGTAAGTGGCAAAACAGTCATACCAAGCTTTGGGGCTTGATTCAAGCCATAAAGTGACTTTCGAAGTCGGCAGACATACTGAGGAGCCGAAGGATGCACAAATCCAGGTGGTTGATGCATGTATACGATTTATTTCAAATCCCCATGTAAGAATGCATTTTTCACATCAAGCTGATGAATCGGCCAATTCTTTCCCATAGCTATGCTAAAAATAGTGTGAATGGTGGCTGGTTTAACCACTGTACTGAATGTCTCACCACAATCAACTCCCTCTTATTGCCCCGTGCCATTAGCCACAAGTTTTTCCTTATGGCGTTCAAGCTCACCACTATCTCTGAATTTGTGACGATATATCCATATATAACGAATCACATTCACCTTCTCTGGTCTCGGGATAAGATTCCAAGTGCGCTGTGTAGTGAGCGCATTAAATTTCTCACGCATAGTCGTATTCCAATTCGAGTCAAACTTGGCTAATTTTGGGTTTTTAGGTATATGTGAGATGGTCTAAGTGGATAGGTTAAAGTGGACTTTTGGTTTGAAAATTCCATGCTAAGCACGAATTTTCATACGGTGGGTCGAAAGTGAGACTTTTGGGCTGATAGGAAGTGGGGGAAGTGGGGATGGCGGGGGTTGTAGGGTAGATAGGTGGTTGACGGATACTGCTGGGATGTCGGTGGTGGTTTGGGGCAGTGAGGCACGGGACTGGTCAACGGAAGCAGGGGATTGGGGCAGTGAGGCAGGGGGACCGGTTTGACGGAGACAGGGTAGCTATGATTGGAGCAGTAGGTGGGGTGGTGTTTGACGGGACTTGGGGCAGTGACGGGACATCAGGGGGAACCGTGATGAAATAGCTGGAATATTAGCACTATGTATGGCATTTGGTAGAAGAATGGAAGTGTTCGGGTCATTAAAGAAGTCGTAATCAGTGACTTAAAGTTGTTGGATGTTTACAAACGGGAAAATAGTTTACTCAAATGTGACATGGCAAGAGACTAGGATTTTATGTATGGACAAATCATAGCATAAGTACCCCCTATGGTTCGAAAGGAAACCTAAGAAGACACAAGGAGAGGTGCGAGGTGCTAATTTGTGAGGGGCCGTGGAGGCAAGATTTGGGTAGCATAGACAATTGAAAATCTAACGGTAATCATATGAAGGGATCCGACGGAATAGAATTTCGGTATGGATTTTATTTTGAAGGGTACGGGTAGATAATATATTAAGAATGTATTCTACCATTTTTAACGCATATACCCAAAAGGTAGGGGGAAGAGATACACGAAAGAGCATTGTACGGATCATATTGTTAATTGTGCGGAGTATTTTTTTGGCTTTACCATTTTGAGGTGAGGTATGGGGGCACGAGAATCGAAACACCATAAAATTATCCGCACAAAATTTATGAAAGAAGAAATTGTTAAACTCACGACCATTGTCACATTGAAATGATTTTATGGCCTTTTGAAACTGTGTTTTAACATATGTTCAAAATTCAAGAAACGTGGAGTAAACTTGAGATTTATATTTGAGCGGATATACCCAAAGAAAGTGAGAGAAGTCATCTAATAATACCATATTAATTTTTATGACCCAGTTTGCTAGTAATGGGAGATGTCCATAAATTCACATGAATGATGTCAAAAGGAGAAAAAGTAACACTTGAAGATGACGCAAATAGAAGTCTAACATGCTTTCCTAGAGAACAAGAATAGCAATTTTGGACAAAATTCCCTTTATTACATTGAATTTAATTGTGAAGTTAAAAACTGGTGCTCCCAAGTGTCCAAGTCTACTGTGCCAAGTTGATGGGGAGATTGTAGCTAGGGATTAAGTTTTTAATGATGTTAGGAGCATATAGGATATTTTTAAAGGTAAAAGGTGGTGAGGTGGTTGCGTTTGAATGGTGTCGTAGCCTTGAATTGGATGTGATTGCCATTGCAGACCAAAATAAATTGAGGATTGTTCAAATTAGATAGGTGAGTGAGGTTAACAAAGTCGCGAGTGAGGTGGGATGTGGCACATGTATCCATGTACCATGTGTCGTCGGACTGCTGGAGATTCATAGGGTTGTAAGCCTAACTCAGTTCGGTAGGGGTCATGGGACCGTAGGCCTGCTGTTGGGCCGTGGAGAAGTGGGCCTAGTATTGGTGGCCCGTGTAACGTGAGCCTGGAGGTGGGCCCAAGATGCTGGGTTGCAATGAGGAATACCGTGTCATGTTCGTGAATGGTAGGTTAGATAGAAAGACGAGGTTGTTGAAGAACACTAAAAGCGAGCGATACACTTTTCATGGAGGCGAAAAGTTGCCTAAATCCGTTGATTGGAGAGAGAAAGGTGCAATGTTAAGAGAAGAAGTTGCAAAAATATCGGGTCATGATGGAGGACCTAAAATAATAAACCTTATATGTGCTGGTAAATTGCTGAAAGATGGTGATGGAATTGAAAAGTTGAGTCAATTGGGTGTTTTTAACAATACAAAGATTTTGGCTTCAAGAGTTAATATTGATCAAGGCAAGTTTGTAAAAGAAGAATCTTTGGCTGCGGAAGAACGTTCCACTAGGCTTTCAAGGCTAAAGGCTGCTGCTACTTCTCTATCAGAGAGCAAAAAGACTAAAAGTACGAAAGGGAGCAAGTTGGAGGCTTAAGGATTGTCATTCAACTGAAGCTATGGACTTTAGAGAGAATGGAAAAGGTAGGGTTTGACTTCTGATACCATGTAGATTAGTGTAATTCTCTTTGGTTAGAGGTTTCTTATTAATGCAATATATATAGGTGTTTACAATTATAAAACCTAATTGGAGAAGGATCGCTAAAACTAATTGGAGAAGGATCTCTACTTTACATAATTACACTAGAATAATAATTACAGAGTATATGGAGAATATTAATATATTCTCTATCAAAGAGAATGGTAAGACATGGGTGTTAAGAGTCCCACGTCGGAAATGAAATGGGAACATGGACTCCTTATATGGACTTGGACAATCCTCACTATACAAGCTAGCTTTTGGGGTTAAGTTAGGCCCAAGAGTGTGCATTGCGGCCTCGATGTTAGTCGGGGTTGCCAATGCCGGGTGGGCCTGCTGCCACTGGTTCGGCAGTTTCCTAAGAATTCTTGGTTGCTAGCTGTTGGGCTGATGTTGGCCGGCTGGTCTCAGCATGGGCCTGGCCCAATTGCCCGAGGAAAGGGGTAGGGAGGCACGACCCAATGCCACTGCCAGGCCCACGGTGCCGGTCCACTACCCTATTGGGCCCTCGGCTGCCACTGGCCAGCGTGTTTCTGGTGGCCTCCGCCCTTGCCTCCACGTCGGTGGCCTCCGCCCTTTCCACCACGGGAATTACAGAAGATCGCAACCATCTCTTGCGCTTAAGATCATATCCATACAAGTGGAGGTCATAGGTGAACCAATACAAAGTGGAGTCTAATACCACAGGCCGTGAATTATTGGTTAGGTGTTCTAGAATCAGAGTGTGATGTACTAACAATTGCAATTTTGGGTCCAAAAATTCATATTAGCTTTAACAAAGAGAAGCCTACATTAATGTTTTGTGGGAGGCGCGATGGAAGTGATGATAGCGAGGGTGTGCATGTGTTGAAGAGTCACAGTGTATTCATTTTTCTTTAGTAAACGTATTTCTTACCACACACAAAATTTATAGGGTTTTGTTGGGTTCAAAACACATAAGTAGGCACAATGAAAGTTTAAAATTTTGTTCTACTTACCCCAACAATTTCTTCTGGTATGGTTATATGACAATCAAAACCCGTAACATAAAACTAGAACACTTACAGGTTGTATTAATTCAAAGTTTTAACCAAGATCAACTCTAGCATACTATTTCCAACAAAGCATTTTAATTATCATGCAAATGACTAATCACATATTGGGTACCGCCTACCCTAGCATAATTTTAAGTTTTTTTAATAAATACTCGGCGCCGCCTACCCCGACATGTATTTGCGGACGGTATTCTAGTAATTTAAATGTCAAACAATTTGACATTTAGCACATAAACAGTATACTTATCAAATAATATACTGTATAATAATAATCTTAGGTCAAACATTCTGAACTCTGAAAAAAAAATATTTTTTTTGTTTGTTTCTGGATAGGTGGGGCCGCGGCGGTAATCATTAGGGCCGCGGCGCCACTGAGGCAGAAGCCTTTCGAATTATGCAAATGCATTAGCGCCACGGCGCTCCACCATGGAGCTGCGGCGCCTACCGTCCAGTAAGTCCAAAATTTTGAAACGAAGCTTTAGGGTCGCGGCGCCGCCTTGAAAACACTAGCATGTACCGCGGCACCCTACCATAGGGTCGCGGCGCCGACGTCCTGACAAAATATTTCTGTGTTGATTTTCTAAAATCGATCGAGTCCTAAATCCAATTTATGGATCAAATCACAGATCCTTCATCCTCACCCACCATTATCAATAACGCACATATCGACCATCATCCATTCATACTCGTTCTTCGCCGTGCACCGTACAATGAGTCGGATATCTACAGTTTTGGCTTAGTTCGAGTTAGAACGGAATGACTTCCTCGACTTAGCGTAGGAGATAATTTAGGGTGATATCAAAAGGTTAACATTCAATCAAGATATGTAGGATTTCAAGAAACCTTGTTTTAATCCAATTTTATATTTAACCCATATTATTATGTTATTCAATTGTTATATAACCATTGAACCAGACTGGGCTTTGATACCGCTGTAGGGTTTTGTTGGGTTCAAAACACATAAGTAGGTACAACGGAAGTTTAAAAATTTGTTCTACTTACCCCAACAATTTCTTCTGGTATGGTTATATGACAATCAAAATATGTAACATAAAACTAGAACACTTACAGGTTGTATTATCTAGAGTCTTTACTTAGGGAGTACATGCGACTATCCCTTCGACTGCAAGAACTATGCTACGGTGTATTCCTCTGTCAAGAAAGTCAGGAAATCTTGGCAGAGGTTTGAGAGAGTTTCGTCCTAGACTCTAAGTCTAGAATTAGTTTATAGAATTGGTATTCTTAGTATATTAATAACTAGATATTAGTGTTGTATTTATAGTTGAAATTAGGGCAACAAATCATATTAGGGTTGGGCTCCAAGCCTGGCCCAAAAACTGAGGTGCAGTGGGCCAGTCTGACTGGGCCCACTGTCGGGTCAGCGCGGCGCCTTACGTAAATTTTAGTTTCCCATTTTCGTTTAATATATATATTCAACACATTAAATCCAATTTTGATTTAATTAAATAATTTACATCTAGTAGAAATTATCCCAATAGTTATTATTAATTTAAATATCTCGATTCCAAATCGAATATTTAATATTCTCTCAATACACCCTTAGACCGAAAAGACAATCGACATAGTGTGACCCTATAGGCCTTCACATATCGACACTAATCCAATTAAGGTCCATACGGAACTCCTAGACTGCGCCGTATGGCGAACTCAATATGTGAAGTACATTTATATGAATCCAGTAAACATAACCTTTATGTGAGATGATAAATTCCTTTCATTCGCGACACACTCGATTAAGCTTAGGATTTGCCATGTGTCTATCCAAATGGCTTGATCACTTTATCTCATCCATATTAGTCGACAACTAGATCATATTCTAAATATGATCGGCCTAATATCACCGAGAAGTTGAGTGTTTTCTCGAATATCCAATCGATGAATGACTTGGCTCAACGACCTTAATTTACAATATCGTATCTTATCCTATAAGGAGTTTAATACAAAGTACATCTAGTAAACAACATCAAGTCTTCATATCCCAACAAATAGTTTATCTAAAAAATAGTTTATAGGGTATACCAATACTTTCCAAAAGTATCCCTGTGTCCATCATTAGTAACCATTACTAGTAGCAGGTGAGACATACTACATTCTTTAAGAATGTGACACAGACCATATGTCGACTTATAAGATGTCATAGATATCCCATTCTCGATGATCATTAGTCGAGACTATTTTAGAGTTACGCTCTATCATCAATATCTCACTCTATTAATGATAATGTAATCTCAAGGGATGCACATTAATGAATAATTACAAACAATCAAATAATAATTCAATAATCACAAATACCATAAATATTAATCTTATTAATAATACAAATGTGTTCAAGTACATTTGTCCTTAATAATGATTGTCTCTAGGACATACATACTTTCAATCTCTCACTTAGTATAGAGCCAATCTCTGATGTATCTAATACCCATGTTTTCAAAATGGTCATTATGCTTAACTAATCTTAATGGTTTAGTAAACGGGTCAGCTAAATTATCATCTGTGGGAACATAGTCTAATCTTATTTCTTCAATTTTCTCCATCTCCCTGAGTATGTAGTATTTCCTCGGTACATGCTTGTTTTTTTGTTGATCTTGGTTCCTTAGGTAACGCAATCGCACTAGTGTTGTCACAATAAATCGTTATTGGACAAGTGGCACTTGGAACAACCCCTAGTTTCTTCAGGAACTCAGATATCGTGACAACTTCTTTACCAGCTTCCGATCCAGCAATGTACTCGGCTTCAGTTATCGACTCAACAGTTGTAGCTTGCTTGGAACTTTTCCAACTCACTATTTCGCCATTGAAAATGAAGTCATATCCAGATTGAGATTTGAAGTCATCAAGATCTGTCTGGAAGCGATCATCAATGTACCCAGTACACACTAGCTTCTCTTGTCCACCATAGACTAAGAAATATTCTTTAGTTCGTCTAAGATACTTAAGAATACTCTTGACTGCTTTCCAATGTTCTTCCCCAGGATTCTGCTGGAATTTGCAAGTCATACTAAGTGCATAGCCACATCTGGCCTCGTACAGGTCATGGCATACATGATAGATCCTATAGCTGAAGCATATGAGATTTTTTTCATGCGTTCAAGTTCTGCAACAGTAGAAGGACTATCCTTCTTTGATAACTTGATGCCTTGACCCATAGGAAGACTTCCTTTCTTGGAGTTTTCCATAGAGAATCGTCTTAGCACATTGTCTATGTATATGGATTGTGACAGCCCCAACAATCTATTAGGTCTATCTCTATAAATCCTAATTCCAATAATGTAGCAGGCTTCACCAAAGTCCTTCATTATGAAGGTGCTGGATAACCATTCCTTGACTGATTTCATGAGAGTCTTATTATCTCCCGTTATTAATATGGCATCTACATATATAACAATAAAGATAATACTCTCTTCCTTGTGCTTACTATAAACGCAGGGATCTTTTTTGCTTCTAACAAAGTCAAACGATTTGACTGCTTTGTCAAAGTAAATATTCCAACTCCTTGAGGCTTGCTTAAGTTCATAAATAGACTTATGTAGCTTGCATACTGCTTTGGGCCTAGTCTTGGATGTAAAACCCTCAGGTTGTATCATATACACCTTCTCAATTAGGTTACCATTGAGGAAAGCAGTTTTAACATCCATTTGCCAAATGTCTTAATCATAGTATGCGGCTATTGCAAGCAAATCCAAATGGACTTAATTTTCGCAACAGGTGAAAAGGTTTCATCATAATTGACCCCAGGTCGTTGATTATAACCTTTAGCCACCAATCCTGCCTTATAAGTTTGTACCTTGCCATATGCATCAATCTTCTTCTTGAAGACCCATTTGCATCCTATGAGTCTAACCCATGTTGGCAAACCAACCAAGTTCCAAACTTGATTGATGTACATCGAGTCCATCTCAGATTTCATGGCTTCTTGCCATCTCTTCTAATCAATGTCTAACATATCTTCGTTGTAGGTTGTAGGTTCATCGTCATCATGAATATCTATCTCATTGTGTGTCTCAATAAGAAGATTAAGTATTTCAGGCAGACAATGAGTCCAAGTGGTTATACGAAGTTGATTATTCTGTGTTTCAGTGTTTGTTGTATTCTGATTGTGAGAATGACTTTGTGTGTTGGACAATCCATCACCTTGAGAGCTTTCAAGAATGTCATTTTCATGTATTTCCTTAATGGAATGATGTACAACATTTGTATCATCTTCCATTGGTTGTGTATGAGAGCTTTGTGTTTCTGCACTATTTCTCACAGCACTCCCACTGGTTGAAGGGCATACTCTAAGTACCAAATCTTCACCAAATACTCCTACTGAATCCTTGTCTAGGTCTTTTGACAAGGGTTCAACTTCTGTGTTATCTTGTGGTTCTTGAATTTCTTCAAGTTCTATCTTATTGCAACTCTGTTCCTTGTAGACATAGTCTTCTTCAAGGAAAGTTGCATTTCTGGAAACAATGACCTTATGTTCTCCAGGAAGATAGAAATAGTATCCCTTAGTTTCCTTTGGATACCCCACAAAATAATATTTCTCACTTTTAGATTCTAATTTGTCAGTAAGCATCTTCTTTACATATGCAGGGCACCTCCAGGGTCGCGTGTGTTTAAGTGCTGGTTTCTTGCCATTCCATATCTCATATGGAGTTTTCTCTACTGATTTTGAAGGAACCCTGTTCATAATATAAATTGAGCTTTGCAATGTATAGCCCTAAAGGTATGTTGGTAGAGCTGAAAAACTCATCATGGATCTAACCATATCTAATAGGGTTCGATTTCTCCTTTCAGCAACACCATTCATCTGTGGTATTTCAGGAGGTGTCCATTGTGATTGGACTCCATGAAGCTTCAAGTAATCCAAAAATTCTTTACTTAAGTATTCACCTCCTCGATCTAATCGAAGGGTCTTGATACTTGTTTCAAGTTGCATCTCTACTTCTGATTTGTACTCCTTGAATTTCTCAAAGGCTTCGGATTTGTGTTTCATAAAATACACATGCCCAAACCTTGTGAAATCGTCTGTAAAAGTGATGAAGTAAGGGAAGCCTCCCTTAGCTTGAGTTGAAAATGGCCCACATACATCAATATGGACCAACTCAAGTACCTCTTTGGCTCGCACCCCTTTCCTAGAAAGTGGCTTGTTGGTCATCTTTCCTCTCAAGCAAGATTCACAGTTACCATAGGACTCAAGTCAAATGGTTCCAGGTAGTCTAACTTTCTTAATCTTGCTATCCTTGATTCATTGATGTGACAAGTCTGCAGTGCCATAAGTAGGTGGGGTTTCTTTGATTACTTATCTTAGCTCATTTGTTTTGCACATTGAAAATTTCACGACTATATTTTAGAACATACAAATCATCCATAAGCGGAGCATTTCCACAAACAAAACCATTAAAAGACAGTACAAAACTGTCATTAGCAATAAATGAGGAAAACCCCTCAATGTCTAACACTGGATAGAAATAATATTCCTCATCAATGAGGGAACAAAATAACAATTATTTAGTTCTAAACAAAAGACTGAAGGTAAATCTAGTCTATAAGTTCCCACGTGTTCAGCATCCACTCGTGCTCCATTTCCAACGCGTAGGTCTACCTCCCAAGGTCCAACCTTTATGATGTCAATCAGACCCTGCACATTATTACAAATGTGTGAGCCACAAGCGGTATCTAATATCCAGCAGTGAGAGTTACTTATAGACATGTTTATTTCAATGACAAACATACCTTGTCCAGTAGAGCCAGGAGCACCTAGTGTTTTGCCTCCTCCTGGAGCTGTGCAATCTTTCTTCCAGTGCCTCTTCTTCTTACAGTTGAGGCACATATCTGAAGCTACCTTTGCTTCTTCTGAACACTTCCTCTAGGTTTCTTAACTTTAGGTGCAGTAACTATCTTACCCTTCTTCTTCTTCTGCATGTTCTTACCCTTGGGTTTGAACTTGCTAGAAGAGCCCACCATGAGCACGGCTTTACCTTTAGAGGTAGACGATTCAAAGGTCTTTAACATGTTGTGAAGTTCTGGAAGACTTGCCTTGGTCCCATTCATATTGATGTTCATAATGAAATTCTCAAATGAACAAGGGAGCGAATTCAGGATCAGGTTGATAGAGATATTTATAAGCAGCTTCGTTCCAATCGAAGCCCACCTTTCTATCAGCCCAATCATCTTCAGAACATGTGTTGACACTTGACCCCCATCGTTCCGCTTACACTTGAAAAGGTCTCTCAACAGTTCACACTCCATTGTCTGAGACTGTGAGTCATAGAGACTCTTCAAGTGTTCTAGCATTTGGTTGGGGTCCATGTTTTCATGTTGCCTCTGTAACTCATGTTGCCTCTGTAACTCCAATGTCATGGAGGACAACATTACACATTGTGCCGAGGTAGCATCGTCTAGATGTTTCTGATAATCCACTTTGTCAAACAGGCCATACTCAGTAGAATCTTTAGCATGGACTGTGGGGAACACCGTGTCTAACACATACTCAATTCTTTTTAGTCTTAAGACCAATCGCAGATTTTTTAAACCAGTTAGGGTAATTTGATCCAGTCAACTTATTTGTCTCGACCAACATTTTCAGTGATAGATTCAACAATTTACACGACTGAACAAACAAATAGACTTGAAATTAAACTCTAATATAATTTCTATTGAACACATTCGTTAACTAATTAACATGACCCTTAATTTAATTAGCTCCCACTATTTTAACATACTCTTCGACCCCATGGAAGAATACGGACTCATATCAAATATGGTCATAATGGGCCATGATCCAGGTTCATGTTATCTCCGCATTTGATGTGGATGATAACTTCAACAACACAACCTGGTAGGTCTCTAAACCAATTATAAACAATTTGTAACTCATGTTTGACCGAATGCTCTAAACAATCGATCTGCGTCCCTCGGCTTGTTCGACATTGTGGCGCCAAGACAGCCTAGCAAGTCAACCCCGTTATGCGACTGCAATTATCTATCTAAGTGAGTTTTGCCTTATAGAGCAAACATTGTGGTGTAAAATACTCATGAAGGTTTATCACTCACTTCTACATTTAACATGCATCTATGAAATAGTCTAAGTCCTCGTAGACTTAGAGCAAATGATGTGGAATAGATACTCATCTCGCCGAAAAGGATTTTGCATTACAATCAATTATAAGGACAGCCGTTCATTGCAAATGAGACTTGTATTAAAATTTTAGGGAACATTTTAATTCAAAGTTTTAACTAGGGGTGGCCAGTGGGCCGGGCAAGAGTCTGGCGGGCCGGGTCTGGCGGGGTCGGGGTCGGGGCGGGACGGGAGAATGGGTCGGGGTCGGGGTAGGCGGGGTCGGGTCTGGCGGGACTTGCTCCAGTCCTGTCCCGATCCCGATCCCGTCGGTATCGGGTCGGAGCGGGGTCGGGTCGGGCTCGGGGCGGGGTACGGCGGGTTTTCTTTTTTTTTTTTTTAATAACATATGTATAAAAAAAACTCAATAAACAAAACAAGATAGTGTAATAAAAACATCCCAATGCTGTTTTTGTGCCTCTTATATTATTTAATAGACATATGATTTTTTTGTAATACAAATACAATTGTCTAAAATCTAAATTGCAACTTTGTGGTGTTGTCCAAAAGTTGCAAATTACATAATAAAATTGCAATTAAAAAAATTACATTCTCAAAAAAACTTGTTCTAATTGCTTGATGATTTCTTGTGGTTCTTCGGTTGGAATTGGTATTTGTTGGTCAAATTGATCCACGTCGCTTCCACTACCTTCGGTTAAGATTTCGTTATAGTTTTCATCATCTTCTTCGTTGATCTCCGGTTGACCGCACCTTCTCCGCTCCGCTCGTATCCAATCTCTCGAATAATACCGCAATTTCCAAGTCGTCTCCGGCCAATGAGTGTCCGTGGTCTCCTATTTGATATCCGCTCTGCGAAAAAGCGCTTTCGACACGATTGATGACGCTTGAATGTTCAAAACATCTCGAGCCATCAATGAAAGTGTGGGAAAGGTCTTCTCATTCCCCCTCCAGTATTTCAGCAAGTCTTCATGTCCATCTTCATTGATAACTTCTTGATACGGAACAGAACCCTGCAAAACAAAAATATTCAACTCGCTAATTTGGTTAGTAGTAGAGGTACGGCCGCACATTCTATTTCTGAGGCTTTCAATACTAGCCGCAGAAACCAGCATGTCTTTTGTGAGGTTGTGTTGAAGATGAAGAAGATGGTATGGAAGCCGGTAAGTTACTAGCATTTTCTTGTTGATAAAATCTATATATATTTTTGCATTTTTGTTCTACGCTAGACACCGCTTCTTCTTTAGTTTGTTCAATAGGTGGTGGGTGATTTAGATTTTTGGGACTTGGAGGTGGTAGTACTTCTATACAATCGTAAATAGTTTTAATTAGTGATTTAGTACCGTCTATTTTAATAGTAGGATTTAATACAGAACCAATAATATAAATAGAGGGAATAGGAATAAAATATTTTTTTATTTTGACAAACATTTTTTTAATAATTTTGCCTTATAATTTGGTTTTTCCATATATTCACTAAGTAATAAAAATATTAGAGTTATATAAAATAACATAGTTAAAATAGTAGGATAATATATACCGGAAAATTCTTTTGTTGCTTGAAAAAATTTCTCTAAAAATACAATAAGTTCGGAAATTTTTACCCAATCACTATCTAAAATCATATCAGCTGGCTTTTTATTATGAGAGTTAAAAAATAAAGTTATAGGTAATTTATAGTCATAAGCAACAAGTAGTTGCTCGTATAAAGAATTCCACCTAGTGTATACTTCTTGTGGAATTCTTCTATAAGGTAGTCCACAATCGTGACAAGTTTTTTTATATTCTTTTCTACGTTGTACTTTATTACTTTTAAAAATAAAATTTATAGCAAATTTTATTTTACTAAGAATGTCTTCAAAAAATGATAGACCATCCTTTATAATTAAGTTATAAATATGGCACGCGCATTTTATATGAAAATGATCTGGAAAAGATGGAGTTAAACTATTTTTTAAAATTGTAATTGCGTAATTGTTAGAAGAAGCGTTATCTAATGTAATAGTCATAATTTTATCGGTAATTCCGTAATAATCGCACACTTGATAAATATTTTCTGCAATAAAAGTACCAGTGTGCCTATCATCTATATATCTATACGCTAAAATACGTTTTTGCATAGACCATTTATAATCTATCCAATGACAAGTTACGTTAAATAATCATGGCCGTTAGTACTACGACCTATATCGTACGTGATAGATACTTTGCCATTAAAATGATATAATGAAAAACGTAAATATTGTTGATATTCATGCGCGAATTTAAATACATCTCTCTTAACAGTTGATCTAGGAAAACCGTTAAAAGCAGGATTATATATATCTCTAATGTAATGAATAAAACCGGGAGATGAAGGAAATGAAAAAGGAAAACCCTCCACAGCAACTAATTTTGATATTGCTTCCCTATCTCTATGTTTATTGTATTTAGAGCCTACAATTCCCCCCGCCATAGTTTAATTTGGCCCTGCACTTGGTCCGGGACAGTATCAGTATGTGAACCTTGTCCCGATAGAGCGGGCGTTTGCGCACCCGATTTTGAAGCCTGGTATTGGGCATACCTAGCTGGATGAGCACTTACTACGTGTCTAATTAAACCCCTCGTCCCACCGTGACCTTTTCCAGTTTTAAATTTTAAAACATTTTTACAAATTTTACATATGGCTACTTGATTCTCTACGTCCCTATCAAAAAATGTCCATGCATCTGATTTTAATGGTCGTTTTGCTGGACCTCGTCTCATACTAGGGGGAATAGGAGGTATTTCAGTTGAAGGTGCACTAGTGGGTGTGTTGTCATCAACATTAGTGGGTATATCATCTAGATCATCGTCTAAATTAAAGTCTTCTTGAGTTCCAGAAAATAGCTCCTGGTCTAAATCTAATGGTATTGTAGGAAAATGTTGAGTATCAACAAAATCATCCTGTGTAGGAATAAGATGACTAGAAGAAGTACCCTTGCCCTAGTTGCCCCTACTAGAAGAAGCACTCTTACCCTTACCCTTAAACATACCTTTTAATCCTTCCATTTTAATTATGATTATAAATAATTAAAGACAATAAAATTAAGTGCGCTAAATAAAATAAACAGCCAATAATAATTTAATGAAGGAACGAATGTACCAAACGCCGACGTAACGTCGACGTGTAATCGAGAGGTTGAAAATTGAAACTTTGCTCGATGGAAGATCCTCAAGCTAGTTGCCAACTTCACTCCCAATTCCCAAATGAATTAATAAAATTGAATATTTAGCAAACAATGTAGACTTGTAGAGAGATATATTGAGAAATTAGAGAGATTGTAGGAAGATTTGTGAGAAAGATGAAGAGAAAATGAGTTATTTATAGTTGAAAAATTGGGTTAAAGTGTAAATATAATAACTTATGGGTTAAAAATAAATATTAAGGGGTAGGGGTTGGGGGAGGGGGGCCTAGTTTTAACCAAGATCAACTCTAGCATACTATTTCCAACAAAGCATTTTAATTATCATGCAAATGACTAAGCACATATTGGGTACCGCCTACCCTAGCATAATTTTAAGTTGTTTTAACAAATACTCGGCGCCGCCTACCCAGACACGTATTTGCGGACGCTATTCTAGTAATTTAAATATCAAACAATTTGACATTTAGCACATAAACAGTATACTTATCAAATAATATACTGTATAATAATAATCTTGGGTCAAACATTCTGAACTCGGAAAAAAATATTTTTTTTGTTTGTTTCTGGATAGGTGGGGCCGCGCGCTAATCATTAGGGCCGCGACGCCACTGAGGCAGAAGCCTTTCGGATTCTGCAAATGCATTAGCGTCGCGGCGCTCCACCATGGAGCTGCGGCGCCTATTGTCCAGTAAGTCCAAAATTTTGAAACGAAGCTTTAGGGTCGCGCGCGCCTTGAAAACCCTAGCATGCGCCGCGGCACCCTACCATAGGGTCGCAGCGCCGACGTCCTGACAAAATATTTCTGTGTTGATTTTCTAAAATCGTTCGAGTCCTAAATCCAATTTATGGATCAAATCACAGATCCTTCATCCTCACCCACCATTATCAATAACGCACATATCGACCATCATCCATTCATACTCATTCTTCGCCGTGCACCGTGCAATGAGTCGGATATCTGAGTTTTGGCTTAGTTCGAGTTAGAACGGAATGACTTCCTCGACTTAGCGTAGGAGATAATTTAGGGTGATATCAAAAGGTTAACATTCAATCAAGATATGTAGGATTTCAAGAAACCTTGTTTTAATCCAATTTTATATTTAACCCATATTATTATGTTATTCAATTGTTATATAACCATTGAACCAGACTGGGCTTTGATACCGCTGTAGGGTTTTGTTGGGTTCAAAACACATAAGTAGGCACAACGGAAGTTTAAAATTTTGTTCTACTTACCCCAACAATTTCTTCTCGTATGGTTATATGACAATCAAAACATGTAACATAAAACTAGAACACTTACAGGTTGTATTATCTAGAGTCTTTACTTAGGGAGTACATGCGACTATCCCTTCGACTGCAAGCACTATGCTACGGTGTATTCCTCTGTCAAGAAAGCCAAGAAATCTTGGCAGAGGTTTGAGAGAGTTTCGTCCTAGACTCTAAGTCTAGAATTAGTTTTAGAATTGGTATTCTTAGTATATTAATAACTAGATATTAGTGTTGTATTTATAGTTGAAATTAGGGAAACAAATCAGATTAGGGTTGGGCTCCAAGCCTGGCCCAAAAACCGAGGTGCAGTGGGCCAGTCTGACTGGGCCCACTGCCAGGTCAGCGCCGCGGCGCCTTACGTAAATTTTAGTTTCCCATTTTCGTTTAATATATATATTCAGCACATTAAATGGATTTTGATTTAATTAAATAATTTCCATCTAGTAGAAATTATCCCATAGTTATTATTAATTTAAATATCTCGATTCCAAATCGAATATTTAATATTCTCTCAATACACCCTTAGACCGAAAAGACAATCGACATAGTGTGACCCTATAGGCCTTCACATATCGACATTAATCCAATTAAGGTCCATACGGAACTCCTAGACTGCGCCGTATGGCGAACTCAATATGTGAAGTACGTTTATATGAATCCAGTAAACATAACCTTTATGTGAGATGATAAATTCCTTTCATTCGCGACACACTCGATTAAGCTTAGGATTTGCCATGTGTCTATCCAAATGGCTTGATCACTTTATCTCATCCATATTAGTCGACAACTAGACCATATTCTAAATATGTCTCTTGGATTGGCCAATGACTTGATCGACCTAATATCACTGAGAAATTGAGTGTTCTCTCGAATATCCAATCGATGAATGAATCCTATTTTTGGCTCAACTACCACCTTAATTTACATTATAATGCACCCAACACAAGCCGTATCTTATCCTATAAGGAGTTTAAGCTTAGGACAGGGTCAAAGTACATTACTCTGTAAACAAGGTGTGTATTGACCTCAAGTCAAAGGACCTTCATATCCCACACGCTGATAATACTCTAGACATGTCTAACAAATAGTTTATCAGCAGGGTATACCAATACTTTCCAAAAGTATCCATGTGTCCATCACTAGTAACCTTTACTAGTAGCATGTGAGACATACTACATTCTCTAAGAATGTGATGCAGACCACATGTCTACTTATAACATATCATCGATATCTCATTCTTGATGATCATTAGTCGAGGCTATTTTAGAGTTACGCTCTATCATCAATATCTCACTCTATTAATGACAACGTAAGCTCAAAGGATGCACATTAATGAATAATCACAAACAATCAAATAATAATTCAATAATCGCAAATGCCATAAATATTAATCTTATTAATAATACGAATATGTTCAAGTACATTTGTCCCTAATAATGATTTTCTCTAGGACATACATACTTTCAAAATTATGTTATTGTCCAAAATAAAAACATGGAAAATTAGGTTTACTAATTACTATGGTTAAAATTTCAAAATTCTATGCATCAATGAAAAAATATTTATACCATTAGATCCCTTAAAATTATAAATAAATTAGTAATTTGAAAATAACACAGATAACTAGTAAGAACAAATTTACGCTAATCATGTTAATATTATTTACATTAGTAGTAATAATATATATGAGCTAAATTATTTTTTAAATAGAATTCTTTAGCTTATAATTTTTTCCGCAATACGTGTTTTGAAAAGAGAGTCACGCCTGATAATATTTAGAAGTAAAGATGACATTATCACAACGAATTCCTTCCAAGTTCAATTGCTACGGTCTATAGGATGTTACACTCACTTCTCCCTTTAGAGATTGGGGGGAGTGCGGTGACAATATCTCAAGTGGATTTTTTTTGTGAATCTAGACCTTAAACTTTAATTATTAGGTTTAAGACTTCGATTGAGATTAGCGCTAATTAATAGCAATGAAGTTATCTGAGCGTCAAAACGAGTCGCCAAATTTTAAAAAATATATATTTTCGTTCAATAATTTTAAAAAATAAAAATAATAACTATTTCAAGCCTCCAAATTAGCTCCAAGTTTTAAAAAATATATTTTGATCCGAATCTAATTATTAATAGTTTCCCAAAAAAAAAACCAGTTGCCCCAACTATTTCTTCTTCTTCTTTTTCACGACTGCCACCATTAAATTCCCCTCCCCCGGGTCATTCTAGATTGTAAAATTGCTCAAATTTAGTCCTTTTCTCTTCGTCTTGCTAGGATTCGTTGCCCTCAGCTCCATCTATTCGTCCCTTTCGTCCTGTCCGGATATCTCTATTTTGGTGCGGTGAATCATCAAAATTGGTCACCACTTTATGCATTTGTAAGAATTTGATAAGTCATCAAAAGATATAATGGTCGCTACTTGAACTTGGCAAGTCGTAAAATCCGTTAGTGCTATGCATTTGTAAGAATTTGATTTTGTGGTTCTATAGATCTCTAATTTTTCTCTAGTTATTTCCTAGCAATCGGACTTTTTAATTATTCTCATTTTTTTTGTGGATTACCCTTCAAACGCACTGGTCTTTAATCCCCCCCCCCCCCCCATATATGTGGGTTTTTTTTTTGCCTCTGCTATTTATTTAATAAAAATAATCCAGACCTGCTTTGCAAGGCATAATTTTTGTAAGATTTTTATTTTTGAAAACTGAACTTTTGCCTTGCTCGGCATAAATTTTGTAGGAATTAAGTTATGCGACATAAGTTTTATTGTATTTTTCAAATTATGTTGAGTATTAAAAGAAAACCTCGTCCGACATAATTTGTTTGGATATTTATATTATGATACATATGCTGAAGTTAAACGTAAATTATGTCGAGTGAAATCTAAAATTATGTCATTTTTCAGATTATGTTAAATGTCGAATGTTTTGCCTTGTCAGACATAATTTGTGTGGATATTATGATACATATATCAAAATTAAATGTAAAATATGTTTTACAAAATTTAAAGTATGCCGCGCCAAAAATGTTAAAGGGTATAAATTAAAAATCACAAATTTAATGGATAATTATTAAAGACCACCCCGACATAGGTGAAATTGTGCGAATGACCCATTATTCCTCGGATTAAATGCATAACCCAAAATTAATTCTCTTATTAACCTTAACCGACCTATGCACACCTTATTCACCACTTTTTGTTTCCCCCAAAAGCAAATAGAACGAAAACCCTATAGCCCTTTCTCTTGAAAATTCTGCTTTATTCAGGTTTGATTAGAAACTAATTGTCGATTGCTCCTGTTTTCTCTGTTTGACTGGAAATAAATGGTCGAATATTGTCGTCGCTAGTCAATATTTGTCATGACTAAAGATACTTATTTTACGTGGCTTGCACTTTGTTAGGTTGCATGTGTACATTTTATCGGGCACTATTAAGAACCTACGTTCCTTTTTTGTATTAATACTTGTATCTGGAAGTCATGTCTATTTTTTGTCTACTTGTTCCCTTTGACTAGTTACATTACTTCACTGCTTATGATAATGAAGTCAATTAGACACCTTAGAACCTAGGATATTAAGACTTGCTATTTACTTGCAGATACATGATAGCTTTACTTTTAATCTTTTTAGAGAACATAATCATTACATTACCCCTAGAGTAAGACCTTTTCCAAGACACTAAGTTTTTGCGGGGTCCTATTATCCTTAAACAACCATGAACAGATATTATTACCTTCTTTTTTGGCCACCTGGCATAAAGAACCCCAAAAAACTTATTTTTTTTTAATTTTTACAAGTTTTTTCTTTATACAATGTATTATCCTATTTTTCATGTTATTTTAATTCTTTTTTTATTTTCTTTCTTCTTCATAAACTTGTTGCCATCTCCGCCGGACACCCGCCACTCCTAATCCCACAATTTCTGCCACAACTCCACCAACCTTCATTTACTACTACCACTTCTGATAAATATCCGTGATATACATGGAATATACACCATGTATATCACGGGCAGAACACGGCAAAACTGATTGTTAAGACCGTGATATACATGATATATTCATGTCGTGTATATCACGGTTTTAGTGGACTATTTTAGGTAGGATTAGTTGTAATTAAATTAGAGTTGTACACTTACCATAATTGTATAATTATTGTACAAGTAGAATAAGGTTTTGAGAGTAGAATAGGAATATGATTTTCCTATTATGAAATTGTAAATTGTATATATACTCTTTCATTAATGAAAATAATCAAGGGATTATTTCTTTCATGGTATCAGAAGTCTAGGTTATTTTCTCCCAACTTTCCGTCGACTTTTGCCTCGGATTCCGACATTCCCTTCTCGATTTTCGTGCCCGAAGGTGGTTTCCTTTTTTCTTTTTTTCAATTCTTAGATTTCCTTCCAAATCCCTACATCACGTCTTGCATTGCTATTATGGCTAAGAACACGTTTCACCATGCCCTTACTGTTGAAAAAAATAAAAAATCACATCTTTGTCATTCTTGAAATAGAAAACGTCCAATACGCGACGTGGGCCGAACTGTTCAAAGTTCACGCACGCTCGCATCAAGTCCTCCATCACATTATCCCCCGGCTCCTACAACTACGGGGATTCCTAAACCCGAGGATGATCCTCAATTATGGACGACTCTTTATGCTACTATTCTTCAGTGGATTTACTCCACTATCTCTACCGACCTTCTGTAAACGATTATTGAATCGGACGCTACAACGATGGCTGCTTGGGATAGAGTATGTGACATATTCCAAGATAATCAAAATTCTTGAGTTGTTATACTTAAGCATGAATTCTCCCACGTTAACATGGAAGACTTCCCTAACGTTTCAGCTTACTGCAAAAGGTTGAAAGAATTGGCGGACCAACTCCGCAACGTTGGTGCGCCCGTTACCAACGATCGTCTTATCCTTCAGATGGTTAGTTACGAGGCCTATAGTGGTGTTGGTACGCTTCTTCGTCAGAGCAGTCCTCTTCTGCGGTTTATCAGGCACGTTCAATGCTCACACTAGAAGAAGCAGGAATGGCTAAGAAAGTGGCCACTGGGGCCCTTTCTATTGTCATGGTGATCGAGTCCAATTTTTCTCTTTTTGCCTCCAACACTTTCGGCCAAAATCGCAATAACGGTGACGGCAAAAAGGGTCAGAATCGCAAAAATAATGGCAAGAATCGTGGCGGAAATCGAGGTGGAAATAACGGAGGTGGCGGTGGGCCGCAAGCCAACTAGCCACAGCCCTAGGGCCTATGGCCATGGAACTGGGTCAGTGAGCCTGGGCCCAACAACCTCTATTTCCCATCGTACAATGCCCAACCGAACTGGGCCCAATTTCTAGTTTTGGCTTCCGAGGCCCGTTCGGCCCAAAGCAAGCGGTGGTTTCGCGACGATCATCGGGCCGGGGGCGCCGGTCGGCGTGCTTGGGCCTCAGCCCCACCAGGCCCACCATGCCCACCATGCAGTGGGACCCACCCCTACCGACATTAAAGTCGCGATGCACACACTTGGATTAAATCCTCCTGACACGAATTGGTACATGGACACCGGAGCCACTACCCACATGACGTTCGACCAAGGTACTCTCTTATATTATTCCAATTTGAGCAATAATCGTGATATAATTATTGATAATGGTAATTCAATTCCAATTTGTAGTTACGGTCATAAAAGTTTGTCTCCCCCCATCCACCTTTTATCTTGAAAAATACCCTCATGCCCCTAAATTAATTAAAAATTTGGTGTATGTCCGTAAATTCACCACTGATAATTCTATTTATGTTGAATTTGATCCTTTTGGGTTTTCTGTGAAGAATTTCAAGACGGAGATTCCTCTCATGAGATGTGATAATAGGGGAGATCTTTATCCTATCACACACACATCCGGTATCTCGAGTCAAGCCTTGTCATCTACTTTTGCAGCTCTCGCTCATTCCTTATGACATGCACGTTTGGGTCATCCTGGATCATCTATTGTGTCTTCCTTACATAAAAATAATTTTATTTCGTGTAAGGGTACGCGTAGTACTCCGATTTGTCAATCTTGTTCTCAAGAAAAAATTGTTTGTCATTTGATATTATTCATAGCAATTTATGGACATCTATTGTTCTCAGTTCTTTGGATCATCGTTATTATGTTTTATTTTTGGATGATTATTCTAATTTTTTATGAATTTTTTGTTAGCGAAAAATCTCAAGTCTTTTTCACCTTTTTTAAAATTTAGAGCTTTCATTTGTGCCCAGTTCGAACGGAAATAAAAGAATACTCAATGTGATAATGGCAAAGAATATGATAATGGGTCATTTCGAGATTTTTATGGTACTAATGGTATACATTTTTGTTTCTCTTGTCCTCATACGTCCTCACCAAATGGGAAAGCCGAACGCAAAATTCGTACCATTAATAATATTGTCCACACATTATTGGTTCATGCTTCCGTACTCCCTTCTTTTTGGCATCATGCACTACAAATGACTATTTATCTTCTTAACATACTTCCTACCAAAGTATTGGCATATTCCTCCCCTCTTCAAATCCTCTATAATAAGACTCATTCGTATACACATCTTAGGGTCTTTGGGTGCTTATGATATCCTCTATTTCCGTCAACAACAATTAACAAACTTCAAGCTCATTCTACTCCCTGTGTATTTTTGGGTTATCCATCCAACCATCGTGGTTACAAATATTTTGATTTGTCGTCTAACAAGATCATCATTAGTCGTCATGTTATTTTAGATAAAACCCAATTTCCTTTTGCAAAGGTCAATAATCTCAGGTCTAGTTCGTATAATTTTTTAGATGACGTTGTATCCCCGTATATTATCCACCATTTATCGAACGTGTCATGCACACAAAATCCACCAGCGAGCCCACTGCCCGCTGGACCTACTATTCGCCTCCTTCCACGATTTCTGCTCTAATTTCGACTATTGGGCCTGCCCAGCCCAATACCAAAATTGCTTCGGTTCCAGCTATTGTTTCCCATATTGGGCCAGCAGCCCCACTGTTTGCTGGCCAACCCGTGCCACACCCGCCACTTTTATCCTAATATCCACCCAATTCTCCCCGAGTCACATACCGATCACTCGTAGTCAACGGGGTATTTTTAAACCAAAAAGGCATTTTAATTTAAATTCAAATGTTCTTAAATCCCCCTACCCGGTAACTCAATTTTCACATTAAATGACCCAAATTGGAAATTGGCTATGACCGACGAATATGATTCTCTTATTGCGAATAAGACGTGGGAGTTGGTACCCCGTCCTTCTTGTGTTAATATTATTCGGTCTATGTGGATTTTTACTCATAGGGATAATTCTGACGGATCTTTTGCGAGGCATAAGACTCGTGTTGTGGGTGATGGTAAGACTCAACAAGTTAACGTGGATTGTGGTGAGACGTTCAGTTCGGTTGTTAAACCGGCTACCATTCACATTGTTCATAGCTTGGCACTTTCACAATTTTAGCCTATTCATCAGTTAGATGTGAAAAATGCATTCTTGCATTGTGATCTTAAGGAGACTGTCTACATGTATCAGCCGTTGAATTTTCGAGATCCCAACTATCTACATAATGTATGTTTGTTGACGAAATCCTTATATGGCCTAAAGCATGCCCCGCGAGCTTGGTATAAGCGGTTTTCTGACTAAGTATCTATTATTTTGATTTCCTCATCTGATGTGTTGCATCGGTCGATCATGACACTGCTAAGTTTCGAGTTTGTTATGAAAGACTTGGGACCCTTATGTTATTTCTTGTGTATTGCTATCACTCGTAATGCATGGGGTTATTTTTGTCATAGAGAAAGTATGCTGCTAAGATTATTGAGCGAGCTGGTATGTTCTCGTGCAAGTCTACTTCTACGTCAGTTGATACTAAACCCAAGTTAGGTGTTGCGGTCGGCTCACCATACGAGGACCCCACTCACTATCGTAGTCTTGCAGGGGCACTTCAGTATCTCACCTTCACGAGATCGGACATTACATATGTTGTGCAGCATATATGTTTGTTTATGCATGATCCTCGGATTGAGCACATGAATGCGATCAAACGCATCATACACCACCTACATGGCACTCTTAATTATGGCTTGCATCTATCTCCGTCGCCGATTTCTACACTTGTCTCCTATACAGATGCTGATTGGGGTGGTTGTCCGGACACCAGACGCTCTACGTCTGGTTATTGTATGTGTTTTTGGAGATAATTTGGTCTCGTGATCTGTCAAACGACATGCCACCTTATCTCGTTCTAGTGCAGAGGTCGAGTATCGAGGGGTGGCTAATGTGATCTCTGAATCATGTTGGACTCGTAATCTTCTTTTAGAGCTTCACTTTCCGTTCACAAAGCTACTTTGGTTTATTGTGATAATGTTAGTGTCGTTTACCTTTCTGGCAATCCGGTTCAACATCAGCGCACTAAACATATTGAGATGGATATATATTTTGTTCGCGAAAAGGTAGCACGTGGACAAGTACGTGTCCTACATGTCTCTTCACGATATCAAATTGCAAACATCTTTACTAAGGGTCTTCCATCGGTTCTCTTTGAAGATTTTAGGAATAGTCTCAGCGTACGAAGACCGCCCGCTATGACTGCGGGGGTGTGATAAATACCCGTGATGTACACAGAATATATACCATGTATATCACGGGCAGAACACAACAAAACTGACTGTTATGACCATGATATACAAGGTATATTCTTGTCATGTATATCACAATTTTAGTGGACTATTTTAGGTAGGATTAGTTGTAATTAAATTAGAGTTGTACACTTACCATATTTGTATAATTATTATACAAGTAGAATAAGATTTTGTGAGTAGAATAGAAATATGATTTTCCTATTATGAAAATTATAAATTATATATATACTCTTTCATTAATGGAAATAATTCAGGAATTATTTCTTTTAGTTTCAATTCTTTACTTCAACTCCAAAATTATATTTAAAATATCAGATTTCAAGATCAATGAAGACAAATTTAGCTTTTGTATTTGGATCTTCAATCCTATCCTCTATAAATCATGGAAAACTCATTGATTCTTTTGAAACCTTCATTTTAATTTGTGTTGAAATCATATGAAAAGTAAATAAATTATTGATAATATTCCAAAACTTTGAATCTGCTCAAGAAAAAGGAATACATTCGTAATTAGTTTTTTCTAAACAATTCGATGAAGTCTAGAAAATAATATAAACAGTCATTGAAAGGGAGGGAGGTTAGAATACGATGAAGAAGAAGAAGAAAAGAAAGAAATGGGTACATGGGTGTGGGGGATGGAAAAGTGAAATAAAAAAGTATAAAAGAGAAAAAGAAAAAAAAATATAAGCAAAAATGAAAAAATATATTTTAATCGAATTAACACGTGTCAAGCAAAGTTTGGTGTGTGGTTAACACCTTTTTAAAATTGGAGCTCGCCGAAAAAGGATGCAATAATATCAGTTCACATATGGTTAGGGATAATAGGATCCTCACAAAGTTTAAATATCTCTAGAAAAAAAGATTTATTTTAGGAGATAATGATGTATTTATCTTTGCTATAAGTCGGCGCTCAAAGATTTCTCCTACATAAGCTAGGCAAAAGTATCATACTAAGTGATTACATTGATTTACGAGCGAGGAAAAAGTTTAGTTTTCAAAAATAAAAATATTATAAAAAGTAAATTTGAATATTTTTATTAAATAAATAGTAGAGAAAAAATAAAAAAATCAAATATATGAGGAGCAAAAATTAAAGATCAGTGCGTTTGAAGGGAAATTCGTGCAAAAAAATGAGAATAATTAAAAAGTTTGGTTGCTAGAAAATAACCGGATTTTTTTTTAGAGATCTGAAGAACCGCAAAATCATTTTTTTACAAATGCATAGCACTAACGAATTTTACGACTTATCAGGTGCAAGTAGCGAACATTATATCTTTGTTTTTAATGTCCAAGCAACTAAACTCATAAAGTGGTAACCAATTTTGATGATTCACCATAACAAAAAAAGAGGTATCCGGGCAAGACGAAAGAAACGAACAATGGAGCTGAGGGCAACAAATTTGAACAAAACGAAGAGAAAAGGACTGAATTTGAGCAATTTTACAATCTAGAACGATCCGGGGAAATGGAATTTAATGGCGTCAGTCATGAAAAAGAAGAAAAAATAGTTGGGGCAACTTTTTTTTTTTTTTGTGAAATTATTAATAACTAGATCGTCCTTTGCTTCACCAATTCAAAAATCAGAGGAGAATAAATGTGTTTTTTTAATTAAGAAAAGAGAGTCAGAAAAACAACTGAAAAAAGTAGATTTATAAAAAGCCTTTCTTGTGGAAACTAGAATTCCATATTTTGACATTGCAATGCACACGTTACTTTGTATTCAGTAGTATATAAGTAACTAGTAAATCTATTAGAGCTTGCGCGATTATGAAAAGTTATATGTGAAATGAATTTTTAATATATTTAACCGATATAGAAATAACTTTTCATGTATATGCATATTAAGTTAAACAAATGCTATTTAGTAGACAATTTCATATCTTTGAGTAGGAGAAATAAAGTTATTGGCAATTCAACATTTAAAATGCATGATTGATAATCAAGCAAGGCTTAGTAGTTCTTCAAATGGAGTTTGTCATTGTTTGTTTCCGTAAATCTGTTGCAACCTGGCACGGTAATCATCATGTGGATATGCGCAATAAAGCAAGGTATAGTTTTAACTTTCAACTAAAGTAAATATATAGTTTTAACTTTCAACTAAAGTATTCATAAAACATCAGAAGCCTATTGCACATAAGCAACCCAGAAGAATGGACACAATTATTTTGTTTGTGAGTATCTCCAGCCATGTCTTTTTTTTCACATCTAGGAACTACATACATGCTAACGGGTTTTGGCTGAGTAAAAGAAACAAAGAATAATCTCTTATAATTACTCAATTACTAACTATACATAATTATATCACAGAGAATTTCAAAGGTTGCAGAATGACTTACCTTAAAACCATAAAAATCAATTACTTGTACATGTATAGTCTTAAAACCAAAAACCAACTTGGATTGGCTCTAAATAACAAATAAATTAGAACAAATAGGAACATCAAAGTGCCCTATTAATATTTCATAGCTCTCAAGTCTCAAGGACCTCATAGTTTTTCACCACAATAATTTCAAGTAACTTGAAAGCAACAAAACAATTAGACAATTGTGAACTCAATTAGTGAGGAATTTATCAATCTAAATCCTGATGCATAAAGATCTCATAAATCAGTCAATACAAAATAGATGGACCTCTCATTTCCTGCAAAATCACAAGATACGGCTTGGTGGCCTGCGTAAATAAGTGATACATTCATAGTCTCTTTCTCTCTAATGGATGAAACGATTGTTCGTGATTGGGTTAATTAAGTTCTCTAGTGCACGAACCGGTTCTTTCTTTGATAATGACCTTTAGACCTTTTTTTCCAACATGACTTTGGATCTGTAACATTATAGACAAATAGAACATTGGAAAAAAGAGAGGAAGAGAGATGAAAATCATACATCGTATTATTATAGACTTGGGAGTATCTTACAACAAAGAGCAATAAAACACCAACACTGTGGCTATAGTTATCCTTGCTTTCATTCTCAAAAAGTGTTAAAGAATTCCTGACTTTTTCTTTCCCTTGCACCCTTTTTCACAATCAGAAAGAATGTAACAAATCCTTACTTTCCACAAATTAAAGGGAGCGTGAGAGGGGGATAGTTGAAGAAGCGCACAACGTGAAGATTTTAGGAACAAACAGATGGTCGAACCATAGTCGTAACCTATGCGTTTGGGACATGCCAATGTGTGTGGAAACATCTGGTGCCTCATCTAGTTGATGAACGATTATAAGGTTGTCTTGTTTGCCGTATGGGCGCTACAACCACTTTGACTATGAAAGGCACTCAACGTTAGAATTAAGGACACGTATGCCTGTGATGTGATCGCTATTTTGGAACAACTCCAAATTCCTTGTCGTATTTAAGTTGGACACTCTGTTTCCATCGCTTTCGTTCCCGCCCGGATCTCTTAACCAAACTTGTTACCGTCACCAGAGTCGTTGATGTATCCGTGTTTGATGGCTTCTACAAAATGAAGAAGCACATACTATATCCCAACAAAACTACTACAGTAAAAGATACAAACTTAGAGTAGTACACCAAACAAAAAAAAGGAGAAAATAGATATTGTTAAATATTATTATATGTAATTTATGGTAAATATTTAGTATCCTAGTTTAGGTAAGGTTGTAATATAATTAGTATTGTATTACCATAATTAGTGTATTACCATAAATGTATAGAATAAGGTTTTAGAATAGAATAGAAATAGGATTCTCCTATTATGTTCAAAATTCACGCACGATCGCATCAAGTCATCCATCACATAATCTCCGCGGCTCCTGAGGATACGGAGGTGCCAAAACGCGAGGATGATCCTAAGTTGTGGACGACTATTTATGCTACCGTCCTTCAGTGGATATATTCCACAATATCTACCGACCTTTTGCAAACAATTATTGAACCTGACGCTACGGCACAGACGACTTGGGATAGACTGCATGATATATTCCAAGATAATCAAAATTCTAGAGTCGTTACCCTTGAGCAGGATTTCTCCCACGTCAATATGGAAGATTTCCCTAATGTTTCGGCTCATTGTAAAAGATTAAAGGAATTGGCGGACCAACTTCGCAACGTTGGCGCGCCGGTTTCAAACGATCGTTTGGTCCTCCAAATGGTTTCCGGTCTCTCCGAGGCCTATAGTGGTGTGGGAACTCTTCTTCGGCAAAGCAATCCGCTTCCGCAATTTTATCACGCGCGTTCTATGCTTACACTAGAAGAAGCAGGCATAGCGAAACGAGCGGCTACCGGTACTAGTCCCGTAGTCATGATGACCGAGTCAACGGTATATCCTACCGGTTCCAATAACTCGGGCCAAAACCGCAATAACGGTGGCGGCAAAAAGGGTGGAAATAAAAAAAATGGCAAAAACCGCGGCGGCAGCCGGCAGAATGGTGGTGGAATTGGGGGTCCTCGCGGTGGTCAGCAGCAGCATCAACAGTTCTGGGGCCCACAGTGGGCCCCTATACAGTGGCAGTGGGCCCCACAACAGCAGTTTGGGCCCAGCCAGTTTACCTTCCCAGCGGCAGTGGCCAGCCCAGCAGCAATCCAGGCCCAATTCGGCCTGGTCCAGTTACGGCCAACAACAGTCTGGGCGGAGACCGCAAGTAGGGGTGCTTGGGCCTCGGCCCCCGCAAGCCCATCACGCAGCAGGCCCCACTCAGACCGATATCGAGGTCGCGATGCACACACTGGGTTTGACTTAACCGGACCCGAATTGGTATATGGACACCGGTGCCACTACCCACATGACATCCGATTCAGGTACTCTCTCATCTTATTCTAATTTGAGCAACCCTCGCGGTATAATTATTGGTAATGACAATTCTGTTCCAATTCGTAGTTATGGTCATAAAACATTGTCTCCCCCTCATCCCCCTCTTATCTTGAAAAATACCCTACACGCCCCCAAATTGATTAAAAACTTAGTCTATGTCCGTAAATTCACTACTGACAATTCAGTTTCTATTGAATTTGATCCATTTGGTTTCTCTGTAAAGGATTTCAAAACGGGGAGTCCTCTCATGAGGTGTGATAGTAGGGGAGATCTTTATCCTATCACACCCAGTCCCGGTCCATCGAGTCAAGCCCTGCCATCAGTTTTTGCAGCCATCTCTCCTTCCTTGTGGCATGCTCGTCTTGGTCATCCGGGGTCCTCTATTTTGTCAGTTTTAGATAAAAATAGCTTTATTTCATGTAAGGGTACGAGTCGTACTCCAATTTGTCAATCTTGTTCTTTAGGAAAAATTGTTAAGTTGCCATTTGTAGACTCAAAATCTCATACTTTAATGCCATTTGATATTATTCATAGCGACTTATGGACGTCTCATGTTCCTAGTTCTATGGGTCATCAGTATTATGTTCTTTTTTGGGGATGATTATTCTAAATTTTATGGACATTTCCAATAGCGAAGAAATCTCAAGTTTTTTCCATCTTCCTAAAATTTAGAGCATTCATCAGAACCCAATTCGACCGTGAAATCAAAAATATTCAGTGTGATAATGGAAAAGAGTATGACAATGGGGTGTTTCGGGAATTCTATGCTACTAATGGGATAAATTTTCATGTTTCTTGTCCCCATACATCTTCACAAAATGGGAAAGTCGAACGTAAAATTCGTTCCATAAATAACATTATCCGCACTCTATTAATTCATGCTTCGTACCCCAATATTTTTGGCATCACGCTCTTCAAATGTCTACATATCTACTTAACATAACTCCTTCCAAAGGTTTGACATATTCTTCCCCTCTTCAGATTTTATATAATAAATCTCCTTTTTATTCTCATCTTCGGGTTTTTGGGTGTTTATGTTATCCGTTATTTTCATCCACCACAATTAACAAACTTCATGCCCGGTCTACTACATGTGTGTTTTTGGGTTTTCCTTCTAATCATCGTGGCTACAAATGCTTTGATTTATCCTTCAATAAAATCATCATTAATCGCCATGTAATTTTTGATGAATCTCAATTTCCATTTGCTAAAAGTCATTCTCCCGTGCATAGTTCGTATAATTTTTTGGATGAACAAATATCCATGTATATTAGTCAGCATTTTTCGGACATCTCCCGCACCCAAAATTCTCTAGGCAGTATGCCCGCTGGTCCCACTGGCCCGTCACAGTCCTCTCTGCCCAGTTTTATCATTGGGATAGTTTCAGCAATTGGGCATGTCCAGCCCAATACTGGAACTGGTCCAGTTTCTGTTTCCGCCACTGGTACTGCTTCCCGAGTTGGGCCAGCAGGCCCACTGCCTGCTGGCTAGTCCGTCCCGAACCCAGCAAATTCCCGACATCCACTCAATTCTTCCTCGAGTCATAAACCGGTCACTCGTAGTCGGCGGGGTATTGTTACACCTAAAAGACATTTTAATTTACATTCTAATGTCTCTAAATCCTCCTTGCCCCGTAATCCTGTGTCTGCCTTAAACGACCCGAATTGGAAAATTGTTATGACTGATGAATATAATGCTCTTATTGATAATAAGACGTGGGAGTTGGTGCCCCGTCCATATGGTATTAATGTTATCAGGTCTATGTGGATTTTTGCTCATAAGGGAATTCAGATGGTTCATTTGCTCGACATAAGGCGCGGCTTGTGGGTGATGGTAAGACTCAGTAGGTTGGTATAGATTGTGGAGAGACGTTTAGTCCGGTGGTCAAGCCGGCTACCATTCGCACTGTGCTTAGCTTGGCTCTTTCGAAGACATGGCCTATTCATCAGTTGGATGTCAAAAATGCTTTCCTACATGGTGATCTCAAGGAAACTGTCTATGTGCATAAGCCGATGGGATACAGGGATCCCAACCATCCTCATCATGTCTGTTTGTTGAAGAAGTCCTTAAATGGGCTTAAACAGTCTCCACGGGCCTGGTATACAAGGTTTGCTGACTATGTTTCAACTATTGGGTTCACTCACAGCAGGTCGGATAATTCCTTGTTCATCTACCGTCGTGGTTCGTCCGTAGCCTACATTCTGTTATATGTGGACGATATTATTTTGACTGCCTCTTCTGATGCCTTGCGCCAGTCCATCATGACTATGCTCAGCTCCGAGTTTGCTATGAAAGACTTGGGGCCCTTGAGTTATTTTTTGGGGATTGCTGTCACTCGTCATTCCGATGGGTTGTTCTTGTCACAACGGAAGTATGCAGCCGAGATCATCGAGAGGGCTGGGATGTCATCCTGCAAGTCCACTTCCACTCCAGTTGATACCAAGCCCAAGCTTGGTGCTGCGGCCGGAGTCCCTTACGAGGATCTGACCCACTATCGCAGTCTTGCAGGGGCTCTACAGTAACTTACTTTTACCAGACCAGATATTACGTATGATGTCCAGTAGGTGTGTTTATTCATGCATGATCCCCGAATTGAGCACATAAATGCACTCAAACGCATCATCCGGTATATTCAGGGTACACTGGACTATGTGTTGCATTTGTATCCTTCATCGACATCCACACTTGTCTCATACACAGATGCTGATTGAGGTGGGTGTCCAGACACCAGACGGTCTACGTCTGGCTACCGTATGTTCCTTGACAACAACTTGGTCTCCTGGTCTGCGAAGCGTCAGGCGACTCTATCCCGCTCAAGTGCCGAGGTTGAATATAGAGGGGTAGCCAATGTGGTCTCAGAATCATGTTGGGTACGTAATTTGCTTTTGGAGCTTCATTGTCCCATTCAGAAGGTAACCTTGGTATATTGCGATAATATTAGTGCCATCTACCTTTCTGGTTATCCGGTTCAACACTAACGCACTAAACATATCGAGATGGACATTCATTTTGTCCGTGAAAAGGTTGCCCGTGGTTAGGTTCGCGTATGTCATGTCTCGTCGAGATATCAAATTTGCCGATATCTTTACAAAGGGTCTTCCCTCGTTCCTTTTTGAAGATTTTAGGGACAATCTCAGCGTTCGAAGACCGCCCGCTATGACTGCGGGGGTGTGTTAAATATTATTATGTGTAATTTATGGTAAATATTTAGTATCCTAGTTTAGGTAAGATTGTAATATAATTAGTATTGTATTATCATAATTAGTGTATTACCATAAATGTATAGTATAAGGTTTTAGGAATATGATTTTCCTATTATGTAACTTGTATATATAGCCTTTCAATTAATGAAAATAATTTTCAGATATATTGAAGAGGAAAAGGAGTATGTTACCTCTGGCAAGTGGAACGACGGGAGGACAAGGAGAAAAATGTTTTGGAAAACAGGAGATTTGCTTGAAATAGAAAAAGAGGAAGAGATATAATTAAGAGAGGGAGGTTAAGAACCGGCAAATGAAGAGTCGTGACCTTTGGATTTTTTGAAGCACATAAAATGGCACAAAAAAGGTGGAAAATATATATATATTATAAATAATTAGGTTCCGATCAATTTTAAAAAAAAAAAAATTGGAGGCTTGAAATAGTTATTATTTTTATTTTTTAAAATCATTGGATGAAAATATATGTTTTAAAATTTGGAGACTCGTTTTGACGCTGGATAACTTCATTTCGATTAATTAGTGCTAATCCTAATCGAGGTCCTAAACCTAATAATTAAAATTTAAGATCTAGATTTACAAAAAAAACCACTTGGACTCTGTCTAGGGATAACAACGGATCGGATCTGGACCGGATCCTACTAGATCCAAATCCAGATCCACCGGGTCCAGCGGATTCACCGGATCCACGGATCGGATCTGGATCCACATTCTTGAGTGCATTTTCGAGCAATAACTTGCATGCTGCACATGGAGAATTGGACGATGACATCTTTGGCCTCCCTATATTGCTATAGACAAATGAATGTCTCCTTGATTCTATAACAGCAAAAAATAAATAAATCAGGAAGCCTCATAAAATGATAAAGACCTAATTAAATATGAGAAACATGTACATATACTTGTAACAAAATGCATTTTTCAGTATGATAGATAGAAAATTAAATAAGTAAACAATTGATAATTTGAGTATGTTAAAAAATGCATGGTATTTAAATAAGTTGTTTCATTTAACCTTTTTGGAGTAGAAAGACATTAAAGTCATAATGAAGCAAACATGGAAAGTAAATATATTACGACACTAATTTATATCTATAGAATAAATTAAGAGGTCTGTTAATTTATTTATTCAAGGAAAGTAAGAGGTGTGAGAATTGAAGCTGAGGGTGATTAGTGGAGTAATAAAATTGTTGTTCCAGCCAATTCTTCCTACAATTTTCAATATCCATTACTCCAAATCTTAATGTAAAATACAAAAACTATGAATTTTTTTAAGAAAATACTTCTAAAATTACATTCTAGATTATGCATATATTTAATAAAGAACGGATCCACGGGTTGGATACGGATCTCAAATACAAAATCCAGATCTAGATCCGATCCGTCAGAAATGGATCCGAATCCGTCAGGTCCAAATTTTGAAGATCCATATTCTATAACACGGATCTGAATCCACCGGATCCAGAATCCACTCATGTCTAGTCACGGCACTCCCCATCTCTAAAGGTAGAGGTGAGTGTAACAACCTATAGTATAGACTAGGGATGGCAACGGATCGGATCTGGATCGGATCCTACTAAATCCAGATCCAGATCCATTTTTATACCTGAATCCAGATCCGTCGGGTCCATAAAAATCAGATCCAAATTCAGATCCATCGGATCCACCGGGTCCACGGATCGGATCTGGATCCACATGTACAAAAATGTGCCTTGCTAAGAATATTTTTTTAAACTGACAAACGATTTTTACTTAGCTAACAGTTTACTGTGTTTTAATTTTGAAATGTTTATATGAGATATTTTATTCGTTGTCTCGTTTTGATTGTGAGCTATTAATTGAAAATGTTGGACAATGACAATAGTTGTGGAAAATGCTGACTAGTATTTCCACAATGCAGAACTTGCATGTGCTTGGAATCTTCACAAATGAAGTTAATATAATTTTAATTATTTGTCTATGGAGATGTTAGTCATTCACTAATATAACATTAATTTTATTATCGAAGTTACCTCTTTATTTTTGGGTTTTTGAGTTAACGCGGGGATAAATTAAACTTGTTTTGAGAATTAAACTTGCAAGGATGTGCTTAGCAATTTTAAGAAAATACTTATAAAATTACATTCTAGGTTATGAATATATTTAATAAAAAACGGATCCACGGGTCGGATCTGGACCGGATACGAATCTCAAATACAAGATCAGATCCAGATCCGTCCGTCAGAAATGGATCCGGGTCCGATCCGGATCCGTCGGCTCCAAATTTTGAAGATCCATATCTTATAAAACGGATCTGAATCCACCAGATCCGGATCGGGTTCAGGATCCATTGCCATCTCTAGTATAGACGGTTGGCAATTGAAAAATTGAAAGGAATTCGTTGTGATAATGTCATCTTTACTTCTAAATATTATCGGGCACGACTCTCTTTTCAATAACACGTATTGCAGAAAAATTATAAGCTAAAGAATTCTACTTAAAAAATAATTTAACTCATATATATTACTAATAATGTAAATAATATAAACATGATTAGCATAAATTTGTTCTTGCAAGTTATTTGAGTTATTTTCAAATTAATGCTATAATTATTTTTACACTGATGCATAAAAGTTTGAAAAATTAACCATAGTAATTAGTAAAACCTAATTTCCATCTTTTTCTTATTTTGGACGATAACATAATTTTGTATGTGGTAAGAAGTACGTTTACTAGACAAGTGAACACACACACTAACTCTGTAAAACACACACACACTAACTCTGTAAAACACACACACACCCTCGTTCTCATCACTTCCATCGCGGCCTCCCACAAAACATAAATGGAGGCTTCTTCTCTTTGTTAAAGCTAAAACAACAGCTTTGGACCTTCAACTTCACTATTGGAATACCCTAAATTGCAATTGTTAGTACATCACACTCTTTAATTTCTTGATTTTTTCTTATGTTCTTCTGTTTCTTGCTATTGTTGTTTTTTCTGCAATTAATTGTTGTTCTTTGATGAAATCTTGCTTTTATGCTAATACCCTTTTGCTAATTATGTGGGTTTACAGTGAAAAAAACTGGAGTATGGTGTTGTGAGTTATTAGGGTTTAAGAGTTTACCCTTTTCCCTAAAGATTAAAAAAAAAGAATCTTTTTTTGTCAGAAACAGTCTCTTCCGTCAAAAGGTAGTTAAGGTCTGTGTACACTCTATTGGGTATGTTGGTGTTGTTGTATTCTCTGTAAATTATGCGCTTTTACAATTTATTGGGGTTTAGGAGTTTGCCCTTTTCTCCAAAAATAAAATTTTGATTTTTTTTCATTAATTTTTACACTATTTAAGTTCTTGATTTGAGTTTGTTTCTTCTTTCTGTTCTTCTGTTTCTTTCTATTGTTTTTTTTTTGTGCAATTGTTACTCTTTGATGAAATCTTGCTTTTATGTTAACACCCTTTTACAGTGAAAAATCTGGAGCATGTCGATGGTGAGTTATAGCTCCTGTGAATTATTAGGGTTTAAGAGTTTACCCTTTTCCCCAAAGATTAAAAAAAGAATCTTTTTTTAGCCCACTTAATTTCTATTCAGCATTCTCTGCAAATTATGCTGTTTTACAGTGAAAATCTGGAGGGTGCGAGTTATAGCTCGTGGTTTAAGAATTTTCCCTTTTCCCAAAATTTTTTTTGCCAACTTAATTTCTATTTAGCATTCTCTGGAAATTATGCAACTTTACAATGTTACCTGGTGCTTGTCGATCTGCATTGTAGCTGTTGTGAATTTATTGGGGTTTATGAGTTTATCCTTTGCTCCAAAAAAAAGTCAATTTTTTCCATTAATTTTTCTTCAGCATTCTGTCCATGATAGTTTCCAGATTGGTTTGGTTTCGGTGATTTAGTTTTAGGGTGTCTTGATTTTCATTGAGCTAGAGCTTAATGTTGGACCTTTTGATTATTGTTCCGTACAAAGAAATAGGTAGGGTTTATTAAGACCTGATGTTGGGCATATTTATATATGTTTTAATATTAATTTATGCCTAATAATTCTGTTCTTTGTGATTATGTTGTCCAAAAACTTGTCGGGGTTTAATATTTTATGCTGTAGACAAGAAATTGTTATGATAGGTTCATGCCTATGCATAATTCCCAATGGCGATAGGAGTGAGGAGTCAAATTGATACTTACTGTAAGCAGTCAAGTGTAATAGTTTCAACAAGTTACGGAGTACTAGGGGTGTCAAATGGGCAGGTTAGGTCAACATTAGGCGGGGTAAAATGGTGGTTAGTCATGACCTTATTCAAAGTTGGCTTGAGTCAATTTGGATTAAATGGGTCATAACTCAACCTGTTCAACTCAAACATTCTTTAGTTTTTTTGTCTGCTTTATAACTTCAAGTTACCAAATCAAACTAAGAAAAATCACTTTTATTTTCTTTATAGAGAGGGGAAGTAGATGAAATCGTCGATGATATTTTTTTTTTTTTGTTACTTGATAGTTTTCCTGTGGCTTTCATGTCATCCTCTAAACCCCTCCCTCTATGACAAGTATGATAAGAATTCCATATTTGTGAGGATAGTTTTATTATTTGATCTAACAATCTAAGAACTTTTATGAATTTCTTTTGTTTAGAATATATTCTAACTTGAAATGATATTTCAACATCTTTAGGCTTGAGGTGCAAGGATGAGTAAGAAGAAAAATCCTCTCGTGTTCTTAGATGTATCAATTGATGGAAAGCCTGCAGAAAGAATTGTTATTGAGGTAATATATGAACTAAATTTTACCAACCTTCATGAATTTCTTCCTTTTTCTTCCGTATGAAACCATGTTATTCCAATTTGCGTTACTTTTTTTGGAAATGTGCAGCTCTTTGCAGATGTTGTCCCAAGGACTGCAGAAAATTTCCGGTCACTCTGCACAGGTATATTGCTCGAAACGTTATTTGCTTTCTGCTAAAGGAGTACTTAGTTTGAGGCCCCCATAACCCCTCCCCCACCCCTCGAAATAAGAAAAAAAGTAAGAAAAAACTTCTTCAGTGTTCTATCTTTGTCATACTTCTAGATTGGACAGAAATTAAGCAAGGTTCTAAATTTGTGTTAATTAGTGGAATAGAAGTTGTGCGTCATTGGGAGGGGCCTTAAGGAAAATCCCCTCTGCCTTTCCATAATGTAGGTCTGTGAATACCATCGTAATGCTGCTCCAGGAATTGTAAGACTATCCATTGTTTTATGAAATCCCGTGGCCTTAATGAAAATTATATCTTCCCTGCCATGATGTAGGCCTAATAACACCATTCAAAATGCTGCTCCGAAAAATTGGAGACTATCTATAGTTCTGTGAATTTCTGTCCTAGTCAATCAAAATATGATTTTTTATGGATTTACCGATTGAACTAGATTTTCATGCCTTTTTCACCCAAACAATTCTCCCCGTGCTACCAATTTTATGCAGACTAAGGATCCATTCGACGATCTTTTTGATGATATATGTGAACAAAAATTAGCTTTAGTCCAACCATTTCCTGTCCTAGTCAATCAAAATATGATTTATTGATTTACTGATTGAATTAGATTTACCCGCCTTTTCCACTCAGGGGATTTCCCTGTGCTACTGAGTTTTATGCAGACTAAGGATCCATTCAACGATCTTTTGATGATATATGTGAACAAAATAACAGCTATGGCCCAACCATTTCCCGTCCTAGTCAATCAAAATATGATGATTTATGGATTTACCGATTGAATTAATTTACCCGCCTTTTTCACCCAAGCGAATTTCCCTGTGCTACCGAGTTTTATGCAGACTAAGGATCCATTCGACGATATTTTTGATAATATATGTGAACAAATAATAGAGATAGTCCAGCCATTTCCCGAATTTCAAGGGTGGGATTTGTAATTTTTGGATGAAGTTATTTCTTTGTCCCTTTTTTCCATGATGGATAAATAAAACTGTGCGGATTGGATAATGTAATGTTACTTAGGGTCAGGGAATTTTGTTGATTGATGAGTAACTTAGAGCTGGAAGTTTATTAGTGATGCTGTTTGTTAGCGTGTCTCGCGTTGGTTTAGGGAATGTGTTATTGTCTCTGTCTTGAATCCTCAACCATGAGCTAATGTTTGGGATTGAGTTAGGCCCAGTGTTGATTTCCTTTAAAAAGGAATCAATGTTAGACCTATCCATGTGGTTTATTTTCTAATGGTGGATTCCACATGTTATGTTATCCACATCCTTATAAAAAACATGTTATGTTATCCACATGGCAGTTATTCAAGTAGGGAGAATGCAAGAACAGAGAGGTCTGGCTCTGATATTACGAGAAAATAGACCATGGGCCTTGCTCAACCTCTCTAATTGTTCAAGTCTGGGCATGTGGGGGCATCAGTATCTCATGTTGGTTAAGGGAATGAGTTGTTGTCTCCTTATATGCTCTTAAATAAACCTCACTTAAATAAGTTAGTATTAGGGTTGAGTTAGACGCAATGATCATTTTCTTAACACTGCTACTTCTATTATTTTTTGCGACGAGGGAAAGGTTGGTTTAAGAGTTTGAATTTTTTCCTATTCATGTGTGCACCGAGTCATTAAGGAATCACATATTCCTGCATAATATGAATCGTTGTGCTTGCTCTTTTGATTGTTTTATTAATATTATTTTCCTTTTATTGGATTTTAGTGCTTGGACGATTTCATGAGCATAATTGGTTGATCTTGTGAGTGTTGTGATATCAAATTATATGTTATGTTTTGAAGGTGAGAAGGGAGTTGGAGAAACTACGGGGAAACCTCTGCACTACAAAGGATGCTTATTTCACCGTGTAATAAAAGGGTTTATGGCACAAGTATGTTCTCTCTCGCGCTTTGATATTTGTATTTGTTGTCATCTAAAAGTTTAAGCTATTAGAGAACACACTTTTAATATTTGATAATATTCTGAACACGCCCCTTCACGTGCTGACTTGATTTTTTTCATGGTTCAAGCACGTGAAAATTCTTTTTGATAATGGGTGGCGGTGAGATTCGATCTCAGGACCTTTGCCTACTCTGATACCATGTTGAAGTGTGTGACCATCTAATCTAATCTAAAAACTTAAGCTATTAGAGGAGCACACTTTTAATATTTGATTATATTCTCAACAGTATTCTTTGTCCTTTGAAAATAAACAATGTTGGAATTGATGTACCTTTATATTTATTTTTCCTTAGTTTGGAGGTCTCATAGGAAGAGCAATTGTATCCCCCAGCTTGATATGTGATAATTCCGGAATTTGGGTTGATGACTGTAGTTGGCATTTAAGAATAGAGCTATTTTGCCTTGATGTTTCTTGCGCAATCTACATAGGCCTTCTAGATTTCCCACCTTAGTCACTATTTTGGGGAATAATCATCAGTCCCATGACCTCTTCCTGTTTTCTACAGGGCGGCGATTTCTCCAAAGGGAATGGTATGCTTTTCCCCCCTCTGGGTTCTGAACTGTCAATTGGTGCAGAGTACTCTTTAACTTCCAACTTGCCCAGACAAGTAAGGCACGTACTTTTAATGTTTTGCAGGCACTGGTGGAGAGAGTATATATGGAGGGAAATTTGCAGGTACATTAGCATACATGTTTTCAATGTTTGATAAATGGTAGTATGACTGGTTACTGATGGTAATTGTTTCTCCATGTAGATGAAAACTTTGAAGTTGACCACACTGAGGGTGGTCTTCTCTCGATGGCAAACAGTGGTCCTAATACAAATGGATCCCAGTTCTTCATTACATTTAAGAGAACTCCCCATCTCGACGGGTATTTATCTGATATATGAGTGCACATTACTTTCATCCATGTTTTCTCCTTCACTCAGAACCCTGACATACCTGTTGGCTTGTACTCCAAATCCTACTAGGAGAAGAAATAACTTTGGTTATAACAATACGTCAAATACCTAATTCCTATAATGAAACATCTACATTTCTGTTGCAGGAAGCATGTTGTTTTTGGAAAAGTTGTAAAGGGAATGGATTTTGTGAAGAAAATTGAACAGTTGGGGACAATTAATGGGAAGCCATCCGGGCTTGTGAAAATTGTGGATTGTGGTGAAATGTCTGAGAGGAAAAGTAACGACACAACCAAAGCAGAGAAAGGTGATTTTATCTCTCTACAGACTAAGATGTTCCTACTCTTCTGCAGTGTTACTGCCTCATCTAATAGATGGTTGTGTGGTCTTGTTTCTGTTGTTCATTCATATATTTTCGCCATTGTCTCCAGGGAAAAATAAAAAGTCAGCGAGAGCACTTTCCTCCGATGATGATTCAGACAGTGAAGAAAAGGGGAAACACAAAGCATCCACCAATAGAAAGAAAAAGAAAAAGAGGAGATACTCTTCATCTGATTCTTACAGTTCTGAGACAGATACTGATTCCTCTTCAGACTCTGACTCAGATTCTAAGCTGGACTCCTATTCTTCTAGTTCTTCAGGTGATGGAAGGAGTAAGAAGAGGAAGAGGTCGACTAAGAAAGAAAGGAGTCGACGTGGGAAGAAAAAAGACAGAAAGAGGACGAAGAGAAGAGTTCATCGAAGTAAAAGATCGAGACGCAAGTGGTATTATTTTCTGTCGGCCCTCATCTGTGTTATTAAGCTGTACTTGATACTGGTTCAGTAGATTTATTTAATGTTCATTGCATTTCAGGAGCTCTGACAGTTCTAGTGACACAGACAGTCGGAGTATGAGCAGCAGCAGCAGTGGTGGCAGTAGCAGCAGTGATAGCTCTGATGATGAAAATGGCAAGCCCAATAATTCTGCACGAAAAGGTCACTTTCAATTTTACTCATTGAGCTGGAAAAACATGAATTATAAGAAGATTAACCAACTTATTGGTTTATCTTATGTTACAGGTTTGGGGAAGAAATCATCAATCCCTCTCGAAGGACAAGTAGTTTTGAAGCAGCAACAGAATCTCGAAGAGGGTGAAATATCCAAGAATGGTAAGCTTGCAAATAATGGTCATGGTGGAAATGTACAAACTGGCAGGACTCTCGCCACAATTTATGAATCTGATAATTCCAGCAGATCCAGGTCCGTTCCTTGGCTTTATTAAATGCTTCATGATATGGTACTTGTTTATGTGGCTGCTCATATTAGTTACATATTTCACAAGTCAATTCTTTCTCTTTGCATGATAAACAGGAGCGCAACACCAAGTCCTAAGGGGAAGCCAAGTCCCAGCCGCCGGAGCAGTCGAAGTATGAGCCCAGCAAAAGTACCTGATAGACTTGATCAAAATGATGGAAGTCTTCAAATTGAATCAAAGGAGAGAAGTTTTTCAAAGAGTCCTTCACAAAAAGATACTCAGCTATCTCGATCTAGTCCTGGCAGGGATTTATCCGGAAACCGTTCTCCAGATGGAACTTCAAAGCGAGTCCGGAAAGGCCGTGGCTTCACTGATCGTTATTCATTTGCAAGACGCTATCGCACCCCATCTCCTGAGCGTGCACCTTACAGGCCTTATTACCAGGGTGGGAGAAATATTCAGGGGAATCATGATAGGTAAATCAAGTTCAAAAGTAAAAATGTCTGCGAGTGGGGAAAGTCTGTTATGCATGCTAAATACATTGTTATCTTTTTAGATACTCAAGCTATAGAAGCTATTCTGGGCGCTCTCCACAGGGACGGAATGGACGGTCACCAAGAGGCAGAAGTCCACCCAGGTTTTCCTCCTAAGTTCCTGTCTATGTTCTCTTTGTTCTGAATGTCTCTTCATATGTCCAAAGTTTCAGCGCTTCAATTTCTTCTGTCTATGATGTTTGAGTTTTTGGCTTACTCTTTGTTCCATTTAGGATTGTAAGCATGTAAAAATGACTTCACATCCCTTAACCCCCTTTCCTTTTTCTTTGTTTAGTAGATACCGGCGCAGGAGTCGAAATAGAAGTGTTTCTCACAGCCCTAGGCGTCGAAGTAGGAGCCGTTCACGCAGTCGTTCCCCTAGAGAAAAGCGGCAAATCAGTGACAGATTGAAGTCTCGTCTTGGGCCTCCTGTGGATGATCAGCGTTCTCCCACTAGGAGGTCAGTCTCAAGATCTAGAAGCCGTGACTCAGCGACTCCTCGATGTCCTGATGCTGCTACAAGGAAGCACAGTAGAAAAGTAGGATCTGCAGCACCTAGTAGTTCGAGATCAACCTCCCCAATTCGACAGAGGGGTCTAGTCTCATATGAGGATATCAGTCCCACCGGGACAAACTAATCTGTACCCTTCAAGCTCATTTATGAGTGACTAAATTTGCAAAAAGCTTATGGTCTTAAGGTTTAAACTTTGTTTCATCAGATGTTTGCTTAGCTAGGTTTGCCAACTCAATTTTATCATTTTGTATTTCAGTAAACTAGCAGTTCGACATTGATTATTTTACTTACACCGATGTAGCAGCAAAGCTTTTGATAAGAACTCCATTTTTGGCTTTACCATTTCCCGGAGTCGGGTCCAGATTTTGCATATAGATTTTCATGAAATGTCATCATCATTGGTCATATGGTGTTAGTCGGTGATGTCAAAAGCTTAGTACTCAATTAAGGGGTAGTCAAAGTTATCCGCATATTATAGGCACAATAGTTTAACCCCCACCACCCCACCCACACCCCCCCGCCTCGCCCCTAAACTTGCATGGATTATTAGTTGTACTTGTACCTAACTGTTTGTAGTCTTGATTACCTCGTGAACTTGGTTAGTTTTTTTTTGGGCCTTCGGCAAGTAAATTTTAGGCTGAAGTAGTTAAAACACCCCTAAACTTGACGTTGTTTGCAGTTTTGTTCTCCAAACTATTGCTAGTCTTAAAGACACCCCTAATCTTGCCTAAATAAATTTTAATACACCCTTGAGCTGGCAGATCTTAGCAATGCGAATGCACACGCTGTCCACATGAAATTTTTGTCTGATGTGTTATCCACGTAGATAAAATTAAAGCCATCTATTAATTTAAAACCCAACCCATTTAATAACCCGACCTACTAACCCATTGTCCAAATAAATCATCCCTATTCTCTAAAAAAAAATAGAATATTCTCTCTCATTCAAACCCTCTCTGACTGAAATCTTAGGGTTCCGGTGGCATTTTATTGTAGAAATTTCGATACAATCTGGTAACATTTTGTTGGTTCTTGGGTTTACTAAAGTTGAGTGGGTTTGATTTCGTCGATTAGGGTTTTCGGTGACCTTGGTTGCTGTCTAGGGTTCCGGTGAGATTCGAATCTTTCAATGGTTTCTGCTTAGATCGACTGTCGTTGCTGCTCCATTTTGTTTTCTTCTTCAAAGGTTAGTGGTTTCAACCTTTTTTTGCGATTAGGGTTTTCTAGGCACAAATCATCATATAAATTCGTAATTTTAAGAACAAATGAGTTTATGGCTACTGAAATTCAACAATAAATACTTGATTTTGTGCATGCATGTGTTTGGGTATTTCTGTAATAAGTGAAATATTTTAGGGGTGGTTCTATATAGCTCTTACGCTTTTACAACTCATACTATTATATTGGAAAGTGAAATCGTTCTTTTCTCCTACAAGTATTTCACTCTAGCTCTCTAGTTCTCTTAGCTATCGTTACATTTTTTGACTCGTGGAAAGTGGAAAGGCATAAGCGTTGACAACTAGTCTTGTCCAAAGAGTCCCAACCCCAAGGAAAGTCTTTTGTCAGGGGAGAAAGCCGGCTCAACAAAAGACTTTTTTCAAGGGATCATCGACAAGAACTACTCATGAAGACCCAAAACCTCAGTATGTGGAAAATTCAACTGTTAGGGTTGTATTGAAGCATGTGTTTCATGGTGTTTTTGTTATATTGAAGTTAGTTGAAGGATTATTTTGGAATTTCATTTATAACTTAATTATTTAGGGTTGTATTAGGGCCTTAATGTGTTGCCTTTATCTGTTTTCAAGCATGACTTTTTGCTACTGTTTTATGTTATTTATTTCTGTTGTTTTTTTGTTACTTCTATTTCTTTTGCTATTGTACATGTATTTGATTGTTTTGCTGAAATTTTGAAAGTGTTAATGAATATGTAGGTTGTCCAATGGCTACTAAGTACTTTAATTTTAGATGCAAAATTGATGGTATCTTGGTGAGTGAAGTAGAGCATACTTTTGTTAGGGGTAGGACTGAACATTCCTTCAACATTGACTTTGATCATTTGTCTATTCCTGAATTGGTAGATCTTGCTAAAGAATTTGGAGTTAATAAGTTAGGGACAACTTATGTTGCTCCTAAGTGTGATAATTTGATCAAATTAACCGAAGATAGAGATTTATTAGACTTAGGAGTACTGATGGGGAGACAATATAAATTTATGTTTGCTATTACTCAAATTTTGAGGATACGGGGCCCACTAGGCAGCATGTAACTGGTGGGGTTATTGGTAATTTATCACAGCCAAGTGGGGACAGAAAATCTGCCAATTTATTTATTCACTATCCATCACTACTTAATACAACACTAACTACAGATCTAGATGTAGGAAATTCTTCTTTTCCAAACTCTTTTGGATATGGTGAAGAAAATATAGAAGATGAGCAGGAGAAAGATGCTGCTAATGGTGAAGCTGAGGCAGAAAATTACACTAGTGATATAGAAAATTCTAGCTCTAAAGAAGGGGTAGTGAATGAGTCTGATTCTGAACTTTCTGATGATTATAGAAGTGATGTATATGAAGAACTTAGGGAGGTAAGGGAAGATCTAAGGGAATACAAGAACAACAAAGTTGTTAATGTTGTTGCTAAGGAGAAAATATATGGGGTTTTAGGTAAGGCTAGAGTAGATGAAGGTTATGAATACATTGATAGAGCTAGAACAAATTTGAGGGATAAATTGGGAGGTGATGATGATGAGCCATATTATGACTCATCAGATGTAGATAGTTTTGCTACTGAATCTGAAGGTGAGGCTGTTAGTGATGATGATGAAGTTGAAGGAGAGACTGAATTGAAGGCAATGAGAAAGAGTGATAGGGTTGTCCGGTTGTGTATGATCCAGATTGTGACAAAGTTATTTGACAGGTTGGTCAAGTCTTTGAAAATGTGAAAGAGTTTAGAAATGTTTTGACTAAATATGCATTGAAGAAGGGTGTCTAGCTGGACAAGAAGAAGAATGACAAAGAGAGGGTTAGGGTGAAATGCAAATCAAACTGTCCTCGGATGATATATGCTAGCAAGGAAGGTAAGAGTACAAACTTCACAGTCAAAATATACAATTCTAGACACAAATGCCATAGGACCAACATCAAGTTCTTATGTAATTCCAAGTTTCTGTCCAAGCACTATAAAGAGAGGATCACTTCTCAACCTACAAATAAAGGGCGGAAAATACAAGAATTGACTAGAAATGTTTTTGGTATTTATGTGGGAAAATCTGTTTGTTTGAAGACAATGAAGATTGTTTTGAAAGAAGCCATGAGAGATCATATTGCTGAGTTTGGTAGGCTGTTTGACTATAGAAATGTGCTGCTACAAACTAATTCTGGCAGCATATATGTTGTGAATATAATAGAGAAGGATGATGGCAAGAAGGAGTTCAAAAGTTTCTATATTTATTTTGCTGCTATGAAGTTGGGGCTCATGAATGATTGTAGGAAATGTATAACCTTGGACGGTTGTTTACTCAAAGGAATAGGCAAAGGGCAGTTACTAGTAGCAGTTGCTAAAGATGGAAATAATCAAATGTATTCAATAGCATGAACTATTACTAGTGCAGAGACAAAGAATACATGGAGATAGTTTATGAATATCCTCCAAGATGACCTACAACTTGGAGATGGGATGAAGATCACTATAATCAGTGACATGCAAAAGGTACTGATCTTACTTTGTTGTTTCTGTTATTTTTTACTTGTTTTTTCTATTCACACTTTCTGTCTTTTTTGCAGGGTTTGGTTAGTGCAGTTGAAGAGGTATTTTCTGCGTGTGAGACACATTCTGTCAAACTTGTCAAAAGAGTGAAGGAGTATTGAGATGAAGAAAAAGTCTTGGAAGTGTGTGAGGGCAACATTTGAGTCTGAACTGAAAGTGAGACATAATGAGTTAAGTCAATTGAGTAGAAATATTATTGAAGACCTTATCTCATACAACAAATAAATGTAGTGCAAAATGTACTTCAAAAGAGTTTTCAAAATTTGATAGTGTTGACAATAATATGTCAGAAAGTTTTAATGCTTGAATGTTGTCAGCTAGACACAAGACAATTGTGTCAATGCTTGAAGAAATTAGAATCAAGGTGATGAATAGAATAACTAAAATGAGGACTTTTACTCAAACTTGGGTAGATGGGATATCCCCAATGGCATTGAGGGTGTTTAATGTCAATGTTGAGAGGTCAATGAATTGTTCATTACATTGGAATGAAGACTTTGGGTTTGAAATTAAAGAGGGTCTATGTACTCACATTGTTCACTTGACAAGGTAATATTGTAGTTGTAGGTCATAGCAACTAAATGGTATCCCTTGTGCACATGCCATAGCCGCTATACATCATAGGAGACTTGATCCAGCTAAGACAATTGTACATTGGTACATAATAGAGACATATTTGCAAGCTTATTCCCATTTCATACAGCCTGCTCGAAGCATGATAATATGGCTAGATAGTTCAAACTAAAAAATAGAACCTCCAAAGGTTAAAAAATTGTCTGGTAGGCCAAGGAGGTGTAAAAGAAAAGAGGCTGGAGAGGTGAGTAGTGTTGGAAAGTTGACAAAAAGGGGAATAACAATTACATGCTCTATTTGCAAGTTCAATACACATAATAAAAGGGGTTGTCCTTCAAGGCCACAAACAACAACAAGAGTACCAACAAGAAATAGAAAAGTTGCAGCAACTTCAGCCCCTTCTAGGAGGAAATACTCTCAGCCACCAACAAGGGCACTAGCAGCATCAAATAAAACACCAATAGCAGCAGTTGTTGCACCAACAATAACAACAACAACTGCACATATGACAACAACTTCAGCTCTTTCTAGAAGAAAATACACAAAGCCACCAGTCCCTCCAAGGCCTAAAGCAACTACAAAGGTAATTTTAATACACCTTCCATTATTTATCATTAATTAGACAAATATTAACTTGTTAATTATTAGGTTAATGCTTCTCAAAAGTCATCAACTGATAGTACAAAAAAAGTAGTATTTTGGCACTCAAGAAGTATCTACAAGCATGGGAGGGGGGCAGGAGTAAGTACAAGACGTCAAGAGTTGTTGGATAAGGTATCTTTGTGTTTGAGTCTGGATACAAGTGTGTTAATGTAAGTGTTTCTAAATCACTTTAGTGCTGCAACTATTTTTAGCCACTTTATGACCCTAACTGATTTAAATTGCAGCAAGGAATGACTAGCAGCAGGTTGGTATTCACACCTAAGGTGGTGAATTCAGCCTTGATTACATGTGACATTGGATACAAACCTAGCAAAGGATTGAAGTAGAAAGGAAAGGCAACAGTTACACAATTACAACTCCAAGAGCAAAGTGTTATGCATAGAGTCCAAACAAGATCAAAGGCTATTGGAGTTCAAACAAGATCAAAAGATGAAAAATCTCCAAAGAAGTAGTCTTATATTTCTGTGTTGAAGTTACCTTTTTTGGTGAAATTTGAATATGTAAGCAAATAATGTAGTTTGATAGTTTTGTTGACAGTTGGTGATATTGTCCAGTTATTGTGCGTATGACAATGACACTTTGATGTCCCTTTATTTGCATATGACAATGTCCAGAATTTGGTTGAATGGTACATGGTATTTTGTGCAATGAATGGCACTTGTTTATGTTCAGATTTGACATGTTTCTACTTGGGTTTTTGTGTATTGAACGACACTTGTTTATATCCAGATTTGGCAACGTTATACTTGGTGTTTTGTGCATTGAATGATACTTGTATGTTGTCCAGATTTTGCACCAGTAAATTTGATATTTTTGTCCTTTGAATGGTACTTCTTTTTGTCCAGATTTTGCACTATTATGCTTGGTGTTTTTGTTCAGATTTTGCACTATTATTTTTGGTGTTTTTATCCAGATTTTACATTGTTATAGTAGGTATTTCTGTCCATATTTTGTTAGTCTGTTTATGCATTATTCAATAGCATTAGATAGTATAAAAATTTGCTAAGCAAAACACAAATACAATGAAGAAAATCAACATAATCATAGTGAATAGGCAAACCAAAATGAGATTACATTCTTAATCATCATAATCGCTTCAACCTAATTAATACATACAAGGAACATCAACCTAATTAGTAATACTTCAACTAGAACCAGATTATGTTTCAACATAGTACATCAAGTTAAAGATCACACTAATACATAGGTAAATTTTTAATGTTCTTGACCACTTCAACTCTTGCTCGCATTTACTCTTCTTCTTCAACAAACCCCAAATAACAACATTACCTTGCTCTGGAAATGGTGGTTCATACCACTCAAAAGAATTGCAAGAAGATTGATCTCTCACCTATACAAACCCATCAAATTAGATGCAAAATTGAGCTAGCAAAATCAGTTACAAACCTAGCAAATTTGATGCAAAATTGACCCACCAAACCCAGCAAAAACAAAAATTACATACCTTTTAATTTTGACAACTAAAAAATTTCCTTCTCGAATTATCATCAGATCATGAAATCCTCACCACCGCCGGAAGTCCACATCTATAAACTTTAGTCATGAACCCAATTGAGATAGAAATCAACTAAGAAGACAAAGAAATTAAACAATTACATAAAAAGTTGAAGAAAAAATCTTGACTTTTAAGTTGTTGGAATTTTAATGAAATAGGTTTAAATACAGGAGAAAGGGGATTCATAGCCGTTGAGATAGGAAAAAGAAAATTTGACTTTTTTAGCCGTTTGAGTATTGATATGGAAGGTCTCACTCGCCTGGTGAAGTTTGAGCACTCAGTTCGGGGTGTATTAAAATTCATTTAGACAAAACTAAGAATATCTTGAAGACTAGTAATAGATTGGGATCAAAGTTGCAAACCGTGCCAAGTATCAAGGAGGTACTACAAAATTAGCAAAGCATACTAATCATCTCAAGGAATCTAAAAAATCTAATAAATTGTATATACTCCTTCAAGACTTCTCTTTACACCAACAGTACAACTAAGATTTGGATAGATGGAGCCCCCAGGGGCACATGCGAATTGGTAAGTGGCAAGGTGATTGGGGTACAACCACTCCGACGTCGCGGGTTCGAATCCGTGTGGTGACAGTCTTTGCTGAAATATTGCAAGGTCGTTGTCGGGTTCGTGTCCCGTTGGTCCTCTCCCTTGCAGGGCTGCCACTCGAACATATTCCTCTATTTACATCCCACCTGGCCAAGGGGCCTCTGGTACAGGTGGGGGGTTTCGCGTACGGGACTTTCCCTTCACAAAGATTTGGATAGATGGAAAGACATCATTTTATGTTTTATCTTTATTGAGATTTGAACCTTAGACCTCATAATTTTCAACCTGACTCTAGTGACCACTAGATTATATCTTTAGATGCCCCTTGAACTTGGCTATTTGATGCAGGAAGTATAATAATGTGATTATTAATGCTGTATTGTTTATTACCCCTCCATTTCAAAAAGATTATCTTTTTTTCCTTATTAGTTTGTCTTAAAAAGATTTGACACATTTCTATATTTAGAAATAATTTAATTTTATGAGATGATTTACAGCCACACAAATATCTAAGACTTGTTTTGGATTACACATTTCAAAAGTCTTCCATTATTTCTTAAACTTTGTGTCAAGTCAATCTAAGACCATCTTTTTTGGGACGGAGGGAGTATATGTTTTTTTCTGATTGCTTAATTTATTGTATTAAAAATAAGTACAATCTATAATATAAAAGTATACAATTTTGACTTTGTTTTTAATAAAACATAGAAAGATGTAACAGAAGTTATTTTGGTTTGTTAGGTATTTTTATTTGGCGACGTTAATCTTCGTGTAATTTAATAATGTTAGATTCGATATAGAATAACTATTGTGGTACACAACATTATATTCGTGTTGCCAGTGCGCAATTGCAGAAGGTCAACTTGTTTGACCTCCGCATTCGTGTCATATCTCGCGTTCGCGAGAAGATGAGCCTCGCGATCGTGGTCTTCCTCCTTTGCAATCGCGGCGTGCACTAGAACTGTGCATCAACTATGTTTTGAGATCTAATATATCGAAAATTATCATGATTTCTAAGCCCTGGGGTTATCTCCTAAACCATTTCCCCAAGTCATATATGGTAGTATGAACTTACAGACACTCAAAATTCAATTTTCAAATGCAAATACTAAAGATAAAAAATTAGGTTGTTACACATAGCTAGGTTCACATTTACTTATCTTAACCACGACAGATTTGAGTTTCCATCATCGTGTGTCATCTAAAATTAAAATGTCAAATTAATTTATTTCTATAATTCTTTTCATTTTCGACATTCCAAACTTAGATTTCGTCAGGTTAAATATTTAAATGTCATTTTAATGTGAAAATTTTAATTTTTATATTAAATCTAGTAATGTATGGACTTTCTTCTAGTAGTATGTATTGTAATTTTAAAAGCCAAGCTAATTAATTAAGTTCCTAGAGTTCCTCAGATGGTCGTCTTAACAAAATAATTCAAACTCGTGACATAAAGAATAATAATTGATTATTATAAGAATTGAATCTCTTGATTAATTCTATTCTAATAGTACAATATATATACAATCATAATATCCTAAAATATAAGATGTTAATTCTAATCATCCTAATTACAATATATTACAATAATGAATTGGAGGTATTACTCTAACAGTCTCCCGCAATCTTAGTGAGAGGTTCTCGTATGCCGAGACTGTCCCTGAAATCATCAAAAAATACGTGAGGAAGACCTTTTGTGAAGATGTTAGCAATCTGATAACGGGATGGTACATGGAGAACACGACTTGTCCACGGGCAACCTTCTCGCGGACAAATAAGATATCTATTTCAATGTGTTTCGTGCGCTGATGTTGAACAAGATTGTCGTATAAGTATATCGCACTCACATTGTCACAATAGACCACTGTTGCCTTTTCAATCGAAAAATGTAGCTCCAACAGTAGATTACAGAGCCAACATGATTCAGCGACCACATTGGCGACCCCTCGGTATTCGGCCTCAGCACTGGACCGAGACAGTGTGGATTGTCGTTTGGACGACCATGAAATAAGGTTGTCCCCCAAGAACAGACAATAACCGGAAGTGGAAAGATGTGTGTCTGGGCAGCCACCCTAATCTGCATTTGTGTAGGATGAAACAATCGAGATGGGCGACTTATACAGATGTAGGCCAAAATGGAGAGTACCCTTAATATACCGCAGAATCATCTTGATAGCCCACATATGTTCTTCCTTCGGATCATGCATGTGTAAGAAAACTTGCTGAACCGTATAGGAAATATATGGTCTTGTGAAAGTCAGATACTGCAAGGCGTCGGCGAGGCTGCGGTAATGTGTAGGATCACTGTATGGAATTCTGGCATCATTACTTAGTTTCGTCTTTGTGTCAACCGGAGTATGTGATGGTTTGCATGAAGACATCCCGGCTTTGTCAATTATTTCTTTGGCATATTTCTTATGACTAAGAAATAGACCACCTGCATATTGGGTGACGGCAATGCCAAGAAAATAATTTAACGGACCCAAATACTTCATTGCATATTCTGCTGCAAGAAGGGACATAATAGACTGGCGAAGCGAAGTGGATGATGTTGTGGGAATAATATCATCGACATACAGAAGTATATATGCCATGTCAGTGCCCTTCCGATAAATGAACAACGATTGATCAGACTTGATGTGAGAGAATCCCAATTTTGAAACAAATCCTGCAAACGGTTATACTATGCCCTAGGAGCTTATTTCAAACCATATAAAGATTTCTTCAACAGACAAACATGATCTGGACGTGTATAATCTCGGAAACCCAACAGTTGATGCATGTACACCGTCTCCTGTAAGTGACCATGTAAGAATGCATTTTTAACATCCAACGGATGAATAGACCAAGATTTGGAAAGAGCTAGGCTGAGAACAGTCATGATAGTTGCTGGCTTAACTACCGGACTAAATGTTTCACCACAATCGACTCCAACCTGCTGAGACCTGCCATACCAACAAGACCAGCTTTGTATCTCGCAAAAGAACCATCAAAATTCTTTTTATGACAAAAAACCCACATAGACCGAATGACATTCACATTAGACGGATGTGGTACTAACTCCCACGTCTTATTTTTAATAAGAGCAGTAAATTCGTCTAACATGGCAGCTTTCCAATTCGGGTCAGACAAGGCGGCCTTGGAATTTTTGGTAGAGGTGATGGTTGAACTGAGGATAGTAGGTTAAAGTGACGTTTGTCCCAAAAAAATCCCGTGCATTGCACGGGTTTCAATGGTCCGAGGTTGTTCCGTCATTGGTTGGGTAGTAGAGGTCTCTAGTGTGGTATTAGACTGAGGAGGTGTATTAAGGCCCGAATCGGTGTTGGGTTGGAATCCGGGTTCATGTGAGGGAGCAGTGGGCTCCCCCACTTGGGCCTGCCCTTCACGAAAAGAGGACTGGGCCAAGACCAGCGGTAATATGGTCGCCGGTCCAGTCCCATTTTGTGGTTGGGCCGGAAAAGGTTGGGTATTTTGTTGGGTTGTTTCCACTTGTGTTTGGTTATGAAGGTAGTGGTGTAAAATGGGATGTATTCCGTTGTCCAAAAAATCATATGAAGGTGAGGATGCCACATGAGACTTAGCAAACGGGAATGTAGACTCATCAAACACCACATGACGAGAGACAAATATTTTCCCATTTGTCAAATCATAACATTATATCCCCTATAATTTTGCGGGTATCCCAAAAACACACAAGAAGTTGAACGAGCCTGCAATTTGTTAATGGTAGTGGATGAAAACAAAGGATAACATAAATACCCAAACACTCTCAAATATGTAAAAGCCGGGAGGCGATGATACAACATTTGTGTATGAGACACATTGGAGAGCAATTTACTAGGAAGAATATTCAAAATGTATGTGGCCATTTGAAGTGCATGGTGTCAAAACTTTGGTGGTGTGGAAGAATGCACAAGAATAGAGTGAATCATATTGTTAATTATTCAAATCTTTCTTTTGGCTTTCCCATTTAGTGGTGAGGTACGTGGACACGAAAGACACAAAGACATCCTATTTTGGTGACAAAAATTATTAAATTGGGTATTGATGAATTCCACCCCATTGTCACATTGAAATTTTTTAATGCTTTTGCCAAATTGAGTTTTGATAAAAACACTAAATTGTTTTAAAATGGTGTAGGTTTGTGATTTATGTCCTAAGAGAAATGTCCACAAAAAATTTGAATAATCATCGAAAACGAGCAGATAATATTTATGACGTGCAGAACTCAAAACTGGTGATGTCCACAAATCACAATGCACAAGATCAAATGGCATAAAAGTATGAGTAATAGAAGATGCAAAAGGAAGCTTAACATGTTTACCAAACACACAATATTGGCAAACAGAAGTGTCCAAACGTTTGTTACAAGAAAACAAATTATTCTTCCTAAGATTATTAAATACTTGTGTTCCTAGGTGTCCCAAACTATTGTGCCATAAGGTAGAAGAAATGGCAGCAAAGGTTGTTTTGAAACAGAGGTGACGATATAAGTCCCCGTGCTATTGCATCTCATAAGTGGCATCCCCGTCTGAAAATCCTTCACAGAAAAGCCAAACGGATCAAAATTCACAGAAACATTGTTGTCAATGGTAAAACGTCTAACAGAGATCAAATTTTTAATTAGTTTTGGTGCATGTAAGACATTTTTCAAGGATAATGGTGGGTGCGGAGAGGGTAGTATTACCTGACCAATACCACTAATTGGAATTTCTTACCCACTGCCGACAACAATATTTTTATTATTGCTCATATTAAAATAAGACGAGAGATTACCTTGAGATGTCATTATGTGTGACGTAGCCCTTGTGTCCATGTACCATGACTCATCCGGAACACTTATATTCATGTTGTTCATGACTTGTTCAATATCCGTGGGTGTATAGCCAACCGAAGATGGTGCATGGGCCGCAAACACATGTTGTGGACGAGACCCTAGAATATCGGGTTGGCGATTTGAGGAAAGAGGAGGCCTGGCCCACGAATAAGTCAGTTATGGACATGGCGGGTCAGCTCATTGTGGGGGCCATGCCCACGGTGGGTACTGCCCCCACTGATTTCTTCCACTGCCCGAGATGGCCACTATCGCCGTCAGTTTGTCCACCTCCCCGGCCTCGTCCTTTTCCACCATTATTTTTTCCTTTATTGTTACGGTTTGAACCGTTTTTTTGGCCATTATTTTGACGAATATTATTGCCCCCCGAACCAGAATTTTGGGGCTCCAAATTAGTGGAAAATGAGTTGGTGGATACGAGAGCAGTTCCGGCGGTGGTTGCTCCATAAGATGCCTGTTTTGCCTTCCGCGTTTCCTCGAGAATCAACCTCGAACGAGCCTCATAGAATGGAGGCAATGGATTACCTTGAGGAATGAACATATCCACTCCACATTCAATCATCGTTGATTTGTACTGTCGCGCCCCATTTTCATTCAACGACCATTCGGGTGATTCCTGGGTAAAGAATCATTATTTTTTACGGTGAAAGGACTAGATATTTAAACTAAATGCCGCAATGTAACTGATTTGTCGCAAAACTATTTGAGATTCTAGGTAAGGGTTCTTTATTATCCTAAAGGGAAGGGGTTAACGAAGGATTTCTAAGTTTGAATTCAACCGAGCCTACAAATAAATAAGCTAGCGACGGGTTTCAAATCTTAAACTAACCTATGAATTAATCCTAAGTTTGCCTATTCTAAGCATTTCAATAATTACATAAGTGCGATAAATAATATTACAATACAAAGCGGAATAAAAGCTGAATTAAAGAAAGAAATAAAAATAAATAAACTCCCAGGAATATTTGACTTTATTTGCTTTAATCCCTGCAAGCTGTCACGAACAAACGGTTAGAAACAGTTAAATACAAATAACTCCATATCCGTATTCAAAACAATGAATGTTCTAATCACGGAGGGCTCAGACTTAAATTTTGAAAAGAACATTCCAATCACGTCGTGGCTGCAAACATATGACTAATGTAATTTATTTTGATTGCCTCGCCTACTAAACGTGTTGGTCTCTCGGGTGAAATAGAAAGGATCACTATAATCACGTCGTGGCTGCGAATATATAACTTGTTGGTTATTTTAGTCACCTCGCCTACTAAACATGTTGATCTCGAATAAAAAGGTTTAAGTCTTCATCATTGCCCAGAAGTTATATTTCCGTCTTTACAACTGTGGAGGCCTCAAAATCGACGGATATTTTTCATCGGCCGGTGCGATATCGTGTTCAAATCAGTAAAATTAAAATGAAACGATGTAAACGAAGCGCAGAAGGTAAAACAAGAAGCGAGAAAATAATTTCCGAAAAAGACGCGGTGTTTAGTTTAAAACGGTAAAAAAAAACAGTAAAATATCCGTTGCACGGATACTTAAAAAACGATCTTTGAAAAACGAGAGAAATGCAACGAAAGAAAAGCGCGACCTCGAATTCGGTTTCGTCGGCCTAAATGCGGTATTAATAAAATAGTAAAGCATTAAGAATAGTAAGATATCCGTTACCCGGATGTTTAACCCAAAACGAGAAAAACGGAGAAACGAAAGAAATAAATAAAAGCGGATGAAATAGTGAGTTAATTTTGAAAAACAGACCGGAAAAGTGAACGGTGAGTTAATTCGGGAGAAGAAAAAAAACGGACCGGGATGAAATCGAAATTCAGATTTTTTAGATAACCAAAGAACGAGATATGAAAAATGCCATAATGCGGAAATATACCAAGTCCGGTCGACCCGACCCGGATCGATGACCCCGACCCGAATCGAGGCCAACCCGAATCAGATTTTTTTTTCATTTTTTCGGATAACCAATATACAAGATATGAAATGCAAGAATTCTGGAAAATATTCGAATCGGGTCGACCCGATCCGGATCGATGACCCGACCCGAATCGGTGACCCGAATCCGAAATCAAATGATCCAAACCCAAATCGATTTTAACACCAAATTCGGATAATCAATAACAAAAATATGAAATGCAAGAATTCGGGAAAATATTATCCGAACCGGTCGACCCGCCGGGTCGGTGACCCGATCCGAATCCGGTATGCAACCCGAAATCGAATAATTTCACCAATTTCGGATAACCAACATATAGAAATATGAAATGCAAGAATTTCAGAAAATAATACCCGACCGGTCGAGCCCGACCGGGTCGGTGACCCGACCCGAATCGGTATGCAAAATCGAGAGAATCAAAAATGGAGAACAAACCTTTTCGGACTCAATTCTTGAACAACAAGGGAGGAAAAATGGTTGAAACCAACAACACAACCAAAAATATTTATATCCAAATCGGACCTCCGAAAAAATCTCTCCCTTTTTTTTTCTTTTTTCTCCTCTTTCTCCCTTTTTTCTCCTCTTTCTCCCTTTCTTCTCCTCTTTTCTCTTCTTCCCCCCTTTCTTCTCCTCTTTTCTCCCCTATTTTCGAAGAACACAAGGGGTTTTTATAGCTCCATTTCTCCCAAAAACCGAGCTCAAATTCGAAATAAAGGGCCCAAAGAAAATGATTTTGGAACGGGTTTTTTAGGGGTATGGGTTGGTGGTGTCAGGCGGCGGTGTTGGCGAGTGGTGGTGTCAGGTGTAGGGTGCGGCGACGTCGGGGGTAGGGGTGTAGGGTGCGGCGACGTAGGGGTTAGGGGTGCGGCGATTGGTGGGGGGGGTAGGGTTTAGGTTTTCTGATTTTGGGATTTTTGTTTTTTTTGGGTTTTGGGTTTTTTTTGGGGGAATTAAAAGGTTGAAGGGGAAATGGGTCGGGGCGACGGGTCGGGTTTCCGGGCCGACGGGTTGGGCTGCGGGTGAGTTGAGGGGCTGGTGGAAGGTTTGAGAATGGGGTTTTGGGTTTAATAGTTTTGGGTAGAAATTGTTTTGGGTTGGGAAAAGTGGTGTTGGGCCACCGAGTGGGCCGACGGGTTTGGGGTGTTGGGTGGACGAATTAGTTTTGGTGATGGGTGAAAATTGTTTTGGGTTAGGAAATAAAAATGGGTTATGGATTTAAAAATATAAAAGGGGTTTAACATTAAAAATATTATTTTTATTTTTTGTAAAAGATGTGAATTATTTAAAATAACGTAACGATGTGATACGCGGATAATAATAATAATAATAAGATATATGCCCATATATGCCTATATTTAAAAATTGTTTTAAAAGTGGATAAAGTCATAAAAGATGGGACAAAATTGGGTGTCCGCGTTGGAAGCATCTTCAATTCCTGACAATAAGCGGAGATGTTGGAAAAATTATCCAATTTAACGTTAGTAAATTGGTGTTCAAGATAAACGGCTCGAGAAAATTTGTTATCCTGAAATATCCTTTGTAGACGTTCCCATTCGTGTTGAGCCATATAATTCGGCTTCAATATGGTATGTAAAAAATCGTTGGATATAGTGCAATATATCCATTAAAGTAAAATAGCATCCAAACGGGACCATAGCTTTTTGTTCGTCAAATTGGCGTCCGATGACGACTCGGAAGGTATGGTATGGTCGATCACCTCATATGAGCGACAATGAATTCTGAACAATTCCGCCCAAGAGGTATATTGCCCTTTTTCCATTTCAAGGGTTAGAGAGATAAAGTTCTTGACGTTATTAACGGCAAGAGCGGGATGAAAAGTTTATTTTTCGGTCATAGGTTCCACAAGAAATCAAATTAGAGAAGAAAAGAAGAAGTGTTTGAAGTGTGGGATGTGATAAACCCTTAGGGTTTCAGAAAGTGTAAGCCGATGAGGGGGAAGTGTTAGAAGTCGTCTAGGGTTTGGTTTGTTTAAGGAGTGGTTTAGGGTTTTCTTTGGGAGGGTGGCCGAAAACAATTAGGAGAAAGAGAGAATTTGGTTTTAGGAGGAAGTAGAAATTAGGGCAAAAGATCTTTGGCTCTTGATACCATGTAAGAATTGAATCTCTTGATTAATTCTATTCCAATAGTACAATATATATACAATCATAATATGCTTGTCAAAAGGAAGACTAATCTATATTATCTAAAATATAATATGTTAATTATAATCATCCTAATTACAATATATTACAATAATGAATTGGAGGTACTTATGGGATTTGTCCCATAATTACTCTAACAATTATCTTATCATACCAATTTCTTTTTCCATTTTATTATTTGAAATCTTTATCGGGTATAATAATAATAAGTTTTTTCTGTAATCAAAATGCCACGCAAAATCTTCTTTTTGAGGAATCCTAAAATACTAAATTATTAAAAAATTAAATTTAAGAAAGTAGTATATATATATTCAAGCTAGGTTTTGTCAAAGCCAAGTTTGTCAATCTCAAACTTTCTACAATTAAAAATTCAGGGATTAGTTCAAGGTCGAAAGAGTCTTGGATCCATTTAAGCTTTAACCCATGGCATTTAGGAGTCCAGGTTCTGAGTCACAGAAAGACATTAAAGAGTGAGTTTCTATTTTCCATGATACCTTTTCTTTCTTTTTTCCCTTCATTTATGTTGGTTGTCTTTAATTTTGTGAGGCTTATAAATTGCTTTTGTTTTTGCTTGTCAACTATAGGAGAGAAAATGACATGCTTCACTTAGAAAATGTAAAATTCTCGTAAGAAAATTCGATTATTTGGGAAAGGCTCAAGCATGTTATTTGCTAATTCTATCACTGATTGACATTCAAAATAAAATAAGTTAAAATTGAGTCAACAATAATTTACAATTAAACTTCCAATTCAAAAAAACACAACTTCCCTAACATTTACAATCAAAAGTGAACAAGTTAAAACTTAGTCAACAAGCACTTCCAATTAGCCATGCACATCAAGTTGGTCGGTTTCTCCAACCGTACTTCGACGACTTGTACCACCACTTCTACCACCCCTACACCACCACCTCTAGTGATTCTACCACTACTTTTACCTCCCCTATACCACCCGAATTATCTCCATTCACATTTGCTCCACCCGCATTAGTTTCAGTTCTCCCCCTCCCTCGTCTACGACTTGTACTCCTTCTACCACCATTATGATCACCATCAGCATCAGTTCTTGTGCGGCCTCGTCCACCTCCTCACCTAAATTTGTTTTCACATCTTCTTCTATATCTATTAGTCAGTGGCCTTCCTCGTGGACGAACCTCTCTAGGGTTTCTTATAAATGTTTCATCATCCTCATCTGAGTCATCATCACCTCCAACGTTTGGCACAACTATATCATCATCCCAATCTAAATATGCAGCCAATCTTTGTTTCATTACATTTTTAAAGTCGTGACACTGCACATCATCGTCCAATGCAACATCACATATCTTGTCAAACCATTTCTTTAGCTTATTGTATTTTATGAACTCATCTGTCATTGTTGGGTAACCTCAAGGAAAGAATTTCTTCAAGTAGGGACGAGGGAGTCTCTGAATCCTCTTGTGTGTCATCACTTTTAGTATATGCAGCACACAATTCCAGCAGATTCAAATTTTTTGCAATTACAATCCAAATATGGGCCACTTGGTCTATATTCCACCATGTACACAAATTGATTCCCATAGAAATCATTCCTAATTGAAAATTTTGTGATGTTGTACTTCTCCGGACCATCCACTACTTCAGCATCTTGAGGAATGCTCAATTCACAATGAAACAACCTTTGCACATACACCGTAAAAAGATCATATATTGTACGAGTATAATGAGTTTGTAGCTGATAGTCCCACTCGAATCCAGAGAAAACTAATGCTACTGTATATCTAGACGTAAACTCAGCTTGTAACTCTTTATCGTACTTGGCTCTCACGGCTATCTCGTACTGCTCAACAAACTGCTTCAGGATGCTTTGACCATTCATATAGCCATCAAAAAATGCATACATTTCCTTACACCTTTGTGTGGACAAGATACCAGCCAAAAGTAGTGCTTAAGGTATATAGTAATCCATTTTTCCTTCTCCGAATACAAATTTGAGAACCAATTCCTATTTTCTAAGCCATATTTTTCAATAAATTCACCCTATTTTCTCTCAAATTCATCGATAGTAATAGAATCAAGGACTATGGATTTAGATTCAATCTTGGCAATTTTGTGGTCACGGATGCGCTTTAGCCTAAAAGGCAACTTTTTGAATATGTGCCAGATACAATACTTGTAAATTGTGTCTGGCATCACCACTCTAATAGGTGTCTTAATGCTCTCACATTGGTCTGTCAAAATAGCGGTCGGTTTAACTTTGTCCATGGCTTTAAGCCAAGTAGAGAAGATAAACTTGTAAGTAGCAGTATCCTCATTAGTAATGAGAGCACATCCCAATATGGACTAGCGGTGCTGATTCACACCAACAAATGAAGCAAATGGCATGCACCATTGATTCACAAGGTAAGTCGTATCGAAACATACTACATCATGAAACTCACAATACGCATACTTACACTATGTATAAACCCATACGACATTCCAGAGCCTGCCAACATTATCTGGGTCAGCTGAGTAGTAAAACTCGTTGTCCTTAATTTGCATTTCACTAAAAAACCTACTTATTGCTTTGCCATCAGTGGACAGTGTTCTCAGCCTCCTCTGTTACAGAATGCAATTTCTGCAGTCCTTTGGCGTACATCTCATATTTTCAGGTCCCTTGAACTTCTAAAAGTCTTATGCTCTTAGAAGATCTTAAGCATATGATGTCATGAGCTATAAGATGCCTCTTCAAAGATCTGCGCACTTCCTTGTACGAAGTCATAAAGTGAGATAATCTAACATCCAAATCATGGTTATGCTCTCGAGTCACCTTAGAGACACGCCATGAACCGTCATGCAACAAAATAACATTAACCTTAACTTTACAGTCAACCCTTTTGCTCTTTTGCTCTGTCTCCTTTTTTCAGATTTCCTGCCCTTATCACAACCAAACGCGACATACCTGACTCTATCAACACCTTTTTTGTTAGATGTCTGCCGTGTTCTTTGTAAAATGCAAACAAGGATTCTTTACGGTTGAATATCATTCCTTCAGTAGGACCTTGTAAAAGTTCTTGATGAGTAAAGTTCTCTTCATTCATTCCATCTTCATCATCTTCTCCCCCTGATCCTCATATTCTTTTTGATCCGACCCTTGATCCGATCTATTTAACTCGTCATCTTCCTTTCCTTGATCGGGCATGTTTATCTCTTCTTCTATCTCCGTAAGAGACAACATGTTTAGCTCTTCGTCCTTGCTGTCTAAATATGTGTCTAAACTGCCATTAAAACTAGTATGTGAATATTCATCATCTCCACCATCATTAACGAGCAAGATGGCATTCCCTTCAATCCCAAAAACATCATTCAAAGATTTTGATTATTCGGTTATCGGCATTTTCATTGTTTTGGTCCATTTTAGTTTTGTAAAAATTGACAGCAGTTGTAAAAAAGGAATGGAAGTGGTTTAAGAATAAAAAAAGGAAGCATGCAACAGTTCTGAAAAAATTAGGGCTTGAAGAGCAGGTAGCTATTGTATAAAAAAATAGGGCTTGGTGATTGTTTATCACTAATTTATATGGTATAAATTGGTTAAGTATAAGTTGGTATATAAAATATGTAGATCGTATATATTACGTATACCATACAGATATATAGACCGTATAGAATATGTAGGTGTATTAGTCGTATTTAGCCGTTCTAGGTGTTGGAAACAAGCTTAATGTCTTAAGTGTGCATTATATCATGATTAATATTTGTTGGAGGGAAATTTTTGAGGGAAAATCATTGGTTTGGAGCCCATTCTCAATTAAGCGTAACGGTTGTGCCAAATAGCAGCACTCAATTAAAATTGTATGCCATATAAATGTAGTGATTTGTATTTATTTATTTTTTTGCAGATCGAGGCTGCATGGTCAAATGTCATCAATCATCATTTGAAGAGGGACGATGATAACAACCATTCTTTTTCTTTTTATTGAGAATTCATGTCATGAGATCATAGTTTTGAGTCAACGGGGAGAGATTATATAATAATTCAATAAAAAATCTTGAGACGCTTTAGTATAATAATTATCATTTTTTCCTTTTTCGCGTCCCTTATTTGATTTATTTGCATTCACGATGCTATCGGAAAAAGAATGCATGTTATTGTTCCCTTTTCAAACATTTGTTGTTACTATTGTTTTACATTATTTGCAATATTTCTTTTTTGATATTTTTTTTCCAGCAAATTATGCATTTTATTCATCTTCTTCGCATAAGTCACACTTTGATCTTTGTATTTGAGGGAATGTAACATCATTTCCCTAATCCCTTTTGAGATGAAGTAAATGCATAGCCTATGTGGCTTAAAGTTCCTATACAAAAGTAGAGGACTAATGAAAAATTTCTTATGTACTCATGGAGGGTCATGTTTGATGTTGTTCCTTGTCTTCTTTGATGTACGAAATGCTGGCATGCTCCATCTGTCTAGAGTTATTAGACCTTTAACTTGGTTAGGGAGATCATCATATCAATAGTAAATTTGATTGTTAGGACTGTCGTGGCTTAGGGAAGCTAATTTATCAGCAACTTTATTCCCTTCCCGAAAGCAATGTTAAAAAGGGCAGTCCGGTGCACTAAGCTCCCGCTATGCGTGGGTCCTGAAAGCATTGTTGCATAATAAAATAAGTCTGCTCTGTATACTTTCTCAGTTCCTCCACTTGATCATCCTCAATGGTATGAAACTAACTTTATTGACACAATCTACCAAAATCTTTGAGTCACTCTCTGCTATGATGTACTTATAGTCATTACTGTTGCACCATTGTACTCCAAACAGTAAGGCAGCAGCTTCAGCCCAGTTACTAGTTTCTTGCCCCAGACTGAGAGTGTAAGCACATACCAGGTAACCTTCATTATCTCTGATAACACCACCCCCTCCACATATGCCCTCTTTACAACTCTCATCTGAGTTAATTTTTACAAAGTTGATAGAACGTTTGAGCTATTTTACCACAAAAGTGATCTTACAGTTAAAATTGATCTCCATAACTTGAATGATGTTGCTCCAGTCAGGGCTTGGTATGATCTGCCTGAAATGTCCTTGTTCAAGTTGAGCAATGATAAAAGCTATATTGTCCAAGGATCTTCTTATATTTGGTCTCTCCTTGCCATATTTTGCTCCACATCTGGTTCTCCATATCTCCCAAGTAGTGATAGCAGGTATTATTCTTCCAATCATAGCTTGAACAGGATTCTTAAATTTCTACTGCCACCAGGTGATAATCAAAAGTCTGAAAGACTTGTTTCTGAAAGGAATTCCTACTGGACCACATATAAAACTCCAAAGTTCTGTTGCAAATTGCCCAACATAGAATAAGTGATCCAGTTCTTCATTTTGTGGAATACTGCAACAGATGCACTTTGATGGAATATTAATTTCTATTCTTGCAATTCTGGCATCAACAGATAACTCTATCCCTTAAAATTCTCCAAATCATGAAATTCATCTTGAAAGGAACTTTCTTTTGTCATTTCATTGTGTCTATCCAACTCTTGTCTCTTTTATTTCTTAGTAATTGCCAAGCAGATAACACTGAGATCTTTCCATTCTCTTCAGCAGTCTAAATAGGTTTGTCTATTTTATTTGCATCCAATGTAACTTGCATGCTGTTTATGACTTGAATGACATCTCTAGGGAGCAATAAATCCCAGCCTCCCCATCTCCATTGCCCATTGATCAATACTTCAGAGATTTTTAGATTAGGCTTCCTTTCCTCAGGCAGATAGTTAACTAAAGCCCCAAGATTAGTCCAGTTATATACCAAATAGCAATGTCACCTTTTCCTATCCTCCATTAAATTTTTTTGTCCATATTTCTCTTGATCTTACATATTGCATTTCAAGACTGAGAATTTCCTGAATATCACTTTTTTACTACTGGATGGATCCTTTGGCAGTATTTGGTCATAAGGAAATCCTTTCATAATGATTGACCAGTCCCCAGGTTCCACCATTGTATTGTGGTGAAAGCTCTACAAGTGTCATGCAACTTCCTGAATTTCTCTCCTTCTTCTTCATGTGGATAACACATATTATTCCAAGTTGACCAGTGGTAATTATTTCTTTCCTCCGATCCTCCCCAGAAGAACTTGTTAAACATCTTTTTCATTTGGTCTAGGACACCTTTAGGATGATGAACTGCTGCAAGCATATGAGAAGGTAACTCTAATAAGACATGTCTTATAAGGACTGCCTTCCCACCACTTGATAGATATTTAGTGTGCCAACCAAATGTTTTGTTCAAGACTTTACTCATCATCTCTGAGAAGATTGCTGCATTTTTCCTTCCTGTATATAGAGGACATCCCAAGTATTTAATTGGGAAGTTCATTCCTGTTATCAGCTCCACTCTATTAACAGCTCCTTGACCTTCATCATTTGCAAGAGAAACTGAGGACTTTTGTTTGTTGATCAGCTGTCCAGATACTTTTTCATACTCCTAAAGAGCTTCCATCATCAGTACAAGAGATTTCCTGCATCCACTGAAAAATAAGATAATGTCATCAGCAAATGCTAAATGATTAATCTTAGGTCCCTTTTTGTTTATATGAAAACCTTTAAATTCAACATTTTTATTTAGTTCATTTAACTTTTTAGAAAGAAATTATGCACAAATAACAAAATGAGATTGGGATGTAGGGTCTCCCTGTCTTAGTCCTCTTTCTGACTTGAAGAAATGAGTCTGGTGCCATTGACAATTAAATATCATATCAATCCACATCTAATTGAAACCCATTTTCCTAATTAGAAAACACAGATAAGGCCAAGACACCCTGTCATAGGCTTTAGCCATGTCTAATTTCAAAACCACATTTCCTTTCTCCTCAGCTTTCCCAATATCTTGAATAATCTCTTGAGCCAACAAGATAGTCTCTGTAAGATGTTCCTTTGATAAATCCACTCTGATTACCACTTATTAATGTAAAGCAGAATGTTGTTGAGTCTGGTACTAAGCACTTTGGCAAAAATCTTACTAATGACATTGCATAAGCTTATTGGTCAAATATCTGAAAAATGCTGAGGTGATGCAATTTTAGACAGCATTACAATGCAAGTATGAGTAAGCCACTTACGAAGAGCAGCTCCACAGAAAAGGGAAATCATAGCTTGAGTTACTTCACGAGCTACAATAGACCAGCAACTTTGAAAGAATTTTGCTGAGAATCCATACGGACCTGATGCACTATCCGGATCCATGCTAAAAACACAGTTCTTGATTTCTTCCTCGGTAGGAATCTCTGTTAAACTTTCATTGGTTTCAGCTGATATGACAGGAGTAACAATATTCAGCTCAGAGAAGTCATTGAAAACTGGGACTTGGCATAAAACACTATGGAAATATCTGACTGCAGCTTCTGCAACCTTTTGTGTACCCTTGACCCATTGATGATGCTCATCTTGAATTTTGTTAATGCATAATTTCCTCCTTCTGTCTTTGATAACTTTGTGAAAATAAGTATTGTTGGTATCCCCATCCTTCAGCCAATTCACTCTTGCCTTTTGCTTTAAGATAGATTTCTGAGTTTTGAGATATTGCACATAACCAGCTTTAGCTCTACTAAGATTGGTTCTATTAATCTCATTGTTGTCTTCCAAAAGTTTTTGTTCCAGGGAGATAATATCATTTTCTAGTTTCTTGGAATCATCATGAATGTTACCCAAGATTTCCCTTGACCAACCACTGAGTCTAGTAGTTGTTCTCTTAAGTTTTTGATGAAGAATTCACATTGGAGATCCTTGGCAATCTTCTTCCCACACCTTCTTGACAGTATCCAGAAACAATTCAAGTTCAGTCCAAATATTAAGGAACTTAAAGTATTTTACATGAGACTCTTCAGTAGCACTAAATTGAATTAGTAAGAACATATGATCAGAGCATGCTCTTTCCAGATGAGTCACTGTGTAGAATCCATATTGCTCAAACCATTCGGCATTATACAAGAACCTGTCTAGCCTCTTCCAAATTGTGTTTGCGGTTCCTCTATTGTTGCACCAGGTGAATGGATTGCCAGAGAATCCAGCATCTTGTACTCCACATATTTTCATGCAGTGTATAAAATCAAAGCTCCTCTCCATTCTATGTGGAGAGCCACCTTCTTTCTCATCAGCTGCTGCAATGACATTAAAATCTCACATGCTACACCAAGGCCCATTAATATTCTGAGATAAACTACTAAAATCTTTCCATTGTTGGTTCCTGAGCAAGGATCTACATTTTTCATACACAATGGTGATATGGAAAACATCTCCATTGCCAAATTGAGAAACTTTACAAGTAACTTGCTGTTCGGTGTCACTAATAACATTCATGTCATTGGTCCAAATTAATCAAATTTTTTTGTTGATATTCGAATAACAACCTTGCATACCCTCTAGGTCCTCCATTTCAGTGTTCTTCTCATCCTCCTCTTTTGAATCAATTTCATAATGTTTATAATCATCCTCTTCATTAGTATACCCAGGAGGTTCTGTTCTTGGTTCCAAGACCATAGCTGAGTTGCTTGATTGCTCCTCTACTTGTTTACTTAAGTTCTCAGGAGAATTTGTAACTTTTAGTATTGGATTCCATTTTGTTTATTGCCTTGCCACTTCTCAAAATAGTACTAGTACTGTCATCAATAGGGTCTGGAGGTCTTCCCATATCAGCAGCCTCTCCCATCTCCACATTAAAAGCTTCAACTGCCCTGATAGGTGAAATAACATTTATTATTGTGCCCTTTTCACCCACCCTATTCAACACCTCCAAGCTCTTAGTATCCATCTCTTGATTTTTCTGATTCTCAAAAGGTGGAGGAGTCTTCTCCACAAAACTACCTGACCTCCTGTGCCTTTTCAATTTCCTAGCACCAGGTTGTCAAGATGGATCTTTGAACAATTCACCTTTTCCATTAACTTGCCCTTTATCCTCACTACTCTCAATAGCAGAGAATTAAAAATACTTTGGCCTTCTCTTTTGTTGTCCTTATTCTTGTTGTTGTTCTCTGATGTACCCTTGATATTGTTCCCTTTAGTCTGAGTTGTGGTCACCTTAATCTGTTGAGCACCTTTCTTTTGTTCCTTGTTCCCTCCATTGTTGATATTATTGTTGTTCTGAAAATTGGATTTGCCCCTATTTTTCCCATTGCCTTTTGTAACTGTAGTCCATCCCTCCTGAGATCCAAACACTTCCACTTCCATCAAGTTTGTAGTCTTAGGAGTTTCAGTGTTTCTTATGTTACTCTTAGTGTTGTCTTCTTTAGCTTTATCTTTCTGCATATTTGTACCATTTGCCTTGGGAACTTCATTGTTCTTGTTACTAGCTTTTCCTTTGAAAGTACCAGACCCTTTCCCATTCTTGTTCCCATAACTTGCCTCCTTCCTCAGTTCAGGGTGCAAAATTCTGCAGTTGTCATCTCCATGCCCTTGAACTTTGCAAGTATTATAATATTCTGGTGTCTCATACTCCACAGCTTGAACAATTGTTTCCAAACTCCCATCCTCATTCCTGACCTCTATAAACACCTCATTTACCAAAGGTTTGGTAATGTCAATCTTTACCTTAATCTTAGTCGTTATTGGCCTAGATTTAGACAAGGTAGGTTTGTCAGTGATAATAGGAATTACTATTCGATCAACAATTCTACAAAGAGCATCCTATTCGAAGAAATGCCATTTCAAGTCTAGTAAGTTAATCCAAACAGGTGCCAATGTTGTTTTTGCTTCAGGTCTGAATTTAGTCGACCATTTTTGCAGTATCATTTGAACCCCACATATAATTAGAAAATGAAAGTATTCCTAGAGACAATCTTTATTATAACAAATGTACTTTATACACATTCGTATTATGATTAATGGAGATTAATATTTTGGCATTTGCAATTATTGAATTATTAATTGATTGTTTATAATATTTTATAATATGTCTCCCTGGAGGTTACGCTGTTATTAATAATGTGAAATATTAATATTATAACGTAACTCTTAAAATAGCCTCGACTAATGATCATCGAGTTGTAGGAGGAGTCATTATAGTGGATAAATGTTATTGAAGGAGGAGAAAGAAGACAAGGAAGAACAAAGAAAGAGAAGAGGGTCTTCTCGGCCAAAGGGTGGTGGCCGCCGGTGTGAGAGATCCGTGAGGGGGGGAGGGGCGACGGAAATTTTAGAGAAGACCTAGGGTTTTGGCTCTTGATACAGTGTAAGATTGTAATAATCTCCCCTTGGGGAGTCTTCTCATTATTACAAAATATATATAGTGTGTATAAGGGTGAAATCTTAATACAGTAAGAATCATAATATACCATAAATATACAATATTCATAATTACACAATATATGGAGAATATTCGCTAATACTAATCATTTGAAGTCGACCACAATAATATCCATTTGTTTTTGTTGGAAATTAGCCTTTGTCGGGGAGATGCGTCCACCCATCTTTGATGAATTAAACACTAGTGTTCAGTATGTTGGAGACCTTGTCTCTTTACACATGCATGATCTACGAAGTGAGTAGATGACCGTAGGGCCAAGAATCGTCTAATTCCGTTGAGAAATGAAAGAGATATTGGTCCGCGAAGTAAGGTGTTTAAGGCATGGAAATGTGGTGTGGGACAAATCTACCACATCGGTGGGAATAGGAAGAATTGCTCTCTATATATGTCTCAAATTGGTAAAGGGTTTGGGACCCCAAGGGGTATCCCATGTGTTTAAAGGAGGGAAGACCTAGATGTGCTTGGGTTCAAGGCTAAGCCCACACGCGCGCCGCCGCCGCCCACCCGTCCGGTTCCGGTTCCGAGTTCCGGGCTCCGGGCTCCGGGCTCCGGGGTTCACGGGTTCACGGGTTCACGGGCCGTGGGCCGTGGGCCGTTCTGATATTATCTTTTTGGACAAAAGAACTCTGCCAAATGTACAGTTTGATCCCTAAAGTTTCATATGTACAGTTTGGACTTTGGACCAGAATTCTTTCATATGTACAGTTTGGTCCCTGAAGTTTCAATATTTACAGTTTGGTCCCCAGAGTTTCTGGGAAGGTGACGGAAGGCAGGAAGCCTACCGTTGGGACTGTTTTTTGAGGCATTAATCAGCCATTACTTGGCTTATTAACTCCTCCATTAACAGCCCATTACTTGGCCATTAACAACCTTAAATCAGCCTACTTGATGGCCATTTACTGCCTTTACTTGGCTGTTTTAATGGCCTCCTAATGGCCATTAACAACCATGTTTTGGGCAGTTGTACAGCCCCTTCTCCTTGCTATATATTGAGCCTTCTTTGGCTCAATTCAGGAGCAGAAAATAGACGAAAAACAGGCCACAAAACAGACGAAAAAGACACAGAAAAGCGACGATCGAAATTCAAGCACAAAAAACGAGTGAGAAAATAGTGAAAAACGGTGGTCGAAATTCAGCAAAAATCAGTGCAATTTTCGACTGAAAACCAGTGACCAAACCCTCACGTATACACAAGATATACACTACGAGAGACACACTATATACACAGAGACAAAAGAGAAGAGTAGAGAGAAACTCTTCCTTCCTATTCCATATCTTGACAAGTCGAGTCATATTTGTTTTCTTCGACGGGCTCAACCTATTGGCTTTGTAGTGTTGAGATTAAAGTGTTGTTTTATCTTGGGAGACTATTGCCCGCTAACGTAAAAGCATATATACGGGGCAATCTTGTCTTAAGGATAGAGGGCTATCCTCGATTCAACACACAACGTTGTAACCTTCCAGATTTAGTTGTTTCTTGATTTCAGGATATCAAGATTCAAGACACAACATACTTGCGGCAGTTCTCAAAGTTGGCTTTGCAAGGTGATCAAGATTCAAGACACAACGCACTTGCGGCAGTTTTGAAGTTTGACCATTTATTTATCCTTTTGAACATTTGTAATAGTTATTTACATCCCGTACTGCTTTATAAAGTACGATAGAGAACCAACAACTTAAGACAAGATTGCCCCGTATTACTATTAGTGTTCGAAAGATGTCGGTCAAAAGTTGTGTGACCAAATCTGGATATTGCAATGGTTTTCTGGTAGAAGAGAGTGATGATGATGAACGTGTTCATGGTGTCACCGCTACCAAGACTGGTGGGAACAAGCGCTCTCGAGAGCCTGAGGATGTCAACTGGGACAAGAGGAGAAGACTGAAGATGTACTTCTATCTTGCAGCAGAAGGCTTGTATCTATCCCAGACAAAAGATCCGAATAATGGTAAGAAGGAACTGGACACTCAGTTTGATGAAGTGACTGGAGTGAGCCAGAATCCGAAATTGGGATAAGTAGTTTTTCTTACTTGTCAAGAATAAAGATTAAATAATGTCTGATTAAAAATGGATTAAAGTAAGGAGGAATATGAAAATAATTTATATTCCTTACGCTTTAAAATCAGAAGTTTAATCTTATCTTCTTTCCCGTTTAAAGATTGGATTGTAAACGACTTAAAAAGATCCGTTCTTTTAAGTGTAATTGTTAAAGTGTGTAAAGTATGTTCGCACATACGATGGAGAAAGATCCACTAACTGTGCGAAAACTATTACCACTTTTAAGTAAGCGCCAAGAATTATCACGGGCACCAATCTTAACGGAAGGAGTCTAAAAGCTAAAGACGTTAAACCTGTCATACTTGGCAGAAGATCCTTCATAGGATGATATTGGACACTCAGTCATAAAAAGCCTCCGGGCGACTGGAGTGGGCCAAAATTCCTTTGATATGATGATATTGGACACTCAGTCATACAAAGCCTCCGGGCGACTGAAGTGGGGCCAGAATTCATTTCATAGGAAAAGTAATGGACACCTAGTAAGGTGGGCCGAGTTTCCGGGTCTTAAATGATCCGAAGGCCTAAAGAAAGGTGAAAAAGAAATTGGACACTCGTACCGCAAAGCAACCGGAGTGGGCGGAGTATCTAGATCATATATGATCCGGTTACGCCCACAACCACGGGCAAGAGGTTGTTCATGTGAAGCAACGCCACCTCTAAAATCAAAGGGGCTGGAGAGGTTGTCCTCAATAGAACTTCAAGGAATGGGATCACTCTAAAAAGAGGTGATACATGTTCCTAACTTGGTTTAAGGGACGCTGTTGGTCAAGTTTGGTTTGAAACTACTCCAACAGTCCGTAATAACTAAGAATGGTACGGGATGTCCGTAGCCAAATGAATGATATATTTGTAATCCGTGCATCTATTCCATCATAGATTAAGACACGTTAAATAGCAAGTCATTCAAAATCTAACGATGTTGAGATTGTTGCCTTCGTCGACATAAACCCTCAAAATGAATGTGAGGTAGATGAAGAGGCAAAATCACCTTTCCAAATTCCGTCAAGGGAATAGCGAAAGAAGCACCGCTCCTCTAGAACTTAGTCACACCTACTTGGGTGATTTGAAGTTTATACAAAATAGAGGGGGAGACTAGTACGTTGTGATCTTCATTAATGATGGTACAACGTATGGAATCCTTTGTTTGTTGAAAAGCAAAGATGAAGTTGTAGAAGCGGATAAGCGCTACAAAGCGAAGTTGAAAATCAACTAAGCCTACGGATTGAGAAATTCGTAGTGATAGAGGAGAATGTGAAGCATCGTTCATTAAACGAATGTTCATTTCTCACCTCGGTCCAACGGTGTTAGCCAAAGTCGTACGCCCAATTTATGTGGGGTTGCTTGGTAAAAGTTGGAATAATGAAACAGTCAAGTTGTACCTAAGATCGTAGATTGCATATCCACCGGATCCGCAAATAACGATAGTGATGATCGCCTCTTGGCGTCAAAGAATACCGAATTCTTTGAAGATCGCTTTCCTTGAAAAAGGAAAAAGTGAGTAATTGCTCAAGGTTAACAAGAACCCGCGAGGGCTCGTCGTCCGGAGCGGACGTTCCGTATCTACGAGGACTCGAAAGTTCTTGGCTATCCGGAACTTAATATTCCGGATCCGCAGAACTCGGGGATTCTAGATGTTGAACCGAGAAGGAGCAAAGAGGGGACAAAGACTTGTTCCATACTTTCTAGCTTGTATGGTTGAGAACGAACCATGGACAATTAATAAATAATTGTCATCTCCAAAAGCGCCGCTTTGGAAAGAAGCTACAAAGAGAGAAATAGACTCTATCATATAGAACCATACTTGCGTAATGGTTGATCTTCCTCCGGGAAAAGAACCTTTGGGTTGTAAGATGTGCTCCCTCGTGAGTAGCTTCACATCCGGGGCCATTGCGGTCTTGCGTGGCATGAATGTTGAATTAGCCTTCCCAACCGTAGAGTTGGAAGAAGAGAATCGACTTGGTTTGCCGGATTTGTTGGGCTTCTTCCCGAACTTTCATCTTGGTCCCGAAATGTTTACATTTTGGTCCGAAAGTTTCGGATAAAACGGGAACAATGAATCGACCACGAAACATTGACTCGAAGTTAGAATGCCAACGGTTGGAGAATCAACGAGTCTAAAAGTAAAAGTCATATTGAAACAAAGTCTCGATATGAAAGATATGGGTATCACAGATGACATCTTTGGAATTGGATTTCTAAGACATCTAACGGATCGGTCGATAGTTGACGATCTCGTTGAAGCCACCAATGGATATGAATCATAGAAGCTGATTGGAATCATGGTGCACCCATAGACAAGGAGCGATATGCTCGGGTCACGTGTAGTTCAATGTATTGTACACACTACAACCGACCTAGTATCGTCTTCCAAAGCGGATCGGTTGAACTAAGGTTCAGCGATGATTTCAATACATGATCAATAGAAAGGCGTTAAGTCGGATATGACGATATCGAATTATTCACTTATCTACGGATTATAGTATTCGGATGTCCGGCGGTTACGAGAGAACACCGTGATGCAAGCTGGACATCGATATGAAGAACACCAAAGCCACAAGTAAATGTGTATGGTGGTTCTTGGAAAATCCTCTAAGCAAACTTGCATCGGCCGATTCATGATGGAATCGGGGTTTATCGCTTTATACAAAGCATGAAAGAAGTTGAGTAACTTCACGACTTTTTAGAGGACGTCCCTTATTGGGAGAAACCGTGCCTTCGGCGGTTATACACGCGTGGCTAGCCGGTCGGCTTCGGGAAGGACACGGATGACGGCGTCGGACATATCTTTTAGGATCCGTCGGAGACATAAGACCGTATGGCGGTTGATCATCACGGGTGTCACATCCTTGTTTACTAACTAAGGGACTACCCGGAGATCAAGTGTTCTCGCACTGTCTAGGGGAATTGGCTTAAAACCCAAACAATAAGAACCTTTGCGGTGGAAACCCAACCATACTGATTGGAGATCCCAAGAATGTGGTTCAATGGGAAAACTAAGCGGCAAGAGGTTCAGTTGAGCGCTTCGGTGGAAGCAAGAGCACCTCGGATGATGATTTCTGTACGGAAACATGAATCCAAAGTTGTTCCCGCGATAGACATTAAAGTGCTGCCTGCATGGTGGATAAAGGTTAAGCTTCCAAACTTTTTAAAAGATCCTCAAACGGTTGAGGTTAAAGTTGTGGAACTTTTAATGATTCCTAACACTTGTGAAGTGGGGTATAGCAGGATACCTTGTAGGAGATCACCTATTTAAGTGCGAGGATGGCCGACTCAAATGAACGCACTTAAGAATCCAAGTGTGTCCATGGCCACAACGGACAGAAACGTAAGAAGGAAAATGAATAAGAAGAGTTATTGTGTTGATATCGTTGTCTTGGCTTACACTAAACACGACGGTTCAAGGAATCACGTTCACCGCGCGAGTAAGTAAGTCCGATGGTATTCAACTAGGGAAGGTTCAAAGCGTAAGCTACCTCTCCCGATGCAATATCTTTTTGAAAGATTGCTTTGAAATGTAGGCACCTTGTGCGTGCGCCACAATCTCTCTTTCATAGAGGGGATTGTTGGAAATTAGCCTTTGTCGGGGAGATGCGTCCACCCATCTTTGATGAATTAAACACTAGTGTTCCGTATGTTGGAGACCTTGTCTCTTTACACATGCATGATCTACGAAGTGAGTAGATGACCGTAGGGCCAAGAATCGTCTAATTCCGTTGAGAAATGAAAGAGATATTGGTCCGCGAAGTAAGGTGTTTAAGGCATGGAAATGTGGTGTGGGACAAATCTACCACATCGGTGGGAATAGGAAGAATTGCTCTCTATATATGTCTCAAATTGGTAAAGGGTTTGGGACCCCAAGGGGTATCCCATGTGTTTAAAGGAGGAAGACCTAGATGTGCTTGGGTTCAACGCTAAGCCCACACGCGCGCCGCCGCCGCCCGCCCGTCCCGTCCGGTTCCGGTTCCGGGCTCCGGGCTCCGGGCTCCGGGCTCTCGGGTTCACGGGTTCACGGGTTCACGGGCCGCGGGCCGCGGGCCGTGGGCTGTGGGCTGTGGGCCTTTCTAATATTATCTTTTTGGACCAAAGAACTCTGCCAAATGTACAGTTTGATCCCTAAAGTTTCATATGTACAGTTTGGACTTTGGACCAGAATTCTTTCATATGTACGGTTTGGTCCACGAAGTTTCAATATTTACAGTTTGGTCCCCGAGTTTCGGGAAGGTGACGGAAGGCGGGAAGCCTACCGTTTGGACGTTTTTTGAGGCATTAATCGGCCATTACTTGGCCGATTAACTCCTCCATTAATGTGACCCATTACTTGGCCATCGACCATTACTTGGTCGATTAACTCCTCCATTAACGACCCATTACTTGGCCATTAACAACCTTAAATCGCCTACTTGATGACCATTTATCGCCTTTACTTGGTTGTTTTAATGGCCTCTAATGGCCATTAATGACCATGTTTTGGGCGGTTGTACGACCCCTTCTCCTTGCTATATATTGAGCCTTCTTTGGCTCAATTCAGAGCAGAAAATAGACGAAAAACAGGCAACAAAACGGACGAAAAAGACACGAGAAAAGTGATCGAAATTCAAGCACAAAAAACGAGTGAGAAAATAGCCGAAAAACGGATCGAAATTCGGCGAAAATCGGTGCAATTTTCGACCGAAAACCGGTGACCAAACCCTCACGTATACACAAGATATACACTACGAGAGACACACTATATACACAGAGACAAAAGAGAAGAGTAGAGAGAAACTCTTCCTTCCTATTCCATATCTTTGACAAGTCGAGTCATATTTGTTTTCTTCGACAGGCTCAACCTATTGGCTTTGTAGTGTTGAGATTAAAGTGTTGTTTTATCTTGGGAGACTATTGCCCGCTAACGTAAAAGCATATATACGGGGCAATCTTGTCTTAAGGATAGAGGGCTATCCTCGACTCAACACACAACGTTGTAACCTTCCAGATTTAGTTGTTTCTTGATTTCAGGATATCAAGATTCAAGACACAACATACTTGCGGCAGTTCTCAAAGTTGGCTTTGCAAGGTGATCAAGATTCAAGACACAACGCACTTGCGGCAGTTTTGAAGTTTGACCATTTATTTATCCTTTCGAACATTTGTAATAGTTATTTACATCCCGTACTGCTTTATAAAGTACGATAGAGAACCAACAGTTTTCATATCTTCAAATCACCGAATATGTCAGCAGTAATTGTTCTATAACAAGAAAATAAAAATAAATAAAATACGTAAATAAATATAAATAAGTTGATTGCTTAGTTATTTACAATAACCTTTTCTCACATGGAAGCACGTATAGCTCACCTTCTCGAAGAAATTGCACGATTTGCTCTTCAAATGTGCTGGTTTTTTTATTTGTGTCCTTCAACATTGAACTTATGCCCCAAGATTGTTAAGAGATCCGACATAATTTATAAAATATTATGTGATGCAAATATATAAATTTATGTCCAATAAAACATTTATTTGTCTTGAGGGACAAAAATTAAAGACCATCACAAAATGGGGGGGGGGGGGAACGACCCCACCTTCACTTCTAGCGAAGCAGTTGGACAACTATAAGTTTTCTTTCTCCGACTATACAAGCTAATACATGTTTAACCGTTACGATTGTACCTTGTTTGTACAATATTGTACCTTGTTAATTCTTGAATAATGGTGCACATACCGTATTTAATTTTCCATGCTTGACTATGACAACCTTCTATATATTTATTGTTGCTCGTCGTATATTGTGGAAAGTTCTGACGTATAAAATTGAATTTCAAAAATATCCATAAAAAAGCCAAATGGTCTTTCTGTCGTTCAATTAAACACTACTCTAATTATAATTTTTGTATAAAAATTATTCTAATAAAGATTAGAAAGGTTAAATAAAAGAAAAGATAAAGGTGGGACCCCTCACATTGAAAGAATTTACATTTGTTAAGTTAGCCTTTTGAAATCCTATACACGTGTCTCCGGAAATAGATGAACGAATTATTCAAATTTTATGAATAAAAGTATCTTTAAAACATAAGAAAGTACGGTATAAGCAGCATTTGCAATATGTAAAAAAAAAAAAAAAAAGATTAGAGTACTGATATATGATATTAATTATAATACGATATCCATATCAATATCTACACTCGCTACCTATCATTAGATATCTTAACAATTGCACATCAAGTTAAAATAATCTAATTCTAGAGGAGATTAATAAACTATTATTCCAACCTTATCAATTAAATACATTATTTTAGTATATTATGCTAACTATTTCCAAAAGAAAGAAGATAATCAGATAACTTTGGATAATTGATCACAATACAGTATTTTCTCCGTTAACTTTTATTTTATAACTCAAGCACATCTTTAATAATTTACGTGATTTTTAAGAAAACTGTATGCTCACTGACATGGAGTAGACGTATAAAACGTGCTTAAAAACTCTAATATATTTTTCAATGTAGATTTAAAGGACTTATTACTCTCAGAAGCTAAGACAGATTAATGTGTTTATGTTGTGAAAGTGAAAGATGGGCACAAGTTTCTAACAGTCGATCCTTACACTACATACTCATATACCACAATCGTTGTTATTTAACCCTTACGGGTAAGGATTTACTGCAGAACAAATAGGAACCTGCTCTCCAGGTTCAAACTTCAAACTATGAAGTTGAAATTAACTCATCTGGAAAGTTATATCAACTTCGGAAAATTATATCCACTTCAGTCAGTACCAAACTAAGATGTCTGAACACAATTTGCCAAGAAGTACGCTTTGTAATTAAAACAGATTCATACAATGGAAGCACAGAACTTGCAGCAGGAGAAAGAGGTCAGACAGTAATTAGTAAGTAGCTCGCACGCTCACTCACAGAGGTTCACCTTCAGGAACAACCTGGTCTTTAACCCACATGTAAATAGGAATCAAAACATAGTATGTTGCTGCCATGGCCCCCAGAAGGAACCGCAGCATAAAGACCAATGGATTTATAGGTTTCGTCACATCCTCTGCCTTTGGGCCAAGCTGCAATTGTGCATACAACAATGTAAATATAAGAAACTGAAGGAACTTATACCACTTTTTACCAACTGTAGAAAGAAAAAGAGGCGAAGAACGTGCCCTGGAAGCCAGTGGGATAAGATGAGATGCAGAAAAAGCCCAACATCATAACATCCATTCATGATTTACTCCAAAGCTACCAATTAGAACTTGCAATTTCAACATTTGAACATATAGCTATATGTTCAAGGAATGGTATCATGATGTTAGCTAGCTCATCATCCCTCACTCTGAACCCATATCTTATCAAAAGTCTCAAGTACGTGCTTCTGTAGACGTCAGTTAATTGCTAATAGTTAACGTTGCCATGTAACTTTAAGACAATTTAATGTGCTTTGGAATATTTAGTGCCCACATATGTCATGGAGAAACGCACTCATGGTCTTTATCTAGATGTTACAGATTGCTCACTCAAGCAATTATCCCCTCGCCCCTCCGCAAGAACACAATATAACAACAACAACAACTTCACCTCAGTCCCAAACAAGTTGGGGTCGGCTATATAAATCCCCATTTCTTCATTTAAGGGCACTAAATATTCCAAAGCACATAAAAGTTCTATACGAGTCTAAAACCTACCCTGAACTAGTAGCTATCATCTATATGGATCTTTTTCTTCCATTGTACCCTATCTTTAGCTAAGTTTGTATTGATAGCAAGCATTTGCAGGTCTTCTGAGACCACTTCCTCCCATGTAATTTTAGGTCTACCCCATCCATCCCCTTTTAACACCTTCACTTACCATAGTTTCCACCAAAATACAACAGAAAGAAAAAACAAGAAAAAAGATATAATGTTAACAAAGTTATCAGGTCAGAAAAATAAAATGCATTCACCCCTGAATAAGTAATTTCATTTTAGGGCACTGGTGGAGGAACATGAGAAATTACCTGGAGTGGTGAATCGCCAGGTGTAGACTTTACACCAGTCACAGAACATCCCATGATAAGCCCATGTCTGCGAACCCCACGATACCATTTTGGGCCAATCCTCTTCAATTGGACGTCCTTGAATCCTGCCTTCTCAAACCACTCCAAGTATTCTTCCTCCTTAGGGAAGAGCATCCACACATCAGCAAAGAAACGAGACAACCAAAAGGTAGGGTGCACAGGACCGATTAGGCAAGCCTTTCCTCCAGGTTTCAGAACCCTGTATGCCTCTCTGATTCCACGTTGTGGGTCCGGCCAGTACTCAATACTGAGAGGGAAAAGGCGATCAAGAAACTTCATTATGATGAATTCCAGGCAATCAATATAGCTTTTTCAATTGAAGAGTGAAAATATCAACTCATACCAATGAACATTTCTACAGCCATAATTTGATCTTTAGTTGTCGAGAATCCAGATAAATTATCCATGAATTGTGTACCTTGTTGTTTCATATGCATAGAGCTTTCCAACAGTTCACATTACAGATATATCATCCAAAACAGGTCGAGAAGGGGCAGGGAAACACAAATCATGCTTGAAAATGACCATTAGTCCTTTAAGTATCATCTAAGAATCTTGTTCAAGCATTTGGAAATTAAACATACAAGTGTTGTACTTCAGTCCAAATATATGGAGAATCGAAATCAGTGGTACTCACAAAGACTAATGCTACTACTAAGCACTAATGCCATTCTATCATATTAAGCCATTTGACCATGAGAATTATTCACTTTTTTCCGGAATAATTTTTCACTTTATTTCAAAATCAGTATTTGGTTATAAAATTTCCAAATCCAACTTGGAGTTGGATTCCAAATTTGGAAAAGTGCTCCAAACCTGTTTTCCAACTACATCTTCATAAATTCCAAACAAAGTGCTCTCTTCTCTCCTTTGCAAAAAGTATAACCAAACATAACTCCATCTTCATAAATTCCAAATAAAGAGAAACATATTTGGAATCTACGGCCAAACGCCTACTTAAGTTAGTTGTAACGTCCAAAACCCCAAAAGGCAATCTACTACTCCCTTTGTCCCAATTTATGTGACATTCTTTTCTTTTTAGTTAGTTCCAAAAAGAATGATATATTTCTATATTTAGTAACAATTTGACTTAAAACTTCCCATTTTACACTTAATGAGATAGACTTATAATCACATAAATTTCTATGACTTATTTTAGACCACAAGTTTCAAAAGTCTTCCATTTCTCTTAAATTATGTGCCCAGTCAAACACATTTCACATAAATTGGGACGGAGGGAGTATACTATATCATATGCCACTCGAAAACACCTGGGACGGAGGGAGTATACTATATCATATGCCACTCGAAAACACCCTATACGTGATAAAGAATGATTCTAACAATAGAAATTAAGCTAGAAAAAACTAAAAAGGGATCGACAGAAACCTTCCAGAAGATACATATTGATCAGCATAATCAGTTTTGAATGGAAGATCCTAAAAAGGGATTGACATAAACCCAAAAGGCAATCTACTACTCCCTCTGTCACAATTTATGTTGCACACTTTCCATTTTAGTCTTTCCCAAAAAGAATGTCACATTTCTATAATTAGAAACAACTTAACTTTAAAATTTCTCTTTCACCCTTAATGAAATAATCTATAGCCACACAAATGTCTAAGGTTTGTTTTCAAATTTCAACGGTCTTCCTTTCTTTTTTAAAATTTTGTCTCAAACGGTGCCACATAAATTGGGACGGAGGGAGTATAATATATGCCACTCGAAAACGCACTATACGTGATAAAGAATGATTCTAACAATATAAAGTTAAGCTAGAAAACTTAAAAAGGGATCGACATAAACCTTCCAGCGGATACATATCGATCAGCATAATCAGTTTCGAATGGAAGATCCTCAGCATCACCTTCAATAATCTTACATTCTTTCAAAGGCTCTTTTTCCTTGGCCTTAGCAAGCTGATGAGGAGATTGATCAAGAATTGTAACATTCTTAGCATCAACATGTTCAACTATACCCAATGTAGTAAAACCTGTACCACCACCAACATCAACCACAGTTAAATTCCTATCATTAAGATCAGCTGGTTCAAGTGCATCATATCTCATATCTTCAGTCCAATGACCAGGATTAATCACATGATCATACACAATAGATAAGAATCTATAGAACCAAAAAGCTTCTTGTTTGTGTTGTATGAATCTTGGCTTTGAAACTGGTCTAGATGTTGAAAGAATGCACTTTGGAGGTAGAGTTTTGGTTTTATAAGTGGTTCTTGATAAACCCAATTTGGGAAAATGGTTGTTGTTGAGATTTGACCCGGTAATGGTTGACCCATTTGGGGAAATTTTGTTGTAAAGACTGAAACTTTGAGTTCCATAGATGAGTAGTGAATTTGCCATACTTACTTGGGCAAATGCAAGAAATTAAAGTCGTCAAAATCGAAGCTTTGGTAGCTAATGAACCTGTTTTTGCTAAAAAATCAGTGGAGTTTGCTGAGATTTAGAGTGAAGATTACCACTGAGGTTGTGCTAGAAAAAGGGCAAATGTAGTACTAACCTAGTTTTCAATTGATTCAGTGTTGAAGAAATGTGTGTGGGCTTCAGCGACAACGATACACTCTATGTCTCATTCAAACTAGCTTAATAGACAAAATGGAACCGGACAAAGTGGGCAAAAAAACCGGAAAACCAAAAAAATTCAACCGAACCGAAATTCGGTTTTTTTTTTTTAAAAAAAAAACTATTTTTTAAAAAATCGAACCGAATCGGGATTTAGTGATTCAGTTCGGTTTTTTAACTTTTGATACGAACCGAACCGAAAAATTGAATTAAATATATAATTTTTTTTATTTTTTATTTTACGCTACTACTAACTCTTGAATCATAGTCATTAAAGCCAATCTACGAAGCTTTTATGGAAGCCGCATGCGGCATGAACTTGATTAACATATCACGGAAGCATTGACATAAAATGTAGGGAAAGAAAGTAGTCGTAAATTGGTAAAATTTTAAACGGTAACTCTGCGCTCGGATGTCTGTTTTACCCTTTTTTCCGTATTTTTTCTAGACGGACCCGGTTAAACCGTTTAGCGATTTTGGCGTAGCCAATTTTTAGAAATACGTAAGTTTTTCCCAATCAATTTGTGTTTTCCCTCAAATCGATTTCTAATCCTTTTTCTTTAGTAAACATCTCACGATACACAATAGATTTCAACGTCGAAATTTCATGATAGTGTAGGTGTGAATGTCAATTTCAGTTTTGGAAATTTAATTTTTTTTAAAATAAAAAAATTTCCCGACCGGCCCGACCCACTAGAAAAAATCGATATAATCCGATACATTCGGCGATATAAACCGAACATATCGATAGTTTAAAAAAAGTTGTATTCGGATTTTTAAAAAAAACGATTTTTATTCGATTCATATTTTTCGAATACAAAACCGATATAAACCGATATATGCCCACCCCTAGACAAGAGTGTAGATTAGAGTGAGTGGGGTGGGGGTGGGGGTAATATTTATTGGAATAATCAGATACTACTTGGGATTTATTAAATTTAAGATTGCATGTACATGGAAACCTCTCTATAATTGTCATCCGTTATAATAGCATTTCACTACAACGCCCTTATTTTCTTCGGAATCAATTTTTATATTATATTTTATTTCTCTATAACATCATTCTACTTATAACAACAATTACCATTATTAGAGTGGTACACTCTTTATAAAACTAAATATCTATAACAGTCATACTCAAATATTGTGTAATAATATTTATAAGAAGTATATTATGTATAAAAAATAAAATATCAAAATATTTATGACAATCATTAAAGGAAAGATTGAATTCCTTTTACTGGAAATTTGAACAAAATTCTTCGTCAATTCAAGTGTTACATTATCACTAAGAGACTGAAATTTACGAAACAATATACAATTATAGAAATACCATTCTCCGTTATTGAAGAAATATCAAAATTGTACCTACAGATGAAAACCCCAAAATAATAGTGAAAATTTAGAATTTGTTGAGGATGTTAGTAGTGTGTCAACCAAATTCCATCTCATAACACCAATCAACCAATGGATGATACCACTTATACGGAGTTTGATGCAATTCTTCCAATCCTTAAAATTTACACTAATGAAGAGATTATTGCACAAGTGATTGAAGTGGAAGAACAAGAGACAACAGATACAGAAGGTGACAACGAAAGTGTTGATGAAGGGCCTCAACCTATTACTACTTGATATAGAAGAGTCAATTGTTAACCTCTTAAACAGTCTTCAAGGGAAAGCTATTAAATTCCCTTTGCTGAAAGTTTGGACAAAATTCTTCGTCAATTCAAACGTTATATTGTCACTAAGAGACTGGAATTTATGAAACAACCTACAATTGTAGAATTCTTAGGTCAAACTTGAAATTATATTTAAATTTTCAATTATTTTTAAATGCATATGTTCCTTAGATTTCAATTCTTCATCGGTATGGTACAACTAGTCATGGCTTTATTTATAATTTATTAGTCTTTTTAATTTTTAATTAATGAGATATGAAAATCAATTGAAATTTTAAAATTAACAAGTATATTATTTTTGTTTATTAACAAGTATATTTTTTTATAGAAGGAGGGCCTTGGAATAACTCGATAAAGTTGCATCCATGTGACCAGGAGGTCATGAGTTCAAGCCGTGGAAACAACATCTTGCAGAAATGCAAGGTAAGACTGCGTACAATAGACCTTTGTGGTCCGGTCCTTCGCCGAACACCGCGCATAGCGGAAGCTTAGTGGGCTACCTTTTTTTAATTATTATTTTTGTTTATAGCATAAATAAGTACATAAAATAATTCTTTGCGTACTTTCATTTATAATGGTTAAATGAGATCCAAACATGAAATATCAGTATACATATATAACAACACCTCGCTATAACAGCTATGAAATTTTCTGACAAACGCTGACATTATAGAGAGGTTTAACTGTATCCCCCATTTAATTACTGATATTATTCAATAGTGATGTAGAATTGGTTAAACATATTGATAGCCTCTTAAATTTTTCAGTAAATTCTTTCTAACAGTCCAACTATGATTTGTTTCAATTAAATATTGATAAATTATTTATATTAGACACTTTGAATTATATTTTGAAAAAAAAACTTATACATGTATTTTTAGGTCGTAGTTCAAGTATATAAATGAAATTTAATACTAACAAATATGAGAAACAATCAATGTTTCGGGAGGTAGTAACACAGAAGGTCACTCAACTATAGATAATGATCCCAAGGGAATGTTTCTTTTTTTTAACAACAAAGTCACTCGACTTTCCCTATATCACATTAAAAGTCACCCAATTAATATTTGGACAAACAAATATGACTTATGTCGTTTAACTTATTCCACATATTATTATTTTTACCTCAGTTCACATGGCAATAAGACCTGACCAAACTCGCGACCCATAATCCATATTTATTCCATATGGCTTTAATATATATGTACAAAAAATATTAATAATCTATATATTTTAGTACATTTTTAATATACACAGTATAATATTTTAAGGAATGGTGCTCAAATAACCATTCTTTATTGTATATGATTACGCCGCTATGTGCACGAAGTTTAAGAAAAAATATACTCCCTCTGTTTCAATTTATGTGAACCCTTTACTATTTGGGGAGTCTACGAGGTGGTTCTTTGACCACGTTTTTCTTACATTTTTTCTACATTATTTGAATTATAAATTATCATGACTTATAGTACTTTTAATGTAGTTTCTAAATATATAAATTTTATTTTTATAAACTATGTCAAAATTTAAGGTTAAAGTTACAAAGTTTGACCCTCGTACTTCGAAAATGTTTACATAAATTGAAACGGATGGAGTATTTTTTAAAATCATGTTACGTATAAAACAAATTTTAAATACTCGTATGATCATAAATCATCTCATGAAAAATAAAAATGAAAATTGTAAAATTAAATTACTTCTAGATAATAAGGGTTAAATGATAAAGTTTTTTTTCTTTTTGTACTATACGGTTACTGTGTATATCATAAATTATACTAAATATATAGATTATAAATACTTTTTGTACATATATATTAAATCCATGTGGAACAAATTCCGGTTATGGGTAGGATCGGGTCTTATTTCCATGTGGACTGAGAAAAAGTCATGTGGAATAAATTAAATGATATGTCATATTTTGTTGCTTAAATATTACTTGAGTGACTTTTGATGTAATATACGAAAAATTGAGTGACCTTGTTGTTACGAAAAAAAGAAACATGACCTTGAAAGATCATTGCTCATAGTTGGGTGACCTTATGTGTTAATACCTCATGTATTCGGCCTATAAAATTTATACCATAATTTAGTATTATCTATCTAATATAGGAGCCCAGGATTATAATTGTTGATAATCTTATCTTGGGCCAAACTACCCCTTAATTATTAAGGACCATCTACTTTAGAAAAACGTTTCACCAACCAAAACTAGAGTTATTTGGTCTAATAAGACTCTAAAAACAGATTATGAATTTCTGAAAATAATAATACTACTTATCAAAATGCTTTTTGTAATAAAAATAATTCAAAAGCATTTTTTTTTTTTACAAAAATCCAAATCTAAAAGCAGGTTTTTTATAAAATCCAAATCCAAAAGCTACCTAAAACATCATTTATGTGTAGTAGCACTAAATTAATAAATTTGTCATATGTATAATTTTTATTACACTTCTTTTGAGTAGCGTCTACCAAAAATATTTTTCCGACTCCACAAAAATAGGGATAAGATCTGGATACAGTCTCTCCCTCTCCAAATTTCACTCGTGAGATTATATGTTATTGTTGTTGTTTGTATCATTGTATGGCTCCAAGGTAAATATTAACAAGTGGGGGAAGATGAATCTTCTCTCATATAATATGTTTGACATATGTAATCAAATTAGCCATACTTAATTAAATAATTATTTCCTCTAATTTGTCTTCTACTACTGAATAAGGCTACTATCAAAATAAATAAACATGAAATAAATGCAGGGAATATGTGAGTATGTGGAGTAGTCATAGCCCGCAATGCTTGAAACAAATTTGTGTTATAAAACAACAGCAACGACTAACGTGGTCGTGTTGAAACCAGAGGCGGATGTACTCCAATAAGTATGAGTTCAATTGAACTTATAATTTTTTGTGCGGAGAATATAATTGTATAAAAAATTATTTAAATTTTATATTTTTTTTTGTCTCAGATTATATGACATATTTTTTAATTAATGTAAAAAAGAATGACTCATTTATTTATTTGACAATAATTTAACTTTTAACTTTACATTTTACGTTTAGTGAGATGATCTGTAATTACACAAATATCTTTAGTTTGTTTTAGATTACAAGATTCAAAAGTCTTCCTTTATTCATGCATCATATAAATTGGAACGAAGAGAATAATAAAGACTAGACATGATCCATAACTTTAAAAATATAATATTTCAATGCTAAATGTATCCAAAGGTTGAACTGAGTTTAAATCCTACATGGTTTTTAGTTTCTTCCTTTTTGTTGCAGATGAAGAACATGCATGAAATTTTTTTAATTAAATTTATTATTACAATTCGACTTGTACATGCTTTTGAGTTGGGAGTACTAAGACGTACTATATTGTATGGCTGGTTTGCAAACAAATTTGATTCCCGGTCTCTTTTAAAATTTATGATGTGTGTAAGTCAAGCTAAGAGTCTATGTAATGCAAATTAAGTATTATTATGTAGGGATACGTCATAAAATTGCATCTTAGTTAATTAGCTACGAAATTTCCTTGATTCAATTAGTAAGTATCGATCTTTCCTGTGACAATTCACAATTTCCCTTCTAACCTTTTAACTTTAGCACTTGAATTCTCCGCCTGCAAATTATGAGGAAGAATCCTACGATCAAGATTCATATAATATAATGTTATTCACGTCCACAAATTACATTCTCTCATCTTTTGTAATTTCAAGCACTGAATTTATATATGCACCCTTTTTCTCTATCAAGTAAATAATAATGGCATACTTGTACTTGCCTAGAAACCTCCAACCAGATGATGCGAATCCCTCATGGATGAACAAAGCTGACAACGCTTGGCAATTGACTTCAGCCACCCTTGTTGGCCTTCAAAGTGTTCCAGGTATTAACACTCTTACCTGATTTAACATTATTCTCATGATGTTGTTAGGATTTGAGTCCCAAATCCGACATAATCAGAAAACAGTAAATAAACAAAGAACAAATAACACACAGATTTATAGTGATTAACTCTCAATGGGAGAGCTACGTCCACTTTGCCGCTGCAGATTTCACTATAATAAAAAAGGAAGTTTGTGTTTACAATTCTCTCTTGCTCACCCACAAAGAAAAACGACGCCCCAGAATATATAGCGAAAACTAGGGCGAACATAATACAAGAACATTAGGCTCCACAACTCAACATGTATCACATTGAACATTCACAAGAACATTCTCATGATATCAAAGTAGGCAGAGGTTACCTTAAAGGACTCTTACACAAGGGCGGCGGAGCATTGCGGTTATGGTTCAGCAGAACTCAACAGCTTAGGCTCAAACCTTATATTTAAATTGAAATTTTCATTTAATATGTATAAATAATATATTCAGAATCTAGTAAATAGAAAGAATTATGATCCAGAACCCATCAACTAAAAATCTTGACTCTGCCTCTATTCTTGCATGATAAGTCCTATAGATGAGAATTATATCTTTTATAAACATGTTGTTAGATAATATACTATCTCACAAAACATTCACATGGTAAAGGTGTCGAGTTTAAATCTCACCGCCACCCAAAAAGCAAAAAAAAATAAAAAAAAATCCATGTGTTTGGTTCATGAAAAAGTATTAGGGTCACTCGTGAGCATTCACGAGTGTGTTGAGACACGTGAATAGGTCTGATATCATCTTGAATTATGTCATCATCTCATCTAAAAACTTAAACGTCATCATCTCATCTAAAAACTTAAACGGGTTAGGATTTAGAAGACTAGAACATACCTTTTTGATCACTTAATTATATTATGTCTCGATACCAGGTCTTGTCATCCTTTATGGTAGCATCGTCAAGAAGAAATGGGCTGTCAACTCGGCTTTGATGGCCCTTTACGCTTTTGCAGCAGTCCTTGTTTGTTGGGTTGGCTGGGGATACCAATTAGCCTTTGGTGACACATTAGCTCCATTTCTTGGAAAACCAAATCTTGATGCCTCGGAACAGAAGTTCCTAATGAGTCAAGCCTTTGTTGGCAAGTATCCAAATGCTTCAATGGTCTACTTTCAGTTTGTGTTCGCGGCCATCACTTTGATTTTAATAGCTGGTGCTTTGCTGGGGAGGATGAATTTTATCGCATGGATGTTGTTTGTTCCTCTTTGGCTTACGTGTTCATATACGGTGGGTGCATTTAGTATTTGGTGCCCGCAAGGTTGGTTGTTCAGAATGGGAGTTATTGACTATTCCGGAGGTTTTGTTATTCACCTCTCTTCTGGTGTTGCTGGTTTCACTGCTGCTTATTGGGTATGTATTTACTCTTCTGCTTATTTAATCTATGTAAGGGTTAATTTCACGGATAGTAATTCAATTTTCAGTTTATTACACTAATGTCATAAAGTTAATTTTTGAATTTGAAAATAACTTAATTATGCCTATATATATGGAAAACACAAAGTAGGTTACCATATGCATAAAATTGTTGTGCAAGTAAAATCATGTCAGCAACTCACCTTACACGAGAGATGTTGACACGTTGATATTACGTAAGACGAGTTGCTAACGTGGCTAACTTTACAGAATTCAGCATTTTCGGACGTCTTTTTGTTTTCTATGATAAATATGCATAGATGAGTAATTTTTCCTATATCCTTTTATGTTTGTTATGGATAAACTAGATGCCTAATAACTCTAGATACAATGAGATTCTAAAGGACACAGGAAAAATTGGATGTAGGTTGGACCAAGGGCACCTAGAGACAGGGAGAGGTTCCCACCAAATAACATATTGTTAATGTTGGCTGGTGCTGGCATTCTATGGATGGGATGGACAGGATTCAATGGCGGCGATCCATATGTTGCTAGCCTTGATGCATCCTTAGCCGTCCTTAACACGCATGTGTGTGCTGCTGCCAGTTTGCTCACTTGGCTAATGTTAGACATTCTGTTCTATGAAAAGCCTTCTGTCATTGGTGCTACCCAAGGAATGATCACTGGTTTAGTTTGCATTACTCCTGCAGCAGGTAACTAGAATAAGGCTTTCTAGATAGCATATACCAAGTTCTAGCTTTTCTTGAAGTAGAACTCAAGTCTCACCTATAAGAGGGTTGAATCAAGATTTTAAAGGCAGCGATTGCACATCTTAATATAACATAGAGTACCAATTTTAAGTTTTTATTAAAAAATTGTATACATATATATAGTCCTAGCTCGAGACAGTGGATGCACATGCATTCACTACTTAAATTCTAGATCTGCCTATGCCTATAATACTTGATGCATGATCTCTAAAACAAAACACCAATGTTGAGACCTATAGCCTTGAGCAATGAGAAATTATTATATAGGCAATATATGGTGGTAAATCTAGAATTTAAAAGAAGCTTTTTCATTTTTGGCGCGTTGGCCAAAATTAATTACCTGTGCTAACCGATATATACAAAACTTATACACTGTATACTATATGTATATTTTATGTATATTTGTACTTAATATACAAAACCTATATACATTTGTTGGCTATTTTGAAAATTAGATCACGAAAAGGTGTTGTACTGTAATTATCTCTATATATTTTATATAGTGTTACCGACTTTTAGAAAAAAATAAATTTTTTCTATACCATATTTATAGTTGTAGATTGATATAGTAGATGCATGTAAATCGTGATGCCTGAACTCTAAAACAGAACCCAATGGTCCAAGGCTATTATTTGGTGGTAAATGATTAAAGAATTATAACATGACAATTCAACAGGGGTGGTGCAAGGTTGGGCAGCAATACTAATGGGGTTATTGTCCGGATGCATTCCATGGTTCAGTATGATGTTCCTCCACAAGAAAATGTGGTTACTAAAACAAGTAGACGACACCATGGCAGTGTTCCACACACACGCGGTAGCAGGAACCTTAGGCGCGATTCTGGCAGGTGTATTTGCAAATCCAAGACTCAGTCGCATCTTCTACATGGTTGATGATTGGCCAAAATATATAGGCCTTGCTTATGGCATTCAAAGTGGGAGGTTCAATGCAGGGCTCAGGCAATTATGGGTACAATTGATAGGCATCGGATTTGTTTTCGTTTGGAACGTCGTTAGCACTAGTGTGATTTGCTTAATAATTAGGATGGTGGTTCCTTTGAGGATGACAGAGGAAGAGGTTAGTGAGGGAGATAACGCGATACATGGGGAGGAGGCCTATGCATTATGGGGTGATGGGGAGAAATTTGATAACTCAAAGCTCCAGTTAGTTCATGAAATGGAAGAACCTCCATTGTCCAAAAGTGGCTATGGACTTTGATTGAACTGAGTCTGGTGCTGATGTTGTTACAATATTTGTCAAGTTAAATAACTCTTAAGCCTTTTCCTCTTGTAAGGTGCTTAGCTACAGTATATTTATACTATCATACAAATATTCTAGACTGCTTTCTTCATGGAAAAGCTCATTCTGAACTGTTTTTCACTTTTATATTGCCTCCGATCCATATTATCCGTCTTTTAAGATTTTTGCACACCTCTTAAGAAAGACATCCAATAGCTAAGAGGCTTGTTTAAACAGCCCTTTTTCTTTCCTTAAATATCTCACTTAATTAACACTTTACTAATTGGAATAGTAATGGATTAATAGATGAATTTTTTGTTTTTAAAACGTCAACTATTTTGAAACAAATTCAGTTTGCTAAAACGACTAATATTTGTGACCGGCTCACACCCCTTGTACCTAAAGAAACATACGAATTTAAGTAACTGTTCTGATGATTCAATTCTCAGAAGTTTCCAACCAAGACTAAAGCGGTCGTGTCAATCATCTTTACTTTATCAGATGCATATTTCATGGTAAAATGCAAACAATCCCTTAATATTTTTGGCTTGGGATATTTTTTTGCAGAAAGGCTTCATAATCTGATTGGCTAAAGTGCAACTGCTTTCTTGTTTTAATAGATATCTGTTTGCTTCAATTTGAAGTGCAATTCCAGAATAAAGAAGCTTCAAGAAAGTTCACACATTTTTGAGTTGTGCATGAAAATTTTTTAATCACAATAAGAAACCAAGTATCTTGTAAAATTTTCTTCTAAATAGATAAGGAGCATATTGAACTTTCTTGATCAAAAGTGAAACATCTTCCATTATCATCTTTAATTTTCTGTAATAGGACCTTATCTTTGACGATAGTTGATGTCTCGTCTATAGCTCCGTGAATGGAGAAGCTGTAAATTATGGTTGTTTTGATGTTTGCTGGAATATTCATTAACATGTTTAGTTGGGATACCTGAATTACTTTTTCTTATATGTTAATGTGAAGGAGAAGAAGAAGAAGAAGAAGAAGAAGAAGAAGAGGAGGACAACAACTGCTGAATTCTATGGTATATTCAGGCAACTTGGTGGTTGGTACATCAATCTCTAGTGGTGCAGAAATGACTTCTTTTAATTTGCCTAAACATTGCTGACAGAGTCACCCAATGCTAGTAAGAGATAGTGAAATAGTTGAGGTACATGCAAGATGATATGATAGTTTATAAGAAAATTCAGTGGTGCAGAATGACAATACAAACTCAATTGCTCTATTGGTCGTTAACTAATGAAGTTGGCAGACAAGTTAGGTCCACCCTTGTTTACCATTGAACTCAACAAAATATTCTTTCACACTTTACCCAAACAAGGTAACTTATTCCCTTGCCCAATAGGACTTAGGAGTAAGAACATATAATGCCCGTCTAAATTCCATCAAAGGTTTCAGGAATCCATTTTTCAACTTCAACTATATGCCCACAACAGAATATAAGACATCAAGTATCGACCAATCTTACTCTTCTTCTGCATTCTTCTAGTCTATTATCGTTTCATTTACTAATTAATTGGCTTCTCTTGCCAGATTGTGAGGTTAAAGTTCAGATTAGTGAAAACGTTTTTAAGACAAATTACTCAATAAGACTAATAACCACATCTGAGTGTAAGAGAATAGAAAATTGTTGGAATCAGTAATCACACTTGTGCAATTTCAATATGGCTTTTTGTTTTTTCACTTCTATATATGTACTTCCCTTCTGATTGTCGAACTCCTGACTAAGCAACGATTAGCTAAATTAAGTAATTTTCTGACTGTGGAGTTAACCCATATGTGTCTGTTTGAATTCATGTAAACCTCTAGTTTATGTGTGGATTGATAATTAGAACACTTTGTTTGATACCTAAGTGAAGGAGAATAATCCCTCACTGATTTCATTAATGTAAATGGTTTATATACATGATATACAATAGTAATTCTAGGCTGTAATTATGAAAATTAAATATTCACCTAACTAATATTAAATATTGCTACAATAATTACAAATATACAAAATCACTAATTATACCAAAAGAATATATTTGTATATATTCTATCACACCCCGCAGTCGTAGCGGGCGGTCGTCGTCCCTAAAATCTTCAAACAGAACTAAGGGAAGGCCCTTAGTAAATATGTCACAAATTTGATAACGTGAGCGGATGTCGAATGCATGGTATATGTACATCCACCCCAATCAACATCTGTATAAGACATGAGAGTAGATACCGATGATGGATATAAGTGTAAACCATAATCAAGAGATAAAGTAGTAACACGGCGTTTAGCCGACCCCAAGAATGAAACGCACAATTCGTTTTAGAGCGTGCATGTGTTCTTCCCTCGGATTATGCATGAATAAACACATCTGCTGCACTGCATAAGTTATATAGGGCCTCGTAAATGTGAGATATTGAAGAGCCCTCGCAAGACTACGATAGTGGGAGGATCCTCGTATGATGTGCTAGAAGTAGCACTCAGCTTCGGTTTAGTGTCAACCGGAGTAGGAGATGACTTACAGGATGACATGCCAGCCCGTTCAATAATCTCTGCTGCATACTTCCTATGAGATAGAAATAGACCACTGCATGATAGAATATATGCAAATATATTCTTTTGGTATAATTAGTGATTTTGTATATCTATAATTATTGTAGCAACATTTTATATTAGTTAGGTGAATATTTAATTTTCGTAATTATAGCCTAGAATTACTATTGTATATCATGTATATAAATTATTTACATTAATGAAATCAATGATGGATTATTCTCGTTCATGGTATCAGCAGTCTAGGGCAAAAAAAATTCCTTCACTAATCATCGCCGCCCTCTAAACCCTCAGCCATCCCTCCAACTTTTCAGTCCAAACCCTAATTCTCCTCTTGTTTCTCAATCATTTATAACACAAAGAATATCTTTCATCTTTCCCTTGCAGTCTCCGACATCAAGAATAACATCTCTATCGTCCTTGAAATGGAGAACGTCCAATACGCGATGTGGGCAGAACTTTTTAAAATTCACGCAGGTCTCATAGAGTCCTCCATCACATCGTCAAATCGGAAAAAGGCAAGGAGAAGGTGCCTTCCATCGATGATGAAATAGAGTTGTGGGCAACTCTTGATGCTACGATCCTCCAATGGATTTATTCCACCATCTCTACGGACCTCTTACTGACAATTATCGAACCTAACGCCACGACAATGGAAGCTTGGAATATGTTGCGTGATATATTTCAAGATAACAAAAATTCTCATACCGTAACCCTTGAGCATGAATTCTCTCACATAAATATGGAGGATTTTCATAATGTCTTAGCCTATTGTCAAAGGCTCAAGGAGTTGTCGGGTCAAGAACGTTGGCACGCCCGTCACAAATGATCATCTCGTTCTTCATATGGTTGCAGGTCTCTCCGAGGCGTATAATGGAGTTGGAACTCTTCTTCGCCAAAGCAATCCTCTCCCACCGTTCTACCAAGCATGTTCCATGCTCACCTTAGAAGAAGCAGGGTTGGCTAAAAAGGTTGCAACCTGAGCCAATTCCTCCATGATAGTGGCCACGTCCCGCGAAATCGATGACTCTCAATCATTCTCCGAAAATTATGGTCAAAACCGTAACAACGGGGGTGGCAAAAAGGGTCAAAACCGTGGGAAAAACCGCGGTGGCGGTGGCAAGGGTGGTGGCCGCGGCGGCAACAGTGGTGGAAGTGGCGGACGTGGAGGCGATAGCGGCGGTCAGCGGGGGGCCGGGCCACAGCACCCCTGGCGGTGGGCAGTGGCCATGGGGCCTGCCTTGGGCTAGTGGGCAGTGGCACATGCCGCCCTGCCCTTACCCATCACAAAACTGGGCTAGGCCCAGTGGCTGACAATAGCAGCAACAAGCCCAGAATGGGCCTGGGCCTCGAAATCACTCGGCCTGGTAGCATCCCGGCCTACTTGGGCCTCGACCACAGCAATCTTTCGCTGCTACGGGCCCATCCATATCTCTGACACACACGGATATCGAGGCGGCAATGCATACACTTGGGTTAAATACTCCGGATGCAAATTGGTACATGGACACTGGTGCTACTTCTCATATGACATCCGCGTCAGGTAATCTCTCGTCTTATTTCAATTTGAGCAAAAATCATGGCATAATTGTTGGTAATGGTAATTCAATTCCAATTTGTGGTTATGGTCACACAAATTCGTCTCCTCCGAACCCACCTTTAGCCTTGAAAAATGGTCTTCATGCTCCTCAATTAATTAAAAATTTGGTGTCTGTTTGAAAATTTACAACTGATAACTCGATTTCTGTTGAATTTGATCCTTTTGGATTTTCTGTGGGGATACATCTAATGAGATGTGATAGTCGGGGTGAGCTCTATCCCATCACCACCACCATCTTCCTGATATAAATATCTTATAGTTTCTCCTATATGATGTATCATGTAGCTCTTGAAGTAGTCTGTTTTCGCTTGACCAGAAGTTGAAACATCTTATGAAGATATAGCTGAAGTTCTCATACTTCTTTAATTTCTTAGGTCTAGTTTCTGAAAATAAATTCATATGTTGTACCTGCAACTGAATAAATTCAACCAATATATAGAAACTTATCTGTTATCATTCTTATGCAACAGACTTATGCTAATCAGTTCCTGTGAATTTACACCTCTTCCAATTACCAATGCTTTGACATGCTACTCATAATGTTAAGTACAGCAGCTTTCAAATGAAAATAAATTGAAAGGATATATGAACGGCATTACGAAATCTCCACATCTTTCTTCATCATTTGGCTGTTGCAATCCCTTAGGTGTTTATTGCTTAATTTGCCTGCAGAAAAAACATATGGAAAATATTCAGGCACACTTTACTATCCATAGACCATAATAGGTTTTCATTTGTTTACTAGCATATGTTTTTTCTGAAGCTAATAAAAATTTGAAACTATGGTAGATGAAAAGGTTACATAGTTTGTAGCAAGGCTGTATAAATGCTGGATCTGTATCTAGTGGAGGAGGATCCTGCCCAAATATCATTTCACAGCTCATATCATCAAAGTCTGCAAAACAGAGGTGTCAACATCATTTATATGTAAGAATTTTGCTCTTTTTTCTTACTATATGATTGGTATAGGTCATAGAAGGATCATTGGATGTGGGGAAGGGAAGTGCATGAACTATTATTTTTTCTAAAATTGAAAAAGAAATCACTTAGCATTGTGAGAGACATATTAAGCCCAACTAATGGACAGAGTATCAGGAAGCAGTATCATTCATTTCTTCTCCTCTTTTTCCTCCTCCCTCCTATGGCCCGGTTGGATTCTTGTCGGCATAAATATAATAACAATTGTGTCTCAATCACGAATAAGTTGGGATCATCGATATGAATATCCATTGTCAAGTCGGTCCATTTAAGTCTATTAATATGAGCTTGCTCATATTACCGGTCCTAAGCTCGTATAATGTAGGAGGATGGCGGCAGGTTGACGGCCAGCATAAAAACTAGTCAGTTATGATGAACCCTCACAATAAAGAGTACGTTGGATTCATGTGAACATAAAAATACAAATTGTGAAGGTGCTATTATGCTAACTTTTTCAACAGCAATATCATTGATCCTTTTCAGAATTGCACCTTCAGTGGCATCAATGTGGGACCTCCCATTGAAGTGATTTGCAAAAGCCTCCAACTACTAGTGCAGGTATTATTACTCTTTCAATATAGTAATGTGGTTTAGAATTCTTCTTGATAAAGTAATGCAGTAAAACTTCTCGCAATACTTCACTGTGATTCATAGTAGGCACGACTACAGAACGGAAATTTTTAGGAAGTACTGCATATTAGCATTTGGTATCAGTGTATACTTACTTGGTACCATGTTCACTGGCATTCCTAATGTATCCTTGATGAACAATTGAGAAGACATCTTGCAGAGGTTAGTGCACATTCCCACACAATTTGTTTCCTCCAGAAACCTACAAAAGTATTGTGAAAATGGAAAAGGTTTGGGAATTATAAAATACTTATGCTTGTTGAAACAAATAGTGAATTCCTTGACCATCATCATGACAGTAGACAATCTCAAAGAAGCAAAACCACTAGAATTTGCTCTTTGACCTTTTAGTTGAGTTGTCAACTTTGCCCAAAATATCTATTATAGAAATTTAAAAAATACCTGCATTTTTTGATGTGGACCACATTGTTTTCCCTTCTCCCGTTAAATTCTGACTCTTTCACCTTGAAGCATATAGAAGAGTATTATTAGAAATGTTGGTCACTTCACTTCCATTTGAATTGCACACATTATTTGTTGACGAAGGAAGCATATCTCTCGAAGCGCACGGGGTAAAGACCGACGCAATACCGCAAACCACGTCGGTCGATTAACCACACTTGGCAAGCCATGTTGGTCAACCAAGAAGGTTTATGCGGGGATCGAACTCGTGACCTTGCGGTCCTGCGCTCTACTGCTACACCAACTTGGCTACCCTTGCGGGTAAAATTTGGACCATTTCTCGATTTGTGCGTGTCATCCTTGCGCAGGGGCCATGCTAATCTTCTCTGTATCGTTCCAATTTTATCGGATGACCCCGAAGTGGCAAACATATGTGCAGGTGTTAGTTTGTGCTTTTAGGGCCCTGTGAGTGTTTCATTTTTGTTCGTTTTTATGATCATGGTTATCACATTAGTTTATCATTGTTATGCCGTTCCATATGTAAAAACGTGTGAATGATACAATTTATGTGTGGACAGTGCAGGCGTCAAAGGCGCTAGGGGCCGCACAATCAAAATTCACCTAGCTAGTGGGGAAGTGCAAAATGTGTACTGATTTTTTCATTAAATTGGTGAAAATTTGTATCAATATGTTACATGCTTTTGACTTTTACACGATCCTTATTTGAAAAGATGATAAATAATCAATTACACTCGATTACAACAATCGTATAAAAACTCATTACACAATATGTATGACTTATATGTATATCAATTCGTGTAACATCAATATTTCATATTTATGAGTTAGTTTTTGTTACCTTCTTTCAAAGTTCGTGTACCAAAAAATTTACGTCTTGATGAAATGTTGAAGGTATTTGAGAGCGTACCTCACAAGGTCCCACTAGCCAAGCGAAGAAGACTATGGTGAAAGCAGCACAGTACTCTCTCGCCCACTTAGATTGTGGTAGTAGCATCTTCAGCTGTTCACCAATACCAACATTTCCATGTTATTACTTAAGTTTATACTTTATACCATGTTATTGAAATTAAAATAGTTCTTTCGGAGACCTCAGATATTTTAATCAGGGGTGGAGCTATATATTCGTTTACGGGTTCGGTCGACGCTTTAATCCAAATTCTATAATTATCTTAAGCATTAAACTTACTCATACAAATTATTATTTTAGAAATCTCAAATTAATAAACTTCAAATTTTGATTTCGCCTTTGATTTGAATATTAGGAGACAGCAACAGCCTCTTTTTTGGTGAGCTAAAGAAGATACAACACTTATAAGGAACATTATATTTAAAAAATATTAAGTGGATTATTACCTGTGGAAAAAGTTGAGTACTTATTCCATCCCCATTATCCATTGAGCCGGTAAATAATCTTCATTTTATCGAATTATTTCCGAATCATAAAAACCTAATTTTTCAGGAATTTTATATTGGAGTTGATAAACATTTTTGTTTTTTCTACAGTTCTAGTGTAAAAAATATTATAGTCGGCTGAAATAAATTGAATGATCGCTACAAATAACAGCTCTATTTATGAAGTATTATTCAGGTTACAACCAACAACAACTTTGCTTTCACGTTTTACTGTCGCATTATTTTTAGGCATCACCAGCATGTCATCCTCAGTCATCACTACCAAGATAGTGTCATGTATAATAATTGCCGATTTGTTGGATAGAAAAATATTTTAAGCAACTTGTTTATGTGTTCTTTCTGTCTTTATCGCTCTACCTAATAATTTATGTTTTATTTTCTTATTTGTTTTAATATAGACGGGTCATTAAGCAGTGGTTGCCTTTTAGTAATATGAAATAGTGCAATTGAGTAATTAGAAGTTTATAACAAGAAAGGATGACAAAACCAAAGATATGAAGCTGTACTTTGGAATCAGAAGCGTCTAACTTATCTTACTGCCTAAATATTGACGCATTTTATGGTAATCACCGTGGGGAAACCAGAAATTTTAATATGATAATGATAGAATACAGTGTATATCCCTATGATATACACGGTTTTGACTAGTCATGTACCATAAAAAGAAGTTGTAAATTATGTTGTATAATTACCATAATTGTAAAATTCTTGTACAAGTAGAACCAGGATACTAGAAGTTTAGTAGAATAAGATTTTTCATATTTGGAGTTTGTAACTTGTATATATATTTATTCATTCAATAAGAATAATCAAGGGATTAATTCTTTCATGGTATCATAAGTCTAGGTCTAGACTACATCCCTTCCCAATTTTCTTCCGCTACTCTCGGCTCAAATTCCGAGAACCCTTCTCGGTTTTCGGCCGACTTCTTCCTCCTCCCTTCCCAAATTTTCTTCCTAATCCCAAATTCTCCTATTGTTCTTTCGTTATGTCTACGTCAAAGAACTTGTTTCATTCAGCCCTTACAGTTTCCAACATTAGGAATCACATCCCTATTATTCTTGAGATGAAAAACGTCCAATACGCGACATGGACGGAATTATTCAAAATTCACGCACGCTCGCATCAAGTCCTCCATCACATAATTCTCTCGACACCTGGCACAGAGGAGGTGCCTAACCTCGAGGAAAATTCTACGTTATGGACGACACTTGATGCTACCGTTCTCCAGTGAATTTATTCCACTATTTCTACCGACCTCCTACAAACGATCATTGAACCCGACACTACGTCAATGGAAACTTGAAATAGGGTGCATGATATATTCCAAGATAACAAGAATTCCCGTGTTGTCACCCTCGAGCAGGAATTTTCACATGTCCACATGGTAGATTTTCCTAACTTTTTAGCCTATTGTAAAAGGCTGAAGGAATTGGCAGACCAACTCTGCAACGTTGGTGCGCCAGTTACCAATAATCGTCTTATTCTCCAAATGGTTGCAGGCCTGTCTGAGGCCTATAACGGCATTGGTACACTACTTCGTCAGTAACCCTCAACCGCCCTTTTATCAGGCTCGTTCCATGCTCACGTTAAAAAAAGTCGGCTTAGCTAAAAAGGCGGTTACATGTGCAAATTTTGTCGCCATAATGACCACGTCAGACGACCCTCACTCATTCTACGAAAATTCTGGCCAACACCGCAACAACGGTGGTGGCAAAAATGGTCGACATCGTAAAAATAATGGCAAAAATTGCGGTGGTAACGGAGGTGGCTGAAACAATGGTGCAGCGGTAGTGGGCCTCGGGGCAGTGGGCGGCAGGCCAACTGGTCCCAGCCGTGGGCCCCCTGGCCGTGGAATTGGGCCAGTAGCCATTGGCCCAATAGTCCCTATTTTCCTCTCAGCCCTTACCCAAGTAACTGGGCCCAGTTTTAGCAACAGGCCAGGCCCAGTTTCTCGGGTCCAAATACTGGCAGCAGATTTACTTCTAGGCCGGGGCCGCATGCAAGTTTGCTTGGGCTTCGGCCTCCGCAAGCGTTCCAGGCAGTAGGCCCCACACCAACTCCGCTAGATATTGAGGCCGCAATGCACACGCTTAAATTAAATCCTCCATACGTAAATTGGTATATGGACACCGGAGCCACTTCTCACATGACGTCTGACCAAGGTACTCTCTCGTCTTATTTCAATTTGAGCAAAAATCGTGGTATTATTGTTGGTAATAGCAATTCAATTCTAATTCGCGGTTATGGACATACAATTTTATCTTCCCCACATCCACCTCTAGTTTTGAAAAATACCCTTCATGCCTCTAACTTAATTAAAAATTTGGTGTCTGTCTGAAAATTCACCACTGATAATTGAGTTTCTGTTAATTTTGATCCCTTTGGGTTTTCTGTGAATTATTTCAAAACGGGGATACCTCTAATGAGAAGCAATAGTAGGGGAGAGCTTTATCTTATCACAAATACCACCGCTTCCGCGAGTCAAGCCATACCGTATACTTTTGCCGCTCTTGCTCCTTCCTTGTGGCATTCTCGTTTGGGTCATCCGGGATCGTTTGTTATTTCTTTTTTGCATAAAAATAATTTTATTTCTTGTAAGGGTATGCGTAGTACTCCACTTTGACCTTCTTGTCCATTAGGGAAACATGTTAAATTACCATTTGTAGGCTCTACTTCTAGTACTTTGATGTCGTTTGACATTATTCATAGTGATTTATGGACATTCCTTGTGTTAAGTTTTGTGGGCCATCGTTATTATACCCTATTTTTGGATGATTATTCTAATTTTTTTTGGACCTTTCCTTTATCGAAAAAGTCTCATGTTTTTTCCACATTCTTAAAATTTAGAGCATTCATCTGTACCCAATTCGAACGGGAAATTAAAAGTATTCAATGTGATAATGGCAAGGAATATGATAATGGGTTGTTTCGGAAATTTTGTGATGCTAATAGCATAGTTTTTCATTTTTCTTGTCCTCGTACGTCCTCACAAAATGGGAAAGTCGAACGAAAAATTTGTACCATTAATAATATTGTCCGGAATTTATTAGCACATACTTATATACCCCCTTCTTTTTGGAATCATGCACTACAAATGGCTACTTACCTCCTTAACGTACTTCCTACCAAAGGATTAGCATCTAAATCTCCCCTTAAAGTTCTCTGTAATAAGGATCTTTCGTATTTTCATCATAGGGTCTTTGGGTGTTTATGCTATCCACTTTTTCCGTCAACTACAATTAAAAAACTTCAGGCCCGTTCTACCGCTTGTGTGTTTTTGGGTTATCCGTCTAATCATCGTGGTTACAAATGTTTTGATTTATCATCTAATAAAATCATAATTAGTCGTCATGTTATTTTTTATGAAACCCAATTTCCTTTTACTAAAGTAGTAGTCTCGTGCCGAGTTCATATAATTTTTTAGATGACGAGGTCTCACCATATATTATCCATTATTTTTCCGACTTGTCCCGTGACCAAACTACGCCAGCAGGCCCACTGCCTGCTAGCCCACAGTCTACCGCAATCGTTGTTCTTCCCAGTGGGCCGATGACACGGTCCAGTACTGATCTCGGTACTATTCCAGTGTTTCAGCCCAATCCCGAGCTCATTCTTGTTCTGTTCCCAGTTGTTGGGCCGCAAGTCCATCGCCTCGTTGGCGATCCGTCCCCGTTCCACACATTCCCAAAATCCATTCAATTTCTCCTCTAGTCAAGGGCCCGTTACTCGTAGTCAATGGGGTATTTTAAAATCAAAACGACATTTTAATCTCAATTCTAATGTCCAAAAATCCGCCCTCCCGTATAACCCTGTGTCCGCATTAAATGACCCGAATTGGAAATTGGCTATGACTGACGAATACAATGCTCTTATTGAAAATAAGACGTGGGAGTTGGTGCCCCGTCCTTCTGGTGTTAATATTATTCAGTCTATGTGGATTTTTACTCATAAAGAAAATTATGACGGTTCTTTTGAGAGACATAAGGCTCATCTTGTAGGTGATGGTAAAACTCAACAGATTGGCGTGGATTGTGGTAAAACGTTTAGTCCGGTGGTCAAACTAGCTACTATTCGTACTGTTCTCAGTTTGGCTCTCTCAAAAGCATGGCTCATTCATCAGTTGGATGTGAAAATGCATTTTACACGGTGATCTTAAGGAGACAGTTTATATGCATCAACCCTTGAGTTTTCGAGATCCCAATCATCCTCATCATGTCTGTTTGCTGAAGAAGTCTTTGTATGGACTTAAGCAGGCCCCACTGGCTTGGTATAAAAGGTTTGCAGATTATGTATCTTCTATTGGTTTTTCTCACAGCAGGTCTGATCACTCTCTTTATATATCATCTTGGTACTTCTCTGGCATACATTTTGTTGTATGTCGATGATATTCTATTAACTGCTTCGTCTGATAATCTGCGCAAGTCTATCATGACACTTCTCAGTTCCGGATTTGCTATGAAAGACTTGGGGCCCTTGAGTTATTTCATGGGGATTGTTGTCACTCGTCATTCAGGTGGTCTATTTTTATAACAAAGGAAGTATGCCGCTGAGATCATTGAAATAACTGGTATGTCATCGTGTAAATCTACTTCTACTTCGGTTGATACTAACCCGAAGCTGAGTGCTACATCTGGCACTAAATTCGAGGATCTCACCCACTATCGCAGCCTTGTAGGGGCACTTCAGTATCTTACATTCACAAGGCCTGATATTACTTATGCAGTTCAACATGTGTGTTTGTTTATACATGATCCATGGATTGAGCATATGAATGCGCTCAAATGCATTATACGGTACATCCAGGGCACACTTGATTATGCCTTGCATTTATATCCTACGTCCGTTTCTACACTTGTGTCTTATACAGATGTTGATTAGGGTGGTTGTCCTGATACCAGACGCTCTACTTCTGGTTATTGTATGTTTTTTGGGGATAACTTGGTCTCATGATTTGCAAGACGATAAGCTACATTATCAAGATCCAGTGTAGAGGCCGAGTATCGAGACGTGGCGAATGTGGTGTCAGAATCATGTTGGATGCGTAATCTTTTATTAGAACTACACTTTCCTATTTAGAAAGCTACTTTGGTCTACTGTGATAATGTTAGTGCAGTTTATCTTTCTGGCAATCCGGTCCAACATCAACGCACTAAACATATCGAGATGGATATTCACTTTGTTCGCGAAAAGGTAGCTCGTGGACAAGTACGCGTCTTACATGTGCCCTCGCGATACCAAATTGCTGACATCTTTACAAAGGGTCTTCCCTCAGTTTTATTTGAAGATTTTAGGGACAGTCTCAGCGTACGACAATCATCCGCTATGATTGTGGGGGTGTGATAGAAAACCGTGTATATCCCTATGATATACACGGTTTTGACTAGTCATGTACCATAAATAGAAATTGTAAATTATGTTGTATAATTACCATAATTGTAGAATTCTTGTACACGTAGAACTAGGATATTAGAAGGTTAGTAGGAATATGATTTTCCATATTTGGAGATTGTAACTTGTATAAATACATATTCATTCAATAAGAATAATCAACGGATTAATTCTTTCAGATAATTCAAAGAATTCTAACTTGTAACCTAAAGAAATTCAATTGAACTACTTTTGGCACTGGAGGCAAGAAAATTCATATATATATATATACTTGCCCAGTATAGGAGATCAATTGAACCAATTCTTAAGCGCCACTTGCTGCATGAATTTATTACATTCATAAAAGATTGCAATATAAAACACGTCAAGGGAAGAAAAAGAAAACAAGGTAAAACACATTAAAAAAAATCTATACACTGACAATATAAAAAAAATTACTCTATCAATTTAATTATATATTCTAACATGTTGTAGCAGGTGATCGAAGAGCTTTGATTATGTGATCAAATTAAACATGAAATGAGAAGGGGGAAAAAGATATGAAGGTGAACTTGCCAGGGAAAGAATAGGCTTAGGGAATGCCCTTTGAAGAGCTTCAACAACAAGATTTACTTGATGTGTGGAGTTAAAGTTCACATATACCACTCTTGCAGCCTCCACGAAGCCTTCATAGCCACTCTTATTATTTCTTAATCCTTAAAATTAGAAAATCAATAAGAAATTAAGAGTAGATTAAATTTCAATCATAGATGGCGTCACATGAGAATAGGTGGAGAACTTATAAAAGGCATATCTAGGGGAGAGATAATAAAAAGTGTGAAATTGGTACTTTTTAAGTGTGGTTTTGTGTGAGAGATATAAGTACCTGTGGTAGCTTGTATACTTTGAGAGAGATGATTAATGGCAAGATGATCGAACCAATTATCTTTATAAACATAATTACTATGATTGTGATTACTTGCAGGTGGCTTTGTTAACACACAGCATATGGAGCATGGTGGTTGATATGATATTTTCTTGTACTTATAATAAGTATTGATCTTTCTGTTTCTCATGGATAGTACTGTTGAAAAGCTCTGGTAGGGTACAACAACATTTGCATCCATGAGAGAGAATGAAAGAAGCTCCTTGTGATGAGCAATGAAGAAATGATAAGACTACTAATTGTGGGAGAAAATGGCAGATTTATATTATATAATATAAAAAAAATATGAAGGAGAAGTACATACAAACAAACAAAAAAGTGTAAGATTATATTAAGGCAACGTCTAAATCTTGATATGTTGCCAATAATGCTAATAATTTGCTTACATCATGCAACGATATATTCCACGAGCTCCTAGGAAACACCTCCCCAACCAATGGCAAAGCTAAAAAAATTTACTAAAATATTCGAGGTTTAACATATATGCGGTAGTATATAATTACCGGTGAAGGATGTTAATAATAATTCAACGTAACACCCTTTATGTGGCTACACCATTACCTCCGACCGAAACTAAATAAACTTATTTAAATTATAATTTTTATGTTATAAATAATGATGCTGTAAAATAATTTATCTATTTAATATGTGATATTACGTTAACTATTTATTTTTATCAAGTAGTTATTTCAATATTTCGCATAAAAATGTATATATAATTATTTTATAAGTAATCAGATTAAGTTGGATGTATAAAATTTAAATTCTTCGAAAAAAGGGGGGGAAAAGTCGGCAAGAAAATGCCCTTTGCAGTCTTTGCTTCGAGAGAGCGCTCTCTTCTTCAGTGGAAGACATCATATAATTGAATCCCAACTCTCTTGTGTCGACCAGCAATTGATCACTAATAAAGATTACATCGCCTAATTACTACCATTGCATAAGTAGTAATTTCTAAATCACTGGTTTATTCAAAAAATCACATGAAAGAAATATTTATTAAATACCACACATGACATACAACAGTGTCACCTTCTCCTTTGCCATTTCATTAGTATATACTAAGGAAAACTCCAAGTATTGGCGTTTGAGTCCAATTAGATTCCTCACTACGGTCTATGGTACACATTCTTAAAGCTGAATAGAGGTCGGATAATCGTATAAGATATAGAGTGTGTTCGGTATGGAGAATATTTCCCTGGAAAATAAAAGAATTTCTACTTATTTTCTCGGGTTCGTTTGAGTGGTGGAAAATAAGTGAATTTCTTATTTATTTTTTTCATGTTCGGTTGGACGTTGGTAGAAAATATTTTTCGGAAAATACTCACCCAAGCCCCACCACCCACCCCATCCCACCCCATCTTCTAACGTACTTCATCTTCATCTTCATCTTCACCCATCCCTACCCCACACCCCACCCCACCCCACACCACCGCTCCATCCAATCCTCTCACCAACCCACCCATCCCCCTCCAAATACTTTATTTTATATATTTTATTTTATTTTTATAAAAATAGGAAATTTTCACCCCAGCTCCACCACTCACCCCACACCAAAAAAAAACTTTTTTTATAAAAGAAAAAAATTAACTCTATTGGAGGGGGGTGCGTGGGGCTGTGGGAGAGGTTGGGTTTGATGGTTGGGGTGGGTTAGGTGGTGGTAGGGTGGTTGGTGAAATGTCATTTGTGGACTTGTTTTTCTTACTTTGATTAGGAAATTCATTTTTCCCATTTTTAAAGAACTTGTTTTAAAAAAAATTGACCAAACGAACGTGAGAAAATTGGAAAACGTTTTTCAATACGGAACACACCCATAGTGTATAATCTAAATCATGTACTCTATTTGGTTTTGAAATTTTTATTTGGATAAGCAATACATAAATTAGTTATTATACATGATGTAATAATCAAATTGACCTTCCCTTCTAACATGTGATCCTCAAGTCCAATTATATCGTGGCTTATTCGCTTTGCTTTTGCTTTTGATTTTGTTGGTGCTTATGCTTTGTCTTGAGCCGAGGGTCTCTCGGAAACAAATGTTTCAACTAACATGGTAGAGGTAAAATATGCGTACACTCTACCCTCCCCAGACCCACGTTGTGAAATTTCATTGAGTATGTTGTTGTAATAACTAATTCATGTATTGCTTATCCCACATAGGTGATATAAAATAATACAATGATTCATATAAGTTATACAGCAATTAGAAAGAAAATAGTAACGGAAAAGGAATAAATAGTGTATTGGAGTATTTTATACCATGACTATTATATACCATAACCAAACTCAAATAAAAGAGGATTTACAATATAGCAAAGTGCCTTCAAAACCCATTCTACACGTCTTTATAGGCAACGCCAAATAATAATACTAACTCTCCTTGACCCCTTTATGGGTGTGTGCCTTGAATTAATGCACACTACTCCGGATTATAAGTACTCCGCACCCCCGCTAAAAAATAATAAATGAAATGCATAATTTATCAAGATACCATATAATTGATGCATAATTTTAATTGACTTAAAAAATAATTTAAAATGAGTAATTAATACTATAAGTAGAACATGAAAAAAAAATTATCTTGTCTTGATATGCTAAAAGCGACAAGTAAAATAAAAAAGTTAACGGAGGGAGTAGTAAAATTTGTGTAATATGTTTATGTTTCGTCAGAAGATCTACAATCTTCTAAACAAACCATTAAAATACGATTAAGTATCTACAGCAACAGGTTCAATGACATACATGCATCCACATACCAACAAGCAACAACACGATATAAATGTCAAATTAACATTTCCAATTTCCCTACACCCTACAAGTTTACTTGATAAAACATGACCGAGAATCTATTCCTAAACCAAAATACAAGACTACTAATATCAAACCAGAAAACAGAACAAAGTCACTAACACAAACTGTCATTACGTCAAGAGACAACAAAGTTAAACCGGGAGAATTTCACTCCTTGGTGGTTTTGTTTATGAGCGATTTGTGAATGTGAGGGATGACACCACCACCAGCAATGGTCCCTTTAATAAGGGTGTCAAGTTCCTCATCTCCACGGATGGCAAGCTGCAAGTGCCTTGGTGTGATCCTCTTCACTTTCAGATCCTTGCTAGCATTACCAGCCAGTTCAAGAACCTCTGCTGTCAGGTATTCCAGAATTGCAGCAGAGTAAACAGCTGCTGTGGCACCAACTCTTCCATGAGCTGCGGTTCTGGACTTGAGTTGACGGTGAATTCTACCAACTGGAAACTATAATCCCACAAACATGTCAAAAAAATCATATCAAGTGTTGTACAACATTTCACGAAAAAGATACACTGCACATAATACAACATTTCACGAAATAAATTTACAATACTACTCATAATATCACCAATAATCATAAAGGGCTTCTTTTCAATGTGCTAAATGCAGTGAAAACAGACATGTCCTAGTTAGAAACTGATTTCAGGACGCCATATACAATGAAACCCTTATCTGCAAAATCTTATTAGAGTAAGAGGGCATCACATTTAGTATTATCATTTAGGGAAAATACACATTTTGCAACCTAAACTTGTCCAGAAAAGTCAGTTTCACACTTCATCTTCATGAGCAACCCCTTATTTCATCCCACAACAATTTCAAATCTGCAATGACCACACCACATGATGCCGCCACCACCTCAAATAATGCAACAAACCCACAAAACCCAGCAGTGATTACCCATCCCAAGGGTTCGCTTTCACTCTCAGATCTGGAGGCCAAGTAGAAAGAAGTCAAGAACTCACTACCTCCGGACAGCAAAGGGAGCATCAATTGTCGCACCAATGTGAAAATAGTAGCATTATGTAATATAGGTGTGAAAAAACATCATCTAACTCAAAGTAACATTATTTATTTCCTGGGAGCATTCAACTGCAGAATGAAGTTGTCTAGGTGAGTTTGGATAGAATATTGAGATGTTAAACATGGGGAATGTAGGAACATGGATAATGAATCACCCGGAAGAAACCCTTTGTTATCCAGTTTCACAATATTAATTGAGAACAGATGAGATGCACCAATGAACTATTCTTGGGATTGAAATGTTTGTATGTGGATCGAAACCTATGGCGGTGCCTGAAGGTTAATAATAAGAATAATTTTTGCAGTCCATTTTGTCAATGAAAAGGTAGAACTGATGAGTGAAGGGCCTAGATTTAATTGATTGTGTAGTTGAATTGGAATGGACAGGAACCAATCAGACTGTAAAGAGCAAACTCTAAAGGAGATAACTTAGTATGTTAAGGTGAAGTCAGAAAAACAATGTGGCTTGGTGGTTCATATTTCCATTGTATCTAGTGTATGCTTGCGAGAAGAATAGGAACGCAAAAAATTCAAAGAATTCCTCTTAAATATTTTCTGAGGTGGAATGTGACGTGGAGTGTGCACTTCATCACTGAGCTTATAAATGGTTCTAGGACAGACAAGGGGGTATTACTTCCAAGTTAAACAAGCACAAAGGGGTAAGAGGGCGCCCTTAAAATTTAGGTCATTTTTTACTACGTAAGTGACTTTTCGGGACAAGTTTAGGGTCCAAAATATGCATTTTCCCCATCATATGTGCTAATTGAATATCACATGACTGAGATAACATTCAATGCTGCAGTAATTGACTAAACAGATATCATTATGCTATTGCAGTATGTTCATTATAAAACATATGCATTCAAAGATGAACTGCATGACAAAAACTAAAAGAGATTTTGGCCATATATCAACAATGTAATTTACACCTTCAAAACATGTTCTTTAGCCTTAGTAGCAATTGAGACACAAGTAGATTACATTGAAAAGGACAACTACGCAGACTGGAATTTACAGATAACATCAAATTGTATTTATCGTTGTAAAACTTATCCTTGTGTTCTTGGCTAGACCGTTTGTATAAGACATACAGTTTGTATAAAAACACATGTATATACATGAAAAGACAGCTAATACATACATAAACATAATTAAACAGAAAAAGCAACCAGCTTTAACTTAAATTTTTCACATTCTTTGAAACCCTTCCAACATAAAAACTGTAACAATCAAATCCAAATTTTTGCTGTAAAAGACAAATAAAATTACCTGAAGACCTGCTCGAGATGAGCGAGAAACGGGTCTTTTCTTGTCTTTTTCCTTGTTGGCTGCTGCTGCTGCTGCCGCTGTTGTCTTTCCTGCTAGGAGTCCTTTTCCACCTTTCCCCGCCATCTCCAATTCTTCATTAATTTTCAAGAAAACAAGTTAGCATTTTGTTTTAGTTTTAATCTTTAAGCACTCATTTGGTTCGGGAACAAGGTATCCCGGAATTAATTATCCGGGTATTAGTTATACCAAGATTAGTTATTCCACCCTCACACGTGGATAAAACTAACACTGCAATATCGGGATAACTAATCCCGAAATTAGATATACCACAATTTTATCCCAACCAAACAACTAAATATCCCTTTTCCCTCATACCAAACAAGCTCTGAGGGATTAGTGATTCTGGTGTTGTTATATCACCCCCAATGTGAGATAAAATAACACTACAATCAAGGGGATAACTAATCCCGGGGTTTTCTCAAATTTAATTCTGAGATTAATTATCCCTTATCCCTAGTACCAAACGAGCCCTAAAGGTATATTGAAGAACAGAAAATTAAAGAAAAAACGAGAAGCTTCTTGAAATTCGTGTCAACGATAAACCCTAAAGATGAAGTAGAGATCTGATTTTTACCCCTAAAACTAAACAATTAAAAGACAGATCTTTACTCCAAATAGTGAAAAAAACACAAAAAAGGTGGAAATCATTTTTCCATATAGCACTATTCAAATAAATACCAACACATAATAATAAATTAGAGAAAAACACCACAAATAAAAATAAATAAAAAAGGGTTTTTCCAACAATCCAAAACTGAAGAGAAAAGTTAAACCTTTCAAAGTTTCAACAACAAATCAAGAATTACAAAAGATTTAAGATAAACAAGAAAATACCCAAAAGAAAAAATTAGGGTTTTTACCCAAATCTATTACTATCGAACAAGCAAACTACAACAAACCAACCAATTATTATTATTGATTAAATTAAAGAGAGGATACCTTTGAACTTTTGGGCTAAGGAGAGGGAGAGGATATTTGAGAAGAAGATAAAAGATAGAGAGAGAGTGTGAGATCTGTAATGTTTTGTGTTCCTTTTATTTACTGCCACATTTATTTGCAATTTTTGGCTTTGTTTTGAATTGTAAAATCCACTTTGCCGCCTACACTTTTCTTTTGGGTCCATTCTCAAATTTTGAACTCTTTGGGTTTCAAAATTTTCGTTGTTTTGACTTCCCTCTTTACCTGCCCTTTTTTTTTGGGCCGATGACTCTGGGCCAAACACAAACCTTTCTGTACATACAGTTTTTAGCCCAAGCTCGCACAGAGTCCAATTTCAGGGCAAAATATTGAAAAAAAGGAAAAAGACATGGTGTGGCATGGTAGCAAAAAGAAAATGCTCAAATTTAAGTAAATGACCCAAAATAGCCCTTAGGCCCCAAAATAAAGATAATTTTACTCAAAACCTAAAATATCACCCTACACTCTTTCTCCTACTTTTTTGTCGAGGCCACCTCCGCTGATTGAGTATCTGTATCTTCTTTGTAGTATTCTCCATCCACATGACAACAAAATGAAAATTTACTGTTATTTTCAAGTTTCATCTGGGTTTTTTTCTTGCTGAGCATTTAAAAATATAGTATTAAAATCATGCGCCCAAGTATCAAACGGTACGTGAAAATCAAAATATTCCTCAGTTCAAGTCTCAAGTTTCTGTGACACCACCTGCTAATCACAACCCTGTCACCCAATTTTCATCCCAAATGTAAATCAAATAGTGAAAATCTGGTTATTCCTAACCACAAAACTCAAGTTCGTTCATATTCACATGCTAATGAAAAGTCTATCCTTGAGATGCCACATGATTTTGAAGGTGGTGATTTGATGGTTGCTGTAGTTGTACTTGCAAAAAGTCAAGAGCAAGGTAGTCTGATTGATACCGACCTCTTGGTTAAGCTTCTCAGCAACCAGAACATATATGGTACGGAAAGAGATATTATTAATCTTTCCCCCCTTATAAAGAGAAATAATTTTCTTTCGAGAAAAATCCCACAAAGTTAACTTATTTCTCTTAATAAGGGGGAAATGATTAATAATATCTCTTCCCGTACCATATATGTTCTGGTTGCTGAGAAGTTTAACCAAGAGGTCAGTATCAATCAGACTACCTTGCTCTTGACTTTTTGCAAGGGCAACTACAACAACCATCAAATCACCACCTTCAAAATCATGTGGCATCTGAAGGATAGACTTTTCATTAGCAGGTGAATATGAACGAACTTGAGTTTGTGCTTAGGAATAATCAAATTTTCACTATTTGATTTACATTTGGGATGAAAATTGGGTGACAGGGTTGTGATTAGCAGGTGGTGTCACAGAAACTTGAGACTTGAACTGGGAATATTTTGATTTTCACGTACTGTTTGATACTTGGCCGCATGATTTTAATACTATATTTTTAAATGCTCAGCAAGAAAAAAATCAGATGAAACTTGAAAAGAACAGTAAATTTTCATTTTGTTGTCACGTGGATGGAGAAACGCTACGAAGAAGATGCAAATATTCAATTGGCGGAGGCGGCTTCAACAGAAAAGTAAAAGAAAGAATGTAGAGTGAAACTTTAGGATTTGGCTAAAATTCTCCTTATTTTGAGTCTAAGGGCTATTTCGGATCATTTTCTTAAATTTGGGGATTTTTTAGCCTTTTCTTTTTGTTGGTGGCTACATCATGTCATTTTTCTAGTTTTTATCCTTCAAATGGGCTAGTCTTTAATGTTTGCCCTTATCAATCGAACTTATGTCTAGAGGGACATAAATTTTTTAAGTGCATGGCGCATCATTTGTGAAATATTGTGATGCAAAATTTTAAAATTTTACCTTGCGAAAAATTTGTTTGCATTGAGTGGCAAATATTAAAGATTCAGCACAAAATAGGGACAAAGATAAGTATTCTTTTCCTTATTATAGGTAGAATACATAGATAAATACCTCAACTTGATTTAAATTGACCTGTAAATACTCCTATCTAGCTTACCTCATCTTTGTTTACAAGCGCCAATGACATGGTAAAATAACAAATAACAAAGGGACATGTGTAAAAATTAAAAAGAAAAAGAAGAAATATATTTAATTGGGAAAAAAGAAAATGAAAAATATTTTAAAGAGCCCTCACCCACCCCCCCACCCAAGATCCCATTTTTCTTCTTCATCATCTTTAGTACCCCTGCATCTTCCTTATCTCCCTTCTTTTCTTCTTAATTCAAAACTCTTCCCTCTATATTATAATTTCAATTTTATAAGAAAAAAATTCTTTTTTAAAAGTTAACTAGTGAATCTTTCAAGTTCTTTATTTTTAGAGGGAGATAAGACAATAGTGATTAAGCACAAAAATGAAGAATCTGATTTTTCTTTACTATTGGGTAATAGTTAAAGCCTCCATTGTTGTAGTCAGTGCTCTTGTGATCGAAATAAGAAATCGAGAGGGGTTTTGGTGGTGGTTACTAATATTGCTTTGAGAAAATTAAATCTGGAGTTTTAGAGATTATTTCTTATTTGATCAAAGATCCTTTAACGGTTGATGCATAATGAAGAAGTAGTATAAAAAATAAGGATAATTGTGGGACCCACATAATTTAAAAAAATTATTAATTAAAGCACACGATTTAATGGCTAGTGCACTCAAGATCAAGTGAAAAATAAATATTTTGTCACGTCAGCATCGGGTGTACACTAGATATACAAATTGAAAAAAGTTGTGGTGTTCAACTATATAATAAGGAATTTTTATTAAGAGAAGGGTGTATGATTTAATGACGTAGAAAGGAAGATGAACGTGGTGAAATGAAGCAAAATGGAAGCACTACACAAAGTAAGAAAGGATTTAGAGAGGACCAGAGGCAACACGCTTGAGAGGATAAAGGGAAGAGGATGTGAGAGCGAGAAACGCCTCGAAAAGTGAAAAGAAATAGAAAATTTAATCCCTAAAAGGTTGATATTTCAATTGATATGATGTTGGAGTATTTAAAATGCTACTTTTAAGATATATGTGCCTAAATAAAAAATGAAAAAGGCAAGTGCAACACAACAAGACTCAAAAAATACAATTATGAAAACAAGTAAAGCTGATTATGAAAGGGAGCGCAAACCAAGTGGAATTAACAAAGCTACAAAAGGAAGAAGACGTTGCAATGAATTCTATGAAGCTTACAAAGGTATTTGATCTAAAAAAAATAAGAAAAACCCAGTGACACCTAACGAAGGAAGCAACATCAAAGGGGTTAGTTTGAATAAGATTGAGGAAGATGAAAGGAAAGCAGATTAGCAACATCACGTCAGCAAGTCGAAGATTAATCTAAAGCTACGTCAAAGGGCAAGAAAAAGTAGATCAAGACTAAGGTTCAAGACACGTAAAAGTTCACACCTTATTCTTGAAAAGTATACAACATATCTTTTAAAGGATTAAAATTCTTGAATTGAAATTCAATGTCCTAATAAGAGATTTTGACAAACCCTAAATCAAGGACAACAAAATCAACAATGAAGACTATAAACTCTCTAGAAAAAAATAAAGAAGAATCATACATTCTATCTAGACCATACTCAAATTTCTTTGTTCTACTCTTATATACATTGTAGTTCTGTAGTGAATTGTGTGTCCAAAAGAAAGAAGAAAGAAGAAAAGTGTTTAGTGAGGAATTGTATCAACAGCTAAAAATTGAGAAAAGAAGTGTTGGTGTATCCTTATGAAATACACCCACACGATTGTATTCAAAAACATATTCAAGAAACTATGTTGCAACCCAAGTAGCTGGAGTAGGATTCACATTGAATTTAAATCACTATAAAATATTAATTGTTACTTTATTTCTGCATATTTATGCTCTGCAAATTACTTGTTTTACATTACTGCTTGCCTAGGTAATCGACTTCTAGTGATCATCAGTCGGCTGAAAAATCTAAAAAATTACGATTCATCCCTCCCACCCCCTCTTTCACTTTTAGACATATCATGTAAAAATCTCAATCGACTTTTACTTAATTAATAGGAAAGTTGGCCATATAAACATATGACTTTAATGCACATATACATGTCATGGATCAATAATAATATCAGAATCTCTTACCAGAAGATGTTACAAAGAATTTACCTGAATCGAAAGATATTATTACAGAAGTCGAAAGAAATTGATTTCTACCTCCTTGCCCTATCCTTATCTTTCCACAGCCGCCAACGATGAAATTGTGTAGAGGATATGTGGTAACCTAATGGTGAAACGCTGATCAATTTATAGAGGTTGAATTTAATCTAGTACGTTCATCAAGTGACCTATCTAACGGACTAGACTTATTTTTCATCAAATATTAGTTATAAACTTTACATTAATTGAGCCATATATAATAGAATAAACGGAAAACAACGTAAACTATCCACTATAGGCAAATTAATTATCAAAATTTACTCCCATACATATTAATTGATAAATTATCCATGCGGCACAAACAATTTACCCGACCGTGCCCCCTATTTTAGTTGCCTTCTTTGGTCCACATAAATTGCAAACACGTGTACCTACTTATTATTCTTTTTTTTTTTTGGGTCAAAAGGTGCACTCACTACCTAACTGCTGCAACGCATATCTTTTTCCTTCTTTTTGTCTCTTTATCTTTTAAAGCTTTGTCCTTTTAAAAATAAAATCTAAAAGTCAATATAGCAAGTAACTATTGAACTACTAAAAATATAAAAAATAATTAAATAATTAACCTATATGAAGAAGTAATTAATAAAAATATCAAAGTTATTAGCTTATTTATTAAAATTTAAATTATATATATATATATATGAAATTTTACTCTATTGCAATTAAAAATAAAATTTATATTTAAAATATGACTATTTTTTTCACAAGACATTTTGCTAAAAATGATATGAAAAATTAAAATATCAAAATTAAACATAAACTTTTTTTCTTTGTACTTTTTTTATAGTTTTTTCTTTTGAAAGAATGAACCTAATCTTCTATCATACCATGTAAGTATAGGATATATACTATGAGTATTATAGAGGATTGAGGAGTGCCTTTTCTGAAAAAAATATGAGTATCATAGAGGATTGGGTTGTGTTTTTCTTGAAGGAATGAATGAGTTTTTGTGATACCCTGTCGATATATATGATATATATATATATATATATATCATGTGGGTATCATACATGATTGAGTTATAAATCAATATCTGTGATACCCTATTAATATATATATATATATATATATATATATATATATATATATATATATATATATATATCAAGTTAGTATCATAGATGATTAAGCTCTTATTTTGAAGAATGAGTCGGTCCTTTATAATATCTTGTCAGTAAATCATATATAATATGGGTCATTCATCCATGATACCCTATTAGTAGATGATATTTATCACGTGGAATCATAGATCATTGAGTTTTTTTTTAAGGAATGAATCAATCCTCTAAGATACTCTATCAGTATATTATATATACTACGGGGTATCATAGATGATGAGGAGTATTTTAAAAAAATGAGTGTCTATGATACAATGTCCGTATATGATATATATCATGGAGGTATCATGGAGGACGGAATAGTATTTTTCTTAAAGAAATAAATTATTCATCTATGATACCATGTCAATATATGATATATACCATGTCGGCATCATAGAGGACTGAATAGTGTTGGATTGAATATGTCATCTATGATACCCTATCAGTATATGATATATATCATGTTGGTATCATAGAAGACTGGGTGTTTTACTTGAAGGAATGAACTGTCAGTTGTAATACGTCATACCTTCAGGCTAGGCTTGACCCGTTTTATGGAAACATAATGGAGCCAATATGAGGAGTATAGGAAGTCTTTTGAAAACTAATCAAGTTATACGGTGAGTCTTTGGGCAAAGTATAGTAGGAAGCAATTCCACGGAGCATGTTTTCAAGTGAGTTTGCACCAGGCCTCACTTCAAAAAAATATTCTGAAAATTATATAAGGAATTTGGAAACCATTCCTTCATGAAAGTTGTATAAATTTGAAATACCTTTCCAACGGTATATTGTGGAGGTCACATGGATATCTTTACAAAATGTTATTACTATTTTACTGAAGGATCGCAAAAGCAGTCCACCGGAGTTGCATATGCGATATGCGACTCAGAACACATTCTATGACGCATATCCCGTCGCATTTTGGGAAAAATTATGTCGCAAAGTTCCCAACCTTCTGTTTTGATGTGCAGAACCATACACGACCGCAGATGGCCATCCGCGACACGGATGCCAGTGCATATGCCCCCGAAAAATCATTTAAAGTCGCATTTTTCTGAATTTTATTCCATATTTCAGTTCTCCAAAGCCCTAGCATGACTTTTCTCTCCTCTCTTCATCCTCCCACGTAAAGTTGAGTCTCTCACATGTATTCTTAAGTAATTCTAACATTTATACATCAATTCTTAACAAGATTTTCACACTATAATCTTAGGGTTTTCAAAAAAACCTTCTCAAGGTTTCAAGTTCAAAGTTGTGGGTTTCTTCTTTAAAAGTTCAGACATCTCCTTCAAGTTTTTGAGCAAGTGGGGTATGTAGAGCTTCTATTAATGGTTCGAATTTTGTGTTCGAATTTTTCATTTTGTGAAGACGTATGAGGACAAGAAAAATGAAAATTGATTCCATTATTAGCACAAAACTCCTGAAACACCCCATTATCATATTGAATATTTTTTATTTTCTATTCGAATTGGGTTCTAATGAATGCTCTAAATTTTAAGAAAGTGGGAAAATGTGAGATTTTTTCGCTATCGGAAAAGTCCATAAAAAATTAATAATCATCCAGAAATAGAACATAATAACGATGACCCTGAGAACATGAGATGTCCATAAATCGCTATGAATAATATCAAATGGCATTAAAGTACGAGAATTAGAGTCTACAAACGACAATCTAACAATTTTTCCTAAAGAACAAGATTGACAACTCGGAGTACTACGCGTACCCTTACAAGAAATGAACTTGTTTTTATATAAGGAAGACAAAATAGACGACCCCGGATGACCTAGACGAGCATGCCACAAGAAAGGAGCAAGGGCTGCAAAAGTTGATGGCAAGGCTTGACTCGAGAGATCGGGCGCTGGCGTGATAGGATAAAGATCTCCTCTACTATCACACCTCATGAGATGAATCCCCATCTTGAAATCCTTCAGAGAAAACCCAAACAGGTCAAATTCAACAGAAATATAATTATCAGTGGTGAATTTACAGACATACACCAATTTTTTAATCAATTTAGGGGCATGCAAGATATTTTTCAAGATAAGAGGTATATGGGGGGGGGGAGAGGGCGACAAAATTTTATGACCATAACCACGAATCGAAATTGAATTACCATTACCAATAATTATGCCACGACTGTTGCTCAAATTGAAATAAGACAAGAGAGTACCTTGATCGGATGTCATGTGGGTAGTGGCTCCGGTGTCCATGTACCAATTCGGGTTCGAGGGAGTTAAACCAAGTGTGTGCATAGCGGCTTCAATGTCGGTTTGAGTGGGGCCCGCTGCAACTAGGCCTGCGGAGGCCGAGGCCCAAGCACACCCGCTTGCTGCCCCGGCCCAGAGTTGTTGCGGAAGTTGTTGGGCCAAGTCGAATTAGGCCTGGAGGGATGCTGGGCAGCCCACTGTCCAGTGGGTGGATTACCGAAAAAATATGGGTCGTTGGGCCAAGGGCCACTGGCCTAGTTCCAAGGGCAAAGAGCCCAAGGCTGGGACCAGGCGGCTTGCGGCCCACTACTATTGTTCCGAGGGCTACTCCCACCGCCGTGATCGTTCCCGCCGGTGGTGTTACTGTTCCGGCCGCCACCGTTGTTGCCACAACGATTCTTGCCATTATTTCGACGGTTTTGACCCTTCTTGCCACCACCGTTGGTGCGGTTTTGGCCTGAATTGTCAACAACCCCGAGAGAATTAGTGGAAGACGTCATCATGACCACGGGACTAGCGCTAGTAGCCGCCTTTTTTGCCAAGCCGACTTATTCGAGCGTAAGCATGGAACGGGCTTGATAAAATTGCGGAAGAGGATTGCTTTGCCGAAAAAGTGTACCGACACCACTATAGGCCTCAGATAGGCATGCGACCATCTGAAGGACAAGACGATCGTTTGTGGCGGGCGCACCAACGTTGCATAGTTGGTCCGCCAGTTCCTTCAACCTTTTGCAATATGCTGAAACGTTGGGGAAATCTTCCATATTGACGTGGGAGAATTCCTGTTCAAGGGTAACAACACGAGAAATTTGATTATCTTGGAATATATCACTCACTCTATTCCAAGTCACCATCGCCGTAGCGTCTGGTTCGATAATCGTTTGCAACATGTCAGTAGAAATAGTGGAATAAATCCACTGAAGAACGGTAGTATCAAGGGTTGTCCATAACTTAGGATCATCCTCGGGTTTGACCACCCCCGTATCCGTAGGAGCCGCGGGGATAATATGATGGAGGACTTGATGCGAGCGTGCGTGAAATTTGAACAGTTCGGCCCACGTCGCGTATTGAACGTTTTCTATTTCAAGAATGACAGGGATGTGATTCTTGATATTAGAAACTGTAAGGTCATGGCGAAACGTGTTCTTAGCCATAATAGCAATGCAAGACATGAAGTAGGGATTTGGAAGAAAAATTTGGGAAGAGAGGAGGTACCGTTGGGCATGAAATTCGAGAAAAAAGGCTCGGAAATCGATGTAAAGTGGACGGAATTTTGAGAGAGGAATTTAAGACCTAGACTTCTGATATCATGTAAGAAATAATCTCTTGATTATTTTCATAAAGAATGAGAATATATACAATTTATAATTTCTTTAATAGAAAAATTATATTCCTATTCTAATGTCAAAACTCTATTCTAGTAGTACAAATATCCTATAATTATGATAAGTGTACAATACTAATTAATATAATTATTTTTTACACTAATTAATAAGCTCAAAATCGTGATATACACTTAAATATGATAAGTGTATATCACGGTCCAAAAGAATACCAAACCTAAGATATACACTACTTATGGTAAGTATATATTACAGGTACACCTAGGGATGGCAACGGGTCGGATCTGGACCGGATCCTACTAGATCCAGATCCAGATCCGTTTTTCATACCCGAATCCAGATCCGGATCCAGATCCAGCGGGTCCATAAAAACCATATCCAAATCGGATCCATCGGATCGCCGGATCCACGGATCGGATGCGGATCCACATGTAAAAAAATTACCTTGCTAAAAATGTAACCTTGCTAAGAATTTTTTTTTGAACTGACAAACGATTTTTACTTAGCTAACAATTTACTGTTTTTCAATTTTAAAATGTTCATATGAGATATTTTGTTCGTTGTCTCGTTTTGATTGTGAGCTATTAATTAAAAATGTTGGATAATGACAATAGTTGTGGAAAATGCGACTAGTATTTTCACGGTGTAACTTGCATGTGCTTGGAATCTTCATAAATGAAGTGAATATAATTTTAACTACTTGTCTATGGAGATGTTAGTCATTCACTAATATAACATTGATTTTATTATCGAAGTTACCTCTTTATTTTTTTGTTTTTGAGTTAACGCGGGGATAAATTAAACTTGTTTTGAGAATTAAACTTGCAAGGATGTGCTTAGCAATTTTAAGAAAATACTTATAAAATTACATTCTAGATTATGAATATATTTAATAAAAAATGGATCCACGGGTCGGATCTGGACCGGATACGGATCTCAAATACAAGATCCAGATCCGATCCGTCAGAAACGGATCCGGGTCCGATCCGGATCCGTCGGGTCCAAATTTTGAAGATCCATATCCTATAAAACGGATCTGGATACACAGGATCCGGATCGGGTCCAGGATCCATTGCCATCTCTAGGTACACCCCTTATTTATCAGTCATGAACCAGTCTTTTATCAATCGAAGTTCCTGTCAGATCTCTTTTTTTTTAACTGCTACCCTGTCAGTTTTCAACCAAAGTAATTTTAACTTTTACCACCAACCAAGTACATCAACATTGACTAGCCTTACAACTGTGGTAAACGAAATAATAATACAAAAATTTGGTCCAAATAAATATAAAAAATACAAACAAAAGCAACCGAAAAGCTTACAGGTCGCGTAGCTCACGCCACCAACGTGATATTTGGTTCGGTTCAAAAAGCACTCCTCATCACGAGTTACAACTTACAACAACTTCAACTTCAAAGTTCGGATAAGCCCATTTCCCTCATTTTGTCTTTTTGCGCGTCATCCCACTAAGACGTGGCACTCTCTGGTTTCGATCACAACATGCATTCGCCACGTATTTGTAAAGATAAACAAAATATGAAAGATGTTAGACAGCGGCACACCACGTCAAATGCCAACGTGGTACTACCGTCCTAGTCAGCTATCCTTCCCCTTATTCTCTGTTTGGATGGTTGTTACTAAATTTAAATTAATGTTTTGAAAGGCACTCGCCTCACGGACTTGCCCCCGAGCAAAAGACACATGCAAAATATCTAGAGGTTAAGTTCCGGAGCTTAATTCCGTGAGTCTTACGTTCTAAGTTTTGATTGTACATTTTAAACACGTTTATCATTCAATGCTTCAAATTCGCTTGACAGTTTTACTTAAATTATATATTAATTTTTTAGTTAATATTATTAATCCTTATATTATTTAATAAATAAATAATACTTAAAATATTATTATAACTTTTTTATTGTTTGAAAGTTAAGATGTGTTAGCATCTTATAACAACTTTATATCCTTATAGTATTATTTATAATTGTAAATCATGTTAGATATTTTGTTTTCTATGAGTGATGTTTTAATTATAATATTGATACATTTTATTAGTTTTTTTAAGGAGGTAAACTGCATAGTATAATAGTAATATATTTTTAAAAATTATGATTTTTTTATTATTTATAAAGATGTTAGAGTAGATTTGCATCTCCTAATAACTTTTATATTATTATATTATTTATACTTGTAAAATTATATTAAATTTTTTATTTTCTATTGAATTTTTTTAATCATGTTATAAATTTTTAATATTTTTATATTATTTTATTAGTTTATTACATTATTAAAATAGTAAAAATTCATGAGGCTTACGCCTAGTACGTGCTAAGTAAAGCATCATGCCTCATGCTCCCCCTTTTTAAAGCACTGATTTAAATAAAATGATTATTTTTGTTGTTACTTAGTAAGTTTTATTATATTATATTATTAAATTCAACGTAACGTTTATGTAATAATAAAATATCTATTTTACGTAAAGAATTGATTTGGTTGTTTCTCATTTTATCGTTACTTATACATAATAAAAGTTTATTTTATTCTTCACCTATCTTTTTATAGTAATTTTACTTTTTTATAGGTTTATCTTTCATATTATTGATGTGTAACATTCCACAATAACAAAAAATTAATAATGTTATAGATATTATCATATATTGTGGATGTCCATCTTTAGGAGAAATATTAGGGCTAATAATTTTGGGACCAAGTCAATTATCTCCTATAAATAGAGATGTTCCCTCATTGTATTTCATCATTCAAGAGAAATAAAGAACTCTACTCCTTTCTCCACAATATTTTTATTCTAGTTTTGTTCTAGTTTTATTATTTTATAAAATGTTATCAGTACAAGACTCTGCAATCTCGAGCGAATACTTTTGAAAGTATCGAAAGTATAAAAAGCAATTTCCAGGTAAGTTACTAATATAACTTTTGCTCTGAACTATATCCCAAAATTGGAAAAGGATACCATGATCTATTTATTGGTGGTTATAATCATAGCGTAATTTTTTTTATTAATCCTTGTGATATTTAGTAGTAATAAGAAGTAAGTAATCACAGTTGAATCGAGCAAAAATAGTACAGAATTTAGTTTGTTGACAAGTACTGTTAAATTGCAAATTATGGGTTGTATCAATTTTGTTTCTGTATAGATAGCATATGTTTGCTTATTGTGGATTTATGCTAAGCTTTTTAAATCACTATATATCTTTTGTTTTCGAAGACCCATTATGATTTACGTATAAAAACCACCCGAAGTGGTGATATAGTCATAGTCTGTATAAGACTAAATTACGTCTATAACCATTAGGAGTGGGAATATTTTATAGGCATATTGTGCTAAAAATTGAAGATATGTTAGAGAAAATATGTATTGATTTGCTCATGAAGCGGCAAAATCTTAAAAGAGCAATATTACGAGAGAAAATCTCTGTTATAATTCATGCCTCGATTTGCTCATCAAGTAGCAATATCTTAAAAGAGGTTCTAAGCGATTATGATTTTATATGGTTAAGGCACTTTGAGATATGTTCTGTTCCTGAAGAATGAGAACTTTTGATGAATGTTATAAGTACAGATCCATTCTCTGAAGTGAATGTGATAATATGAAGTAAAGCTTATATACACGAACATGCATTTGATTGTGAAGTTATCAAAACTCACTTTCAGAAGAGGTATAATAATTGAGAAAAGAATACATTCTAAATATTTTATATTTTACTCCTGAAGTAGTAAACTCAGAATTCTACTCCTGAAGTAGCAAATTTTGAACTCTACTCATGAAATAGTAGAACTTGAAACTTTACTTCCGAAGCAATAGAAGTTTGAACTCTACTCCCGAAGTAGTAGAGCATTGAAACCTACTCTCGAAGTAGAGAAATTTTAAGTTTACTCCTAAAATAGTAAGACCTTGAAATCTACTCCTTGAGTAGTAAGACTCTGGAATTTACTCTTGAAGTAGTAACTCTAAAGTTTACTCTCGAAGTAGTAAATATGAAATTTACTCCCAAAGTGGTAAAACTTTGAACTTTACTCTTGAATAACTTTGTAGGTTATAACAATGATTTGGTTGGTTATCAAAATCTGGCATGCTTACTTTTACTTTTTTCATTTAGAGGCAATCGTGTATAACAAGTCAAAAGATTATGCTACTGTTATAACTTGATGCATATGAAATAGTCACAGGATCTATGCTCAAAAGAATGACTAGTCACATAGCAATTATTTCTCATGAAATAATTTAAGATGTTCTAGCAGATATTGTTATGTCTACGATATATTTATGTTGTGTAATTATTACCTCAATATGACAAGCACCATATCTGTTCAAAGTGAAGTTATAATATTTTAAGATGCATGTCGTTTTGCTAAGTGATAAAGTACCGACTAATTATCATCTATGATGTGATAACATATTTGTGGAAATAATGTACTTCTTAGTAGATTAAAAATTACTGAGCATTTGATAATGATTATGGCAATTGATTACAACTACAACAACCCTTTTGACAATAATTATTAGTTTGAGTCCTTTTTTGTCTTTTAGATATAATGAGATATTTATGGATAGCCATTGAAATATATTACTAAATTATTATATTGATCATATAAGTAAATTGTTGTATTCTAATAGGACTTATCATGACATGTCAAAATTTCTTTAAGATAGATACAAAGAGTTGTTATATTTTAATAGGACTTGTCCAAACTTATCAGTTTTAAATATATGATGCAGTTTATTATATATTTAGTCTTCACTTTGTATTTTCTGACAATCTACTTATTTTATTTTGTGCATGTCATTTCATTTGAATATATGGATAAGATATGAATAACTTTCAAATCAAGTTTGGATTAGAATTGAATTATGCATTTATTATTTCTAAATATTCATTCGTCTACCGTTTCCTTTCATGATATCAGAAGTGTCTAATTAAATTTTCTTCATGACACCAACAATGGCTAAGAAATATTTGATTGTACAAAACCAATTAAAGGGCTCTAGAAGAGCTAACTATTTATCAAGAAGATCATGTCATTAGTAGTGTCCAAGCAATATGTGATTATGGAAAATAGATTAAATGCTACTGAAGATCTTATATACTATTATGTCATTCGTTCTGGATTGTAATAAATAAAGTTGTTATGATCGAAGCACAAGTTATAATAAACCCAAAGTTTACTAAAGTAAATGTCTATCATATTGAAGCCATAAATGATTGGACGACTAAATATCTACAAAATTATAGTGGGTAAGAAATATGTATTTGAAATGTTACCCTTTTATTCTGCAAATTGTATTGCACAAATATAAGCATGATGAAATCACATGTCACGATAAACCATAAGTTTATTGTACAAAATAGAATTCATGTCATAGTAAACCAGAAGTTTACTAAAATAAATAGCACATGACATGGTAAACCTAAAGTTTACTAGTACAAAAATTTTATCAATTGAAGTGACAATTTTGATTGTCCTAATTTAAATCTGATGTGCTAAGTTTGTATTCGGAATATATTGAAGAACTAGAAGATTTTTCAAGAATTAATTTGTTTGTTCTCATGATAAGTTGATTATACTGACTAATGTTGAGGTTGAATTTCCTAAATTTTGAAAAATATAAAAGGTGAATAAGGGTTCGTTCACCTGTTATGTGATTTAAATAGATGCATCGATAAGACGGTCACATGTGCGTTTATTGTCAACCCGCAGTTTGACATATGCAAAATTGCTTGCTCAAAATAATTGAGTTGAGTGCACAATTTTCAGATTATGTAATCAAGATAATTCATCTTGTTAATACTGGTTTATATTCAAGCTGGTTTAGCATTGAATGGCTCCGATAAATATCCAAACCATTGCGAATGAGAACAAAGCTTCATGTGTTGATCTGAAATATGATATATTGCATACAACGACGTTTGTATGCTTCAGACTAATAAATTATGATAAATTCTCCCCTCATAATTGGTTCAAGGTCAGGAACCAAATGTTTTCATGTAATAGTTTTGTTGTGTTGTATATGATTAATGAATCTACCATGATGCACACAGATGGATTTTCCAAAGAAGTGAAAATATATGTTAGTTTTTCTAACATAAGGGTAGAGAGAATAAATAACTAAGAAATATATTGTGAATTATCACTAGTATGATCCTCGTCCAAACGATAATTCAAGACAAATGCTAAAAGCATTTGCTGACCCAACTATTTCATATTCCAGCTGCAAGATGCTCCTAAATGTCCCTGAAGGACCAGGTTTACAACATGCGTGAAGCATAGTAGACAAATCGATTTCAAACACAATAATCTTTGAAAAAAAGGAGAGGAGCAAATGATCAAAATGATTATAATAAAGAGGCAATATGCTCTTGAAGAGCCCATAACATAAGGCTTCATAAAACCTCATACGAGGTTCAGGTACCTGAAAAATAATGAAGTGATAAGATCTCAATAAGTTATGCCTAATTGCAAATCGATATAAAATTATATCTCGTCGACGATATATTTGATACAATATAGTGCGCAATATTGTATAATATTATGAGGATCTAAATTCTACATCTCTTAAAGCATGGTGATGTAGAAATAATTATCAAGTAGATGTATCTTGGTAAGGGTAAATTTACTGGACCTTCAGTCCTGACATTAGAAGATGTCATGTAAATGAAAATTGTCTCAGCCTATATGGCTTATGTGACAAAATTTATATGAAATTTTTTGAAGTATTCAAAATGCCTGAAGCATATACAAGTTATTGAAAAATTTGTTTGTAATCCATAAATGGATTAAATGAACTAAGGTTGATGTACTAAAATCACCTTAATAAATATTTATTGATGAGGGGTATAAAGATGACTTTGTTTACCCTTATCCCTTTACAATATTCAAAATATTTCACAAGGTTGTGCAAGTTGCTGACTTGAATGTGATTGGAGATTTTGAAGAGTTTTCGAAAAGCAGTAGACTACCTACTAAAAAAAGTTGAAATGAGAAAATTCGATTGGTCCTGAAGTACCATATATTTGTTCAATTGATGCATTTATTTTGTCTTGCTATAACTATGAGTATGATATAATTTATTTCTTACACTGAGATATTGAAATAAGATCAATTGCATATTGTCGATTTGATGAGAGAATTTTTCCAAAATTAGGGGGAGAGAATAATGAAATAAAAAGGGAAATTTTGTGGAAAATTCACCATCGTCTCATCTTGATCTACGTGCTTCTATTAGTGAGTAAGGGGTCCAAAAGATTATTCACTTGCAGAAAATAGCAAATCACATGTTAGATACATTTACAGATTTGAAAAGGATTACCGAATCACATATCTCTGCAGAGAATGTCCCAATTCGGATTGATGTCCCTGTAGGACCATCTACTAGTGTCATAGCAAATGAGTCCAAAAGCACGCTTGAAGCGTGATAGACCATTGGGTTCTAAGTTTCGGAATCCTAGAAAAATAAAAATAAATGGTCAAGATGACATTAAGAAAGAATCTCATAAAGAAACACAAGATTTGATCGATCATGATATTCTTGAAGAAATCAATGAGCCGCAAACTCAAGAAAATGAAGAAATATCAATATATCCAATTGATGTTAAGACTATTTGAATCGCTTGGAAGTAAATGTGGTTTGAAATACCCACAACCTTATATGAAGATAATGCAACATGGATTGCTCAATTGAAGATTCAGAAAAGGAGATAAAATAAAAGCACATTTCACCAAAGTTGTTCTTCACACATGAGCTCCAAAAGAATGGTGATATCAACGTGCAACAGATTCATTCAAGTGATAATGACTGATTTATTCACTAAGTCTCTACCAACGGCAACTTTCGAGAAAATGGTGCACAAGACTAGAATACGAAGACTCAAGCATTTGGACTGAAATTCTCATCAGGGGGAGTTAATACATGTTGTACTCTTTTTTCATATAAGGTTTCGTCCCACTGGATTTTTCTTGTAAGGTTTTAATCAGGCAACCAAAATGTGTACTATTTTTTCTTCACTAGAATTTTTCCACTGGGTTTTTTCTAATAAGATTTTAATGAGGCATATTATCTATCAAAATAGACATTCAAGGGGGAGTGTTATGGATATTATCATTTATTGTGTATGTCTATCTTTAGGAGAAATATTAGGGCTAATAACTTTGGGACCAAGTCAATTCTCTCATATAAATAGAATGTCCCTCATTGTATTTCATCATTAAAGAAAAATAAAGAACTTTCATCCTTTTCTCCACAATATTTTTGGTCTAGTTTTATTATTTTATAACAAATATATTTTATTCAGGACAATACAATATAATATAAGTACTACACAATACAAAATTACTATACATTACGAAACAAGATATACTACTCCTTCCGTTTTAATTTATTTGAAGATTGATCAGTTTTAAAAGTTAAATAATTTTTTTGGCTTAATTTTAAATATAGATTTTAAAAATATTTTATAATAAAATTTATATATTTAAAAATTATATAAAAATAAGTACGCGTAATTAATAATTCACAATATATCAAAAAAGTTGGAGAAAATTATAATAAAAAAACTGTTTTGACTCTCCTAAACCGTGAAATAAATTGGGACGGAGGGAACAACCATCCAAACGGAGTGTTATATCCCCCGGTTTTAAAATGACCCAAACTCTCCTGATCACCACTTTGAGTTTGAAGGTACTCCACACCTTACTCTCTTCTCTCCCTCTTTCCTCACTTTCTCTCTCTAGTGTTATATCTTCGTCGGTGATATCACCGGAAATGAATTTTCCAGCCAACGGTTTAGTCATGGTGTGTCGGTGCGATGACGTCATGCCGTGTGGCCATCGCAAAATCAACGTTCTTTAGCCATCACCTTAAGCAAAAGCTAAACTTTTCGCTTAGCAGAGTTTCCAAGTTATTCCAACACTATTTTCTACTCCAAATATTTATTTTAACACTAAGATAAGAAGGTATTAGTTCTTGCCTTTTCCTATGAAGATTCAACCTGTTGATTTCAACACTGTGGAAGAACCGGACTCGTTTAAACCGGTTCAAAAGTCACGGTTCAAGAGACTATTTGAGAAGCAATTTTCAGGACTTTTGAGATCATCTGCACCGGAGAAACCGGTTACCGGTGAAGAATTTGAACCGAGCTCTATTTGTTTGGCTAAAATGGTACAGACTTTTATTGAAGAAGGCGAAGATAATAATAAACATAGGTGCAATCGGAACCGATGCAATTGCTTTAATGGAACTGATAGCTCAGAAGAGGAAGTGGATACGGTTAATTGCTTCGGTGAATCAAATCATAGTGGCTGTAGTGATGCTTGTGAAATCCTCAAGGTATTGTATTGCATGTGCTAAGGGCCCGTTTGGCCCATGAAAATTGTGAAATTTGAAAAAAGAGTAGTTTTTTTTTGGCGTTTGGCTATAGAAGGTAAATATTTTTCACTTTATTTGGAATTTATCTGGAATTGTTTTTTAAGTTGGAGTTGTGTTTGATTATAGTTTTTGGAAAAAAATTATTTTGATTTTTTGAATGTACCGAACGTGAAAACCGTGAAAACTGTGTTTTAGGCGTTTTTCAAATTTCAAATACAGTTTTAAGTTGTATTTGGAATTTTTATGGCGAAATGTTGCTGATTTTCAAATAAAGTGAAAAATTTTTGGGAAAAAAGTGAATAATGATATTTGAAAATTGAGATTTTGTTTGTTCATGAATACAAATTGAAGTTGTTTTTGATTTTTTGTGAGTGATTTGGAGTGGAAAAAGTAAATAATTCGGGGATGTTCCAGAATTTTATGGTCAAACGTGATTTCTGGAATTTAGGAAAAAAGGTAAAAAAAAATATTCAACCAAACGGCCACTTTAGTCTCTCTAGTCCCCATTTCCAGGTTCTGATATATCACATATACTGATATTTGGTGTTTCTTCCAAACAAATAACTATCTAATCTAATACATAAAAAATTGTAATTGAATCATGTTCTATTAAAATGTAATTTTACCTTAATTTTGTTGTTAAAATTATTCTAATAGGTAAATTAACTGGTAATATCCGTGTGATGAGTAGTTTATCAGTATAGTTTCCAGTATGTTCTTCGCGTGTTTCTCAAAAAGTTATCTTTTTTTGGTGCAGAGTTTGGTGTCATGTCCATCCGTCTTTGAAAGGAACGTCTTAGCGCATATGACAAAGATCATTGAGAAAAATAGGATGGTTAAGCGAAGGGACAATTTCATTCGAAACATTGTTGCTGATGGCCTAATAGCTGTGGGATATGATGCCTCAATCTGCGAGTCTCGCTGGGAGAAAACTCCTTCAACTCCTGCTGGTAAACACGTTATCTCAATTACATATGCTCGGTTTTTTTCGCGCAAGTTTGGTATAAGGATTAGAAGCTAGAAAAACCAATGAATTTCATGGTTATCGGTATGGTAACTTGTAAATTGTTAGATGTGCTTCGGTTCAAGTAAAGACCACGCGCGCGCGCCGCCGCCCGTCCGGTCCGGTTCGGTTCCGGTTCCGGTTCCGGGTTCACGGCCGCGGGCCGCGGGCGCGGGCCTTCGATATTATCTTTTTGGGCCGAGAAAACTTTGCCGGAAGTACGGTTTGATCCCGAAGTTTCGGATGTGCGATTTGGACCGAATTCTTTCGATGTGCGTTTGGTCCCCGAAGTTTCAAGAAAGTTTCGATTTTTATACCGATCTCCTGTTTTTGTTGGCTACTTATGATCTCTTTTACAACCTTCATGTTTTACATACTCGTACATTATTTCGCATCGACCCCCCTTTCCGGGGGGCTGCGTTTCATGCCCGCAGTACATGTTTTCGTTTGGTGAACCTCGGGTCTAGGTTCCTACTAAGCGGAGTTGGAAAGCTCCTTTGATCCGAGCTTGGTCGTTTTGGTACCGAACCTCTTTTAGACTTATGTTTGTATTTAGGGGCACGACGGGGCCCCGTCCCGTCATATGTCGTTATTCTTCTTATAGAGGTCCGTAGACAAGTGGTGGGTTGTACGTATGTAAGGGTTATGACTGTTTTGGTCGGTCAGGCTATTGTATTATGTGTTGGGGTGTTTCCATGTATATACGTTAGTATCTGTTGGCTTGCCTTGTCGGCTTGCTCGTTATATTATCGTTGGCGACCTTGTTGGCTTGTCCGTTATATGGTGTTGACTAGTTGTGACTCCTCGGAGACAGTGCATTCGGGGGTAAAGGCGGTCTTGTCGGCTTGCCTACCCCGGCATATGTTGTTATTGCGACGTTATCGCCGGGATTTCGGACTCATTAAGGGTTAGTTGGATTATGTGTGACATGTTGGTATAATGACGTCATTAGGGCGGTTAGTCGCGGCTGTCGGGTCGGGTCGTGACATATATACTTATTGCGGTGCATGCAACCCGATCCGATATATTATATATTTATTGCGGTGCGTGCAACCTGATCCAATATATTATATACTTGTTGCGGTGCGTGTAACCCGATCCGATATATTATATATTTGTTGCGGTGCGTGCAACCCGATCCAATATATTATATACTTGTTGCGGTGCGTGCAACCCGATCCGATATATTATATATTTGTGGCGGTGCGTGCAACCCGATCCAATATATTATATACTTGTTAAGGTGTGTGCAACCCGATCCGATATATTATATACTTGTTAAGGTGTGTGCAACCCGATCCGATATATTATATATATATATTTATATATTGGTGGAATGATACTAAGACAATAATAGACTTCCATACTTAGTCATATTTTCAGAAAAATTCTAGTAATAATTCTTTCTTTCAACTTTTCGCCCTTCTCACTTGTAAGGGTTATAACTCTCAATCCGTAACCCCAAATAAGTTGTTTCTGTTGGAAATTAGCCTTTGGCGGGAGTTGCGACCGACCAACTTTAACGGCTTAAACACTAGTGTTACGTATGTTGGAGAATCCGGTTCTTCACACATGCATGATCTACTAAGTACGTAGATAACCGTAGGGCCAAGAATCATCAAATTTCATTGAGAAATGAAAGAGATATTGGTCCACGAAGTAAGGTGTTTGAAGCATGGAAAGTGTGGTATTGTGATCAATTCTCCCTCATCGGTAGAGGAAGAAAGAATTATTGTGTATATAAGACTCGAAATTGGTTTGGGGTTTGGGACCCCAAGGGGTATCCCATGTGTTTAAAGGAGGGAGTACCTAGGTGTGCTTCGGTTCAAGGAAAGACCACCCGCCCGCCCGACCCGTCCCGTCCGGTCCGGTTCCGGGTTCTCGGGTTCACGGGTCGCGGGTCGTGGGCTGTGGGTCTTCTGATATTATCTTTTTGGGCCAGAGAACTTTGCTAGAAGTACAGTTTGATCCCAGAAGTTTCAGATGCACAGTTTGGACCAGAATTCTTTCAGATGTACAGTTTGGTCCCTGAAGTTTTCAGAAAGTTGGAATTTCGACGGTCAAATCAGAAACGTCCAAGCTCTTAATTCAGCCATTTATTTTGGCTGAATTACTCCTCCTATAATGGCCAAATCCTTTGGTCTTTCACCATTTATGTTGGTGACTTTACTACCTCCATAATGGCCATTATTTGGCTATTATGGAGGCAGTTTTCAGCCCCCTCCATCACCTATATAAACACCCCCTTACACCATTGTTGAGCACTAAGACATATGCACGAAAATGCATAAACAGATGCAGCAAAACAGTGCACGAAAATACACAACCAAAATAGTTTTCTTCCTACAACTTCCAAGCATCATTTCGTTACTCAATATTCTTCACGGTAGCCCTTGAGTTTCCTTTGCTCAAGGGTTCCATTGCTGTTTTATCTTGGGAGACAAATTGTCCAGGACGTATAAAGGATACATACGGGGCAATATTGTCTTAAGGACAGAGTGCTACACTCGACTCAGCAAAAACCAATTTATAATTTTCCGTCTTCTATAAAACACAATTACTTTAGTTTTGGTTAAAGATTTATACACCAAATGGTGAGGGCCTGGATAGTTTAATTTTAGAATTAGTTGCATAATTGCAATTATTACACTGCAATGCAATTGACTGAAGGTAGAACATAATGGATACGAATGACTCATATAATGGATATCAATTACTAGTTAATAGATACAAATGACTCATATAATGATCCCAAATACATCAAGATTGGGACCTAATAATAAGAAAACTCGGTCTTGATAGGAGAAGAATCAGAAGCACCTCACTGTTTTATATTTTCAACTGTTTCTTACCTTTGAAAACTTCTCATCAGTCATTAGTTATTGCTTGCAGTAGGCCATTCGCGGTTGCCTTTCATTCTTTGTTTTTAATTTAGAGTAATCATATGATGTTGTTAGTACTATTTGGTTACGAATTCAAAGAAAGTGTCTTTTCTACAGGAGCTTATGAATATATTGATGTGGTGATTGAAGGAGAACGACTACTAATCGACATCGATTTCAGATCAGAGTTTGAAATAGCAAGGTCGACTAGGTCATACAAAAGTCTTCTCCAAGTGATGCCTAACATTTTTGTAGGCAAAGCAGATCGCCTTCAGAAGATTGTTCATTTGCTAACAGAGGCTGCAAAGCAGAGCTTGAAAAAGAAAGGAATGCCTTGCCCGCCATGGCGTAAAGCTGAATACGTGAAAGCTAAATGGCTGTCGACCTACACCCGGGTAACACCAGTGGTGTCAAACTCTGGTTCTGAAACTGGCACTGCTCGTAAAACCGATGAACAAGCCGTAAAGGAGGACACTTCAGAGGATACTTGCGGGGAGCTGAATTTGGTTTTTGGAGGAAAGAGCAGCAGCCCTTTGGCGGAGAACAATGCCAAGAGTGTGAGTACATCTCCTCTATTTGCTTGTGGTGAAGATGAAAAGAATGTGATGGTGCAGCAAGGCGAACCACCGGAAATTAAACACAAGGATTCAAGCAATTATGCCAGGAAGATAACTGGTTTAACTTCTCTGATTGAAGACCACACCTAAAAATTTTGACCTGTTTCCTAACCTTTTTGTGTGTTGTTACTTTTATATGTTTAGAGTCGAAATCCCCGTGTGTTTTAGTATTTGGGGCTATTTGAAAGTTTGAAACTACGGACCACCTGCCTACTGGTTTGTCTCGGCAGTCTCCCTTCGCATTTATAGTAAGGGTCTGAGTCCATGCTACCTACTAATACAAACTACATAGTCAATAGATTAGTAAAGGAGAGCTGGTAATGTCTTGTCAGTTTGGTTCTTGGATATTATTCAACAAGGAGAGCTGGTAATGTCTAGTCAGTTTGGTTCTTGCCCATTTTTCAACAGTGTTTTGCGCAAGTGTTCATCGTAGTAAACACTTGTTAGCTTGTAGTATTGCTGATATAATGACAATAAACTTTGGAATTATTGCAGTATGAGCTTCTCTTTGTACCTTAGTAATACGTTATAGTGCTTGTGCTATGGTTATGAGTTCTTGTTTTCTGGCTGCTTGACGTTAGTATAAGATGCATAGTATATGACTTGGTAAAGCCAAGAACTCTTTATTCATTCAGATATGGGTGAAACCAAAAATGGCAGAACAAAGTTTTGCTAAATAATGCTGGACACTTTATACACTATGTAAAGGTGATGGAGAAGTTGTTTACCCAAAAAAGATACAATTGAATTTGTATAAGTAAGAAGATTAGTCTGAAATGCTTGAATTTGTAAGTGATTTTGAATTTGTTTAAGTCCGAATATTAGTCTGAAATGCTTGAATTTGTAAGTGATAAGTGATTTTGAGGATATGTGGATTGATTTGTAATGTCGTGAATTCGATTGAAATTGTTCAGATTCTTAGTTGATTTGCTTCGGGTTTGAGCTAACAATGAGAACTAAGAGCTATAATTGTTGTAAGTAAATCGTGCAAGTATGAATAATGAGAATGAGATGTCTTTCCAACATAAATGTTGGACTCCTTTTATAATGTTAATACACTGCATTTAAGCCCGAGAATCATTCTCTTATTTAATGCAATTAAATGACAATAATGATCCATTAATGAACAAAGAGTAACGGTTGACGTCATATCCGAAACGGGTACGCGCTGAGCTCCTCTGATTCTCCGTTCGGTGTTAATTGATTCGGCCCCTACCTGGTCTTGCCTTGATACCCGAACTCGTCTCGGTGTAACTTCATCCGACACGAAACTCCAAATCTTTCTTCGAACTACATACCAAAATCTTGCCACGCATACAGATAGTCCCCACACTTTTCGGATCAAAGATTTTTTATCAGAAAAAGAAACGAGAGACAAAAAAACATCATTGATAACGATTAAAAGGAACAATCTCAAATAGAACAGATTCCCCTGCTCGTGAAATAACTCTACTACCGATGGATCAAGATATGCCGCCTACCTATCATGCAAAGGCGCTGTTGGATATGCCAGCATGTTGAAGATAATTGTTATAAAATTAATAGAACCTAAAATGGATGAAACACTAGATAGATGAAGACTAGAAATTGCTAAATCAACTGCTCCCATTGGCGTGCATCCAGTAGGAATTGAACCTACGAATTCGCCAATTATGAGTTGGGTGCTTTAACCATTCAGCCATGGATGCAAAAAGACTCGGCGAGTGAAATAGGACCATGAAAGAGGGATTAAGTGGAACATAATTGACTGGGTGGTAGAGTCGTGGAAACGCTTGTTTCTTCTTCAATCAATTACTTCTTCGGAATGGTTGCTAATAATTTTTTGCTTAATATATTACATATATGCCCCTATCGTTTTGTTTACTGAAGTGTTGGGAAGTGAAAATGATTTCCTCGTTATCTTCTCTTACAAGCTTCTTTTTCAAATCACTCCGAAACAAGCAGGAAAATGAAACACTTCCAATGCTCCAAAAATTCGACTCACGTCATATCACTCTGCCACTTCGAAAACGTGTCACTCTCTGATTGAACTGTCACTTCGATTCGTGAACTGAAGCGTTTCGTAGTAATGACAACGCCCCTATAAAACTCGTCTTTTCTTTTCATCATTTTTACTTTCGGCTAAGTTTCCCAAATCTTCAAACCTTCAAATATCCATCCTTCAAATCTTCTTATCTCCATACATTCAAATATTCATAGCTTCAAACCTTCAAATCTTCATATCTTTACAACCTCAAGCCTTCAAATCTTCATATCTTCATCACTATGACAAAATCTACCCGATCTTCCTCCATACAATCTTCTCCTGCAATTTCTCAATCACCGACTTTTGATAAAATCACTGTGCCGGTGAGACCTCTGAAGTTCAAACCGCTACCGACCCTAGAGCATACGACATTCTTACATCTATTTTTTGTTTTGACAGCGAATTTGTTGTTTCCACTGCCTTTTAGAAATCTGACCGAGGTGAATAAGCTAAAAGCTAACCGACCTCCATTAAAGCCTCTGACCTTGACACAGTCTGAAATGACTGTGGTTGGACCGATCTCAGCGGGATCGTTATATCCGATCAAGACGAAGATATTACTACCTTCAGATCTAGGTACTCCAACGTATACACCTATCCTTTCACCTTAAAGCTCGTCCCTCCAATCGACACCGTAATTCTTGAGATGTGCAGGACTTACAATTTGTGTCTTGCACAAATTGATCCATCTGTCTGGAGGGTCGTTACTTGCCTCCGATTCTTGGCCAATTTGATTAACGGACCTTTTACTTTAAATTATTTGATTCGTTTATACGTTTCAAGATTCTTCCATGGCGAAATCGTTCATATCTATAAACGAGACAAATTTCATCCTCTCCAGCATCAACGAGAATCGATAGAGGTTGGATGGAATGTTTTGTTGCGGTTTCTACCGCTGAAATTATCCCGGCTAGGCTCATGCCTTTTTCGGAGTAGTGAAACATGCATCGTAAGTATCTACGACTATTCCCTCCGTTTTTACTCACTTCTTTCAATACATTTCAAGTTTCATGTTGTCACTTTTTAGTTGGACTTCGGCCCATGTCGAGAAAATTCACGAATGGGTCGAGAAAATCATCAGCACTTATCCGCATAAGAAACGGACATGAAAAGTGCTTTCGAAAATCGATGAAAAGCCCAAAATCATAGTTAGTGTATCATTCAAATACCTTTTTCCACTAATACTTTTGTACATATTTTCACTTCTCCTTTTTTCAAAAAATTAGGTTTGATGAATGACACCTCGACCCCAAGGACCAACCCTTCAATTGCTTTAACTAACCCCAATCCGGTACTCGATACAGCCGTATCAGTTCACCGTATCACCGAGGTAACGAAGAAAAAAAACATCAAATCCAAATCCTCAAAGACTTTGAAGTCACACTCGGTTGCTCCAAAGAGGAGAAGAACTCCGAAAGTGGGTGGACCTTCCAACATCTCCCCAAATAATGTTTTGGTGAGAAACCGTGAGAGAATATTCCTATCGGAGATAAAGAAAATATTGTTGCCGAAGTTGCTATGCCAACATCCAGTGCCGTATTAATTACTGCCACCGACCACGGACCACCGACCACCGACCATTCCCATCATCATCGATAATGATGATGAAGCCACGGATGATGAGTCGTTAGCTAAGAAGTAAAAAACTTCAACTCCTCCTCCACCAACACAACCGACCCAAAATTTAGGGCAAGAAGATTTTGATCGCTTTCTTGATGAAGATGGAACCTCTGCAAACCTGGCGCCGCATGCGAACACCTCCGAGTTTGCTCACTTTACCATTCCCCAAAAACTTTTCAAATCCTCCCGTACTGCAAAGAATCATGGCAGCTCTCGATCAAAACTCGTGAGCGTCTTCCCAACCCCAAGTGCGAATCCGAGGAGAGTGAGAACTGCTACTCTATACTTTCTCGAGGATACAAACTTTCTATCTCGGCCAGTTGGGGTCGCCAATTCTTTGAGGCCCATAATATCGGAGTCCGATAGGGAGATGAAGAATGTCTTGTGGCAATGCCTCTTTAATGAGGGTATGCACACATCGAGCCGGGTACATATCACCATTTTTTACTTCAAGTTATGTACTTGACTTCCTTCTTTTATATTCTAATCTCGATTTGGCTCATACCTTTGCACTCATCCATTCTACTCAGTGAGGGCTTCATCCGATGTATGGATGAAAATGAACACCTCAAAGGGCAGCTGGACGCTCAAGACTAAGAGATTCAGCACCTCAAAGGGCTTCTTCAACAAAATGAGCCTCAGCTATAGTAAGTCGATGACTTGCTTGCTATTAAGCCAGAGCTGGATCGAGTCAAAAGCGACTACCTCCGGGCGTGAATGACCTCGAGCTCGCCAACGAAGAGAATAAGGTTTTGGATAAGAAAAATGATGAACTCTAAGATAATGTCCACGACTTGACCCTACAACTTGAGTATAGAGATGATTTTCTTAATGCCGAGATTGATCGCCTCAACACCGAGCTTGCTGATATTAATGCGAAGCGAGCTACCGAACAGTGCTGCTTTGAAGGTGGCTCAGGATCATGCCAACCAACAAGCTCAAACCATCGAAGATCTAAGAAATGAGCTCGAGGCCTCTGCCCAAAGGAATGTAGAAACTTTGGCCCAATTTACTCAAGCCTTGGCTGAACGAGACCAAGCTCTGGTCGATGTGGAGGCTGAGATGGCCCGGACAGTACTAAAGATCGAGCACATAAAATGAAATGTCCGGAGATTTACCTTACAGTAGACTCAAGATGGGATCGAGACTTGGATATCAAGATTGCTGAGACTAATGTTGTGGAGGATGAAGCCTTCCGACGTTTTAACAGTGATAGTACCGAAGAAGAGCCTGAAGACTCCGAGTTCAAATTTGGCTTACCTATTGGCCTTCATGCCTTTGTATATCTTTTTGTTGTTTGTTTTTCTCTTTCTGTATGTTTTGTTTTGGTCATTTTCCGGCCTTGTTTATGAATGAAGATGTTTCAATCTTTCTTTTGTATTAATTATAATTTTTCTATCTTTCGCATTCGTTGTTGCTTTCTCATTTTCAATAACTTAGCTAAATAAACCTCTAACCCAATTAAGTCCAATTGCCTCCGACTTCGGAGTTTCATTTAAACAAATTATAACTTAGTTTGTGTCGACTCAAATGAAAGTTTCCTCGGTCTTAAAATAACTTAATCAATTTTTGAATACAAACTTTTAATTTAGTTTGCTTTATACCGAGCAATTCCTTCCGATTTTGGGTCATTTAATGACTAAATATAAGAATCTTATTTTATGCTTATGAATAAGACGTCTATTATTCATTTCGTGCATGAATGTTGGAGCTTTGTTTATTCCAAAATTTTAGACAACTCATGTGTCTTTAAGAATATGCTAGATTCATTTGATCCGGTGTCTTAGAAGCATGCTTTTGGAACATTATTTAATTTTTCTCCGGATGCTTTTATGATGATAGTTCCCAGTTAAGTACTTTAACAAACTTGTAAGCACGTGAGCCTAATGACTTTATCCACTATCCAGAGACAAGCATATGTAGACAAATTTTTGAGGCAAATGTCGGATAAAGTGTAATTTCATTCAAATTTTGCTTCGGTCAAACAATTGGTCAAGATTCATTCGATCTTTTTGCCTTTGCATGATTTGTCGTAACATTAACACTACTCGGGAAAAATTAATTCGATCATTTAACCCTTACAAATGTTCACAATCCTAAAAATTTAAAAACTTTCAAATTTCTTCATAGCTTCGAATTTCTTCACTTTGAACTTATTTCTTTACTGCGGGTATGACAGTCCCGTAGTTTTTGTATTCGAAGCATGAGAATTCAAACACTATTTGCCTTTCACTACCGGGCAATCCTCTGTGTCCGATCTTCCACTATTGAGTAACACAATTTACATTGTTACCTCATTAAAAACCTTGCCGAAAAAATTCTTTTCGGGATAAAAACCGTGCTAAGGAAAAAGAAGTGCAACATGTATTTTCAGACCTAATTCTAACTACGGTCTTTTCATGATGACTCCGATTTTTTCCTGCAAAAGTTAGCAATATCAAAACAAATAAAGCAAAAAGGATCAATCGAACACATACCTTAGCAATAATATCTCTTCAAGTGAGCAATGTTTCAGTTGATTGGCAACTTCTGACCATCTTCGGCTTCCAACTGGTACGAGCCTTTACCGGATATTATCGACATTTGTAGGGACCTTCCCAGTTCGGGCTTAGTTTCCATTCGTTGGAATTTTGGTATTGAGGGTTACTTTTCGTAGAATCAAGTCCTATACTTGAAAGTGCCTAGGATTAGTCCTCCGATTGTAATACCTTCCAATCCTTTGCTTGAGCCACTAACCATAGTAATGCTAACTCACGGTGTTCATCCGTTAAGTCAAGCTTAACTGCCATAGCTTTGTTGTTCAACTCTTCGGTTGCAAGGCTAAACCTTAAGCTCGGTTCACCTACTTCCACCAAGATTAGTGCTTCTATACCATAAACCAAAGAAAATGATGTTTCACTGGTGCTGGATTTCGGCGTCGTTCTGTACGCCCACAATACCTCCGGTAAAATTTCTCTCCACTTGCCTTTTGACTCTTTAAGCCTTTTCCTCAAGTTCCGAATGATTGTTTTGTTTGTTGACTTTGCTTTTCCATTTGCACTCGGGTGATACAGAATCGACACTATCTTTTTTATTTTTAATCCTTCAAGAAAATCATTTATCTTCTTCCCAACAAACTGACGACCGTTGTCGCAAGTGATCTTTGTTGGTATACCAAACTGGCAAATGATGTGGTCCCAAATAAAATAGATGACTTCTTTTTCTCTAACCTTTTTGAAGGCCTCTGTACCCACTTAAAAAAATAGTCAGTCATATATAAAATAAAATATACCTTTCCAGATTCCCATGGGAGTGGCCCCATAATATCCATCCCTCACTTCATAAACGGCAACGATAATAAAACCAAATTCATTATTTTGCCGATTGGTGAATAATTGGTGCTTGCCTTTGGCATTCATCACACTTCCGGACAAATTTCTTTGTGTCTTCTTTCATATGAGACCAATAATATCCGACCCTGATCAATTTTTGGACCATCAACTTTGCTCCTTAGTGATTTCCACAAGTCCCCTCGTGAACCTCTCACATCACATAATCAGTCTCCTCGGGTCGTAAACATCTCTCTAAAGGACCTTCGGTACAACTAGCCATCGACCAAGCAAAACCTAGCCCTTTTGTTTGAAGAGCCCTCGACTCCTTCGGATTTGTGGACAACATTCTATCTCGAAGGTAATCAATGTATTTATTGCGCTAGTCCCACGTCAAGCTTGTTGTATTCACCTCGGCATGGCCACCATCAATTACGAATTCAGTAGTTGCACAACTATTCGGAATTAAACTCCTCATCTTCTACAGATGATCCCAAATTTGACAATGCATCTGCCTTATTGTTTTACTCTCGAGAAACATGTTCCATGGTCCATTATTTGAATCGGTGCAACAACACTTGGATTTTCTATAAGTATTTTTACATTCTTTCTTCCTTCACCTCGAATACGCCGTTCACTTGAATAACAACCAGAAGCGAGTCATATTTTGATTCAATGACTTCTGCTCCCAGACTCTTTGCCAATTCTAAATCTGCAATCATAGCCTCATACTCGGCTTCATTGTTAGTCAATTTCAAAGTTCTTATTGACTGCCTAATAACATTTCCCGCGGGTGTCTTAAGCATTACCCCGAGTCCGGACCCTTTCACGTTCGAGGCTTCATCCGTGTATAAGGTCCAGACCTCTGATGTTGCTCTCGAGGTTAATATAAGCTCTCTTTCCACCTCGGGAATTATTTCGAGTGTAAAATCTACTATGAAGTCTGCTAACATCTGAGACTTTATAGTTGTTCTTGGCTTATACTCTATGTCATACCCACTAATTTCAACTCCTCATTTGGCTAACTTGTCGGACAGCTCCGGTATATGCATTACATTCTTTAGTGGATAAGTTGTTACTACGCATATAGCGTGACATTGAAAGTATGGTCTCAATTTTCTAGTAGTCGTTATTAATTCTAAAGCCAATTTTTCTAAATGAGGATACCTAGTTTCCGCACTAGCTAGTGTTCTACTTACATAGTAAATAGAAAATTGTGTACCTTAATTTTCTCGAACCAAAACTGCACTTAGGGCTACCTCGGACACCGCTAGATGTAGGAATAACTGCTCGTCTGCCTTCGGTTTATGCAATAATGGCGGACTAGACAAGTACTTCTTCAAATCACTTAGAGCTTACTGACACTCCGGTGTCCATTCGAAGTCATTTTTCCTTTTTAACAAAGAGAAGAATCGATGACTTTTCTCAGAGGGCCGAGAAATAAACCTACTCAGAGCGGCTATCCTTCCGGTGAGTCTTTGTACCACCTTCACATCTTCAAGTACCTCCAAAATTTCTTGGATAGCCTTGATCTTGTTCGGATTGATCTCGATCCCCAGGTTCGATACCAAGAAACCTAGAAACTTGCCTGACTCGACTCCAAAAGCGCATTTCTCAAGATTCAGCTTCATATTGTACTTTCGAAGTATGTCAAATATTTCATGCAAATGCTTTAAATGGTTATCTATTTCTAGGGACATAACTAACATGTCATCAATATAAACCTCCATTGTGTTACTTATTTGATCCTCGAACATGTGATTAACTAGGCGTTGATATGTTGCATCGATATTTTCTAAACCAAATGGCATTACGTTATAGTAGTAAGTCCCATACCTAGTTATAAAAGAGGTTTTCTCTTGATCCTCCGAATTTATCCCGATTTAATTGTATCGGGAGTACGCATCAATAAAACTCAGCATCTCATGCCCTGCCGTAGCATCAATCATTCGACCAATGTGCGGAAAATGAAAGGAATCTTTTGGGCATGCTTTATTTAAATCCTTAAAATCGATGCACATTCTTAATTTATTGTCTTTTTTAGGTATGACCACTACATCTGCTAACCAATCCGGATACTCTACCTCCTGATTGGAACCTATATTTAAAAACTTTGTTACCTTCACCTTGATGAACTTATGTTTAAAGTCGGTCATAGGCCTCATCTTTTGCTTTATCGGGGGGAAGCTCGAGTCCAAACTCAATTTCTAAGTTATATTCTCCGGTGGAATACATGTCATGTTTAAGTGGGACCAGGCAAAACATTCAGCGTTAGTTTATCTTCTCTCTTTCTTCTTTCTTTGGACTCGACGGACCCGAAGCCTGTGATTGCTATTTAACCTCTTTGCTTTTACTCGCATCCTTTACCTCTTTAAGCGTTTGTTCCGATTCTTCTACCACAAACATCTCCCTTGCTACCGGTTGCTCTCCCCGAATTATCTTAATTCTCTTTGAAGTTGGGAATTTAAACATCATGTGCAATGTCGAAGGTACGACCCTTATGTCATGTATCCAAGGCCTAGCGAATAGTGCAATGTACCTCATTTCGCCTTCAATGATGTAGAACTTTGTTGCCGAATTGTCACGACTGCATTGACTGGAAGAGTGATTTCCCTCTTCGTAGTCTCGCTTGCCATGTTGGAACTGTTTAGGACTCGAGCTGCCGGTACAATTTGATCTAACAACCCCAATTGCTCCACCACCTTCCATCGGATGATGTTGGTCGAGCTACCTGGATCAATTAAAATCCACTTAATCTAAAATTTATTAATAAAGACAGAAATTTCCAATGCATCATTGTGAGGTTGAATGATTCCCTCTACATATTCATCATTAAAAGATATTGTTTTCTCCGGTACGTAATCTTTGGATCTTTTCTCCCAAATTATTGAAACTTTCATCTTCTTTGCGGTCATGACGTATCCTTTCGGAACATCCATCCCTCCGATAATCATGTTTATGATATGTTGGGTTCAACTAGATCAGCTTGTTTTTTTACTTCTATATAGTTTTCCTATTCTCAATCACTTAAAAATTCGCGTAGATGGCCATTTTTCATTAATCGGGAAACTTCATCCCTCAATTGGCAACAATCCTTCGTTCGATGACCATGAGTTCCATGGTAATCACAATTCAAACTCGGATCTCTCTGAGCTGGGTCTGTCCGGAGTGGTCTTGGCCACCTTGTCTCCTTAATATATCCAATGGCCGAAATAAGACCGGCCGCATCAGCGTTGAAATTATATTCGGAAAGCCTCGGGCTTTCCACACTTGTTAAAGGAAAATCCACCGATATCGTTTTTGAATTGCAATCCGTACTGGTAAACCCTCGATTATTATGCATATCTCCTTTGTCCGATTGGAAATTGCAATTGTTGCGATCCCTATCCGATCTGAAGTTTGACCTCTCCGATTTCCCGTAGGGTTGATACCTATCTTTTGAAGGTTTCAATTCCGATTCAACTATAGGTGTACGACGTCACATGCTCTTGAGGATCTTTAGTTCCATCATATTTCGGAAGATCCGACATTTTGAACCTTTTTGGAATAAACTTCAGAGCTGCGCTCGGTGGAAATGGAAATTGGATGTATCTATTTGAGTCCGGTCCCTTCAAGATCAGAGGTGCTCCAGGAATCTGGTCTACCCGTGAATTGTAGGTTTTAACCTTCTTTTCATTGGTATCCACCCGTTTGATTAAAGCTTGGAGCAACCTCAAAACCTCTGTAGACTCATTAGTCCCCGATCCATTGCCATTTTCATCAATCCGATCCTCTTCTCGGCCCGGATCATCATTGCGGACGTGGCGAGCTTCATCTCACTTGCTCTGCTGCTTTTCTTCTGCAACTGAGTTATAGCCTCCATTTTCTCCTTCAACATGTTAAAGATTCGAGCCAAATTTATTTTGCCATTTTCAACATCGTCTGGTGTCTTTCCACGTGACCTTGTAGACCCCTGGGGTGAGATCACGGGGTTTCCATTCAATGGATCCATGGGCGGAATGCCATTCATTAGATCAACGGGCTGGACGTCGTTGTTGTTATTAATGTTGTTAGCAACATTGTCACCGTTGTTGTTGTCCTCGTGGTTGCTAACCTCAATTTGGATTTCACTAGCCATACTATAAGTACTTAGTATTGACCTGTAATCATAAAATATCAAAAGAAGTAAGTAAAATTTGAGTTTGAACAAATCACCACTATTATCCTTATCCCCACGGTGGACACCAAACTGTTTACCCAAAAAAGTACAGTTGAATTTGTAAGTGGTTTTGAGAGTACGTGGATTGATTTGTAATAAAAATAATAAATAATCAACAATAAGTAAGCAAATGAAAATAACAAGTCAGAAGATTAACCTGAAATGATGTGAATTCGATTGAAACTGTTCAGTGAATTTGATATGATCCTTAGTTGATTTGCTTCGGGTTTGAGCTAACAATGACAACTATAAGCAATAATTGTTGTAAGTAAATCGTGCAAGTATGAATAATGAGAATGAGATGTCTTTCCAACATGAAGGTTGGACTCATATTAATACAATGCATTTAAGCCCGAGAATCATTCTCTCATTTAATGCAATTAAATGACAATAACGATCCATTAATGAACAAAGAGTAACGACTGGCGCCATATCCGGAATGGATACGCGCTGAGCTCTTCTGATTCTCCATTTTGTGCCAATTGGTTCGGTCCCTACCCGATCTTGCCTTGATACCCGGACTCGTTTCGATGTAACTTCATCCGACACGAAACTCCGCTTCTTCCTTCGAACTCCATATCAAAACCTTGCCATGTGTCGTGCCGGGTTTTCACCGTATACCGAAGTGTCACCTTTTAGGTATTATCTTATTGTCCACTGGGGTAGGGGTGTGCATTCGGTTTTTGATTTGGTTTTACATTATTCGGTTTGGATTTTTGGGTGTTCAGTTTCTAAAAACTACAATTCAATCTGAACCAAAATAAGTTTGGTTTGGTTTGGTTTTTCTCTTTTATGTTTGGTCTTTTTTTATTTGGTTATTCGGTTGCGTCATATAAGATAATTAACATAATCAAAAGGCAAAAAAGAATAAATATTATAGAGAATGAGAAACAATCATGTCAAATCTCTTAAATATATTTTCTAATATAAATCATAGGGTAAAATTTTAAGAATACAATATTTAAAAGTATATTAATATATGTCTGTAACCTAAAGATTCAGAATAAGTCATGTTATACTCTCTCTCTATATATATATATATCGATTTTTATTTTTCTAAATTCGAAACCAAATTAAATGGTCAAATTTTTAATTTTCCAATCCGAAACCAAACAAAAAACCGAAAAACTAATCCAAACTAAAATTCTGTTTAGTTCGTGATAGAATATACCGTGTTTATAGGACTCAATATATATGATTTCTCCTAATACAAGATTACTACCATAATTATACATGTACAATAATTCTACAAATTTAGTAAGAAAAAACTATGTATATATAGAAAATATATACACGATATACATAGTAGGGAAAACCGTGTATATTGAATTCAATATATATTGTACCAGTTCGATTTGATTTTTCGGTTTAATTCGAATAGCGAAAACCCGTGGAGTGGCGACTAGTGCGGACTATCCAAAAGCATATCTAGACATGAAATTCTATGAACTGCAGAGAATATAATTATTACTGCTGGCTAAAGGCTGATGCGTTGCGTAGAACGGAGGTATGACTTTTGCCCCATCGTGAGCTAAGTTACCAACTTTTTGGTGAAATTTTCCGTGTTCTTTTTGTCACAACTAATGCCGGGTTAGGTAGAATTTCACAAGCAATTTATCCACTATACTCTTTATCTTATAATGACTTGATTGGTAATCGTTGATATTGCCGTATTTATCGAGTTTTAACTCAGTATATCATTCTATATAAATAATTATCTTGAATGTATAGGTGAAATATAAATCTTGATTTTATTAGCTTGGTGTAAAGTGTAAAGTACAACTCGAATTATATTAAGGGGTGTCCCTTCTTGTTCTTGTTTTGGTTTACTTCAAAATATTTCTGAAAATGAACCAAATTAATTTTGTTTGAGAGGATATCATTTACTTAATAGTTAAGTTGGTTATGGTAGAATTGAGGTTAATATACTCCAACTTTAATAACTTTGATATTTTCGATTTAATTCAAGTATGCTGAAACAAAATTGATAAAACAGAAGGGTATCAAAGCACGGGTATCCGATTACAACTCCAACTATAATCAGTCTTTGTACCATTTATAGAAATAAAAGTTAATAATGTTACAAATTTATCCTTTGGGTGACTAAAATCTCTAATCGATCGGTTAGTTGTGGTTCTTTTGGCACTGAAACAAATTTCATTTAACAACTAGATAATATTGGAGGCACTAAAAGGTAATTCGTGCAATAATGGAGAGCGGGAAAAATGTTTATTTACGCAGTGATTAATTTAATTCCATCTAGATCTTAAACGTGTCGCTTTGAATGTATAAATATAATAGTATATGGTTATATAAAATGATGATTTTATACTCGATAGTTTAATACCTCTGTACAATTGCAGGGAATATAATCATTACTGCTGGATAATAAAGCTGCTGACTTATATGAGGGATTAATTTTTTGGTGAATTTCCGTGTCCTTTTTGTCGCGACGTATTACTGCGTTATTAAAGTTTCAGTAAAGTTATTGTGCAACTTTTTCAGGGAGTTGCTGTCTTGGGTAGATATGGCAATGGATTTTGGATCCGGTCCGGATCGGTGGATCAGATCCGTTTTATAGGATATGGATATTCAAAAGTTGGACCCGACGGATCCGGATCGGACCCGGATTTATTTCTGACGGATCGGATCTGGATCTGGATCTTGTATTTGAGATCCGTATCCGATCCAGATTCGACCCGTGGATCCGTTTTTTATTAAATATATTCATAACCTAGAATGTAATTTTATAAGTATTTTCTTAAAATTACTAAGCACATCCTTGCAAGTTTAATTCTCAAAACAAGTTTAATTTATCCCCGCGTTAACTCAAAAATCCTAAAATAAATAGGTAACTTCGATAATAAAATCAATGTTATATTAGTGAATGACTAACATCTCCATAGACAAGTAGTTAAAATTATATTCACTTCATTTGTGAAGATTCCAAGCACATGCAAGTTCTGCATTGTGGAAATACTAGTCAGCATTTTCCACAACTATTGTCATTGTCCAATATTTTCAATTAATAGCTCACAATCAAAACGAGACAACGAACAAAATATCTCATATGAACATTTCAAAATTGAAACACAGTAAACTGTTAGCCAAGTAAAAATCGTTTGTCAGTTTAAAATAAATTCTTATCAAGGTTACATTCTTAGCAATGCAATTTTTTTTTACATGTGGATCCAGATCCGATCCGTGGACCCGGTGGATCCGATGGATCCGGATTTGGATATGATTTTTATGGACCCGATGGATCTGGATCCGGATCTGAATTCATGTATGAAAATCGGATCTGGATCTGGATCTAGTAGGATCCGGTCCAGATCCGATCCGTTGCCATCCCTAGTCTTGGGCAAAGTATTTTCAATTTGATTTGAAAAGTAACAGTAGTATTACTATAATATACATGTGATATACAGAAAACTTGTCAAATTAAATTACTTTTTGTTTGCTAAGGGGAAGTCCTTTAAAAATAAAAAATAAATTCCGAAAAATAAGTTATCTTTTCAAAAGAAAATATTTTTAAAATATTTGATTGGTGAGTGAAAAGTACTTTTAAAAAGTATTTATATAAGATTGATAACAACGTTAGAAAATTAAATAGTAGTATTTTGACATTTTGAGCATATAAATTGATAGTAATTGATCCTAATCTCTGTATTTTACCCACATTTCTATCTTATTTAGAGGACTAATTGCACTAAACACACCTAACTTAATGTAATCTTTGCATTATGAATTGATATGTGTGTTCTTATCGCATCTAGACACTTAATGTGAGAAACACAATGATTTGGAGATATAATAAGATAAAGCATTCATCCGAGCGTGAGTGGTCCATGAACCTCACCAAGCAAAGGCTGGAGTGATCCATAAGCTCGCCATACACCTCGCTAAGCGAGCTACGAGGACCAAAAGAAGTTGTAGAAAAAAGTGATAAGAGTGCAAAATGGACAACCAACCTTGCAGAGCAAAGTCTGAGGCGAGGAGATACCTCGCCATGCACCTCGCACCGCGAGGAAGGTGTTCTGAAATGCCAAGTTGAGGATTTTTTTATCTAAGTGTAAACTGAACACCATAGCTCGCTAAGTGAAGCCCAAGGCGAGGTCCTACCTTGCTCCAGAGCTCGCCCAGCGAGCTCCAGTGTTCAAATTGTAGCAGGTTTTAAAGTCCAACTCCGTTTTGGACTAGTTTTTGAGGGTTATTTACCAACACTATAAAAAGACCCTTTGCATGAATTTATTACACAACTTTGGACCTAGGGAGAGCTTGGAGCCGCCGTGGAGACCGGAGGAATTTGGGTTTACCTTTTCTTCTCCTTACTACTAGTTTTTATATTTTTCTTTGGATGATTTGTTGTTTTTCCTCCATGTCTATGTGGAACTAAACTTCTCGTTCTAGGGTTATGGTTCCTTAATGACCATTGTTATTCGAATATTGATTTCAATTAATTAGTTTATCATCTTAGTTTATTTATTTAATCCTGAGCTTAATTATTTAGTTGCTTCATCACCAATCGAATACTATCTTTGATTCTTAGATTGAACTCGAGAGAGGAATACTAGGATATCAATATGGTTAAATAGAGCAGGATTTCAACCCTGGGCATCAGGGAGTGAATTTGTGTCTAGGATAGATATATACCTAGTTCGTTCTGCTTGGTTGATAAACAAATATAAATGCATTTGTGTTAAGGTTCATGACCGTAAAGATATAGGCGTGAAAGTAATACGAATAGGCGGCTAGAGGACTCGAGAGATTCATAGTCGTAATATCAACCCTGTCAATCAGTAAACTAGATAAACTAATAAGTTGAATCAATTGAAGAATACAACGTGATTGTTAGATAGCTCATAGTCCTAGATCGATTTCATCTCATTGATAATATAAAAATCCGCTCGTTCTTGTTGAAATTCATTATTTATTTTCTTTTATTTTTAGTTAGTTTATAATTAAAACTTTGAATTTTATCGCTTGAATAAATAATTAGCATTAGTTTAATTTATGTGACTGTTAATCATAAGTTCCCGTGGATTCGATATCCAATTTCTAAAATCACTATATTACTTATACGACCGCGTATACTTGCGTGTGCGTTTTGGAGCAATGGCGCCGTTACCGGGGACTTAGAAATTAACTATTTATCTTGATTAGACTTTGCTTGTTATCTACTCAAAAAAACATTTTATTTATTTTTATTAAATATTTTGAATATTTATCTTGACATGATATCTTGGAACTAAAATTGATCGAATGTTGTTTGTTCTTATTTTGGTGATCCTTGTGTGATATGTGGAAGATCCCATTTGTGGCAACATTGTCATAATATTTTCGGGAATGAGTTGTGTGCACATACTCAATCCTTTGAGTGGAATATTTGTAGTATATGTGGTGGTCAAGACGACCATTGGAATGGTTGTCCTAACTCTTATTCCCCATCCCCGAGCCCCTATTATGCTTCTCCTGTTGTTTGTGATGTTGACAGGAGTAATGAAGTGGAAGATGCGAAAAATATTGCTCGATTCAGCGATTTTGTAAAACAGATGCTTGAAATAAGCATAATAATAAGAGATTGAAACGAAATAATGATAGATCAGACTGCCGAACAATAGAAAGCCATAGAGAGTATTAGTGCCAAACTCGCAGAAATGCAGGTCAGGGCTGAAACTTGTAATGATCTGCAAGTTACAAACTTAACCAATACCCAAGAAGAACCTCAAACAGAAGAAAAGAGTGAGTTCCTACAAGGAGATATCTTTGGGGAAGCAGTGATAGTGAACCAATCTTGGCTCGAGGAACAAGCTCAACAAATAAAATTACATGAGTTTCTTTGTGATGGTCTTACGAACATGGCGACATAATTGGTAGAAGGAAAAACTGAACTAAGAAAAGAGATTGACCAATTTGACTCAGATATCCAGGACGTGCAGGGTCACATGAATAAAAAGATTAAGGCGTCTGATGCCCAACCACCAATTGTTGTGGATACTGGCCAGTCTGTGGAGCAGAAAAAGGAATTCTAACCATTGGATCATAATTTTTGTGATGATGCTGATGTTGAAGACGGGTACAAAAGTGAGAATGTTGAAATTAAAGCAATTTGAAAGTTGGAGCGTTTTGTCCCTCATTCTAAACACTTTTCGATTTTGGATTTAGTTGGCAACATGAAAATCGAGCCTTCTAAGCCGATGAAGAGGTGTATAGATGAGGAACAAGACTCCTACATTTTAAAATTGTCATGCCAAAAAGACAAAACGACATTCCTCACTTAACGGCCAAGAAGTGCAAGATGTGACACCCATTGCTTGGTTTTGTTATTTTCATACCACCGCCCACTACAACAAAGTCGATCATAAGGGATGAATTATTTTGTCGCTGATAAATCATATTTCATCGCTACAAATATACAAAGACAACTTAGTGTTTCATCGCTAAATAAAGTTATATTAACTACGATATCTTCTTTCGTCCCAAATGCATAGCATTTGTGACAAACGTGTTTGTCATAAAAGGTGCAAACTTCTGTAGTTAATTGTGTGTTTTTGTCACTAAAAAGGTTATTAATATCGACGAAACTACCTTTTCAAGGTTATTAATATCGACGAAACTACCTTTTCACTAACTATTTAGTTCAATTAGTGATAACATCTATTATCTCTAAAAGTTATATGTACTTATTAGTTGAACAAACATAAATTTGTCATTAAAGAATGTCTTTTATATACAAATAAGTATTTCGTCCCTAAAATATATAAATTAGTTACAACATTTCTTGCATAAAAATATTTTACATATTTGTGGCTAAAACTATCATCTCGTCGTTAAAAATATTACTTTTACCGACAAAATAGTTTTATCACTATAAATTATCATGATTAGGGACAGTTGCAATTTTCATGAAATACAAAGTTAATCCGTAATAAAAAGAAGACATTTTTTTTTGGAAAATAAAGTCATATTAGAACTTTCCATTGCAAAAAGGTAAAACATAAAGTATTCAAAATATACGTTATAATACATTTTCTTTGTATATATACGCACGACCCACAAAAATAACATAAAATGTCTCCAAACTATTCTTTTTCATTCAGACTCCTCTTAGTAGATCTGTGGCTGACTTCATTTTCTGTTATTGAAGAATCTTATCCTTCCTATATAAAGAAAAACAGCAAAGGATCAAATTATAGAAAGAAATTGGAAAATTTATTGATAAGAAATTCAACGAGACATGAAGACTTTACCAACTGCATAACAATTTATTCTTGTGTGTAACGGGTGGGTCCATGTCTCCTGAACGATCATAGTATGACCGCTCATCTGATATAAAATCAATGAGTAGATCTTACCTCCCTTTTCCATATCATAGCCGTAAGGGATAGCATATCCACAGAAGAATAATATAGAAATTCTTGTACCATCAAAGATTAGCATTAGTCTGAGCTATACTTAATGAGTTTAATAATTGGTACTACCAATTCTTAGCTTGCTGACTACAAGGATATTCGATTACTTGAAAATTGAGATGAGATATTTCTTACATAGTTGAAAGAAACTCCATCTAGTACAAATTGAGATATGCCAAAAAAATTAGAACGACGCCTATACTTAAACAAAAGAGAGGGTAGGCATATATATGTATAATCCAAAAAAATATCCTCTTTACCAATCACAGTATATAGAGATGCAGTGCTCAATGGTATAACAAACACGCATCATTATATTGTAACCATAAAATATTTTCTCTTTTTAAGATTGTGACATTTTTCAAAATTAATTTATTACATTTCCAATAGTATCGAATTTGTGACATGAATACTAGAGAGGAAAGTGTCGGAAACAAAATCGGACCATAAATTTTGATCGTGACATGTACCACGTGTATTCACAAGAGTTGAGCAAGAGAGGGAAACACACAACTCGCACACAAAGGAAGTAGAACAAAAGTTACTAGAATTATGAGTTAAAACATTTTATCACAACAACATCAAATTTCAATGTAACAAAATTTTAGGTATCCTCCTCCTCAGTCATCTATATATGTATAAAAGGTATTTCATGAGCAACAAAATTGTTGGCGTAGAAACAAGTCATAATAAAACTTTGAACAAATGATGTCAAATACCCTTTCAACTGAATAATTTGCTCGCTTTCCACAAATTTGCAACATATCCATCAGAATCAACCCCCTTCTCCACATTCGGGTGCCTACATTATTGAGCCAATTGTTGTAACCAACAGAATAGGTTAAGACTAATTAAATGAATAAACTAGAGACCTTAGTAACAAAAGCAATTTGCAACATGGATTCTAATTAATTTGCATTCATTTCATATACAAGTTAATGCGAATGGATGATCCTACAGAAAACACATAACAAAGTTTGCAACCTCGTCGACTAGTTGCATTAATCATGCTTTGTCAAATTGCAAAGTTAAGAGAAAAAACAAGAAGAAGAAAAAAGGAATACCAGCTCTCCTATTTCACCTCCGTGCAATCAGTGCATCAATAATGTCTTTCCCAATTGCAGCTTGAAAATTGTGAAAACCTTAGGATAAGTTAAGGCATACATCAAAATGGAACAATGATAGCTCTCATCATGCAAGTGTTGAAGTAGCTATACTATTTGGGAAATCCATGTACTTTAATCGAATTACAAGGATATTGCCTTGGACAACAGGGGTCAGGCCATAACAAATGAGTCAAAACCTAATTGGAGAATAAAATGAATCCAAAGCACATAGATACTTGACCTTGTTATCTATCATCTGTTCCATCATATAGTTGTTCCAAACAAATCGAGGGTCTGCCTGTGTAAAAAAATTTAAAGTAGTATTTGAGATCACAGTTGCTTGTCAACCAACTGAGATATAATAAAAGCAAGAAAGCTATTGCATGTAACTGGATAACTATAAGCAATCAGAGCCACGCCATCACAGCTATAGGACATCTAAACACTTACTTGTCTCCAAAGAGGAAGCATCTTAGATTCATCAACCAAATCATGCAGTCGGTGAGCACTGCAGTGTGAACCATAAGTTTCTTACTGTTAAGCATTACAACCGTGGATATCTTAAAAATCAGATAAAAGTAATCAACAATATGAATGTTTCAAGTAAATTTCATGTGGGCTGCAGAAGGTAACACTTCCAAACTTGAAAATAATAGTACTTTATATTTAAAAAGCTCTAAACTCATAGAATTCACCTCTAAAATGGTAACCTAAATAGGTTTAATACTGAGAGATGATGAAAAAGAAAGAAATACTGCCTTAATATGCCGTTGGAGACAGTGACCTAAAATCTTTTCAGGGGTTCTATGATATCAGATCAACATAAAGGAGTTCAAACAAGTAACTTGGTATACACTAACCAATAGCCTCCATAAAGAACAAATGACTAAAGTTCTAAGCTTCAGGATTATGAAAATGGATTGTGTGCCCAGCTGAAGATTAAAAACAAGCTCTACAGTTAATCCTATAAGGACAATTGGTAAAGTTACGCACTAATTCTGCGTTGAATTTGTTAGTCTCAAGACTATTTTTGCCGCCACCATGAGTACGGTTTTGGCCGGAATTATCAACACCACCCGAAGAATTTGTAGAGGACGTCATCATGACTACGGGACTAGCACTGGTAGCCGCCTTTTTGGCCAAGCCAGCTTCTTCGAGGGTAAGCATAGAACGAGCCTGATAAAATTGCGGAAGAGGGCTGCTCCGACGAAGAAACGTGCCAACACCATTATATGCCTCTAAAAGGCCTTCAACCATCTGAAGGACAAGACGGTCGTTGGTAACTGGTGCACCAACATTGCAGAGTTGGTCTGCCAACTCCTTCAACCTTTTGCAATATGTTGAAACGTTAGAGAAATCTTCCATATTTACGTGGGAGAATTCCTGCTCCAAGGTAACAGCACGAGAATTTGATTATCTTGGAATATATCACGTACTCTATTCCAAGCCGCCATCTTTGTAGCGTCTGGTTTGATAATTGTCTGCAGCAGGTCGACAGAAATAGTGGAATATATCCACTGAAGAACAGTAGCATCAAGTGTGGTCCATAACTTCAGATCATCCTCGGGTTTCAGCACCTCGGTATCCATAGGTGCTGCGAGGATAATGTGATGGAGAACTTGATTCGAGCGTGCATGAACTTTCAACAGTTCGGTCCACGTCACATATTGGACGTTTTCTATTTCAAGAACAATAGGGATATGATTCTTGATATTCGAAACGGCAAGGACAGGGTGAAACGTGTTGTTAGCCATAATAGCAACGCAAGACGTGATGAAGAAAAAATTTGGGAAGAGAAAAGTAATTTCCGGGCATGGAAACCGAGGAAGGGAGGTCAGATTCCGGGCAGTTTGGACGGAAATTTTGGGAGAAATTTGGGAGAAAATATTAACCTAGACTCTTGATACCATGAAAGAAATAATTCCTTGATTATTTTCATTAATTGAAAGAGAATATATACAATTTACATATTTTCATAATAGGAGAATCCTATTCCTAAAACCTTATTCTATTTGGAGACTAACTATATAATTATGGTAAGTGTACAATACTAATTATATTAAAACATTATATGACATAATTGTACAAAGGAAAGGAGACTGCCTACGGGTGGGCTGTGCAACCCGAGAACCGACAATCAATATATACATAAGTATACATAATATATATAAGTATACTCATGTATATTGTGTATACCAATGTATATTTAACAACATGTTATTTCTAATACACCAAACCAAACAGTGGATAAAATATAATTTCTACATAACTAATGCCATCATTACAAATACCAACATTACTAATATCAACATTACTAATAGACCCTATTCAGCATTATTCTTATACATTCTACCAAACGATCCCTAAGACACTGAAAGTAAAATGCAGTAAAATATGTTGTTTTATGTCTTGTACAATAGTGTTTGATGCCTCTCTAACTGGTCTTTCGTCTTGAATCTATGTCGCCAAAGTGCTTTGAGTTCATGACTGACTTGTAAGTCTTTGGTTAGTCCGTTGAACTAAATTAGCCTTCACAGAGGCTGTTGTGAAAGTTGTTGTATGTGCATCTTATCACTTTAGACTCGGTTAAAGATAGTTGACACGAGATGAGGCAAGGATAAACATGACTCTTATGAGGCAAGGATAAGCATGACTCTTATGAAGCTCAATGCGGGGGCCGGCATGGCCCATGTACAGCATACCATTGGGCTAGAAGTCTGGATTTTGTTGGATGTAAGTCGTCCATAGACAAGGTTGTAGGTCGGGGGTTGTTTCCATCTGTTGTTTGTGTTTAGGCGCGAGGCCAATCTTCGAATTAGGTCCGGAGATCGTGTTTCCACAAACACTTCGGGAATATATAAATTTTAACCACTATAGTGACTTTATCATAATTATTTAAAATTCAGTTGTTTAATTTCTTTCATTAATGATTTTACTTGGCCATTTCTCGGACCCCGCACATAGAGGGAGCTTATTGCACCGGACTGTCCCTTTTTTATGCTTTTCCTTTTTTATTATTTTAATTCTCACATTAGTGTGGTAAATATATAATCAAAGATCCACAAAACACTCAACACCTTCACAAAGCCTAGACCTGCAAGTTGATGGTATCTCCGTATAATTTTTAATCATGACTTCGACGGTAACGATTCGTCAGGTCATTTTGACCTTAAGGTCCCTGTCACGACTCAAACCGGAGGGTCGCGACGGGCACCCGAACCCTACCCGCCGGGTACCACTACCCATACCATCAACATCCGATCATAATTAATCACGTCCACAAGGGTCGACACCCAGTACTTTACTAACATATGAAAATAGTAAGTACGTAAAATCTTAATAAGAAAACCAACTTATATATATATACATTCCCAGGCCGACGAGGCCGTACATGACTACCACACACAGGACAATTATCTACAAGCCTCTAAAGAGTATGTGATATCAAAAGGTCGGGTTAGGGCCCCGCCATACCCATATACACATGTAAAAATATATCGTACCGAAACTAGACCGACACTCCGAACCAAAGGGAGTGCTCCAAAATTCGCTGAGTCAGCAACCTACTAACGTGGATCGTCGCCCTGCCTACGTGAACTTGCGGGCATGAAACACAGCGTCCCCCGACAAAAGGGACGTCAGTACGACTGATGTACCGAGTATGTCAGGCATAAGAAACATCATAACAGAGATACATAATAATCTGAAACAGAAACAGTCGACCATGATAGAAACAACTAACCAGTAGTAAATGCGTCTGAGAGTCCTAATAGATATGCCTAAATGTCATGCACAATGCAAATGCGGTATACATATAAATATTGACCACACAAGGGCATCTTCCTTCCCATAACTGCCTCTATGGGCATTAGGTTATATCGGTCACACAAGAGCATCATATCATATTGGCCATACAAGGACATCATATCATATTGACCACACAAGGGCATCAATATTGGCCTTTTCGGGCTCTTTCGTGATAGTATGTACTAGTTGCAGGTGGTGTGCGTATATAACGCCTTCCCTTTCCCCATATCCCCTACGTATATATAATATCTACCATATAGTAGTGTGCATAGCACATGTGGGTCCAGGGTAATATATGAATATGATGCAAATGGAAATGCATGAATAACAATAAAATATTCTGAATTTATCGGATGACATAATATATTTGTACATTCGGCTAACATTGGGAATATTAGCATCTTTCCCATATAGCTCAATAAGGATTTAAGAACATATTAAGACATGCTTTTAACATAGGAATTAATAACATGAAAATTCTTACCTACTAAGAGTAGAATAATTTATGAAACAATATCACAGTTATATTTCGCTACATGAAACATGCCAAAAGAAAGAAATAATTTACATTAACATACCTCGGTTCCAATTAATTATCCGAATCAAGAAAGGTACGGTTGTTGTTAAGACTGTCCGAACACAACAAGATGAATTTCAATTTGCATTTAAATGTGGGTAACGAAATAATTATTGTTTTAATAATGGATTCTCCAATTGCTTTTGTTGCGTTTTCACAGGGAAAGAGGCTTAACATTTTAGAAATGTACACGAAATGGAGGAAGCCTATATTAACTAATGGAAGGTACTGCCTTTGTAATTTAAAATGAAAGCTTGTATTACATGCAAAGGTAAATTGGATATATATAGACTATGCCCCCTCCCCATACTAATCACCTATATATATATATATATATATATATATATATATATATATATATATATATATATATATATATATATATATATATATAGATATAGACTATGCCCCCTCCCCATACTAATCACCCTCTAGTCGCTTATTACTTCTAATGCTGCCACCACTTAATCGTGCATGTCGTCCACCTAATTACTACCTTGCCTTAGTCACTTAGGGCTCCTACACGTGGATTATGTCCATTAATCATTTATCCCCCTCCAGTTAATCAATTACACACAATTAATTTCGTGATCCCAATTCACTTAAATCTTAATAACTTATAAAATCTTCAAATACTCAATGTCATAATTTTGTGATATGACACTAGTCCATAACCTCTTTGATATACAACTATGATTATTAACTCCCATCGTCACACTTGTTACGTCCAAAATTATTTCGGGGTTTTATCCTTTTATATACTAATCTCTTTATTAGCATACGTCTAGATGCTTAACCCATCGCCTGATATTACGGGATGTTACATTCTTCACCCCTTAAAAACATTCGGCCTCGAATGTTGGGGTGACATATCTAATCCTTGTCGCGTAACTAACGAATACAACTACTTGTTCACAGAATCATATATTATCACATATATTACTACATCTACATCAAACTTATTGCATGAAAATAGAACTCACCTTATGCTTCTCCTGGAACCTTGACGTTAGTCTGGAATAGGTGTGGATATTTGTGCATCATTTCCTTTTCTGCCTCTCATGTCATCTCTTCCACGTTCTTATTTCACCACAGAACTTTCACAGAGGCTACTTCTTTAGTCCTCAGCTTGCAGACTTGTCGATCTAAGATGGTAATAGGAGCCTCTTCATATGATAGATTCTCTGTAATCTGTACATCGTCAATCGGTACAATTCGGGAAGGATATCCAATACATGCTCTCAACATAGAAACATGGAAAACCGAATGAACAAACTCCAACTCCGAAGGCAAGTCCAATTCGTAAGCTACTTGACTGATTCATCGAATTATGCGATATGACCCAATATACCTTGGACTGAGCTTTCCTTTCTTCCCGAATCTCATTACACCCTTCATAGGAGAAATCTTCAAGAAAACTCAATCATCTACCTGAAACTCTAAGTCTCACCGTCGCACATATGAATATGACTTCTGGCGATTCTAAACGGTTAATAGTCGTTCCTAGATAAACTTTACCTTCTCTATGGCTTGGTGTACTATGTTAGGCCCAAATGACTCTGATTCACCTACCTCGAACCATCCGATAGGAGACCTACATCCCTGTCCATACAAAGCCTCATATGGAGTCATTTTAATACTAGCATGATAACTATTATTGTATGCGAACTCAATAAGGGGTAAATGATCATCCCAACTTCCCTTAAAATCCAATACAAAAGCTCGTAACATGTCCTCGAGTGTCTGAATTGTACGCTCGGCTTGCCCGTCTGTCTGAGGATGGAAAGATGTTCTAAGATTAACTTGGGTGCCTAAACCTTTCTGAAATGATTTCCAGAAGTTAGCTGTAAACTAAGCACCTCAGTCAGATATAATATAAATAGGCACACCATGATGGCGAATAATCTCATTCACATACAACTTCGTATAGTCCTCGGCTGTGTAGGTTGACCGGCAAGAAATGAGCTGATTTGATCAGTCTGTCAATAATTACCTAAATAGAATCAAACTTACGGTAAGAGCGAGGTTAACCAGTAACAAAATCCATATTAATCATTTCCCATTTCCACATCGGAATCTCAATGTTCTGAGTCAAGCCACCAGGCTTTTGGTGCTCTATTTTTACTTGCTGACAATTAGGACACTGAGCTACAAATTCCGCAATGCTTCTCTTCATGTTGTCCCACCAATAGATATTCTTGAGATCATGATACATTTTAGTAGATCCCGGGTGAATAAAATACCGTGAGCAATGAACCTCCGTCATAATTCTATCTCGTAATCCTGCTACATTTGGAACACATAAATGACCCTGGTGCCTGAGAATCCCATGTTCGTCCATCTCAAAGGTTGTGATCTTCTTCTGTTGAATGCCTTCTCTGATTCTTCTCAAACTGGGGTCTTCCCACTGATGTTCCTTAACTTCTGATATGAGGGACAATTCTGACATCTTCTGAATCACAAAACCACCATCCTCCGAATCCATTAGTCGGACTCCTAAATTAGCTAACTGATGGAGTTCTCTTACTAACTCCTTCCTTTTGACCTGCACTGGGGTCGAGCTGATCATCGACTTACGACTGAGCGCGTCTGCTACAATATTAGCTTTGCCGGGATGATATAAGATGTCTATATCATAATCCTTAAATAATTCCAACCACCTTCTTTTCCTCAAGTTCAACTCCTTCCGTTTAAATATGTATTGCAGATTTTTATGATTCGTGAAAATGTCTACATGAACACATTACAAGTAGTGCCGCCAAATCTTCAGTGCATAGACCACTGCGGCCAACTCCAAATCGTATGTCGGATAGTTTCTCTCATATTTCCTCAATTGCCTTGAAGCGTAGGCAATCACTTTACCATGCTGCATTAGCACACATCCTAAACCTGCTCCTGAGGCATCACAATATACAAGATAGTCTTGTGGACTCTCTGGAAGAGTAAGAACTGGTGCCGATGTTAGTCTATCTTTTAACTTTTGGAAACTCCGCTCACAAGCATTGGACCATTGGAATTTTATGGCCTTTTGTGTCAACTTTGTTAATGGTGCTGATATGGTAGAAAAACCTTCTACAAACCTTCTTTAATAGCCTGCTAAGCCCAGAAAGCTGCGAACCTCTGATGGAGTCGTAGGTCTCGGCCAATTCTTCACTGCTTCAATCTTCTGAGTGTCCACTTTTATAACTTCGTCTGACACTATATGACCAAGAAAAGCCAATGAATTTAACCAAAATTCACACTTGGAAAGCTTTGCATACAACTATGTTCCCGGAGCGTCTGTAGTACTATCCGCAAATGATCCACATGTTCTGCTTCCGAATGAGAATAAACCAGAATATCATCTATAAATACTATCACAAATACATCCAGAAATGGGTGAAACACGTTGTTCATTAGATCCATAAATGTTGTTGGTGCATTTGTGAGTCCAAATGACATTACTAGGAACTCGAAGTGCCCATAACTTGTGCTAAAAGTCATCTTCGAAATGTCCTTCTCTTTGACCCTTAGCTGATGGTATCCTGACCTTAGGTTGATCTTTGAGAAACACCTCGCACCTTGTAACTTATCAAACAAATCATCAATTCTGGGAAGAGCGTACTTGTTCTTGATAGTGACTTTGTTCAACTGCCGATAGTCGATACACATCCGTAAGGAGCCATATTTCTTTCGTACAAATAATATCAGCGCACCCCAAAGAGATATGTTGGGCCTAATAAAGCCTTTCTCAAGCAGATCTTTTAATTGCTCCTTTAATTCTTTCAATTCGGATGGAGCCATTCTATAAGGAGGAATAGATATCGGCTGAGTGCCTGACAACACGTCTATACCGAACTCAATTTCCCTTTCAGGATGAAGCCTGGAAGTTCGTTTGGAAATACATCAAGAAACTCATTAACCACCAGAATTGATTAAGAAATAGGTGGTTCGACATTGACATCTCTATCCCGAACAAGATGGTATATACAACCTTTAGAGATCATCCTCCTTGCCTTAAGGTATGAAATAAACCTACTTTTTGGCGACGCCGTAGTACCCTTCCATTTAAGGATTGGCTCGCCTGGGAATTGAAATTTAACAATCTTTATTCGGCAATCAACATTAGCGTAGCATGATGCCAGCCAATCCATTCCCATAATAATATCAAAATCAACCATCTCTAGTTCTACCAAATCCGCTAAGGTTTGACGACTATAAACTAATACTGCACAATTTCGATAGACCCGTCTAGCAACTACCGACTCACCAACTGGTGTAGATATCACAAATGGATGTCTTATCAACTCAGGTTCCATACCAAATTTACAGGCAATAAAAGAGGTGATATATGATAGATTGGAGCCTGGATCTAACAACGCATACACATTATGTGAGAAGATCGATAATGTACCTGTATTAACATTAGGTGAGGACTCCTGATCCTGTCGCCCCATCAATGCATAGATGTTGTTCTGGCCCCTACCTCTGCCTCGACCGGATGCTGTCTGATAATTTTTCCCTAACAGGCGTACTGACTGTGATGAAGCTGCTACAGATTCGACCGGCTGGGCTCTAACACCCCCGTCACTTGTCGGGCATTCTCGCATTATATGACCATATTCACCATAAGAATAACATACCCTTGTTCTTTGTTGGCATGACCATGTATGGGTCTTACCATACTGTTTGCATCGAACCAACGGTGGCCTCATCTGAATATAATCCCTTCTATAATAAGACCCTGACGCTTGTGAACTCTGACTTGGTCCCGATTGAACAAACCGATCATCCCTCGACCCTGAAAATGGTAGTGATGCACTAGCTGTTGGGTAATATGGTCGTCTATAAAGTTGTGGCCCGAGCCCACCTCTGAACTCTCTTACGTCTCCTACAGGTTGAGCCCTCTTATACCGGCCCTTATCACGTTCTCGATCTACCCGTTGTTGCCTCTTACGATCCTCTAAATTCTGTGCATAAGCCTGAATGCGAGCAATATCCATACTCAGATTCAAGGAAGCCGTAGTACACTCGTTGACCAAGTGCGACCCTAAGCTGGTAACAAACCTATGTACCCGGTCACTCATCTTAGCTATAATCGGAGGAGCATATCTGGTCAATGAATTAAACTGCAAGCTATATTCTCGAACACTCATGCTGCCCTGTTCAAGACGTAGGAACCTGTCATGCATGGCCCGTAGAAGCTCGACCGGCAGAAAATGTTGTAAGAAGGCCTCTGAAAATTCTCTCCATCCTGCTGGTGGAGCATAAGGTCCCCTAGATTGCTCCCGTGTCTCATACCAGGTCACCGCGACATTCCACAGTCTATAAGAAGCAAACTTTACCGACTTAGTATCGGTAGCATCCATTACTCGCAAGGTACGCTGTATCTGATCTAGAAAATTCTTCGGGTCCGCGTACAGGTCTGATCTCATGAATACCGGAGGGTTTAAGTTGATGAAATCCCAAGCTCTCACGCTAACAGCTTTATCAGAAGGACTGGGAACCTGACGTTGGGCCTGAGCGGCCACCAATCGTGTCAATAACTATACAACACTCCGTATATCAAGATCCACATTTGGAGTACCAAGTGGAGGGACTGGGGGTACTGCGAAACTCTATTAATCTCCTCCGATGGTGGTGAACTGGGGGAATCATACGAAGGAGTCGCACCGAGGGTCTAACTCTGGCCCTCGCTAGCGGGTGACAATCAGCTAGTACCTTCGCCTGTAGCCGTATCCAATGCCCTCACACTCTTGAACTTCTTCCTTGCTGTAGGCATCGCTGGAATCATAAACACGAGCCGGATTAAGAGTGAAATACTTGTAACTCAACTCTACTGCACGATTTATGAGATGAAAGAATGGAAACCATCCCTAAATGTCAGATAGCCTCCTGTTTATAAGTATGATGCACAACGTACCCATAAACAAGACTCTACTAGACACGACTTGTAGACTCCCTAGGACAGACATGCTCTGATACCAAGTTTGTCACGACCTAAACTGGAGGGCTGCGATGGGCACCCGGACCCTACCCGTCGGGTACCACTACCCATACCATCAACATCTAATCATAATTAATCACGGCCACAAGGGCCGACACCCAGTACTCTACTAACATATGAAAATAGTAAGTACGTAAAATCTTAATCAGAAAACCAACTTATATAGATATACATTCCCAGGCCGACGAGGCCGTACATGAATACCACACACATGACACCTGTTTACAAGCCTCTAAAGAGTATGTGATATCAAAAGGTCGGGACAGGGCCCCGCCATACCCGTATACACATGTAAAAATATACCGTACCAAAACTAGACCGATAATCCGAAACCAAGGGGAGTGCTCCAAAATCCGTTGAGTCAGCAACCTACTAACGTGAATCGTCGCCATGCCTACATGAACCTTCGGGCATGAAACGCAGCGTCCCCCGACAAAAGGGACGACAATACGACTGATGTACCGAGTATGTCAAGCATAAGAACATCATAACAGAAATACATAATAATCTGAAACAGAAACAGTTGACCATGATAGAAACAACTGACAAGTAGTAAATACCTCTGAGGGTCCTAATACATATGCCTAAATGTCATGCACAATGCAAATGCGGTATACATATAAATATTGACCACACAAAGGAATCTTCCTTCCCATAACCGCCTATGTGGGCATCTGGTTTTATCGGTCACACAATGACATCATATCATATTGGCCACACAAGGGCATCAATATTGGCCTCTTCGGGCTCTTTCGTGATAGTCTGTACCAGCTGCAGGTGGTGTGCGTATATAACACCTTCTCTTTCCCATATCCCCTACGTATATATAATATCTATCATATAGTAGTGTCCATAGCACATGTGGGTCAAGGGTAATATATGAATATGATGCAAATGAAAATGCATGAATGACAATAAAACATTCTGAATTTATCAGATGACATAATATCCTTGTACATTCAGCTAATATTGGGAATATTAATATCTCTCTCATATACCTTAATAAGTATTTAGGAACATATTAAGACATGCTTTTAACATAGGAATCAATAACATGAATATTCTTAACTACTAAGAGTAGAATAATTTATGGAACAACATCAAGGTTATATTTCGCTACATGGAACATGCCAAAAGAAAGAAATAATTTACCTTAACATACCTCGATTCCACTTAATTATCTGAATCAAGGAAGGTACGGTTGTTGCTAAGACTGTCCAAACACACCAAGATGAATTTCAATTTGCATTTAAATGTGGGTAACGAAATAATTACTATTTTAATAATGGATTCTCCAATTGCTTTTGTTGCGTTTTCACAGGGAAAGAGGCTTAACAGTTAGAAATGTACACGAAATGGAGGAAGCCTATATTAACTAATGGAAGGTACTGCCTTTGTAATTTAAAATGAAAGCTTGTATTACATGCAAAGGTAAATTGGAGATATATATATATATATATATATATATATATATATATATATATATATATATATATATATATATATATATATATATATATACTAATCCACGACTATGCCCCCTCCTCATACTAATCACCCCTAGTCGCTTATACTCCTAATGCTACCACCACTTAATCGTGCATGCCCTCCACCTAATTACTACCTTGCCTTAGTCACTTAGGGCTCCTATACGTGTACTATGTTCATTAATCATTTATCCCCTTCCAGTTAATCAATTACACACATAATTAATTTTGTGATCCAAATTCACTTAAATCTTAATAACTTATAAGATCTTCATATACTTAATGTCATAATTTTGTGATATGACACTAGTCCATAACCTCTTTGGGGATATACAACTATGATTATTAACTCCTATCGTCACACTTGTTACGTCCAAAATTATTTCGAATTTTTTCTCTTTTATATACTAATTTCTTTATTAGCATACGTCTAGATGCTTAACTCATCCCTCGAAATTATGGGATGTTACAGTCCCCTTTATCTAAATAAGCCTCCCTGTAACTTTAAAATGGTGTTTTTGACTTGCGATAATAGGTGACACAATTTTCGAGGCAATCGGGTGGGTATAGGAGAAGAAAAGTTAAATTTAGAAATTCTTAAGTTGAAGAAATGGAAAGGGTTGACCAAAGTCAACATATGGAGTTAACGAACTTAAATTTGAGTGTTGACAGTTCGGTTAGGTCCATAACATGATTTATGACTTAGTTGGATGGATGAGATGGATCTCGAGGGGCTAGGTGTGTTTTGAACTCTTGATTGAGAAACTACTTAAGCTAATGAATTAAAATTGACCACGGTCAATATCGGGTTAAGACGACTCCGGATTGATATTGTGATTGTACGAGCAGGTTTATAGCTTATTTTATGACTGAAATGCATATTTGGTTTGTGTCCTGGGGGTTCCGAATGAGTTTTCGATTGTTAGAATGGAGATTTGGAATGGCTGGAATTCTAGTGGTTGGTGCAACTATTTTCCTTCTTCGCAGTCACGTAGTGGGGGTCAGGATCGTGAAGGATTGGGTTTTTTCGTCATCGTAGTCGCGATGCATGAGGCCGCAATCACGAATAATATTTTTTTCAGTGGCCCCGATCGCATTGAAGAGATCACCTAGGCAGAAAGTTAAATCCCGAAAACGTGAATTGACATTTCATTTCATATCATATCTTGAGCTAGAGACTTAGGATATGGGAGATTCTTGAAGGAATTTTCGAGTTTCGTTGTGGGGTGGATAAGAATCTAACCTCCTTTTTACTAATTAATCATGTACCTTTGCGGAGTTTTTCCTTTTAAATCATGATTTGGGTTGGGAAATTGAAATTTCAAGTCCTAGAGTTGAAATTATGTAATTCTTCAAATTGGAAGTTGAATTGAAGTCAGATTTGAGTCATTTTTGGGATTTAGACTCTAAAGACTATCGGTAAATTAATTTTATGGAGAAATTACAGTTTTGATCTTTGAGTTCGAGGTCAAGACACCTACTCACATTATATTTCATGTTTGCATTGACACTTGTTTTTCGTAAGATATCGTTGTTGTTATCACATTATTCTATGATTTCGTCTTTATGGTTATTTATGAAGAGCACTTGAAAATATTTGTCAGTTGTCGGTTGTCACCATAAGAAATTGTAGTCAAAGATCATTATATTTATCTACTAATTATTTTCGTGGCAAATAGTTGAATTATTCAACTACAATTTTTAAGTCGTCACTATTTAAAATATTGCATAATTTGTGACAAAACTTTTTTGTCGCCAAGTCGCATGTTGATTAGAGACAATAAATTGTTCGTCACTAATTGTTTATATTATTAGTGACAAAAACTACGGTCACAATCTAATATAAATTTTTATGGCTAAAGCTTATAATATTTAACTACAAACTCTAATTTGTCGCTATTGTAAGACATACTTTTTGTGACGAAATTTTTTTTGTGTCCAAAATTTAACTAATTTAAAGATAAATAATGATGTGTCACGAAGTGGGTATATTATTAGTGACAAAATAACGTGTCACTGATAATTTAAATTCATGGCTAATACTACTCAATAAATGGCGCCAACTTATTTTTTGGAGGGAAACTTTAGTGGATAAAACTTTGCTACGAAATTTGTGTTTCGCCCCAAAATTATATGCCTCGAGTATTTAAAGACGAAATGTAATTTTATTGATGAAAAATGTACAATTAGTGACAAATTTCGTGCCGCAGCTAGTAATTTCGTAGTCAGATTGAGCTAGCAATTTCCCAAAAAGGGTTTAAATAATGTAATTAACCAGATTTTGCCGTAGCTAGTAATTTCCCAAAAAGGGTTTAAATAATATAATTAACCAATTAATTAACACTCACTAGTCATTTATATCATTAATAAACAATACCCATAACAAAAGTCCACTAATTAACCCCCCCAATTTCTCATTTACAACCCTCTTATTCTCAACATAATCATTTCCCCTTTCCAAACATAGATCCAAGCCTAAAATCATGGAATGCATTAATATAATTAACTAGAATTGAAGATTAAGAATTGCCTAGATGAAGAACTTTAATTTTTCTCCTTGAACACCCCACAAGTCAATTTAGAAAGTTGAAAAGTGGAAATGAGGTCAAAAATCTTATTTAGGGCATTTAATATCGCTACTACAGTGCCTTCATCGCGATTGCGAAGGCTAACCCGACCCGACCCCGCGGGACTCATCGCGATCGCGAATAGGACCACGCGATCACGAAGCACCGCGATACTGCCCTCCCCCTGGCGCGTGTCCATGCGACCGCGACCCATAACCCCGCGATCGCGAGTGCCTGATTTCATCAAGGCTCATGTTCGCTCTCCCTCCCTCGCGATAGCGAAGAAGGAAACCATACAACATGCACAGGATTTTTTGGTTGTTTTTCTCCAACTTCGACTCAACCCTCGAAAATAATTTTGGAAGCCAAATAACACAAACCAAACATGCATTCCTATCAGAAAATAAATTTCGGACACAATCGCGCACTCGGAATTCCCAAAAAAGGTTTTTAAGGATCGGGTTTGACTAAAGTCAACTCTTAAGTTCTAAATCCATAATTTTACAAATATATGCTCCAAACACATCGGGCTGCCTCGGGAACTGAACCAAAGGCTCGACTAAGTCATAAACGTTGTTCCGGAGCTAATGAAACCGATGAAACTAAGAATGGAGCACATTTACTCGAAAGTCAACTATTGGTCAAACTTCTCTATTCTCTTAACTTGAAATTTCACAAACCTACCAATCATGGGTATGGAACCTACATGGTCACCTCGAAAACCGTGCTACCCATCTCCGCAAGTTACAAATAAGAAAATAAAAGCCTAGGAAGGGTAATTTGGGTATTCCAAAGTAAAACAAGTAAAACAACTTTTCGAGTCGTTACATCAGATACCACTTAAATAAACGTTCGTCCTCGAACGGTAAAAAAAGAAAATATATGGGCTCTTAAATAACTCGAGGTAGTTAGCCCGCATATCAGACTCGGACTCCCACATATCTTCCTCCACCGAGCAATTCCTCCACTGCATTTTCACAGAAGCTACCTCTTTGGACCTTGACTTTGGAACTTGCTTGTCAAGAATAGCTACATGCCCCTCCACATAAGCTAGATCCTGATCCAACATCACTGAGTCCCATCTAATCACGTGAGAATCATCTGAGACATACTTTCTCAGCATCGACAGATGGAACATTGGATGCACACTCGATAAAACGAGGTGGTAAATCCAACTCATAGGCCACCTCGCTAACTCTGTCCGAAATCTCAAAAGGACCAATAAATCTCAGGCTAAGCTTGGCTTTCTTCCAAAATCTCATCACACCCTTCGTGGGTGAAACTTTTAGCAATACCCGTTCACCAACCATGAACTCTAAAGGACGAACTCTTCGATCCGCATAACTCTTTTGTCTACTCTGGACTGTAAGAAGCGGATCCAGAATCAACTTAACCTTATCTAGCGACTCTTTAAAAAGATCAGTACCTCAGGGTCGAACCTCAAAAGCATCAAATGCCTTGAATGGTACTATTTCAATACTCAAATGGTAACTGTTATTGTATGTGAACTCTGCCAAGGGTAGAAACTAGTCTCAATGACCCCCAAAGTCAATCACACAGACTCACAACATGTCCTCGAGAACCTGAATAGTCCTCTCAAACTGGCCATCGGTCTGAGGGTGAAATATTGTACTAAGATCCACTCTAGTACCCAACTCCTTCTACATGGACCACAAAAAGTGAGAAGTGAACTACGTACCCCGATTAGAAATGGTATAAATGGGCACCACGTGCAATCAGACTATCTCTCGGATGTAAATCTTGGCCAACTTCTCTAAATTATAGGTAGTCTAAACTGGAATAAAATGGGCAGAATTGGTCAACCTGTCTATAATAACCCATATAGCATCGAACTTGCTCAAGGTACGGGGCAATCCCACCATAAAATCCATGGCAATTCTCTCCCACTTCCACTCAGGAATGGGCATCCTCTAAAACTCACCACCAAGCCTCTGGTGCTCATATTTCACTTGTTGACAATTTAAAAACCGTGACAAAAACTCCACTATATCCCTCTTCATCGTACACCACCAATAATGCTGTCTCAAGTCACGGTACATCTTCGTAGCCCCTGGATGAATGGGATACTTTGAACTATGGGCCTCCTCGATGATCAACCTAGTCAAGTTACCCACTCTAGAAACACAAATCTGACCTTTGATCCTCAAAACACCCTCACTATCAATCACAACCTCCCTTTCTTCTCCCCGCAACACCTTGTCACAAATTTTGCACAACTGAACATGATTGAATTGCTTTGATATAATATTCTCCAACAAGGAAGACCGCACCTCCACACAAGCCAATACCATACCAGGCTCCAAAATATCAAGTCTAACAAACCGATTTGCTAAGGACTAAACATCTATAGCCATAGGACGCTCCCTCCACATGCAACATTGCCAAACTACCCATGCTCATCGCCTTGTGACTCAAGGCATCCGCTACAATATTTGCTTTGCTCGGGTGATATAAGATAGTCATGTCATAATCTTCAGAAGTTCCAACCATCGATGCTGCCTCAAATTAAGATCCTTATAGGTAAACAAGTACTGAAGACTACGATGGTCGATGTAAACCTCACAATGCACACCATAGAGATAATGCCTCCAAAATTTTAAGGCAAACATGATCGCCGCCAACTCATGTCATGGGTAGGATAATTATTTTCATGAATATTTAACTACCTTGAATCATAGGCTATGAATTTCTCTCTCTGGATCAACACACACCCAAGACCCACCCTAAAAGCGTCACAATACATGGTATAACTCTTCTTCTCGATCGACAATGTTAAAATAAGAGCGGTAGTCAATAAGGCCTTGAGCTTCAGAAAGCTCGCCTCACAAGCATCAGACCACTCAAAAGCCACCTCTTTTTTAGTCAATCTAGTCAACGGTGCTACAATGGACGAAAATCCCTCTATAAATCGCCAATAATACCCTACAAGCTCCGAACTTCGGTGACTGAAGCAGGCCAAATATAATCCTAAAATGTCTCAATCTTCTTGGGATCTACCATATTACCATCCTTTGTCACCACATGCTCCAAAAAAGCCACTGAGCTTAGTCAAAACTCACACTTAGAAAATTTCTCATAGAGTTGATTCTCATTTAGAACACCAAGTAAGATCCTTAAATGTTGCTCGTACTCCTCCTCGATCCACGAGTATATCAAGATATCATCAATGAATACAATCACAAAAGAATCCAAGTAGGGCATGGACACCTCATTCATCAACTCGATAAAGGTTGTAGGTGCATTGGTCAACCTAAACGATATCACCAAAAACTCATAATGCCCATATTTGGTCTGGAAGGTTGTCTTAGGAACATTCCCAACCCGAATCTTTAGCTAGTGATAACCGAACCTCAATTCAATTTTGGAAAAGACAGAAGCACCGTGTAACTAATCAAATAAATCATCAATACACGGAATATGATACTTCTTCTTGATGGTCACCTTTTTAGCTACCTGTAATCAATACACATGTGCATAGACCCATCTTTCTTCTTCACGAACAATACTGAAGCACCTCAAGGTGAAACACTGGCCGAATGAACCCATTACTCAATAGGTCCTGCAACTGCTCCTTCAATTCCCTCAAATCGGTCGGTGCCATCTTATACGGAGCCATAGAAATAGGTTGAGTGTCTGGCTCTGGATCAATACAAAAATTGATATTTTAGTCGTGTGGAACACCTCTAGATACTCCCAAACTACTGGAATTGACTCCAAAGGAGGAGTCTCCGCATTCATATCATGAACATAGGCCAAATAAGAAAGACACCCCTTCTCTTCCATCTTCTAAGCTTTGAGAAATAAGATAACCCTCTTTGGATACTGACTAAGAGCACCCTTACATATCAACTGAGGAATGCCCGACATGCCTAATGTAATGGTCTTGGCATAACAATCTAGGATAGCATGATACATAGCTAACCAGTCCATACCCAAAATAACATCAAAGTCTACCATATGCAAAACTTTCAAATCTACCTGAGTGTCATACCTCCTCAATGTAACTATACAACTCAAATAAGCCCGATCTACCACTATAGAATCCCTAACAGGTGTAGAAACATGAATAGGCATGGCTAGAGACTCACACATTAAATCCAAACTCAATGCAAAATAGAAAGACACATAAGAATAGGTAGACCATGGATTGAATAAAATGATAGTCGATGGCAAACTGAAAGAGTACATGTGATCACAACATCAGAGTCTTCTGCCTCGGGTATGTTTGGAAAAGTATAGAAATGGTCATGATCACCCGCAGTCTGAGCACCCCAACGTCTGCCTCCCCAGTCAGATTGAGCACCACTTCGACTTGTCTGTAGGCCATCTCTGTCGCCCTGAGAACCACCCCTAGCACTCTGGAACCCGCCTATAGTCGGTTGCTTGCCGCTCTAGATGCTGAACCTTGAGAACCCTTATAATGGCCATTATGCCTGAGTCTGGGGCATCTCTCTTGAAATTTCTCAAGTCACCATACTCGTAACACCCACTCGGAGCTTCTGTCGGCCGAGAAGAAGAAGAACTAGCACCAGCATGGCCACCATGATTTATCTAATGTAGGCATAACAACAATAACATGTCTAGCACTCGAATGGTGATGACCTCCACTAAATTGTCCTCGCCTCCAGATGAGGTAACTACATGAGTGCTAAAATGAGGTCTCTTGACCGCTCTTTCCTCCTAATCCTCTCTCGACCTTTTACGGTATCAACGATCTGCTGGAAAGTGGAACCTATGGCAGCCATTTGTGCGACAATCAATCGAAGAGGACATACCAACCCATTGGTGAACCTCTTCACCATCTCAGTCTCATTAGATAAATCATCAAGGTATAACAAGACTATGCATGGAAATGGGTCTCATACTCGATCACAGACATACGCCTCTGGCGTAACCTCTCAAATTGAGCTCGTCTCCTCTCTCTTACACTACGAGGTACGAACTTCTCCAAGAAGATTTGGGTAAATAAAACCTATGTCATAGGAGGGGACCTACTAGTCTGGACTCAAGATAAGGATCACCATCACTACTTGGCTGGCCCGACCATCTAAAAAGCAGTATAATCAATACCCCGAGACTCCATCAGTCCGAGGTTATGCAACCTCTTATGACAGCTAATCAGAATCTCGTATGCATCACCTCGGCATCTCCATCATATTTGGAAGGATCCAACCGCCTGAACCTCTCGAACATCTTCTGCTCCTCGACAGACATAGCAGGCTATGCAGCTGGAGGTGTATCAAGACCAGGTATAGACACACGAAGAAACTGATGGATTCCAGCAGGTGTTGGACGAACCCCTACCGTCCAAAATCTGGGCATAAAAGCATGGTCAAGAGTCTGTCCTCCGACCCTACTATAAGAACCATAAGAAGTAACTGGATGGACACATTGAGCTATAAACTCCAAAAAGCTCATCATCTGAACCAAAGTCTCCTGAAGTACTGGCGTGACAATGAAACCCGGGGGCATCTGGTCCTGTCTGGCCCTTTCATCCTGAACCTACTCATTCATCTTAACATGAATCTCATCATTCTCCATAATAGCCTCAAGCTCTGGAGACTCTACTCTGTCACGAGCTTGAGAAATTGTAGGTTCTCGACCTCAGGCAACAACTCGAGGTCTACCTCTGGCTCTACCTCTACCTCGCCCCTACCCCGTGCACCACTTTTAACCATGGGTGTAGGTACAAGTAAGGGATCATCATCTCTCTTACGGCTGATCTAGTCCTCACCATCTGTGAGAATAGTGAAATAAAGAGAGTTAGAATTCAATCATAATCGAGTGCACGAAGGAATGAAAGAATGAAAATTTTCTACATGTCCTATAGCCTCCCGAAGATAGGTACGGAGCTTTTCTTACCAATCTGCTAGGCTCTACTAGACATCGCTTATGTACTCATGGGACCATTAACCTAGTACTATAATATCAATTTTTATTACGAGCCAAGATTCCAAAAAGGGTTTAAATCATGCAATTAACCAATTAATTAACACCCACTAGTCATTTATATCATTAATAAACAATACCCATAACAAAAGTCCACTAATTAACCCTCAATTTCTCATTTACAACTCTCTTATTCTCAACATAATCATTTTCCCTTTCTAAAACATAGATCCAAGCCTAAAATCATGGAATACATTAATATAATTAACTAAAATTAAAGATTAGAAATTACCTAGATGAAGAACTTTGATTTTTCTCCTTGAACACCACACAAGTTGAGTTTAGAAAGCCGGAAAATGGAAATAAGGTCAAAAATCTTGTTTAGGGCATTTAATATTACTGCTACAGTGCCTTCATCTCGATCGCGAGACTTCGCACGTGATCGTGAAGGCTAACCTGACTGACCCTCGTTGGACTCATCGCGATCGCGGATAAGACCACGCAATCACGAAACACCACGACAATGCCCCTCCCTAAGCGCGTGTCCATGCGATTGTGACTCATAACCCCGCAATCGCAAGAGCCTAATTTCATCAAGGGTCACAATCGCGCTCCCTCCCTCGCGATAGAGAAGAAGGAAACCAGACAACATGCACCAGAGTTTTTTGCTGTTTTTCTCCAACTTCGACTCAACCCTCAGAAATCATTCGGAAGCTAAATAACACAAACCAAACATGCATTCCTATAATAAAACACATTTCAGACACGCTCATGAACTTGGAATTCCAAAAAAAGGTCTCTAAGGCTCCGGTTTGATTAAAGTTAACTCTTAAGTTCTAAATCCATAATTTTACAAATACATGCTCTAAACATATTGGGCTACCTCAAAAACCGAACCAAAGGCTCGATTAAGTCATAAACGCCATTCCGGAGCTAATGGAACTGATTATACTACAAATAGAGCATGTTTACTCGAAACTCAACTATTGGTCAAACTTCTCTATTCTCTTAACTTGGAATTTCACTAGCCTACCAATCATGGGTCTAGAACTACTCGGTCACCTCGGGAACCATTCTACCCATCCACGCAAGTCACAAACAAGTAAATAAAAGCTTGGGAGGGTAATTTGGGTATTCCAAGTTAAAACAAGTAAAACAACTTTTCAAGTCGTTACACTATATATCATATTTGTTGCAGTGGCCCTAAAAGCAGAGCAAAAAAATTGATGCAAAATTAGGAGCGCAATTTATATCTTCAAAGTGGAAAGAAAAGTTGGTTCGCATCGTGTCGCGACGTTAAATCACACGCTTATTGGAAGGCAACCCAATGGGTAATAGTTTTAGATTTTTTTTATTTTTATAGTGTTACATTTTGTTCTGTTTTGCAAATTCGGGAAAGTCTGAGTACCTGAAATTAAAATTGAGGAGTGTGTTTGAGCTTAAGTGTGGGATCGTCCCGACCCTTGATGTTGAGGATTATGCTGCGAGCTAGGCCCTAGAATGCCTCAGGGAGTATTTTTGACCTTGCTTTATTTTAATTTGCTTGTAGATGCATTGAGGGCACTGCATGTCTTAAGTGTGGGGTTGGAAATACGTCATATTGTAAAATTTTGAGGTTAAGGGTGATGACAAATATGCCATAAGATTTTTTAGTAGTTTTTGAGTCTTAGAAAAAAAATCAAAAAGATTTTTGTTTCTTTTATTTTATTTAGTAGTTTCTTAAGTCCCTCATTAGTGACATACATCACCCGCCCCATTGAGTTTTCTTATGACCTCGGTTCTTTCTCGAGGGGGGACCTTTGAACTAGGTAATTTTTATTTTTTAGGATAATTTTTTTAGGAGTAGTAAAAGAGTAAGAAGGTAGGAGATGAGAGCCCTTATAATCAATTGAATGCTAGGTATTCGGGATTAGGTACACTATTGACAACATGAGAAGATCTCGAATTTTTGAAAGTAAAATGGTGCTTAAAAATAATAACTTGTATCGAAACGCCTGAGCTCTTCTAGTTGACTCTTGGATGAGAATTATTGGCTTAAAATGCTTGCATTGAATTCATGTCATTGTATTCTAAGTAGAGAGTTAATATGATACCATCTTGAACCATGAGTGTACCATGTGTGGGGTGTGTTTGTGTATATATTTCATGTCTCATATTGATATGTAGAACTTGCCCGATGTGTCTACAAAGTAAAACAAGATATGATGAGTTAGGAGATGATATAGACATTTTTTTGTAAGCCATGAATATTGACTATCTATTTCCCTACCCATATGTGATATCCTTTGTTAACCCTTTTTTAGCCTTTAGTCTATTTTCTTGATAGCCGCATCTTTAGCCATTCCCTTTATTGGTTTATCCTGTAATATTTTATCTCGAACTCTTAAAGCACTTTAAAAATTTAGCACTTGGAAGTAAATGAGAAGTAGATATAAAGAGAAGTTAAGGTGGAAATTAGAGAAAAATAAAATTGAGGGTGCACTTGTTGAATATGTTTAATGTATGTTGATAGTTGGGAGCGGAAAAAGAAAAGAAAAGAAAAGAAGAACAATAGAAACATTTCACCTTGCTAGAGACGTATGAAAAAAAGTGCTTAAAGAAAAAAGGGAGACATAAGGGGCAGTGAAAAAGAATGGTTGAAAAAAATTGACGAAACAATGGAAAGTGTATAAGGATGATAAAGTGTGTGTCTTAAAGTGCTTAGGGTGGTTAGTCACTATTTACCCAAATAATTTCTACCCGTCCCCTGGCCGACATTACAACCATTAAAGTCCTATTTGATCATGTGATTAATATGCTTTTATTAATCGAGTATGACATTAAGGGCAAGCTTATGGAACGTCGTATGCTCATGTGAATTTTTCTTGTGAGAGTGAGCGGAATTATGTCAATTTATTGCCCTTGTTGTTTAAGTGGAAAAAAATCTTATTTTTGGGCAACTCTCTTTGAAGTGAGGGAACATAATTGGTAAGAGTTTGGTGACATATTTGATTCCTTCGCAAGGCGGCATGATCGTTTTTGCCTATATTCATATACGCGTGTCAGTTTTAGAGATTAGGATGTTTTGATGAAGTTGTTAGCATGTATGAAAATTGTTAAGAGTCCCACATCAGAAATGGAATGGGAACATGGTCTCCTTATATGGACTTGGATAATCCTCACCCTACAAATTAGCTTTTAGGGTTGAGTTAGGCCCAAGATCCTTTCTTTACATGGTATCAGAGTCAGACTCATTTCAATTCTTTGTTCACCGATGTTGGGCCCCCAAATTATATTATCCACGCTCCAGTTAACAAGGTCTGGGTGTGCAGGGGAGTGTTAAGAGTCCCACATCTAAAATGGAATGGGAACATGGACTCCTTATATGGACTCGAACAATCCTCACCCTACAAGCTAGTTTTTGGGGTTGAGTTAGGCCTATGATCCACTCTTTACACAAATGATTTTTTGTTTGAGATCTTTGCTCGCAAATGGTTAAATTGTTTTGGTGACCTTATTTTGCTACAAACCTGTTCAATTTGGTAACGTCCAACGAATCATAAGTGAAGTTGGGTGTGTTTAGTGTTTGTTCGAAGACGAACAACGGTTTAAGTGGGAGGTGGTGATGTTAGGCATAATTATACGACTAACCGCCATATTTTACCCATATTTCTACCTTATTTAGAGGACTAATTGCACTAAACACACCTAACTTAATGCAATCTTTGCATTATGAAGTGATATGTGTGTTCTTATCGCATCTAGACACTTAATGTGAGAAATACGATGATTTAGAGATATAATAAGATAAAGCATTCATCCGAGTGTGAGTGGTCCATGAACCTCACCAAGCAAAGGCTGGAGCGATCCACAAGCTCGCCGTACACCTCGATAAGCGAGCTACGAGGACAAAAAAAGTTATAGAAAAAAGTGATAATAGTGCAAAATGGACAACTAACCTTGCTGAGCAAAGTCTGAGGCGAGGAGATACCTCGCCATGCACCTCGCACCGCGAGGAAGGTGTTCCGAAATGCCAAGTTGAGGATTTTTTGTCTAAGTGTAAACCGGACACCATAGCTCGCTAGTGAAGCCCAGGGCGAGGTCCTACATCGCTCCAGAGCTCGCCCAGCGAGCTCCAGTGTCCAAATGGCAGCGTGTTTTAAAGTCCAACTCCATTTCGGACTAGTTTTTAAGGGTTATTTTTCAACACTATAAAAAGATCATTTGCATGATTTTTACACAGCTTTGGATCTAGAGAGAACTTGGAGCCGTCGTGGAGGCTGGAGGAATTTGGGTTTACCTTTTCTTCTCCTTACTACTAGTTTTTATATTTTTCTTTGGATGATTTGTTATTTTTCCTCCATGTCTATGTGGAGCTAAACTTCTCATTCTAGGGTTATGGTTCTTTCATGAACATTGTTATCAAATATTGATTTCAATTAATTAGTTTATCATATTGAGTTATTTATTTAATCCCGAGCTTAATTATTTAGTTGCTTAATCACCAATCGAATATTATCTTTGATTCTTAGATTGAACTCGAGAGAGGAATACTAGGATATCAATAGGGTTAAATATAGCAGGATTTCAACCCTGGGCATCGGGGAGCGGATTTGCGTCTAGGATAGAGATATACATAATTCACCCTACTTGGTTGATATATAGAAAATATAAATGCATTTGTGTTAATGTTCATGACCATAGAGGTATAGGCGTGAAATTAATACGAATAGGTGGCTAGAGGACTCGATAGATTCGTAGTCCTAATATCAACCTTGTCAATCATTAAACTAGATAAATTAAGAAGTTGAATCAATTGAAGAATACAATGTAATTGTTAGATAGCCCATAACCCTAGATTGATTTCATCACATTGATAGTATAAAAACCCTCTCTTTCTTGGTTGAGGTTCATTATTTGTTTTCTTTTATTTTTAGTTAGTTTATAATTAAAACTTTGCCCCAGTGCATAGGAGAGACACAGATGCCCCAGTGCGGAGGTGTGAGAGGTTGGCTATGGACGGGTTCAAGAGGGGTAGAGGTAGACCGAAGAAGTATTGGGGAGAGATGATTAGACGGGATATGGTGCAGGTGCAACTTACTGGGGACATGACCTTAGATAGGGGGTTGTGGAGGACACGAATTAGGGTAGAAGAGTAGTAGGTACTCGAGCGTAGTCCTATTTATGCTTACAAATTGATAGTTGTAGTGTTACTACTATAGGTCCGAGTAGCCTATCACACTTATAAGCACATTATTGCTTTATAATCCACTGTAGTTTAATTTCTGCTACTATGTGTTCTTTAGTGTATTTTGTTTAGCTTATTTAGTTGTGTTAGCTACTGCTCCCTTTTCTTCGAATGCACTTTATACTGCTTTAATTTCTTACATGAGTCTGAACGTTTCTCTTGCTCTTGCTTTGTTTTGACTGTCTTGCTTGTGATTATGTTTTGCCTTGAGCCGAGGGTCTCCCGGAAACATCCGTTCTACCTACCAAGGTGGAGGTAAGGTCTGTGTACACTCTAACTCTCCCCAGACCCCACGATGTGAGATCTCACTGGGTATGTTGTTGTTGTTGTTATTGTTTATAATTAAAACTTTAGATTTTATCGCTTGAATAAATAATTAGCATTAGTTTAATTTTGGTGACGGTTAATCATAAGTTCATGTGGGTTCGGCATCTGATTTCTAAAATTACTATATTATTTGTATGACCGCGTATACTTGATTGTGCGTGTGGGAGCAACAGTAATAATGTTTAGGTATTGGTTGAAATAGTTATATGAAAGAGTTAGAGATAATTTTGATGGACAATAACTTCTGCACATAAGTGAAGAAACACCTTCTCCCTTTTGGTTTTAACAACTAAATACCAGAAAATGAGTTATATATTTTCCTGGAAACTTATCATAAAGTTACAAATGATTATAAATTATTTGATGAGAAAATAAAAATAAAATACTTATAAATTTGCTCAAAACGAGTTTTTAAAACCTTTCTTAATAAAGACGTCTGTTTTTATGAACATTTCAATCCTCTCTTGAGAACTTTACTCTACAAATGGCAGGTTGAATTATGAGTGCGACTCTTCACAAAATAGTGTGTATGAGCAAGATGACAAGGACGAACATAGTTTACCTTTTTAGTTGCTATTAACAAAAAAATATCATTGCTTTTGTTGAGCACTCAAAGATGTAGTTTATCGGTCAATAAAAAATGTAAATTTTAAAATTGAAGTTTAAATTTTAATGAAAATAATAATATCCATTAGGTAGTTTTTTCTCATATACAATTAAATTCACAAAATTGTAACGAACATAGTTTAAAATTCATTTAATTGTCCTTATTCAACTTTACCTCAGCCTTACCCCCTGTTTGGATGGTGGTTTCCCGTGGTTCATTATTGCATTATTTTCTATGAAATTATGTTTGTTTCCATTGTTCATAAAATTATGTTGTATGATATTGTAAATCCGTTGTAATTTCGTGGTTAAATAACCATTAAAAGGCTCAATTTTTATAACCACGGATTTGATAGTTTTTGCGTGGTTATGTATTTCATTTTCTCATTATACCCCAACCCACCCACCCTCCCGCCACCACCCTACCACCCACCAACCCCCACCCTCTACCACCCATCCCCACACTACCACTCACCACCCACCCCACACAACCACCCACCACCACCTATGACCCTTCACCACCATCCACCCCTACCTCACCAACCACCCACCACCACCCATAACCCCTCATCACCACCCACCACCTACTTCTTTTTTAAAGTTTTCATTTTATCCTTTACCTTAATTATATTAATACATAAAAAATAGTTTGTAATTAAGGGTTAAGAATATTTATTAAACTTACATGTTATTATACAGTAACATACAATCAAACCAAATAATAAAAATATCATTAAACCACAACAAACGATACAGTCTATTCAAATATTGTGTTAATTAATACAGTACAATATAATACAATACCATACTATATCATACCATATTTTACATTAATGAACCACCGGAAACAGCCATCCAAACAGAGGGTTACTTAACTTGCTTTTGGCATTTGATTTGTTAGTTATGAAAGTAGGTGAGGGAATATAATGTTTTTTTAGAGTATATTAATAAATAAAAGTTTGATTATGTTATAGCTTGTTGGTGAAAATATAATGGAGAAAAATAAAGTATATTCAAGTTGAGACATCTTCATACATGATTTTCAATTTGTCAATCTTCTCCTTGTATTTTTGCTCCTCAGGGTAGGGTTTGACGACGATCTTTCCACGCCAACCTTGAGGATAGCTCCTTTCCAGAAATACCTCAAGCCCGATAGCTTTATTCAAGGCAGTTCACCACTAAATCTTCTTTTTTTCGCCTGTATCTCCTTTATTGCACGGGCATGCACCAACTCCTGGTTCACTTTATCAATCTCTTCGGTGAGAGCCATGTATTGTTGGAGTAGGGATCCTGCATTATTGTTCCCTTCCATTGTTATGTAGTTATTGATAAAGAGATATTGAATATGGAAGAAGAGAAAATATATAAAGAATGTATATATAGATGGGAAATTGCAAAATAATAGATAGACAAACGAAATGCATTGGTATGAAATTTTCTATTTCGAGCTAAAAGCTTCGGATAATTGAAAGATTTAAATTTGATTTCCTTCTACTTCATGATTTGCATTAATGTTAGAGCAAGTAATATTTACTCTACTTTCAAAGTCGAACATCTACATTAATGATAGAATATTTACTTTTTTTTATACTAATTTAAATTTATAAGGAAAACAACATATTCCACATTATTTTATTCATTTTAGTTACATATAAATAACGATATACTCTTCTATTTTAAGTCAATGCAAAAATTAGTGCAAAGAGTTATCCTTCATTCTCTATTTGATTTTTTCTTGAGTCATGTCTCCGATTTCATAACAATGCATTGGTTGATGAAACTTACTTTTTTTCGAGCAAAAAGGTTCCAATAATTGTGCACATCAACATCTCCTTCACATTGGTATGGGTGGGTCACGTGCTAATAATCCAAGCCTAAGAATAGGCAGAAGAAACCTATTGTTGCATAAGGACAAGTAGGGTGTGTTTGGCTCGAAGGAAATTGAAAACATTTTCTTGAAAAATAATTGAATTTTTTTACTTACTTTTTAGTGTTTGATAAGTAAGTAAAAAGTTACTATCACGAGAGCATTAATCTAGCAAAATACCATGACGTGAGATGGAGTGAAAAGTGAGAGTTCGGGGGTGGCATGGTTTGAGATGGTCAAGGGGTGGAGGTGGGGGCATTTGGTGAGTGCGGAAGAGATAATAAACTTGGAATGTCATTTATGAAATTCGTTTTCCGTAGTTCCATTCAAAAAGTCATTTTTCTAATTTTTAAGGAACTTGTTTTTATAAAACTAGAAAATATTTCCCCCATATATCAAACAAACCCTTAAGATATGAGTAATGTAATGTAACCATCCCCAACACCTCTATGGAAAATAGTCCCGTCCCCCATCACTCTGATTATTAGGCCCATCTACTCAGGGGCGGGCCGTCGTGAAATAGAAAGATGCCCAAGACGATATACAAATGTTTTTTTCAATGAAAACCCAATTTGATTCAGCTGTGTCTTAGTCTATCCGTTTGAAGTTGAAGTACTATTTTATTTGAATCTGCATGTGGGTTATGATTAATTATAATAGTATTATTGAATATATTTACAAAGTCACCTCTTGATTTTCTGTTGTGACGACAATTATATATATCAAGTAGAATGATTGTCATACAAAGTCAATGAAGGTTAGTCTCATATATTTGAAAAGTAGATCCTTTAAAGTGTTTGATGTAATGGTGAGATTCGTTAGAACTTGATTTGGTTAGTATATTTACTAAGGACACATATTTTAGGAAACTTGTACATTGTAAAATTCAATTAATACTAAGAAAACTAATTTGTAAGCGAGATTTTCAGGTGAAGATATAATGCTACTATCATAATGTTCCGTTGATTCTTTTTCTTTGCACTACATAAAAAGTTCTTATAAGGATGAATAACACACAGAAATCAATCCTTAAGCAAATTAGTTAGCCAGAAACAAAAGAAAAAATGAAGGAAACTCAACAAAAAGGGATCGACTTAAATATGAATAGGAAATGAAAAACATTACAAAATGAACACATGCCGAATGTTTATTCCCAATCTTTTTTCTTCATAACTGTTTAAATTATTACTATCATACGTAAAAGAAAATATTGTGTATATTAGTATGAACTCAAAGAGCCTAAAAGATTGGGACATTATAAAATTAAAGAATATTCGACACGGTCGTAAAAACAGGCTTAGACGCACCACTGATTTCTTACAATATTTACTTTTAATATACTCGTAACAAATAATTTTTTCTTACTTTTATCATAAACATGGTACTTAGTTTTTTGTTCTTGCTACATGTGTTCTCCGTAAAATAGCCAACGGTGACCAAATGAATACATTATATAAGGAAGACGTAGGAGGGTTGCTTGTATTGTTGTTGCTACTCCCTCCGTCCCATACACTACATTCTTGTATAATTGGCAACAAAAGTTTAGCAATAATAAATATATTATTACTAAAAAACGTAAATGACAATAAAATTTAATATATTATTTCTAAGAAACGTAAATGACAACAATAAAAAATAACTTGTTGTTGCTAAAACTTTTCGCATCGGAGGTTATTGAAACGGCATGCAACAATTTTTGTTGTTGTGAAAAGTATTTTTGACAACAACATCCAACATCCGGCAACAAAAAAATGTTGTTGACAAATGCATTTCTTCTTATGGTGATATTACTTGACCACTGTCCCTTTTACACGCCCCTTAAGAAATCATAAATAAAAAGGGTATTTTTACTATATTACCATTATCTCTCCAATTAATTGCACTCTAATCAATATTAGTTACTTTAAAAAATAATTAATATCAAAGACAAAGTAGGAAAAACTTAATTAATTCTATCTTGTTTTTAAAAAGTGGTTAAGTAATTTAGGACATATATTTTTAGTACTGTGTAGAAGTAATATAAGACGGAGGGAGTTAACTCAACCCCAAAAGCTAACTTGTAGGGTAAGGATTGTCCAAGTCCATATAAGGACTCCATGTTCCCATTTCATATCCGATGTGGGACTCTTAACACTCTCCCGCACGCCCAGACCTTGTAGCGTGTATTATATAATTTGGGAGTCCAACATCGGTGAACAAAGAATTGAAATGGACCTGACTCTGATATCATATAAATAATGGATTTTGGGCGTAACAAAATCCAAAAGGGGTTTGCACGAAGCTAGACTTCAGCCTCTTTTTACCGTTGATATGGAGACACTTGATGGTAAACCAGGGACATTGGTGATTGAGTCATTTATGGTGGATGTGCCTGAAGGGGACACTCAAGAGGAGACTTGCTACTTTGGAAGTCTTAATTAATTGCAATCTGAAATCACTTGATGATGTATCTGAGAGAATGGCTATGCAGGGTGGTGTTCTACCCATGAGTGCCAACTGGACTTCTAGTAACCAGATCGAGAAATTAAATTTTTGGGGTTGAGTTAGGCCGAAGATCTATTATTTACATGGTATCAGAGTCAGACCGTCTCAATTCATTATTTCCGATTTTGGGCCCCCCTCTTATATTGTCCACGCTCCAGATGTCCAGCCCTGGGCGTGAGGCGGGGTGTTGAGTTCTCCCACATCGGTGGGATAAGTGGTCATTGGTCTCCTTATATGACTTGATCAATCCTCCTTCCTTCGAACTAGCTTTTGGAGTTGAGTTAGGCCCAAGATCCATTCTTTACAATTATTTTCTCATAGTGATGGTGCTCGAATTATAACTTTGAGTGTATTTTGACTATTTTGCTGGGTATATATTTGCTCTCATCATCACAAATATCAAATAATTATATCCATCAAAACTTAATTAGATGAAAGGAAATCAATTGAGCATTTTCTACTTTTTTATGCCGTTGATCTTTTTAAATTTTATGCAACTACCCCTAAAACTTTTTCAGTTTTCTGTTTTTGGTTCTTACTTAGTCAAACAAGTATATCTATTACGTAGTAAAACTTATCACCTCATAATAATTGGTTCCCTCCATATTTTCCATGCCAACTCCCAACCGATAGCACGCAGAATAAACAATGAGAAAGAGGCAAATCTACAGTTGTGGAAGAAGCAATTTGGTCAAGACGTTTTGTTTTATAAATGCTTGAGTGACAAGCTTATCCAACTAATCTGCTTATTTTATGTAAGATTTGCATTTTATAAGATTTTTCTACTCGTTGAATCACGAAATTGGACAGAGTGGAAGCTAGAAAACACCTTTACTCACATCAAAAGAAATGTTCCAAGCAACTACATAACACTTAAAAAACTTTAGAAACAATTGACTTCATTGCCTCAAGGTCGTTTTTTTATATAGGAGAGTCTAGAGCAAAGTGCTTAAAATTTGTCACTAAATTTCATTTAGACACAATTACCATAGAACCTCAAGCTTGTACCAATTAAGGCTGATATATATAATTAAAGGAGGTGACATATTTTATGTGATTAACTTAACTACCTAATAGACAGTTAAGAACACACGTAAAAGTCTTTTCAAAATTTGAACCGCAAGTATCTAATAGGAACACTTTACATGTGTCCAGGCCCTCAATTGAAATATATCATAGTTCGAGTGTTTAAATGAACAAGTTTAAGTGGTTGTAAATATATTAAGCCAAATTTTTTCAATTCACTTTATATATACTGACTGATCATCACTCCAAAATCAAACCATCTTTGAACTCACATGGATTACCTCAAATCACTAGCTCATGAGTTATTCTCCACAAATTTTGAAACACCTCCATCTTCAATCCAATTCATAGACGCCGCACTTTCTTGTACAAGCCCTATCTTTGCACCATCTTACACAGATCCTAATCAAATATCCATTATCCGTAGGCACCTCATCTCTCTACTTCAAAAGTGTCCTTCTTTGAAACCTTCCATCGACGCGTTCGCGCACGACAATGGCTCCACTGTCAACTTGCTCAATGTAAACGGAGAGTTGCAAGTTTCTTCTTCAACCCCTCCAATCCCTCTTACCATTTGGTTACATGAAAGTTACCCTTTTGTTGCCCCTATTGTCCTTGTGTCTACAAATACTACCTATCCAATTTATAACAACCATCCTTTTGTGGACTCTAATTCAGGTGCTATTTCTTCATTTTACTTGGTAAATTGGAAGTACCCCGGGTGCAACCTATCTGAACTTGTGCACAACCTTGTTAAAATCTTGTCACATAATCATCCTTTCTTCTATTCACCTTCTAGTGATAATAATTTCTTTCACCCTTCTCTAGCTTCTAGGAGGGAAGCTGTGGACCGACTTTCGTGCACACTTCACTATGACACGATGGAGTTACTAACCAAGACTCATGAAGAAGTCGAGGAGCTTTCGAGCATTAGAGAACAAATGGTTAGGAGGGGAATTTTTGCTGAGTTTACGGTCGATGAACATGAAAATGAAAGGACAGAATTGAAGGAAAGGGTGAAAATCTTGACAGACGAAGCGGATAAACTGTCGAGTTGGCTAAGAGTTAATGATCAAAGTTCATTTTCAGAACATCAAATTGAGGATGCATTTGAAGCAACTGATGAGAATTCAAAGTTACTACTTGATTGCCTAGCAGCAGACAGGGCAACAGAGGATTTGATATACTCATTAGACAAGGTAGTTGAGCAAGGGGTAGTTCCATTAGGTACATATCTAAAGCAAGTGAGACTTTTGGCTAGAGATCAATTCTTTGGTAGAGCTAAGCTTGTAAAAATGGGAATATCTCTCCAGTGGCTTGATTGACTGAATGGTTTGTTATATTTTAGTGTATAGAAAGACAAAGTTGAATCTATATATTTGATTCAAACTTTGTTTTTGGAATATCCAAGTTGATGAAATGCATTTGGTTACTCTAATATTTTCCTGGTTCGTATTCTTCTATCCTCTGTATCTGGTGGGGCTTCAATTGAATCTCTTTTCTCAGAGAATTTTACTATGTGAATGGGATACAAATAATTTCTTTTTTTTTTATATAATTGTTGAATCCCCTTGATATAAGGGAAGCTTTTAATGTAGTGACAAAGATGGTTAAAAAATTGTTCTATGTTGCAAGTTCGAGTCCTGTGTAAAATTTGTGTTTTTTTAAAAAAAAAAAAAAAAAAAATCCCTTGTTAGAATTCTTAGCTCGACCACTAGAAATGAGGCCTATTCAGTTGCATATGCCTACATAAAAGTTTTTCCATTTTCTATCAGATAAGGAAATGCCTGGTGTTTACCCCAAAAAAAGGTATAATTGAATTTGTTTGTGGTTTTAAGGATACATGGACTGATTTATTGTATAAGATAATAAACAATGAGAAATAAGTAAGATAATAAGCGTTGATAGAAGTAACAAGTAAAATAATTTAGTCTGGACTGCTTGAGACTCGGATGAATTTCCTGAGCAAGATTGGTCTGAGCTGACAGTGTTTCTTAGTAAAATAACTTCAGTTATCAACAGAGAATAAGAGTAATGTATAGAACTGATGCAATTTAGAGCGTAAGAGTACAAATAATGAGAATTGAATGTCCTTCCAACATGAAGGTTGAACTCCTTTTATAGCTATGAATACAAGGCATTAAAGGCCGAGAACCTTTCTCAAATTAAATGTCATTAAATCTAATAATCACCTCTTAATGGCTAAAGAGTAACGACTGGATATTCGGATCGGATATAAGTTGGGCACGTCCGGAACTTCACCCGATGTCAACTGGCTCAGTCGTAATCGATTTTACCTCGATTGCTACCTCGCCCCGGTCACGATCCATAACTGATAGCAAGTCCACCTGCTCACCTCGAACTCTTTTCACGCTGGATTTCACCGTATACAGATAGTCCCCACACTTCCCCGATCAAAATTTACCGTAGTGATGGGAAGTGTAAATGATTCTTTCGTTGTCTTCTCTTGGTTTTTTTTTTCAAATTACTCCCAAAACGAGCGAAAAAACAAAATATTTCCTCTTCTCCAAACTCTGACTCACGTCCCATTCTTCTGATAATCCGGACTCGTGGAACTTGATGTGCCGAAAAATTACGGCACATTTGATACCAATTTTATGGATTATTGTTGTCCTTTATGCATTTATGTACATGTTCCTTATGTTATTTCGATTTTTGTAGAATTTTTGCATTGGGGCACCAAAAGTGAAGAAATGTGTTGAAACACTGACAAAAGTGCTGAAAAAAGAAATAAGTGATGAGAAGACCATTTCTGCGGACTACAGAACTAGACTGCGGACCGGAGAATAGTAAGTCAAGTCGTAGAAATAGACAGTGAAAAGAAGACTCAGGAGTCCCGAAGTGCGACCTAATGTGCGATCCGCACTTTCGTTCTGCGGACCACAATTTGATCTGCGAACCACTGCTTCAGTTCAAGTCCAGCTCAGATTGCGAAGTCTTAGGGCACTTCTACGAATCACAGTTTAGTTTTGCGGACAACACTTTATGTCGCATTTCCAGACGATCCAAATTAAGACCCACTCTGCGAACCCTAATCCTTATTTACGGACCACAAACATGTTCTACATCCCTTTCTGCGGTCGCAGAGTGTTAGGCGGTTGAATTTTTATAAATATGTGAAGTCCAAAAGTTGGGTCCCTATATATAGTTTCCTAGGGTTTAGTCATGGGGCATCTTGACATCTACCTAGCTAGCCACTTTTTAAATGCCTTATGTCTTGTCTTGAGGAGACAAGAACTACTATTCATCTTTAGTTGTATTTGTTTCAAGAATCTTGTGTTTTTAGTCCATATTGTAGAATACAAGTTCCATTATTTATACAAAAATTATTGTAAGGCTTCTTTTATGTTCATTATGTCTTGTTGCATTTATTGCTTTATGTGGTATTTATTGCTTAACATGACTGGCTAGAACCTAAGTTGGGGTTGTGAAAAAATAATGGAATGTGATAGTTGGGGTAGTTTATAAATATGAAATGGGTGTGATAATATGACATTTAACTACCTCTCATTCTTAATGTTTAAGGGTTGGTTGCAAACACCCCTTTAATGACTATTGTCTCTAGTCAAACTTGAAAAAGGAGACTAGAGTCTAGGAAATGGGTAAGTTAATTAGGACTTGAGGCTTTAAACCTCATTTAGTGATTCCCAACTTTAATTAGAAGGGAATTAACTAAGGGTACTAATGGATGTTCATATATGTCACACTTTAGAGCTTAAGAAAGCCTAAAGTAAAATTAGGTGGGTCAATTGAGTAATCTCCACCTAGTATTAGTCTCCATTGCTCATCCACACTTATTACACCCACTTTAGCAAAATCCAACATCACTTCCATGCATTAAGTCACAACCCTAGTATTCCAACTTACTTGATACATTAATTGATAATTAACGTAGTTAATTGATTAGTTAAAACAAACAAACTTGGTTATCATAGAAGTAAAGTAATTAGTAAAGCCATAATACACGCGATTAGGATTAATTTCACATCGTATACCTTGTGGGATTCGACCCCAACCTAGTTGGGTTACTATATTTGACAATGGCGGCGTTATACCATTTAAAGGTGTAATTCGGGCGAGATCAAATTTTGGCGCAGTTGCTTGGGAATACGGTCTTGAAATTTCCTATTTATAGTATTATTACTTTGCTAAAAGCTTTATTTCTAAATTTACATCTACTTATTGTTTTTATGGTGTAGGTGTTTGTAACATCCCGTACTTTCGGGTCACGGTTTGAGTCGCTAGGTGTATGTAAAATCGTTAGGCGTGTGTAAATAGACCCGAGCCTCGGGAAATTTATGTTATATTTACGTATGCTAATAAAGAGATTAGTATATAAAAGGATAAAACCCCGAAATAATTTTGGACGTAAGAAGTGTGATGACGGAGATTAATAATAATAGTTGTATATTCCTAAAGAGATTATGGACTAGTGTCATATCACAAAATTATGATATTGAGTATATAAAGGTCTTATAAGTTATTAAGACTTAAGTGAATTGGGATCACGAAATTAATTATGTGTGTGATTGATAAATTATACGGAGGCAAGTCACTTAATTAATTAAAGAGGCAGGTGGCACGATGGTATGTAAGTGGCGTTGATTCAAAGTGCTCCACCGCCAAAGAATTGGTTGGGAGGGAGACACAATCACGAGAACCCATGAATTGACACTTAAGAATTGTTCAATAAATCTTATATAGTAACATATCTTGTTTTGAGAATTCCCTGAGACCAAGTGACGTTCCATTCATTATTTCACTTTGCTTTGGAGAGAGAGCAAATTGTGATTCCTTGTCATGGGACTTCTTCAACCCTTTCTTTTTGTTGTGCAAAACTGAAGCAAATACTTCGCTTGATTATTTGGAAAAAGAAACCACGAAGCAGTGGTGGTATTAGGATTAGGTGCAGCAAGGTTCTTTTTGTTCTCCTGTTCTTTCTAATATCAAGGTATGTTAAGTCAAATTATTTCTTTTTTTTGGCAAGTTTCATGTAACGAAATATAACCGTGATAATGCTCCATAATTTATTCTACTCCTAGCAGTTAAGAATATTCATGTTATTGATTTCTATGCTAAAAGCATGTCTAAATATATTTCTAAGTTCTTATTGAGGCATACGAAAAAAGGTAGTGATATTCACAATGTTAGCCGAAGGTACATGTTAAATATTTCCAATTTTAGCCAAAGGGAAAAGAATATTATTGTCATTCGATAAATTCAGGAAATGTTCTATTGTCATTCATGCATTTTCATTTGCATTATATTCATATATTATCCTGAACCCATATGTGTTATGCACACTACTATATGGTAAATATTATATATATATATGGGATATAGGAAAAGAGATAGGCGTTATATACGCACACCACCTGCAGCTGGTACATACTATCACGAAAGAGCCCGAAGAGGCCAATATGTTGTGATGCCCTTGTGTGGCCGATATAACATGATGCCCACAGAGGCGGTTGTGGGAAGGAAGATGCCCTTGTGTGGCCAATATATATGTATATCGCATTTGCATCATGCATACATTCATTAACCATTATATGGTATGATGCCCACAGAGGCGGTTGTGGGAAGGAAGATGCCCTTGTGTGGCCAATATATATGTATATCGCATTTGCATCATGCATACATTCATTAACCATTATATGGTATGATGCCCACATAGGCTGTTATAGTAAGGAAGATGCCCGATGAGACTGATATATATGGATACTGCATTGGGCATAACATTTAGGCATATGTATTAGGGCCCTCAGAGGCATTGACTGTTGGTTGGCTGTTTCTGTTTCAGTTATTGTTATACCATATTATGCTATTATTCATGCCTGACATACTCAGTATATCAGTCGCACTGACGTCCCTTTTGTTGGGGGACGCTGCATTTCATGCCCACAAGTTCAGTTAAAGATGGTGACGATTCACGCTAGTAAGTTATTGGTTCAGCTGATGTTGGAGCACTCTATTTTTTTCAGATTGCAGTCTGGTCGTGGTACAATATTTTTGCATACACATATGGGTATGGCGGGGTCTTGTCCCGTCCTTGTGATGTCATGTATTCCTTAGAGGCTTGTAGACATGTGTGCTGTGTGTAGTAGACTTGTATAGCCTTGTTAGCCTTGGTATGGGTATGTATATATATAGGTTAGTTTTCTAGATAAAGATTTTACATACTGGTCTTTCGATTTAGTCCGTATTTAATTATGATTAGGTGTTGGATGTACGAGTGGTGGTACCCGGCGAGTGGGATCCGGGTGCCCGTCGCGGCCCTACAGTTTGGGTCGCGACGACAGTGTTGTAGAGGAGTTGTCCAATGATGAGGGAAACGTAGAGATGGCCATATTTGTTAATGTCATTCGGCCACCCCAAATTCTAGGGAATGGGAGTTTTCGTATAACCTTTACTATGCTCCATATGCTCAACAACAAGGGCCTATTCGGAGGATCGACATCCGATGACCCGAATAGGCATTTTAGGAACTTCAACGAGGTGTGCTTCGCCTTTCGTCATCCCAACATATCTGAAGAAACCGTGAAGTTAAGGCTCTTCCCCTTCTCTATAATGGGGGAGGCCATTATTTGGTTGGATGACTTGCCTTCCGAGTCCATCACTACATGGACCGAGTTGGTTGAGGCATTTCTTGAGAGGTTCTTCCTGGCGGCTCACATGATCCAACTCCGACACCAGATCTTGACGTTCCGTCAATTGCCGGGTGAAGCCTTGCATGAAGCATAGCTAAGCTTCAAAAAGAAGCTCAAACAATGTTACAACCATGGGTTGAGCGATGATGTATTTCTTCAAACATTCTATCGGCGCTTGATTTGGTCAACAAGTCAATGTCCAACAATATAGCGGAAGGTGCCTTGATAGATAATTCATTTATCGTGGTGAGTGAGCTTCTTGATAAGTTAACAAAGATGAACCATACTTGGCACACAATAGCTTTAGATAAGATAACTCAAAAGTCTTATGTAGAGAGACATCGAAGAATGAGGAAGAAATGGATGAGACTATGGCACAATTGATGACCCAAATGACGGTCCTTACTAAGCATGTGATGGAGAAAGGGATCAAGAAAGTAGATGCGGTTACAAGTATGGGTCCTTCTATGTGGATGACATCATCCTCACAGCGTCATCTGAGTCACTTCGCCAGTCTATTATGTCTTTCCTTGCCTCAGAATTTGCTATGAAGGATTTGGGCCCTTTAAACTATTTTTTTGGCATTGTTGTAACTCAATATGCATGTGGTTTGTTTCTTTGTCAAAAGAAATATGCTGAAGAGATCATTGACAACGCCGGTATATCCTTTTGCAAACAGTCACACACGTCGGTTGATACCAAGGCAAAATTGAGTTACTCTGCAGGTTCTCCCTATAGTGATCCAACACATTACTACAGCTTAGCAAGGGCATTGCGGTATCTCACATTCACGAGACTTGACATCTCCTATGCAGTTCAACAAGTTTGTTTACATATGCATGACCTGAATGAAGAATATATGGGGGCTCTCAAACGAATTATGTTGTATGTTAAGAGTACTCTTGACTTTGGGTTACATCTGTATAAGTCCACCATTTCTGGCCTCACATTATACAGATATTGATTGGGGTGACTTCCCAGACACACGGGTTCCACCTCTGGTTATTGTGTATTTCTAGGAGACAACCTCATTTCATGGTCGTCGAAACGCCAACCGACACTATCTCGATCGAGTGGTGAAGCAGAATATCGATGGGTAGCTAATGTGGTCTCTGAATCATGTTGACTCCGTAATCTTCTTTTAGAACTTCATTGTCCAATCAAAAAAGCAATCGTGGTTTATTGTGATAATGTGAGTGCGATATATTTATCAGGAAACCTTGTCCAACATCAATGCACAAAACACATAGAAATGGATATCTTGTTTGTCCGTGAAAAGGTTGCACGTGAATAAGTATGTGTTCTCCATGTACCGTCCCGTTATCATATTGCAGATATTTTCACGAAAGGCCTTCCGCGCCTACTGTTTTATAATTTCAGGGACAGTCTCAGCATACGAGAACCTCCCGCTAAGACTGCGGGGGACTATTAAATTAAACATTGTGTAATTAAATCAAATATTATATAATTAGAATTGTAAAGATGATTAGCATATTCTTAGGATAGTCTTCCTTAATAATAGTCTAGATTGATTTTGTATGGTTATATATATATATATATATATATTGTATTCTTGGAATGAAAGAGGGTATGGAAAACATTTCCTTCACTCAATTTAGTTAGCCTTGTAAACTGCAGCTTTTTTAATACCAAACCTGTGTATTGAATGTGTTTCCTTTTAGTTTTGCTATTTCTTTCCTATATTGCAATGTCAAATAGAGGTGATAAGAACTACTGTAATGGAGTACTTATCAATCACTTCCTACAGTAATAGATTTTGTTTCTTTTTCTTTTTTCCATTTTGCAGTTTTATCGATGAATTATAATGTCCAAACATGTCTCTCATTACCTCAGTTTTCAGCTACCAAGTTAAACAGACAAAATCAGACCAATCAATACCAGTAGCTACATAATGCTTTCAATTCGAGTTTCCTATAATAACAATAGACGGGAGAAATTTTTTGCTTCTCTTACGAAAGCTTTGACATGCTTACGGCTCTATTAAGCCAGTTAAAAGTCTTAAAAACCTTAACACTGCAAAAGTGGTATGAGCTCTCCCAAGTTTTACATAAGCTACGATATATTTACTCCCGACTTAAATTCAATTACAATTTTTTGTGTACCCTAGGTACATGGTGGGATTTGATGTTTTATTACATCTTAACATAGCTAAATGTCTTCAAGTTTTGATCTGCGAACAACTCATGCTATGAACTGGTATTTTCAGTAAAGGAATATGTTCTCTGTCTTTCATTGATTATTGTGTACAATATATATAGTATTACATAATTATTTACATGGCTACAAACTAGGTAACTAATCTTCCTAATTACAATCGGAATATAATTTTACCTAATATAAAAGACATACAATGATACAGAAATATTCTTGTAATATTCTATCACAACCCCGCAGTCAAAGCGGGAGGTTCTCGTACGCTGAGACTGGCTCGGAAATCATCAAAGAGTGCGCAGAAGTCCTTTAGTAAATATATCAGCAATCTGATATTGGAAGGAACATGAAGGACACGAACTTGCACACGAGTCATTTTTTCACATACAAAGTGAATATCCATTTCAATGTGTTTAGTGCGCTGATGTTGAAAGGGATTGCCGGAGAGATCGCACTAACATTATCACAGTAGACCAATGTAGCCTTACAGATTGGGCAGTGAAGTTCCAGCAGAAGGTTGTGAATCCAACAAGACTCAGAAACAACATTCGTTACTCCTCTATACTCGACTTCGGCACTGGATCGAGACAGGGTATGTTGTCTTTTAGAAGATCAAGAAAGCAAGTTATCTCCGAGGAACACACAATAACCTAACGTGGATTGACGAGTGTCCGGACAGCCACCCCAGTCAGCGTCAGAATAAGAGGTGAGACCAGAGAGTGTGGACATGTACAAGTGTAGGCCAAAGTGAAGAGTACCTTGTACATAGCGCAAAATACGTTTGAGTGCATTCATATGTTCATCCGTCGGGCTGTGCATATGTAAGCATATTTATTGCACGACATAGGATATATGTGATCTTGTGAAAGTGAGATATTGTAATGCTCCTGATAAACTGCGATAGTGAGTCGGGTCGGCATACAGAGAACCCGAAGAGGCACTGAGTTTGGAATTAGTGTCGGACTGGCCCACTGCACCTCGGGTTTTGGGCCAGGCTTAAGCCTAACCCTAAAACATTTTCTGACCTAATTATAACTATAAATACATCACTAAACCATTGTTATAATACAATAATTATTATAAACAAATAATAGACTTAGAGTCTAGGATAAAACTCTCTCAAACGTCTGCCAAGATTTCCTAGCTTTCTTGACAGAGGAATACACCGTAGCATTGTGCTTGCAGTCGAAGGGAGTGTCGCGTGTACTCCCTAAGTAAAGACTCCAGATAATACAACATGTAAGTGTTCTAGTTTTATGTTACATGTTTTAATTGTCATATAACCATACCAGAAGAAATTGTTAGGGTAAGTAGAACAAAATTTTAAACTTCCGATGTGCCTACTTATATGTTTTGAACCCAACAAAAACCCTACAGTTCCATCATTCTGTGTTTCACTTCCGATTCGTTGCATGTGCTTCCTACCGTGCTTGATGGTAGTAATGGGCTTCCTCTCTTCCATGTTCATCCTCTCTTCTCCATTTTCAAGCAGAGAGAGAAAATGTTTTTCTCGTAGCAAAAGTTGTACCAGACAAATATTTGGTTATTAGTAGTATACTTCCTATAAAATCATAAGTTACTATTTTGAACCAAAAAAATTACAGATTTACAACAATCAAAAATTCATATAAAATCAAACTGAAGAAGAATTATAGAGAGAACATACGAAAAAAAAGAGAAGAAAGTAATACAATATAGACCAGTCTTACGACCTTAATCATAAAAAATAGGAGAGAAAAATACATAATCAATGCATAATTTCTCGAGCTCTTGTTGATATTATCCACTCCCCAATTGGGAATGTTGGTGGGCTGGCCCATCTGCTGCTGGAATTGCTTAGCCTGCCCGCGGTGGCCTTTCCCCTTCCTTTTCCACCGCGGCCCCTGCCACCTCTGCCACCGCGATTGTTGCGGGGTTGAGTATTTTCCGATAGAGGTGGTTGGGTGGCGGTGATGTTATTTTGGATAGACGTTTCAACTGCAAGTGTTTTTTGGGTGTGCTCATCTTGCTTTGCATGCTGGGTTTCTTCCAACCAAAGTTGCGAACGAGTTTTGTTAAAACTGGGTAAGGGATCGACCTGTTGTATCATAGTGGCGAGGGTGTCATATTCACCCTTCAGGAGGTCTGCAACCAACTGTAAGACCATATTTGTTTCACAGACGGGCGTTCCAACGTTGGATAATTGGTTTGCGACCAGTTTCAACTGTTTGCAATATTCAGACATGTTCGAAAAAATTTCAAGACGAGTATTGTTGAATTGTTCTTCCAAATACACTGCGCGAGTGTGCTTGTTGTCTTGAAAGATTTCTTTCAAGCGTGTCCATAACTCATGAGCGGAGGCATCGGTTTCATAATGGTGTGAAGTAAGTCCTTAGAGATTGTGCCATAGATCCATTGTTTGACGACGCCAAGTTGTGTCATCAATTTCAGAGGGGCGAGGGATGGAGTCGTCAATATGGTCAAGCACGTGATATACACATGCATGAATTCGAAATAGTTTCACCCATGACCAATATTGGCCATCTTCCTGGTCAAGAATTATAGAAATAAAATTCTAGATATGGATAACTGCGAGAGCCAGATAGAAAGATGGTGAGGAGGGGGTCATGGGTGGTGTTTGAGTGACGACTCTGGAGGAAGCGGAAGCATCGAGGGAAGAGGAATCCACTAAAACTGAAAGAAGTGGTGGGGGCGGTAATGCTGAGAAGAGGAATTTTTTTTAGGTTTTTAGAATTTTGGCTCTTGATACCATGTAAGATTGTATTAATCTCCCTTGGGAGGCTTTCTCATTAATACAAATATATATAGTGTACAATGTGTAGAACCTTAGTACAATAATAAATCCTCTACTTTCAATAATTCTATATACAAAATATATGGGATATATTCTAATTATGGTTGTGAGATTGAATTGGGATTCTATACCTATTGATACACGTTAATAGTTAGATTTGTAAGTGATTTTAAGGATATGTGGATCGTTTCGCAAGTAAATATAGTAAACAATTAACAATAACTAAGCAAATGAAAATAAGTAAAAGAAGCAGCCTGAGTTGATGTTATCTTGATTAGAACTTGGATCGGTCCTTAGCTAAATTGCTTCGAGCCCGAGCCAATAGTGAGAGCTTATACAACTTAAGATTATAGAGAAATAGTGCAAGTAAAGTGATATGTGAATGAGTTGCACTTCCAACATGAATGTTGAACTCCTTTTATAGTTAATAATACAAGGTATTTATGTCCGAGAATCACAAATGTAATTTAATGTCAATAATAACCACTTAATGAGTAAAGTATAACGGCTGGCGCCATATCCGCAACTGATACGCATCGAGCCTCTTCGGTTTTTTGGCTCAATCACTAACCGATCTCGCTCTAACATCCGAACTTACTCCGACCTTTGGTCTCATCCCGAGGCAACCCTCAACCGGAACAACAAGTTAACATTTCCTTCGATCTTATATTTAAATCATGTCACGTGTCGTACCGATTCTCTCGCATACAATTTGAAAAGTAGAAGTCTGTGATTGAAGGCGTTCAAAGCTTCAATTTCGAAAGTTGAGTTTTTTGAGTTTATTAGTTGTTTGGATTAGGTGTTGTTCCGATTGATTGGAAACATCAAGAGGAATTCAAAATTTATTTTTGAGTGATTTGGAGACGATTTGAATTAGATTTTAGTTAAATTTAAGAAGAGACGCAAGAAAAAAAAATGAAGTTAGTTTTTGTATAATAATATTGTATAATAGTGTATGTGGTGTATACACACCTCTTATACATTAATATATATTTTTATACACCTATATACATAATGTATCTGTCTTGTATAAAAGTGTAATTCTTATTCAAAATCAGTCCAGATATTTATTTACACCCACTTATACAATATTGTATAAATGTGTATAAGTGCATACTTTCGTGTATATACCTACACATTATACACTTTCATACACTATATACACAATATATATGTCTTTGTATATACATGTATAACATTGTATAAAAGTATTTTGGGGCTATAATTTTTACAATGTAAGTTATGAACTATATTTTTGCAATATAAGTCAACGAAATGTACTTTTATGAAATTTGCCCTAAAAATATTAATATGTGAACTCATAAAATAAAAAATTACTAACAATTCTTTAAATTAGAGTGATTCAGAAGACATGAAAAAGAACCTAAGCAAGGAAAAATAAAGAATTCTTCGGTGATATGAAACTCGACCTAGAGTATGTTGAAACTATTTTTTTTTGGGTTATTTTTTCTATTGAACAATCATACACTTAATTTAATATGTATATACTGATTTTGTACTTAAACATAGAGATTGAATTCGGATAAGTAAAATTGATATAAAGTCAAGTTATAACAAATACAAGAGCGGGCGGGCTGCGTACTCCCCATCTGCCTATCTCACACTCCCAAAGCAAATTTGGATTTCTTCTTTCATTTTCCTTTCAGAAAGCCTTCGAACTCTAGCCTTGAACTACAACTTTGAATGCTTTGAAACAACGGATTTCCTGCCGATCGGTTGAATGCAGATTCCCCAGTTGCAAAATGAGGTCTTCCCCCCTTACCTTAGTCAGACTGGCATGAAGCTTACCTGAGGAATTAGGAAGATGCCCTCGCTCCACTCATTTTGGAACTTCTAATCAGACCTGGCTGAACTTGGAACGACATAGATCAAAGGTCGTTCATTAGCCCTACTAGTCAAGGAAAAAGAGGGATGGATTTCGACCTTGCTTTTTTATAAGCCTTGATCGGAGCGGATCGAGAATTTTCCCTCTAATATAAAAATTACACTGCTCGTTTTTCCTTCCCCACGAGTATAGCATGATGAGCCCAAGTTACGGCAGCGCCCTGACCAAGTCGTCAACCAAAATATTCCAACAATGATAATAAAAAAGACTTGGGAATCCAAAAATGGAAAGTCCAGTTATCAAGATGGCATCAAGGGCGATTAGGTGATCAGTAGGCGAGAAGCTCACATCCGGCTCCATAGAAGGAAAGATCAGAGTCATCTTATCTTGATACGATTAATTGGTTTGTGCGCCTCTCTTATTACTTTTTTGTATCCCCTCTGTTCTTCGGATACAATTCTTAAGCAAGAAATTTCTATTTCGGGTGCAGCGGGCAAGATACGAGGATTTTCTAATCCAAATAAGCAATGCTTATGATGGATTATTGGGCGAAGTCCTTCTGTGTCAAAGTGGTACTTTCAAGTACGAAAGTTAAGATAACTGTAACTTCTAAAGTTTGGCTTCGACGAACCGAACTTTAAACATGTATAGTGGAGTTTGATCTTGACAAGACCCGACAATACAATTACTAAAGGTAAGCATTTTCATATTCTCGAGAAAAAACAGATAGTGAAAGACCTGACGAGGAAAGAAAATTAGTAACTTTTAGTGAGAAGGATTTGACTAACATATAAACTAACAAAAAAATGAAATGCAACTCATCTAAATAATACCAATTGGCATAGGCCATAGATAAAGAAGATGAAAGAAAGACCTGAGATTTTTTCTATGAAATTAAAGGGGTCTCTCTTCATAAAGGAAGGAAGAAGGCAAGACAAAGGGTGTGTTTAGTAGGGAGGAAAATGTTATCCTGAAAAATGTGTTCATGAAAAAATAAGTGAATTTTTTACTGATTTTCTCATGTTTAATTGTTCAGTAAAAAATAATTTTCGAAAAAGGCCTACCCAACTCCCACCAACCCCAACCCAACTGTAACATCCCGTACTTTCGGGTCACGGTTTAAATCGTAAAATCGCTAAGCGTTTGTAAATAGATCCGAGCGTTGGGAAAATTTATGTTATATTTACGTATGTTAATAAAGAGAATAGTATATAAAAGAAATTAAACCCCGAAATAATTTTGGACGTAAGAAGTGTGATGACGGGAAGCGGAAATAAATTTGGTGTGTGCATGAGGAGGTTAAGGACTAATGTCATATCACAAATTATGACATTGAGGATATGAATGTTTTATAAGTTATCAAGATTTAAGTGAATTGGGATCACATAATTAATTATGTGTGTAATTGATAAATCATACGAAGACAGGTCACTTAATTAAATTAAGTGGCCGTGCATGGGAAGCAAGGTGACGTCGAATTAAGTCCTCCACCGCCAAGATTGGCTAAGTGGAGGACATGATGATTAAGCATCATTGCCTCTTCACGTTGGGGACTTATATTTTAAGGCTTTGGAATCCTTTTGAAACATTCAGCAACTTGTATATTTCAATTGTGAGCTGCAATTCGTGGCTGAAGAATAAAGGAAGCAATTCATTTGCTTGTAAAAAAGAATTGTAACGTCTTGAACCACTTCACAATTCAACTTTGGATTTATTGGGTGAAAGGAGAAGTCGGCCAGTAACAGAAACCTTCAGCGATTCCAACAAAATATTAAGTAGAATCGAGGTATGTTAATGCAATTTTTTTTTTTTGGCATGTTTCATGTAACAAAATATAATCGTGATATTGCTCCATAATTTATTATGCTCCTAGTAGTTAAGAATATTCGTGTTAATGATTCCTATGCTAAAAGCATGTCTAAATATGTTTCTAAGTCCTTACTGAGGCATACGGAAAAGATGTTGATTTTCCAATGTTAGCCGAATGTATAAAGGTATTATGTCATCCGTTGAGATTGGAATATTGTGTTATCATTCATGCATTTTTATTTGCATTGCATTCATATATTACCTTAGACCACTTGTGCTATGCACACTACTATATGGTAAATATATATATATATATATACGCACACCACCTGCAGCTGGTACAGACTATCAAAAAAGAGCCCGAAGAGGCCAATATGATGTGATGATGTGATGCCCTTGTGTGGCGATATAACCTAATGCCCACAGAGGCGGTTATGGGAGGATTCATGTGTGGACATTAGTATACCGCATTTGATTATGCATACACTCATTAACCATTATATGGTATGATGCCCACATAGGCTATTATGGTAAGAAAGATGCCCGATGAGGCTGATGTATATGGAAACTGCATTGTGCATAACATTTAGGCATATGTATTAGGGCCCTCAGAGGCATTTACTGTTGGTTAGTTATTTCTGTTTCAGTTGTTGTTATATCCCTGTATTACTATTGTTCATGCTCGACATACTCGACATCGTCGTCGACATCCCTTTTTTGTCGGGGGACGCTGCGTTTCATGCCCGCAGGTTTACATAGGCAGGGTGACGGTTCACGTTAGTTGATTGCGGATCCAGAGATTTTTGAGCACTCCCCTCGTTTGGAGTGTTGGTCTAATTTTGGTATGGTACAATTTTACTTATATATATGGGTATGGCGGGGCCCTGTCTCGACCTTTGATGTTGCTACTTCTAGAGGTGTGTAGACAGGTGTCCTGTGGATAATGGTCTTGTATGGCCTTGTCGGCCTTGGTATGGGTATGTGTGTATATAAGATGGTTACCTGATTTTCATAATTTTTTTCGGCTTAGTTCGTAATTTAATTACGGTTAGATGTTAGATATACGAATGGTGGTACCCGACGGGTGGGATCCGAGTGCCCGTCGCGGGCCCTCCGATTTGGCTCGTGACACCAACCTCATCACCCAGCACCCACCATCCACCTCCAACAAAATTCCACCCCACCAACCCCCATCCTCGAACGTACCTCATCTTCACCCATTCCTACACCCACCCCACCACCACCCCACCACAACCATCACCTACCCCATACTAAAATTAACCACACAATTCTTTTAATAAAAAAAGTTTTTATAAAGTTTTTTTAATTTGTTTTTGGAGGGTTGGGGTGGTGGGGTGGTTTGACTTTGGTGGGGTGGGTGGTAGGGTGGATGTTTGGGTTGTAGTGCAGTGATGGAGGGGTGGGGTAGGGGTAAGTTCGAGGGTGGGAATGAGATAAGTAATATGGATTGCTACTTGTGGGACTTGTTTTCCTTACTTATATTAGAAAAGTTATTTTCCTCATTTTTAAGAAACTTATTTTTCTAAAAAAAATATTTATTAAATTTTTTAACCAACTGAACATGAGAAAATGAAAAACATTTTTTGAAAAATATTTTCCTTCATACCAAACACACCATAAGTCATTTAGTTGTTTTCTATTTCCATTCGGCCTTCACCATGCCTACCCTGTAAAAATCTCCAATTGATGACTGTTTTGCTTCAGATGTGAAGGCTTAAGCTTCACCAAACCTCAGATGTGTATGTTTGAATTTTTTTATGCACAAGCAATATGCTAAATTTTAGATAAAATTATAAATATTTTTTTAAACATTAATCACGTATGTCAAAAGTTATTTTCAAAGTGATTATACTTATGAAAATTTATAACCCATACTATAAATGAAGTCACTAAATATCCCAAATATCAATGTTCGATCGCAACTCGCAACTCGCAACTCGTAGCCCATTCAATTTAAGACCAAACAAGTTGGGTAGGCTTGGGGTGAACTCTAATAGATATTGACAATTATACCCTTGGCCTTGTTTGGAAGGAAAGGAAATTCGTAGAAGTTTTATTTTGTATCCACATTCCAAATTCCTTCTATTCAGGCAAGAATCTCAAAAGTCTGAAACCCCAAAATAAAAAAAAATCAATCCTCAAGAAACGGGTCCACGATCCTTAACGTGCACCTTAGCACATGACTTCTTGAAGTCCCATTTCTTCAGTTTTGTATGTACACATTGCAATGCTTGTAACTTTACGGCATTTGCAAGATATTAGCTAAAATCCCAGATCAAGAATGAATCTTTCTTGGCGAATCCCAGTTTTCTTCATTGTTCTTTGGTTTTTCGCATCTGGGTCTCATTGTATTGAGAATTTTCATCAAGCGTAAGGCTTTTCTTGAATTTTTGTACATACCCTTTTTGTGTTTGAGTTATTTGGGTTCAAATCTTTGTGTTTCTTGTGATCTGTATTAATTTTAGTGTAAATTGATAGTATGCAACAAGAATGCAAGTTGCTTGTTGAGAATTTACATTGTGAAGTTGTGTTTGTTTCTAGGCATAATACATAAACATGTCCTCAGACTTGGCTTCAGCCGGCAAATATGCCCTTCAACTTTAGATGTGCACAAGTGGACACCTCAACGTGTATAAAGTTGAACACGTAAACACAAATGTTGACGTGACACTGACATGACACATAAATTTTGGAGGTGTTTAGATGATCATTTTGTAAGTTGAAGTGTTCAACTGACAAAGTGGATACAAGTTGAGGTGCCTATTTGTGCATACAAAGTTGGAGGACATACTTGACAGCCGAGGGGCATATGTAGCATTAAAAGTGGGGATTCAATTGAACCCCTAACTTTCTACACGGAGCATAATTTTGTGTGTAAATATTTATTAAAATTGCAATAAATAGTAGATATGAACCCATAACTTTTAAAAGACAATGGGTTCATCTAAGAATCTTAAAAGGTTGGACCCCTAAAGTTTAAATCCTGTATCCGCCTCTGTGCCAGCCAAGGCCTGGCACAAGTTTGAGGGTCTGTTTATGTATTATGCCTTGTTTCTATTTATACTATCTTTTCCAGGTTATGCATTAGTATCAATAGTTAATTAAAATATTCTTGAGTTGATGACTGCTAACATGTTTAAGTATAATGGTAATCTAGGACTGGTTTTTACCCATGATAGGTCTAGGTAGGCTTTAGTGTTAACTTTATTCATATTTACCAGCATGCCCATTATATACTACAACAACAACAACTGCTATTGCTAAGCCTCATCCCGAGCTAGTTGAGATTGGCTATATGAATCCTCATTACCCATTTCACTCTATCTAGACTAGCTTGCCAGTCATATAGGTTGTGTTTGGTATGAAGGAAAATGTTTTCCTAGAAAATAAGGAGGGTTTCTTACTTATTTTCTAGTGTTTGGTAAGTAAGCAGAAAATATTATCCCAAGAGCATATGTATGTAATCTAGCAAATCACTATGGGGGCGGGATAGGGTGGGGAGTGGGGTTCGGGGGTGGAATGGTAAGGAGGAGACAATGAATTTGGAATTCACTTATAGAACTTGTTTTCCCTACTTCCGTTAGGGAAGTTATTTTTCTCATTTTTAAGAAACTTGTTTTCCTAGAGAACCAAACATGGAAAAATTGGAAAACATTTTCCAAAAAATGTTTTCCTCCATACCAAGCACACCCATAAGAGTTTATACATAATAAGCAGTATGGCACCCAAGTCTAAGACTAGGTGATTTTTTCCATATGCCTAAGACGGAACTTGCTCTGATGGGAGGATGCATGTACCTGGTGAAATAGATGTACATGCAAGTTGTCTTGGACATCCTTGCATAGAGAAAAAGATATCAAGCAGTATTAATGAGATACCTTGGACAGATAGAACATGAATGCTTAGAATCTTTGCAGTATATTATTTTTTCGTGTTTGTGTTAGAAACTAGCTTTACTTATTTGTACTATGAATGATGATCAATGGACAAGGGGGGTTGCTCAGATGGTAAGCGCCCTCCACTTTTAACCCGAAGGTTGCGAATTTGAGTCACCAAGGGAGCAAAGGAGGGAGCTCTTGGGGGAGGGGTTAAAAAAAATGATGATCAATGTTGTCTCATCAAGCTTCGGTTAGTTAGATGTACATAATCTTTTTTGTCATTTCTGCATATGGATGTACATAGTTTGCTATCTTTCTATTGTTACTGGAATGCTGTTTGTTGTTTCAACATATAGCTATCTTTCTACTTGACAGGTTTCCTATTATAGAGCCTGATCCAGGTCACACAAAGCTTCGCCTTGCAAGAGAAGGATTGGAGGCAATTGAGAAAATAACTACACCCATTGCAGCTGTTGCTGTAGGTTTTGCATTAGTATCTAGCATCAGTTATAAACTGTCATTTCTTAGGAAGTTTTAGTCTCCCCGTTATTGCTTGGTAGTTTCAGTTATTATGTTTAAGGGTTGGTCCTGTTTTATATTACTCACCCCTGTTCGTTAAACTATACTTAGTTTGACTTGCATGGTGATCCATAGTAAAATGTCCGAACAGATTACTGCATTGATTAAAAAAATTATTCAAAATAACTGTTTTCAAATGGAAAAGTGAAATGATTAGTTGTTAAGGTTTTCCATCAAGTTAACACTTGTCATTTTAATTTTTTTTTTTTGCGTCAATCTGAAATAATCTTGAAGAGATGTAATTCATATTTGTCTAATTGTTAGAAGGAGAAATAAGAAAAAAGGAAGAGAAATTCTCTATTGAAAAGAAAAAGGTCAAATATTTTTCTTTCAGAATGGTCCAAAAAGGAATTTAGGTTAGTTTACTGGCACACAGGGAGTACTGTTATGTATTTTTTGGGGGGGAATCTTGCATGCACTGGTTTTGATTATCAAGTATCTGTCTCTTTGTGCATCTGAATATGGTTTTGTTGGAGGAAGTTGCTAGTGGAGCTGTTTCTTACATAAATTTTATTTGCCACCAATGACTTTTCTGGTATATTGACATTTCTGCAACATGTTTGACTAGGTTATTGGTCCATATCGTTCGGGAAAATCATTTACTCTTAATCAGCTCCTTTCCCTGTCTTGTTATGAAGGTGCGCCCCATTTTTTTTGATAGCTGACGTCACCTTTTGTTTTAGTTTTTGAGATTTGCTGTTCCCTTGGTAGCTGTAAGGGTTTTCTGCAGTTTTCGAAGCAACTAATCGATGGAGTTCTATCTTTGCAGGTTTTGGTGTTGGGCATATGCGTGATACCAAGACAAAAGGTGTATATGCAAGATTTTTCTGGACGCTGTTCTTTCAGAAAGAGATCTGGACATCATTTAACTTCCTCCTTTTCTTTTCTTCCAGGGATATGGGTTTGGGGCACTCCAGTAGAGATGGATTTCAATGGAGTAAAAACTTCTGTTTTTTACCTTGACACGGAAGGTTTTGAAAGCATTGGAAAATCTAATGTATATGATGACCGGTAATATTCTAATCCTCAGATATTGCAGTCTACCATATATATATCTGACTAAACATGGTTGTTTCTTGATGCTTTTTGTTTCTCAGGATTTTTGCCCTTGCAGCTGTTATGAGTTCTGTGCTTATATATAATCTCCCCGAGACGGTGTGTTGTTCTTCCTATAATATCCACTCTCTTTCTACGAAATTGTACAGATTAATCCTAATTTAAATTTATACCCAGGACATGACAATATAAGCTGGTGAAACGTGTAAAATTTCAGTTTTGTGGATTCTATTGGAACAGAACCTGATTGATTATTAGTTGTCCCTGAACTGTTGAGCGATGAAATATGGAGAATGTATCCCCTCTATAGAGATGAGCCGTTGGAGAAGGGCATGTGACTTCCTATGAAGGGGGGGGGGGGGAACGGTCGGGGAGGGACAAACCATGTTTTAGATAGGTTAATCCTTACTCAGACTATAACCAGTCTTAGGTTTTTGATAGCGAGGCTTCTGCAGAAGCATGATATTGTTCTCTGCTTCAAAACTACTTTATTTTCCTCTATCCATCTCAAAAAGTAAAAGAATGAAAGCGAATAATTATCTCTTTCTTTTTTGCTGTATAAAACATGTTACTTAACTGATTATGGAATGAGTATGCTATTTTAAATTATAATATAGATCAAGAACTTCAATTCTTGCTGACCTATTGAATCTGGCTCCATAACATGATGAGTTGATGATGATGTACTCAAACAATTAAGCTATCATTAGAAAGCTTGGCTCCATGTATTTCCTCAAGTATATGGTGAGTTAAAGTAAAGTATTAGAACACTTAGAACTTGGGTTAAGAAAAGTAGAAAAGGAAAAGCAAATCATAACATGTATAACAACAAATTTATCCCAAAAAAGAACATGTACAAACAACATATTAAGTTCATACATTAAAAGATTACACATGAGCACATGCCTTCAAGTGAAGAGCAAATATCTAACAAGCCAAATGTTTGTATTAACATGATCCAGTCTATTAACGTTTTAGAGACTTAGAAAGAAGGAAAAAAACTTCTTCCTGGTCTTATTGCTGGAGAAAACTAAGAACACAATTAGAACTATACTGATAACATAGTTGGTTTGCGTAAGCATTATTTTTTCGGGGTTAAATTGGTAAATTCAACAACCTTTTACCTGAATGTGGTTAAACATTAAGGGAGCAAGTGTTATAGCTCCCAAGGATGTGATGTACGACGTTTGGAGAGTTATTTTTTGTTGTCGATACTTGGCCGAAAAGCAGGGTTTGACGCGGACATCAGACAACATCTTGTTTTCCTATGTGCTTGTCATTATCCAGAATAGGTTCTGGTCTTTGTACATCCACAAGCTCAATAAATTGTGATGAAAACCACAAGAGTCGAGGGTTCAAATTCCAAACATGGCAAAAAAGGCTAGGCCGTTTCTTCCTATTTGTCCAAGTCTTGGTGGGTAAAGTTACTCGACACATGTGTTGGTGGGAGGTAGCAGGTACATTGGGGAACAGTCGAGGTATATGCAAGTTGGGTCAGATACCATCTTTGGAGAAAAAGAAAGAAAGAAAGGAGTAAGTGTTACATTGGCAGCCTTTTGGGGATACAAAATGTATACAAAGCAAAAATAAGCTATATGTGGTGAAGATATAATTAAGTGAATAAAAATGTGTCATCTCTAACTGTACAAGCTTTTAGATTAAGCTTTTAGATGAGGCTATCACACAATGCATCATGAATCAGAGCAAACAGAGGTCCTAAGTTCGAGTCTTGCTGCCACCCTTAGTTAAAAAAAGATTCATGTGCTTGACCTATGAAAAGAATTTGGCCCACATGTGGATTAAGCTTTTAGATGATGCAGTTACATAATTTAATACTACGAATGTGTTATTTTCAATGAATAACAACATTTCTTTTAAGGTTGGGGATGAGAGTAGAGTTAGTTTTTGGAGACAAAAGTGGTGTGGAAGTTTGGTCCTAAAGGATGATTTTCCTATTTTGTATAGGATCTCTTGCTAAAGGGAATGTTTGTACAACAAGTTAGGGGGACACACGGGGGTGGGACTTTTTGGAATTTGAGGTTTAGGAGGAGAATTTCCAAGATTGGGAGGTGATCGAGCTTCAGAGATTGCTAGCTTTACTTCACATCCAATGCGAGTCAGTCGACAGACCCGATGCTTTGAGTTGGGAAGTGGGGAATAACAAAGTGTTATGTGTCAAGTCCTTCTATGAGAAGCTCTTGATAAGGGCGGATGATAGTTTTCCGTATGTTTCGGTCTGCATACCAAAGGTGCCGAGCAAGGTGTGCTTCTAGTGGTTAGCTACTAGAGGTGATTTTGTAGGTGGAGAATCTTAGAAAACGAAAGGTTATTTGCATAAGTTGGTGTTTCCTATGTACGAGACAGGTGAGGACGTGGATCATATTTTACTACATTGCAAAATCGCAACAAGATTATGGTGGGATATCTTTAGATGATTTGGCGTTTGTTGGGCAATGCCAAGATCCGTGGAGGAGTTGATGTTCTGCGGGAAGAGTGGAGCTAGAAGAAGGCACAAGGCTTGGAATGTTATTCCTCTTGCGTTAATGTAGGTCATTTGGAAGGAGAGAAATAGGAGAACGTTTGAAGGGGTGGAGATGAGCTTTGTTCAATTGAGGAGTAGTCTCCGATCCCTTATTTTCTTTTGGTGCACCCATGTAGTTCCCGTTTGTATGGAGGATTGGGTGTCTTTTGGGGAACCATATTTTGTAGGTTTCTCCTTTTTTTTGGTATAGCTCTTGTATAAGGCCAAGATGGCCTGTTTATTATCAATGAAATACTTTTACTTCATAAAAAAGAAGTGCTCAAGAGATATGCAAAATGATGTTTGAAATTTGGGAGGCTGTTGTTAACTTCCTTCAAAAGCACTCCTATTTTCCCTCTCTAAATAGTCCATGTCACACGCCGAATAACCTCCCAGGTCCTGTCACTGTTTCTTCCTTTTATTCCTTGCTTTCCATTTTCTAACTGATCCCTCTGGTAATTATATAGCATCAAGTTCCGTAGTGTTGAGGCAATACTGCAATATACAACACTAGCTGGTGACATCTTCTGCTGCTTGGACCAAAACCACCAGCTGGTATCAGCACCTTCCTCTCCCTCCAATTTTCTAGCTTCCCAAGAAGCTCGTAGTTCAAAATACTTAAACTTCTTAGGTGCTGGGGCACCCAAACAGCCCCAAGTGGAAGCTCTTCCTCTCTCTAACAAGCAGCATATCATATATAATGACTTGAGGTGAAGCTCCCATGTCCATTTGCTGTCCATTTCCAGCTCCTTCAGAGCCTTCTTCGTATGAATGAGATGAGCCAATTATTAAGGAAAGTCCTCTAGCTCCCATTAGTTTAGGCTCTTCTAAACTGGATGTCCTGAATAAAATAGGATCTTCATACCGTGGGGCAACATTCTCAACCATTGCACTGCTGTAATCAGCAATGGGAAACAATTTTCCGTCCTTAAAGCCCCCCTCAAGAGAACACCATCGTTCCAAAAATTTAACTTTCCTTTTTTCCAAATGGCAAACTTAACATTCCTGCTAAATCTGCCCACCTCTTCAAAATCTCTTCCCAAATGGTGAGGTAGCCTCCTAAATTCTCCACTACACCTCTCCATTAATACTCATCCTCTGTCGTCCTTCTCATAAGGATTTCTCTTCTACCTGATATTCCACAATCACGTACCTGTAGTGCCTTGTTGAAGGTCCTTAGCTGTCTTATACCCAGTACAAGTGAAGTGGAGTAACCCTATTCAACAAACTGAACGCCAAGATTGCTGCCCCAAATAAGGTTTCATGCAGCTTTTGAATTTGTCTGTAAGAGAGGCTGGAATAGGAGAGTGACACATGTAATAGGAGGAAGTATTAGATGTGATAGTAATGTAGTCTCAGTATTACTAGTCAAGATACAAATAGAAAACCTAACCACCAGATGATTGATTATTTTTACTTTTTATTTATTTCAAATCCAAGCAGAGTCAAAAAAATATTTGGTGATCAACTCCCATTTGTCTAAGCCTTGATGGGCAGAGTTATCCAGTACTTAGTAGTCGAGGTGCACGCAAGCTAGTTAAACACCACCGTCTAAAAATCGAATAATTGAAGGTCTCATGTGCTAATTGGCTAAGTTGCTCGGACTCAGGTGCGGGTATCCAATATGGGTACGTATCCGAGTGTAGGATTCGGCAAAATATAAATTTTAAGATCCGGGGGTGTGTATCCAGGTATGGATACGAGTGCGGGGATTCGGCTAAGAAAATTCAAAATTATAAAAACTAGAGCTATAAAGATATATCGCTGCTACTGTCTACTATCCAAACTCAGAACACGACCTTGAATTCTTGGTTTCTTTGAAACGCGAAGCAGCAAAAATGAGACAAAAATACTATAATACTAAAGGTATGCCATTTCCCTTCTCTTAAATCCGTTTTATCTTTAATTTTGAGAAATCAAATCTCAATTTCCCCCCAAATTTTCGATGTACTCCGGTCAAAGTATCCGAAGTTGGCTGACCGTATCCGGTACAGGGACGGCACCCAAAACAGAGAGTCCGCACAACTTAGCTAATTGGGGAACATGCCAGCATGGGGACTAATTCCACATTAACCCAATTGCACATGGATGAAAAATGCAAATTTACTTACTAATAAACTAGAGATGGGTTGTGTGTAGCTTGCCTTTCTTTGTTCTTTTGACAAGTACAAATAATACATTGTAGTCTTGATATTTTACTCCAATGTTGGAGTTATTCAAGGTAAGTAGGTGACGCGCAGCAGTTAATTGCTGAAGAGTGCTGCTATAAAGTGTTCTGAGCAAAATATAATTGCTATCACGTAGAAATTTTCTTTAGGCTCATTTGATCACATAAATGGCGAGCAAGTGCTAGAAGATAACCAAAGGATGCAATGGTTGACCCATGTCTACTAAAAGCAGTTCTGCTCCACCTATTCTTGTCTACATATTGGCAGGACAACTGTTAAGTCATCCTAATATGGTTAAAGTTTTGGCTCCGAGGGTGGTGGCTTAATTCCTGTCCTATTTTCCTAAATGTATAAGCTCTCTCTCTAATCATACTTTTTGTGCATCGTGTTGTATGCTTTAGATACGTGAAGCTGACATATCCCGGCTGTCATTCGCAGTTGAACTTGCCGAGGAGTTCTATGGAAGGTTCAATTCTAAGAAGTCATTTCATAAATTTCTAGTTTTTGTTTGACCTTTGGTTTCTTGTTCAGCTTCACATTCTCTCTGTTTCTTTTCTGACTCTGTTGTTTCATCTTTGTATCTCTTCTCTCATTGCTGCCAGAGTAAAGGTAAGCATTTTGGATCATGAAGCCTATTAATTTTCTACCTCATTGAAAGGGGCAACAAACGAAGAATTACTTAACAAGTTATTTGACATGCTCAGTTGATGGATGTTGTGTAGGGGCAAGATGTTGCGTTTGAACCTGCAAAGCTACTATGGCTCATCCAACATGATTTTCTGCGTAAGTAGGGAAATGATGTCCCAAAGATCTATATCTGCGATTGCTTGACATTTTCTGAATTTGACATCCTTTATGGATTAGGGGATGTAAATGAACAAATGAGCTGAAGTGCTTAACAATATCTTCTTAATGTAAAATTTGTCAGTGTTTTCACAGTATCATCTTTTCTCTTTCATCTAATAAGGAGATGCCTTTTGTGATTGCTCTGTTCCTTCTTTTGTAATTTGTATGTGCTTGTACCTTTTACAGAAGGAAAATCTGTGCAAGAAATGGTTGATGAAGCTCTACGACATGTCCCTAATAGTGATGGTTGGTTCAGTTACCTTTATATGCATGCATAATAAATAACTATGAAGCCTAATATTAACTAACTATGGCTTTTCTGTTACCACAGGTGATAAAAATATTAACCAGGTGCTCTTTATACTCTTAAGTTCTGCACATACTTGCCTTAATAGATTAGTTTTAAATTGTACCTTTCCAAAATATTAATTTTAGTTGTAATGCATGGTTTCAGGTGAACCAGATTCGAGATTCTTTAGCCATAATGGGTGATAATAGCACAGCCTTCAGCTTACCACAAGTATGGCTTGCCTTCTTCTGTCCATTGATCTTTTTCTTCTTCCTTGAGTTTTGCATTTCACAGCTTAGCGCAGTAAAAGTAGCAACTGTCGTTTAATTATTTTTGTCACTGCAACAATCACAAGATATTATATTTAACCTTTAAAAACCGTCTTTTATAATTCTAGGTATATACTGTTTTCCACGTGATCTGTGCACCTTTTGGGATGTAGTATTTCTCTATGCTGTCCACGTGCACCTTTTTTCCCTTGTTACTGGTGCAAGGACCCAGGCTATTCTATCATCTATCTCCACTCTTCTTATGGTCATGGTATCTTGCTTTTGAAGAAGATGCCATTAGGTTTTCTTTTCTTGGTAACTTTATTAGAAAATAGGCCAGGAACAACCTGAATACATCGAGCATGCACCGATACCGCCAAAAAATGTCCACCCAGCCACCCTTCGATAATGGGAAGTAGCCTACTCTACTATTAAAATTCACTCTACTTTCTGATCTCTTTAAATCATACTGATAGCTAATTTCCACCCTCTTCAAATACGACCTGTTTACATCCCTTCCGGGAAATGGCCTGCTATAACTTTGGTCCTCAGCTTGATAAAAAACTTTGCTCCTAAGTTGACTTAGATTCGTGCTGTCTGCCCCTAACTAATATTAGTTTAATCTGAATTTTCTTTCATGTTATCCATATATATATCTCAATGTGACTAGCACTCAAGGGTGTGGCCTAGTGGTCAATGAGGTGGGTGCAAACCTTGGAAACCAGGTTCAAATCCCAGCAGAAACAAAAAACACTAGATGATATCTTCCCACCTGCCTAAGTTTTGGTAGGAAGAGTTATTTGGTACCTATACTGGTGGCAGGTGCATATTCACAACACACATAATAAGATTTTTCCCACTTGTGGGATTACACTGGATATGTTATTGTTGTTTTATTCATTAAGACATCAAAAGGAATATGATGTAGGTGTCTTTGGTATGGCGGAAATCTTTTCCAATAAAATCTTATCCATGAGGAAATCATTTTTTGGTGTTTGATTACCCAGAAGTATATCATATTCCAATAAAATATTTTCCACGAGGAAGTCACTTTTTTTAGATGTAGTAAGAGAAAGACGAGGAAGTCACTTTTTGGTGTTTGATTAACCAAAAGTATTTTTCGAGGAAAACTTTTTCCATCAAAAGGATGGAAATCCTTTTCAACTATTTCAACTCTTTTTTACTCTATAATCAATCTTTAAAACTCAAAAGTTTCATTAAATTTTCAATAGAAGCGCACTCCAATTTGCTGATATTATTATCAAGCTTTAATAAATATTTTCCACTAACACTACACGGGAAAACATTTTCCAAAAAATCATTTTGAAGGAAAGCATTTTCCTTCGTACCAAACACCCCTCGTCTTTTTCTTTATATCCGATTCTCCTCTTATTGGTTTCTTCATCAATGTTGTCTCTGCTTTTTCCCAATTCCGGATGCTGCCACTACCTGCCTACCTCTACCATCCCAACTTCCTGCACTTACAGCTGCTACTTCTCACCTATTTATTCATATCTTTCCCTCCTGAAAGCTCCCTTAGCTCTCTAAAAATCAGCAATTTCTCTATGCCTCCTGACATCCTTTTTGATATCCCTGTAGTCCGAGCTCACATGCTATGCTTCCAATTGACACCCTCCATTCAGAATTGCAAAGTAACGGATGACTGACTAGGCTTTAAAAAATCAGCATAATTCAGATCTACACCAAGCACCACATTTTGGGGATTGAGTCAATGATGAATAAACTATATTTGGCAGCAAAGCCCATCAGGAGAGCTCCTGTAAAAAGAGATTGCCAAGGTCACTGGCGCAGTTTAAAAGGGGCCAATCTAGTCGGAGGTCCGGCAACCGTTGACAAATCAATGAGAAAATAAGAGAGGGCAAAGATACCAAGGAGAAAATAAAATTGGGTTTAGCTTTTCTGGTCGAAAGACAAAAAAGTCCTTCCCATTACTATGTTATTCTTTTGCTATTAGGAGTACTCTATGGAATACAAAAGTGAACACAACACTAATCTACTAATAGCAATACCCTATATACACACACATTAATCATTTTTTCTCTGCATTAGTGACTTTCTTTAGAAAAGCACGTGCTTTTTGAATGCTCTATAGCAGACCTTGGCGGTTTTTGCTTTTGATAAAACATTGGTTTGCTTAAGCAAGTCATGCCATACAACTATATAGCATCATTTGGTTCTCACCTCCCCCCCGTTTCCAGAAGTAGGTGGGGATTTAAGGGAGGTGGAGAACCAATTAACTTATATGTGAAAGGTCACTGAATGTCCATAAGTGTAGGTATGGTTGCTAATCGATAGCTTTATCATCTCCTAGACTCCTACCTGGCAAACCCCATCATACTCTCTCCCCACAGAAAATGAAGGAAAAAGAATTTTGTTTGTTATGTAGTTGCATTTGTATTATAGCAAATTTGGTATGCCTTTAGATTTGAGCATTTTGTATAAGAACTTCCCGGTGTGGTGAAATCAGATATAATAACATGCATATTTCTTTAAACAGCCCCATCTTCAGCGCACAAAGCTTTGTGACATGAAGGATGCTGAGCTTGATCCTCTTTATGTCAAGAAGCGGGAGCAATTAAAAGAAGTTGTAGCATCTATTATTCGACCAAAAATTGTCCAGGGTAAATCTCTCAATGGGAAGGAGTTTGTATCTTTCCTTGAGCAGGTGATAATCCATCAATTAACCTGGTTGTAATCAATCGCTTTTGTATACTTGTGACCTTTTTTTAACTTTTGTTCTTAAATGACAACTTTGTTTCCAGATTCTTGATGCGTTGAATAAAGGGGAGATTCCATCCACAGGGTCCCTTGTGGAAGTCTTCAACAAGGGTATCCTGGAGCGGTGCCTAAACTTGTACAATGAGCGGATGTCTAGCGTGGTTTTACCAATGCCAGGGGAATCTTTGCAAAATGCTCATGAAGAGCACAAACAGGCAGCGATGAACGTCTTTGATGAACAGCATTTTGGTCGTCACCATGCAAAAAAATCAGTTGATAAACTGGATGAAGAGATTGAAAAGGTTTATATTGATTGCAACAAGCATAGTTTTATGTAATTCTCAATTTTTTGCTTATTGCCACATCGACTGCAGGTGTATAAGAATAGCATGCTGGCGAATGAATATCAATCCTCAAAGTTGTGTGAGGCTCTGTATACTAGATGTGAGGACAAAATGGACCATCTTCAGGTCCTCAGACTTCCTACGATGGCAAAGTTCAATGCTGGCTTCATCCAGTGTAACCAAAGCTTCCACAGTGAATGTGTCGGACCTTCTAAAATCAACTATGAAAAGCGGATGATGAAGGTTTAATACATTTAGTTTTAGTACTTGCTTCCTTTTTTATGTCAAAAAGATTTTTCTCAATATACTGAGTGTACACTTCAGCTCTTACGATAATATTGCAGTTGGTTGTGGGCGGTTGGGGAAGAGAAAGAAATGGGACGTGTTTACCAGGAAGCCCCAACCTTAAGTAACGGACAGTATACAATTGAACCCAATAGGTGAACCATGGATTGAGACTTTACCATCTGCTGGTGAATGTGTAGGTTAATTGCATCAAGCTGGATCAACACATAAGAGAAAAACATTCAGGAAGCTACGCAAATATTGTCCTTTTTTACTTAGAATTGACTATACAAATCTGGATAACGAACAGACACAAACCATAGTATCTTTGCAGTAAATGATAATATCCTTTCCACCATCCCTTATCCCTTGGGAATTAGTAAAAAATGTCTAGTAATCTTGTTGCTTTTAAATTCGTGCTTTGATCTTCTTTAGCTGCACAGCCACTATTGAATATGGAAATTAGTTGTCACACCAATGTTCTTGGATGAGATCATTTGCCTGCTCCCCCTCTTCCAGTAGGTTTTCTTTCTGGACTAGTTAATATTAGTAGACTACATCCCCTTCCAGTTAAAAGAAATAAAAGAGCACTAGAAAGAGTTGACACTTGGTCTTAATACCTGTAGGCAGCCTTTGGAATCAATTTAGCTGAAGGTGGCTTATTTGCTCTCGTTGTGAATTCATTGTTGAAATTAAGAGGCAGGAGTTCCACCTCTCCCACCTCCTCCCTGTATTAATTTATGTGCAGATGAACTCCGCGAAACTGATTTTTGCAGTGTTATTATTAAGGCAACGCAAGCAATAGCATAGGAACATTCCTTTACCTGTGCGATGTATAAACAAGAATCAGATGATAAATTATCATTTGAATTAAGCAGTATCGGTCTCGGTCTCCAGATTTACCCATTTTACCCGTCTGTGTCTTATTTATACATGCTTATTCATAATTTGTTTGTGATATTTTGCATTACTCCGACTTCAATTGTTGTTGTTTTTCCCCTTGTCCATTTCATATGGCCTACTCTAAATGAATTGTGTATCTACAAATTATGCAGATGTTAGAGAAGTCAAAGTCTTTGTTTATCAAGGACTATAATCACAGACTCTTTAATTGGTTGGTGGCTTTCTCACTGTTCATGGTGGTGGTTGGGCGGTTCGTCATAAAGTTTATTTTGGTCGAGATTGGCGCATGGATACTTTTTATCTTCTTAGAAACATATACAAGAATGTTTTGGTCTGCAGAGTCACTTTACTATAATCCAGTGTGGCATTTTATAGTAGCTGCTTGGGAAACGCTCGTGTATAGTCCAATCCTTGATCTGGACAGGTACTGAAAGTATTACCTTTTTATTTTGAAATTCTGTTACTTTGAAGTATCCTTTGTGATTTTTTTTTGGCATTTCGGCTTGAATCATTACGATTTAGTAACTAAAGCAGTACAAGAGGGTTGCGATCTTTTTTTCTTAAGTAGTATTAGCTGACATGACCCGGACCGAGGATGTTTTATAATATTCCTATCTTTGTTTGCTGCTGCAGGTGGGTGATCCCTGTGTGTGTAATAGCTGTAATATTTGTGGTTTATTGGCGATGTTATGGGAGACGGAAACATGGTTCCATGTGGTTGTTACCCATGTACAGCAATTCTAAAGACCGGCATAGAACAGAATAGTCGAATGGCAGGTTATCATGTCCATCTAATCATCGCGAGCTTTATGTTTTTATTTCAGAAACCCGCGAGGTTTGGATATTTGTATCCCAGATACCCTTCAGATCAATATGGAGTGGGAACCAGAGGAAGATCTAAACAGGTCTTGAGCTTTGTTGTAAAAGTTGGAAATATTTGTATCTTTATCATTCATTAACTTTTACTGTAAAACTGGAGTAATTATTTTAAACAGTTAAAAGATGTAGTCAGAGAATTTCACATAACTTTAGTTTTTATGGTTGTGTATACTAGCAGTCACCACAGATACTTAGGTGTAAAGGATTTGAGAGATCACTGATATCACCCCTCTAGTTCTTGTAACCATTATATTTGTTTTTTCTGTATGATATATTTTACCTTTGATGAAATACATTGGTTGCAAGTAAGTTTTTTCTGCGTATTACACATTTAACTGCTCGGCCAAAATATTTACAGCCGCTAACCAATATAAATACACTAATTATTCATATATTATGCATTTGTATTTAAGTTAATTTTTCTTTAATCAATTGTGTCCATTTTCTCCATTGCATTATGTTGTCCGAACTTCTAAGGCGTGTTGATAGACATACTTTTTTTTCTTTTCTATCAACTGCTAAATGCTATTTCGAAATGTTGCAAAATAAAAAGTTAAGAGAAGATAAAATACTTCAATTAAATAAGAAGTTGGGATCCTTCTAGCAGAATATGTTTGTTGAACATCATTATTGAAGGTTCTTTTATACAATCCAGGAAGCACATATTCTTTAAACAAGGAATTATGCATTCGTGCCAGTGACATAAAGTATATATAATTGCAGAAAGCAGCAATATTATATATATATATATATATATATATATATATTAGCGCAACTAGATTCTATGGTACGAGATACTAGATGCCTAAAATGTCTTGTTAATAATAATCCACGTTGAGTCTATACAATATTAAATATTGACGATAATTAATTAATTTACATATATCTAAAAACGACAGTTTGTCGATTAGGTCAATAACTTAATAGTTAACTTAGTAAAAGAAATGCAAAACAATTTGATCGTTACGTATGTAATTGAATTGGGAGGGCGTACCCCAAAGATACATATGAACAACTAAATCATACTACGGTGTTTGAGAGAAACTCCTATTCTTTGATTAGGAAAGCGGCAAACTTTTTATTAGATGTTTTTTTATGTCAGTTTTATCTATTAACAAACTTTGTACAGTTTTTTTTTTTTGTGTGTGTGCGTGTGTGGCTAAGTTATGATAATTATATATCAGTAGACAGAATAACTCGCATGTGATTCGGTAAGGAGGTGATCAACTTTTAATAATTTAAGTTAGGCAGTGTTGGCATAGTTTAAAGATGTTATATATGAGTTAGTTTATAAACACTGATCTATTAGATAAAAAGTAGAGGTTTGGTTAAAGTGGAAGTGCTCGGACAAACAAGTAAGGTCAAATTCCATCAAAATATTAGTTTGTCCAACTTTATAACCACTTTCTGTTGGATATGTAAAGCACGTACGGGAATAGTAAATAACTATTACAGTGATCGAAAGGAACAACAAAGATTACAACAATAAGTTGTCAATATCTTGATCTTGAATTGGAACTTCAAATATGGATCTTGTAATCGGAAATACAAGAACATGAACTGCTACACTTGTGGCTTGTAGATCCGCTGAGAATCCAAACGGTTAGAGTCCTTTGAGATTCTAGTTCACACCTGAAACACTTAGCAACCAATTAGATAATCACAACACCATCGGCTGAGTCGAGAGATGGATCTATATCTTTAAGACAAGATTGCCCCCGTATATAGCCTTTACGGAAGTGTGGACAATAGTCTCCCAAGATGAAAAAACAAACTATCAAATGTGCAAAGCCTACACAAATGATCCCAGCGAAGAACACGAATAATGAAGATTGCTAAGAGAAGGATTGCTATCAGGAAAATCTGATCTCTTTGTGGTGTTGTTAACTTGTGTGTCTATTGTGGGCATTTCTGTTCATATATAGAATTGAACCAAAGGCCTCAATTTATAGGTGTGCAAGATGGCCTTTCAAATGCCCCATAATGTCATTCAATTGCCATGTAAGGGGTGACATTTAACCCCCAAGTAATGCAGCAACATAATGGTCCAAGTAATAGCCATTATTGGGTGAATTCAATGCCATTAAAACCAACTCAACAACCAAACCTTTAGGATTCCGTCGAGCAAACACTGTATGGGAAGCGCCGCGGCTCCAATGGCCAAACAGGGAATTAGCGCGCGCGCGCGCGGGGGGGGGGGGGCGCTCCGGCATTGCGGCCCAGTCCGGGAGGTGTCGCGGCCCTTGTCGGCACCGCGGCCCTTTTCCGACCCGTTCCATCTTACACCTCGCACAATCTTTCCTTCGTTTACCGACGTGGAACACTTGTTATTTATCCAATAACCGTCTATCATTCTATGTCTCAAATATTTCACTTACGTACCAGTATCTCTTTCATTAACGAAATTTACGATAATTGGCACTAAGATTGCACGTGTGTGGAAACGACGTTTCCGACGTACGGGGCCCCAATTGTTCGAGTCATAAATAATGGGATAAACTTAATTCCACACTAGTAAATTTCCAACAATCCCCTCTTGAAAGAGATTTTGGACACACAGCAAGGTGCCTACTTTCAGCAATCTTTCAGCGAAAAGATATTGCATCAGGAGAGGTAGCTTCCGCTTTGAACCTTCCCTAGTTGAATACCATCGGACTTACTTACTGCGCGATGAACGTGATGTCTTGAACCGTCAATGTTTAATGTAAGCCAAGACAACGGTACCAACACAATACCTCCTCTTTATTCGTTTCTTCTTATTGTTCTGTCTGTTGTGGTCGTGGACACACTTGGATTCTTAAGTGCGTTCATTTGAGGCGACCTATCCTTGCACTTAAATAGGTGATCTCCTACAAGGTATCTTGCTATACCCCACTTCACAAGTGTTAGGAATCATTAAAAGTTTCTCCAACCTTTACCTCAATTATTTGAGGATCGTTAAAGGTTTGGAAGCTTAACCTTTACCCACCATATAGGTAGCACTTTAATGTCTATCGTGGGAACGGCTTTGGATTCATGTTTCTTTACATAAATCATAATCTGAAGTGTTTTTGCTTCCACCGAAGCGCTCAACTGAACATTTTCCAACTTAGTTTTCCCATTGAACCAAATTCTTGGGATCTCCAGTCAGTATGGTTGGGTTCCCACCGCAAAGGTTCGTATTGTTTGGGTTTTACGCCCATTCCCCTAGACAGGCAAAACTCTTGATCTTAGGGTAGTCCCTAGTTAAAGGGTCTGCTGTATCCTTTGATTAGTAATCAAGGAAGTGACACCCATGATGATCAACTGCCATACGGTCTTATGTCTCTGACAGATATGTCCAGACGCCGTCATCCGTGCCCTTCCTGAAGCCGATCGGCTAGCCACAATGTATAACTAATGAAGGCACGAGTTTCTCCCAATAAGGGACGTCCTCTAAGGAGTCGTGAAGTTACTCAACTTTTTTCATGCTTTGTTTAAAGCGATAAACTCCGATTCCATCATGAATCGGCCGATGCAAGTTTGCGTAGAGGATTTTCTAAGACCCACCATACACATTTACTTGTGGCATTGGTGTTCTTCAAGTCTTATGTCCAGTTTGCATCATTGTGTTCTCCCAGAACCATTGGACATCCAGAATACCATAATCCGTAGATAAGCAAATATTTCAGATATCGTCATATCGACTTAACGCCTTCTATTAATCATTTCCAGAATCACGAGTGAACCTTAGTTCAACCTAATCTGCTTTGTAGGCCGATACCAGGTCGGTTGTAGTGTGTACAATATATTGAACTACATGTGACCTGTGCATATCGCTCCTTGTATATGGGTGCACTATGATTCCAATCAGTTCTATGATTCATATCTATTGGTGGCTTCAATGAGACTGTCAACTATCTCACAACTGAGTTTGGAGTTAGACCAGTCCTTTAGATGTCTTAGAAATCCCAATTCCTAAGATTCATTTGTGATACCCATATCTTTCATATCGAGACTTTTGTTTCAATATGACTTCCACTTTCAGACTGTTGGTTTTCCAATTATTGGCTTTCTAACTTCAGAGTCAATGTTTCTGCTGTCAGATTCATTATTTTTGTTTTATCTGAAACTTCAGGACCAAAATGTAAACATTTCAGGGACCAAAATGAAAGTTCAGGAAGAAGCCCAACAGTCCAACAAACCAACTCTGATCCTCCCCTTCCAACTCTCCGGTTAGGAAGGTTGTTTCAACATAGTCACGCAAGACTGCAATGGCCCTAGATGTTAAGCTATTCACAGGGGAGCACATGTACAACTAGCCAAGGCCTTATACTCGTCAGTAGATCCATCTACTTTGTACTCACTTTTGAGTATTCACTTTTACAACCCAAAGGTTCTTTTCCCGGAGGAATGTCAACCATTACACAAGTATAGTTCTATCTGATGGAATCTATTTCTCTATCTGTAGCTTCTTATCAAAGCAGCACTTCTGGAGATGACAATTCTCTGTTAATTGTCCATGGTTCATTCTCAACCATACAAGCTAGAAGGCTTGGAACAAGTCTTTGTCCCCTCTTTGCTCCGTCTCGGTTCAACATCTAGAATCCCTGAGTTCTGTAGATCTGGAATATTAAGTTATGGATAGTCAGCAACTTTCGAGTCCTGTAAACGTCTAGTTCGGATAGTCAGGTACTCCGGGTTCTTGTTAATCACGAGCAATTACTTTTTTTTCCTTCTCAAGAAAAGTTATCTTCAAAAATTCAGCATTCTTTGACACCAATAAGCGATAAACACTACTGTTATTTGCAGATCCAGTGGACATGCAATTTACAGTCTTAGGTCCAACTTGACCTATTTCGGTATTCCAACCTCTACCAAGCCACCCGACAACACAACATTTGTAGGTGGGATCCTTTCCATATTTCACACGGAGGGTTATCCTTATCCTTATGCGTAGTTCTGTTGAGAATTGTACTAGCGGTAAGGATCGCCTTGTCCCACATATTTTGGGCGTACGTCTTTGCGCTTAGCTAACACCGTTAGACTGAGGTGAGTAATGAGCAGTCGTTTGATCAACGATGTTTCACATTCTCCCCTCTATCACTACGAATTCCTCAATCCGTAGGCTTAATTGATTTTCAACTTCTGCTTTATAGCGCTTATCCGCTTTAACAACTTCATCTTTGCTTTTCAACAAACAAAGGATGCAATATGTTGTACCATCATCAATGAAGGTCATAAAGTACTTATCTCCCCCCCCCTCTATTTTGTATAAACTTCAATTCACCCATGTAGGTGTGACTAAGTTCTAGATGAGCGGTGCTTCTTTCGCTATTCCTTTGACGGAATGGAAAGGTGATTTTGCTTCTTCGCCTACCTCACATTCATTTTGAGGGTTTATGTCGATAGAAGGCAACAATCTCAACTTCGTTAGCTTTTGAATGACTTTCCATTTAACGTATCTTAATCTATGATGGCATAGATGCACAGATTATAAATATATCATTCATTTGGCTACAGACATACTGTACTATTCTTTGTATTACAGACATGTTGGACTAGTCTCAAACCAGCTTGACCAACAGCGTCCTGGAAACCAAGTTTGTGACATGTATCACCTCCTTTTAGAGAGATCCCATTCCTTAAAGTCATTTGAGGACAACATCTCCATCCCCTACTACTTTAGAGGTGGCGTTGCTTCACATGAACAACCTCTTGTCTGTGGTTAGGGCTTAACCGGATCATAAGTGATCTGGATACTATGGCCCACTCCAGTTGCTTTGGCAGACTAAGTGTCCAATTTCTTTTCTGCCTTTATTTTGACCTTCAGATCATTTAAGACCTTGAAACTCTAGCCCACCTCACTAGGTGTCCATTACTTTTCTGCCTTTCTTTTGGCCTTCAGATCATTTAAGACCTGGAAATTCTGGCCCACTCCAGTCGCCCATAGACTTTGTACGACTGAGTGTCCATTATCATCCTATCAAATGAAGGATCTTCTATCAGATAGGTGACAAGTTTAACGTTTTAAGATAAGCCATTATCTCTTAGTCTTCTTCCCTTGTGATTGGTGCCCAGGGAAATCCCACGCACTTACTTAAGAGTGGTAACAGTTTTCGCACAGTCAGTGGATCTCTATCCTTCGTATGTGCGAACATACTTTACAAACTTTTAATAATTACACCCAAAAGAACGGATCTTTTAAGTTTTTTGTTTACAATAGTTCAATCTTTAACCGGGAAGGAATGCGATTCAATATCTGATTTTAGAGTGTAGGGAATATAAGTTTTTAATGAAAAACACTTTCATATTCCCAGCCTTGCTTACACACTTTTATTCAGATATTAACTAAACACATTATAGATAAGGAAGGATAAATTAACTTAGACCTTTTGGATTCTGGCCTATTTCAGTTAGACTGAGTGTCCATATCCTCCTTACCATAATTCAGATCATTTGTATGAGACAGATATAGGCCTTTGGCTACATGATAGAACATCATCTTCAACCTTCTCCTCTTGTCCCAATTGACATCCTCAGTCTCTCGTGGGCACTTGTTTCCACCACCGTCGGGAGCGGTGACACCAACTCGTCCTTGATCTTTAGCCGTACTAGCATGACTATAGCAGAATCTTGAAGCTCAGCATCAGATTCAGAGATCCCACCTTTGACGGAAATAGATTTTTAACTGTCATCAAAGAGAGAACCAAAACTAGGACCAGATTTGAAAGCACGGTTGTTGACAGAGACAGTGTTTGAACTGTTAACAGAACTATCAATAGAATTGTTTTCAAGAAGAAAGCCACAACTAGATTTGGGACCATATCTGTTGGCAAACATCTTTCGAGCACTAATACAATCTTGTCTTAAAATTGTTGGATATGTAAAGCACGTACGGGAATAGTAAATAACTATTACAGTGATCGAAAGAATAAACAATAAAGATTACAACAACAAGTTGTCAATATCTTGATCTTGAATTGGAACTTCAAATATGGATCTTGTATTCGGAAATACAAGAACATGAACTGCTACACTTGTGGCTTGTAGATCCGCTGAGAATCCGAACAATTAGAGTCCTTTGAGATTCTAGTTCACACCTGAAACATTTAGCAACCAATTAGATAATTACACCACAACCGTCTGAGTTGAGAGATGACTCTTTGTCTTTAAGACAAGATTTCCCCCATATATAGGCTTTACGGAAATATGGACAATAGTCTCCCAAAATGAAAAAAACAAACTATCAAATGTGCAAAGCCTACACAAATGATCCCAGCGAAGAACACGAATAATGAAGATTGCTAAGAGAAGGATTGCTATCAGGAAAATCTGATCTCTTTGTGGTGTTGTTAACTTGTGTGTCTATTGTGGGCATTTCTGTTCATCTATAGAATTGAGCCAAAGGTCTCAATTTATAGGTGTGCAAGATGGCCTTTCAAATGCCCCATAATGACATTCAATTGTCATGTAATGGATGACATTTAACCCCCAAGTAATGCAGCAACATAATGGTCCAAATTGAAACCACCTCAACAACCAAACTTTTGGGATTCCGTCGAGCAAACACTGTCTGGGAAGTGTTGCGGCTACAGTGGCCAAATAGGGAATTAGCGCCGCGACGTTGCAAGGGGAGCACCGCGGCTCTCCGGAGCTGCAGCCCAGTCCGGGAGGCGCCGCGGTCCTTCTCGGCTCCGCGACCCTTTTCCGACCTGTTCCATCTTACACCTCGCACAATCCTTCATTCGTTTACCGACGTGGAACACTTGTTATTTATCCAATAACCGTCCATCATTCTATGTCTCAAATATTTCACTTACGTACCAATATGTCTTTCATTAACGAAATTTACGATACTTGGCACTAAGATTGCACGTGTGTGGAAATGACGTGCGGGGCCCCATTTGTTCGAGTCATAAATAATTGGATAAACTTAATTCCATACTAGTAAATTTCCAACACTTTCTCAGATTTAGCTAGTGTACCATTTGGCTTGGATGTAATTTTTGGCCATAGTGTTTGTTTGCTTCTAAATTAAAAACTCAAAATATTGTACTTACTTTTAATTATTATTTATGTCATCGATAATGTTACTCTTTTGTTGTTTAATAGGGTAATGGAATTACAAATAGGTTAGGCACACCAAAAAATGATGTTATCTTTAAAGGTATTAATTCCTCCCTCTCAGGTGTAAAAAGTTCACTGAGGAATTAACCTTCCAGGATACAAAACATATATTCTCAGAAATTCGAAAGTTACACTCTAACAAATTTCAGAAACAGAAATCGCACGTCTAAAATATAGACTTTAAAGAAAGAATAAATCTCTGAGAAGGGAAAATTTCAGAAGCAGAAATTGTATTCTGTTTTCTGTAATGTATATTGTGTGTATTGTATTTCTTCATTTCTGCAAATCACTGAGTATTTATGGATACTCAATGATTGCCCCGAAACGTTGCAACATTTCACGAAGGGATATTTCAGTTGATGAAACAGAAATGCCGAAACGTTTTTACATTTCGTCCCCTACCCCCCTTTAAATATTTATAAAATATTTTTTTATTTTTTTCTTATATATATATATATATAAAGTTTTGAACTATTGAAGCTACTATTGATTTTCCTCCATAATGAATGGAAGCCCAAGAGCTTGTCCAACATGTCAAACCCATTAACTCCTTTTATAGCTACAAGGAAGTTCAAACTTCTTCTCAAACACCAATGTGGGACAAATGACTCTTTACATAAAAAAAAACATCAATGTGAGACAATTGACTACGTGGGACAAATGACAATGTGGGACAAGTGACTCAATTATGATGGAAATACCCATATCCAATGTGGGATATATAACAATCCCCCACTTATTTACATGCATAATGTAAATAATAATAAAAAATATATATAACGTGTGTTACACAATGAATAGCCATGAAGTGGACTAGGCCTTTAACTTATGGTTGAATATGAAACACTAAGGTATCATTTTCTCATTGCATATGATTTGTTGCTTCTTTTCAATCTTGGCAGCATCGTTGAATATGAGTCGTATGCTGAATCCTGGATTCACAAGTACTCTAGGATCTTGCCGAATGATCCCTAACAAGCGACCTCTCACTTCTATACTTGTATAGGTAGACTCATCAAGAATGTCCACAACGCATTCCACATAGCTATAAGTCTATTAAGGACTTAGAGTCCAACCTTTACATGTTGTGGTAAACAACAGTGCATAGGTCAGATATAGAGCTTTCGAAATAGTATCACCACCACTATTTCCAAATTATGCACCTTGAGATGTATCCAAGTTTCCCAATGTATAATATTGAATTGCCTTTTTAACTCTCATAATAAGATGCCAAATATATAACTTGTACCTTAGAATAGAGTTGGTTTCAATCAAGACATTGTTTATATCGGTAATAGCCCCATACCTCGCATGACCTTTTTGATCTTATCTCTCGATAACGGTTTTATTAACGGGTCTGCTAGCATTTGATTTGTTGGAAGATATTCAAGTGTGATCTTTCCCTTCTTAACCATACTTCGAACATGATTAAATATCATAGAAATATGTTTACTATGATCAGATATTCTATCATTCTTTGCATTGTAAATCGCATCTTGATAATCACAATACAAAGTTATAGGACCCTTCTTCGGTTCTAAAAAAGGAATAGTTCTTAGGAATCTTCTAAACCACAGAAGCTCTTTGGCGGCCATTGACATGGCTATGTATTCATATTCCATTGAAGATAAAGCAATACAACTTTGCTTTTTCGAAGCCCAAGAAACTATGGCACCTCCAACAGTGAATAACCATTCACTAGTTGACTTAGAATCACTTGCATCTGATGCCCAATTTGCATCACTAAAACACTCAAGTGTAGATGCATTGCATTTGTAATGCAGACCATAATTCCTCGTTGACTTCAAGTACCTTAGTACTCATTTTAGTTTCTTCCAATGATCTTCTCCTGGATTGCTAGTAAATCTACTCAATATGCCAATAGAACACGCAATATCAGGTCTTGTGTGATTTACCACATACATAATACTACCGATTAGTTTGGCATATTCTTCTTGATTTGTAGTTTCTCCTTCATTTGGAACTAATTTTATTATTGGATTGATAGGACTTGTACTATTCTTGCAGTCAAAATAATTAAATTTCTTTAACACTTTCTCAATGTAATGAGATTGTATTAGAATGTATGTTCCTTCTCTCTTGAGCACTTTGACTCCCAATATGACATCAACAGGACCTAAATCCTTATGTCAAAAACTTGCTTTAAAAACTCTTTGGTCTCATTCACACATTGTATGTCAGAACCAAAGATAAGCAAGTCGTCAATGTATAAAGTCACCACTACTTTATACTCAAGAGTAACCTTAGTAAAAACACAACTTTCTACTTTGCTACTCTTAAATCCGAACCTTTTAATTTCTTGCTTAAACTTTTTGTACCATTGTAGTGGTGCTTGTTTAAGCCCATTCAGAGACTTTTTAAATTTGCATACTTTATGTTTTTCACCCTTAACAACATAACCTTTAGGTTGATGCAAATAAATTTCCTCATTCAAGTCTCCGTTTAAGAACGCAGTTTTAACATCCATTTGATGAACCTCTAATCCATACATAGATGCAATAACAAACATGGTTCTGATTGATGTGAATTTAGAAACATGAGAGAATGTCTCGAAATAATCAATCTCTTCTTTTTTACTATAACCTTTGGCTACCAATCTAGCATTGTATTTATCAATAGTACCATCAATTTTGAGTTTCTTTTTCAGAACCCACTTGCAACCAATAGGTTTAGTCATAGGAGGTAAATCAACAAGAGTCCAGGTTTGGTTTTCAAGTATAGATTTTATTTCATCATCCATGGCTCTTTTCCACATATCAGAATCTAATTGTGACATAGCTTCTTGAAAGGTTTTTGGATCCTCTTCTAACATGTAAGTCAACATATCAGGACCAAAATTCTTTTCAATTCTATGTCTCTTACTTCTCCTTAATTCAATTATTTCATCATTCTCCTTTTCTTGTAAATTCTCATCATTCAGAATTTCATTTTCGGTTGCATGTTCATTACTATCAAGTTCACCAAATAAATCATTGTTAATTTCTATTTTATCAGCATCACGAATATTCAAGTGTTCATAAAATATAGCATGCGCAACCTCAAATACACTATTATCATGAAGCCTAAGAAATATATATGCTTTACTCATAGCAGAATAACCAATAAAAACATATTTAACTGCTCTACTACCAAGTTTTGGCCTTTTCAAAATTGCATCCAAAACATATGCAATACAACCCCATACCCTTAGATGTTTAATACTAGGCTTACACCCAATAAAAAACTCAAATGGAGTTTTCATATGTTTCTTGTTTACAATCTTGTTAGTAATGTAACAAGAACTCAATAGTGCCTTCCCCAATAACTCATTGGTAATTTTGAATGTATTAGCATGACACTAACCATTTCCATTAAGGATCTATTTTTTCTTGCGGCCACTCCATTTTGTGGTGGAGTATTAGGTGCTGAAAATTCTCTAACAATTCCATTTTGTAAACAAAATGATATAAACTCGTTAGTTAGATATTTATCACCCCTATCCGATCTCAAACATTTGATCCTTAAATTGGTTTTATTTTCAACTTCCTCCTTGAATATTTTAAACTTATTAAAAGCCTCATCTTTTAAGCAAATACACATAGGTGAATTTTGAATAATCATCAATAAAAGTTATGAAATATCTTTTACCACATTTATTAATATGCTCTTTATTATCACAAATATCCGTATGAATAAGTTCAAGTAAACCATTTGTTCTAACAACACTTTTGAAAGAAGATTTAGTCAATTTGGATTGAGAGCAACATTCACAAGTTTTTGTGGTAAAAGTTTTAGAAGACTTTGGAATAAAATCATTTGAAATCATGCGATTCATAGCATTTATACCAACGTGCCCTAGTCTATAATGTCAATTAACATGATCATCAACATTAAGTAAAACATCATAAAAGTAAGAAGAAGATGCAGTCTTATTATAGTCAACATTTAACAAGTACATTTTGTCTTTCATGTAGCCTTTTTCCTACAAACTTCCCATTCTTAGTGATAGTCACTTTTTGAGAACCAAAGGCTACTTTGAAACCATTTTCGTCCAATTTGTGGACCGATACAAAATTCTTCCCCATAGAGGGGATATGATACACATTTCTCAGAGTTAAAGTATTTTCCGAAGTGAGGGGAAGAACAACCTACGCCAAGAACTTCGCTTGATGACGCATTTCCCATATAGACGGCCTTGGCCTCTTTCACCATTTCATATGTCTTGATCAAACTCTTGTTTGGAGTAACATGACAGGTAGCACCTGAGTCCACCCACCAATCAATAGTGCCATCGTTTACAAGGCATACTTTAGACATGACATCGACAAAGTCTTTGTCATCAACCACATTGGTTTGTTCCTTTTTCTTGTCTTTCCCCTTACGGTGACGGCATTCCCTAGCATAGTGGCCAGGTTTGCCACAAACATAACAACTGCCTTTCTTTTTGTTGTTTCTATTATCCTCATTCCCATTTTTCTTAAAGAATTTCCTCTTCTTGGACGTTCATTGGTTTCCCTTAGAAGTTCCATGAAAGTTTTTCTCATAAACATGATTCACACCATCATTCTTCGAAGAAACTGAACCATCTCTTCTAAGGCTTTCGATCTCAATTTGAATGCCCTGAAGAAGTTCATCCAAAGAGATAAACCTCTTCTTGTGTTTTAGTTTCTTTTGGTAATCTTTCCATGAAGGCGGAAGTTTACCAATGATGGTTGAAACTTGAAAAGTTTCAGAAATGGGTTCACCAGCATCAACACATTCTGTTGCTATATCATTTAACTCGTTAACCTGATCAATGACCGGTCGAGAATCCACCATCTTGTATTCAACATACTTGTTAGCCAAAAAAGACTTAGTACCAGCATCTTCATTTACATACCTTCATTTTATAGCATTCCAGAGTTCTGCAGCAGTTTTGTGGATGTGAAATACATTGAACAATGTGTTGTTCAGCGACTGCAGAATGGTGTAGCGGCAAATGAAATCATCATTTTTCCATTTGTTCGCCTTCTCTGTTGCCTCAGTATTTTGTGCCTCGGTTGCATCCAGATCAGTGAGTTCCTCCGGACAACCTTGAAACAGAACATAAAATACATTTGCAATTGTCAAAAAGTACTCCATATTTAGACTCCAACGCTTGTAGTTGAGTCCATTTAGTCTTTCCAATTTGTCTCCATCGTTCAATTGCGCCTTAACCAATATTGACTCCATTTCAGAAAATTTAATACCTTTAAAATTGTTGTATAATAGGGTAATGGAATTAAAAATAGGTTAGGCACACCGAAAAATGATGAGTCTGACTACGCCCGCTGACTACTTATTGAAAGACCGAACAGGAAATGAAAAGTCATACTACAACTTATCTTTAAAAGTATTAATTTCTCCCTCTCATGTGTAAAAAGTTCACCGAGGAATTAACCTTCCAGGATACAAAACCTATATTCTCAGAAATTCGAAAGTTACACTCTAACGAATTTCAGAAGCAGAAATCGCACGTATAAAATATAGACTTTAAAGAAAGAATAAATCTCTGAGAAATGACTCCTTAGCTACAAGGAAGTTCAAACACCAATGTGGTACAAATGACTCCTTAGCTACAAGGAAGTTCAAACACCAATGTGGTACAAATGACTCCTTACATAAAAAAAAAAAAAACATCAATGTGAGACAATTGACTATGTGAGACAAATGACAATGTGGGACAAGTGACTCAATTATGATGGAAATACTTATATCCAATCTGGAATATATAACACCTTTATCTTCCGTGATTTAGGATATGAGATGAATTGTTTGTTTACGAAGTTTTAAAATCTGTTTATTTGAAAAGTTTTTTATCAAAAAAAAATTTGAAAAAGTATTTTGGAAAGTAATCATTTGTGTTCGGCTAGTCAATTTAAATAGTATTTTTTGTCAATATTAGAATAATAATTTGTGCTTGATTAAGGTTTTAAAAGTACTTCTAAGGAGAATGTATTTGTTTTAACTTTTGAAAAATAACTTCTATTATTACTATTTAAAACATATATTTTTTCTTTATAAAAGCTTGCCTGAGTACCTTAATTCTTTAAAATCCAAACTTAACTTTCCGAAGTTTTGACCAAATAGGCTAGAAACTTTTCTGGCTTTGTCGCTATTTAAATCATTTCCTAATTTATTCATATCATCTTTATACAAAGCCATTATTAGTAGTTTTAAATTTTTTCCAATTCCGAATAGTGTAAACTACAAAAGGCGAAACTTTTTAGTCCCACTTGAATGTTTTTTCCAATATATAAATACACAAACAAACTCAAAATAAAAGGACTATACTTAAACATTTATTATTTTTTTGCTTTTGGTGAAACCATTGGAACAAACCACCAGGTGGTGACATTGGGACTGCTTCTTTTTTAATCATAATTTTTTAATTTGAGTAATGCAAAAATCTTGGTGGGAACATTTCTCTTTAAATAAGATCTTACGCTTTGCAAATCCAAATATAATCAGCCTTTTATTCCGAAGAGACACCAAATGGAAAAAAAAAAAAAAAAAACCTATTGGAACAAATATATTTAAGCAAAGCTTTTGATGACACCATTTGCTTTCCCTTTTCTTTTATTTTCTTCATCGCTCTCAGTACTGTATAGAAAGTAGAAGCAACCAAACACACTCCCATTTCTCTATATATATACACACACACATTGAATCTTTTTAGTTTCTTTGATGGCTAACAACTCATCTGAAGGACCCCCAGATGATTTCTTTGAACAAATCTTGGGTTTTCCTGCATACAATGGACCTGAACCTAATTTGGCGGGAAATGATACCGGAACTATCCCACCGGCGATGATGCTCCAATTGAACTCCGGTGATGGGTCGGATCAGTTTTCTGGGGTGGGTCTTGGTGGTGGGTTAGGTGGTGGTGGGGGGTTTCATCATGGGCATGGTGGGGGTGGTGGGTTTCCATTGGGGTTGAGTTTAGAACAAGGGAAAGGTGGGTTCTTGAAAATGGATGATGGTTCAGCAGCACCTGGAAGGAGATTTAGAGATGATGTTGTTGATAGTAGAGCTTCTTCTTCTGTTAAACCTGTAAATATTACTATACCTGTAACTTTACTGCCTATTCGCTTTCGTTATTTCTTTTTTTTCATACTATTTTGAATTGCTTGTACTTGTGCCGATCGTCTATCAGAAACAGCCTCCCGACCTCCCAATTTGGTAGGGGTAAGGTGTGCGTACACCTCCCCAAACCCCACTCTGTGGGGTAAGTTGTTGTTGTATTCGGAGGCAAATTTAGTATTTTAAGAGGATAGGTGCATTATAGAAAAAAAATTCATAGTGCAACAAGTTGGGTTCGATCATGGGTTCCTTCAGATAATATTAGACATATTTAAATAATTATATACATAATATATCGAGTTTAGTCGGTTGACCATGAGTTCACATGACCCAATTTTTGCATATAAATTCGCCACTGGTTGTATTCACTAACTTTACTGTGATATTCTGTTTCCTTTTCTTGGAGTATTTTTTGTTTTTGTGCAAATTGGGGGAGAGTGTTTTCTAGGAGGGTGTGGAGGTCAAGTATCAGGGTAGAGGGTTAGTAGGTTTCGATGAGGATTTCTTTTCATTACTAAGAATATTATTATCTTTTATACATTAGCTAATATTTTTTGTAGATCTCTATTACGACTTATTGTTTCATTACTTCATTTATCTTATTATACTGTTGCTATTACTGCCTATTATTATTGTTATCTTTGCATCTTTTCTTGAGCCGGGGTCTATCGGAAACAGCCTCCCGACCTTCTCAAGGTAGAGGTAAGGTCTGCGTACACTCTACCCTCCCCAGACCCCACGTTGTGGGATTTCACTGGGTATGTTGTTGTTCAAATTGGTGTAGAGTGTTTTCTAGAATTTGTTTGCTATACCTTGTGTCAAACCTCATCCACTTCAACATTATCCATTTCCGTCAAACCTGTAAATATTGCTATACCTTTTCTTGGTTTTTTTCTTTTTTTGGTTGTCATTTGGAACTTTACTGTGATATTTTGTTTCATTTTCTTAGAAATTTTTTGTTTTTGTGGAAAGTGGTGTAGTGTTTTCTCTAGAAAGTTTTAACCTTTCTGCTATTTTTCTGAATTTTAGTTCTAGCTTGAAGCTGGCATTTGTAAGCTCCACCTTACACTAATAAAAACAGGAATTAACGACGGATAGATGATGTAGTTGAACAACAAAATTTGTTGCTAATTCTATTTAACGACGGATTAACTGAAAATTCTGTTAGCTAGGAGCAATTTAGTGATGAAGTTCGTAGCTAATTTTAGTTTTTCTTATAGTGTTAGTTATGGGATTAAGAAATACAGAGGGAAACATTTGTTTATGTGCTTGGTTGGTATGTGGTTCTTGCTTCTTTTTCCCCTTTTTTGGACTTGGGAGCTTTTAGTCATGTATAATTTGGAGTAAAGAATCATGTATTTTGAAAAGAAGGCTTATTTATTTTTTGTATTCAAGGTAGAGGTAAGATAGGTTGTTTCATTTAAAGATTAGCATTGCTAGCTTTAGAAAATTGGAATTGCAAACTCACCTAGAGAAAGGGGCTTGACATGTAAAGATACTTTTTCCATTCAAGGTGATGTTAGTAAAACCCATAGTCTGAGGTGTAAATATGAAGGAACTTGGCCTTTCACTAAGTGAGTTTACCAATTGTTTCCTTGAGATATAATTGAAAATCATGACAAGGTTCAATCTTTACAGGGTTTTCATGGCACACCGATGCCTTCAATGCCCCATCCCCCTGCAATACGTCCAAGGGTGAGAGCAAGGCGAGGACAAGCTACTGATCCACACAGCATTGCGGAGAGGGTATGATTTTTTACAGCAAAGAGTATTCTAATGTTACGCAAATTGTTTAACAAGGGTCATATTTTTTGTTGCTTCTAGCGTTTGGACAGAAGAAAACAATAACTCTTCTCTTCATTTGATTGTAACTGTTCAATGTAAATAAATAAGGTTGAATTAAGCTCCTCCAAGTGAAACGTTATTTTCCGCTGGAGATCTTCTAACTAATTCATATTATTTTCGGATTATACATAGTGTCGACGAGCATAAGATGTTATGATAATATAGTGATAATTCCCAAGCCCGATGATCCTAAGCTGCCAAAAATGTGTTATTGTAGAATTGAGTTCTATGCTAGTTAGAAAACATCCTATTCGAAAGAACTGGTGCAAGGTTTAATACTATGTATAAAAGCATGTTTCCTAGTTTTTCAGTTGCTGTTTGTTTACAATTCTAACTGATTTTATTATTTTCCCGCAGTTACGGAGAGAGAGGATAGCAGAAAGAATTAGAGCATTGCAAGAGTTGGTTCCCAGTGTCAATAAGGTCTGTTTTCTTTCTTCTACATAGTGAACTTTGTTTCACTTTCTGTGAGCATCCTTTTGAAAAGATAGAAACAAGTGGGTAAAACATTGAAACCCCTTTCTTTTCACAGTTTTCTTTTCTGGGCAATTGCATACACTAAGGATTCAGGAATGATGGAGCACTATTTGCAGAATTAATGAAAAATTAAAATCACTACCTCCTTCAACTTTTTCAGTCTGTTCAAGTTATGATGCTGATTTTGTATTCATAGGGAAGCAATAAGAACTTAAAAATGAAGAACTAAAAGACTTTGCATTCATAAATAGTAGGGTCACAGAGATTTGAATTTCCCATGTGATATAGTTTTTAACTTTTCTCCCATGTCTTTTAGTATGTGTGGAAGAACGTAAAAAGTTGTTTGCGTAGGTAACTTAGTCTCCAGCTATTGTTCTTCCATATAGTTTAATACAGAGTAGTTGATGAGCATCTTATTATGAGGATATTGCATGATGTATATTGTGTCTATAATTCAAGCTTGATAAAGTCACTATTGGAAGACATACAATTGTAGATCTCCCGGTTAAAGAGAATTATGCTAGATATATCAGTATAGTTAGATATGTTGATCAAAGCAGATCTCCCATTTAGGTTAATCCACTAGTTATACAATTGATAATTAAGGGAGATTGGATTCACACAGAATCCAAACACGCATATGTTGAATTGATGGTTGTTATGAAGATTATCACGCGACTTCTAAATGCTGAAGATGTGCCAAGATGGTGAACTCATAAATTTTTTGCATTGCTTAAACACTGTGTCTCGTGCTCTGAACTTTCCAACGAATGTCACAGAAAAGAAGTCTTATGTTCTTTTTATTAGCTAATAGAAAAGAAATCTATGAATGAGTAAATTTAATTATTCTAACTTCCACATTCCCTTCAGAAATAGTGTGACAAAGTGAGACAGATTTATATATGTTTTACCTCAAGGAATCTTTGGATGGTCTCGAGAGATTATAAGTATATATAGGTTAATGCAAACATTCAGCCACGCACTTCTTACTCTTTTGGTGCAATAAACTATAAGCATTAATGGCATGTTATAGTTAATGTTCTTTAACATTCTGCTAAATTTGTCATATCGATAATCATCAACTGTTTCCTTTTTTGGTTGGTCTTGCAGACTGATAGAGCTGTAATGCTTGATGAAATTGTCGATTATGTCAAATTCCTACGGCTGCAAGTGAAGGTAAGTTAACCTAGAGTCTTTTCAAAAGTTTTAGTCAGGAGTCCTTTAAATCTTCTTGAACCTATTGATATTGATTTTAGTCGGAAAGGTACTTCAGATATGCATCCTGGTACTACTGATAAAACACAGAGCTTCATATAACTGCAACTTATTAAATTTAAAAATATGTAGTGAATGTAGGGTACTTCCAAGGTGCAGAAACTAGCATCTTTACCTGCTTGGATTTTCTGCACAAAATTCTTTAAAATGTACTCTCTACGGAATATTCTCTCACTTTGCTTTTGTATTGCTCTTTTCAATGGCTTTTCATTCAAGAAATGTTCCCATGTCATACTTTGTCGAATTTGATGTCTATGTTCGAATCAATTGGTCAGTAAACAGTTTCCCCTGGGTATGGTGTTGAAAGGAAGTTTTGCTTGGTGGAAACCTCTCAAATAATTTACTTGAAAAAAAATAGTAAAATGAGATGCCATAAAGGATCTCCACTCACACTTTCCTCTTTTGAGGGCATAGCACTAGATTTCTTCTTTTTGTTTTCTCCTCCTTTTGAATGATTACTTTTTTTCTTGCATTATTGAACACTTTGGAACTTTTCTAGTTATAAATTATATTTGATGCTACAGGTGTTGAGCATGAGTAGGTTGGGAGGAGCAGGTGCAGTAGCACCACTTGTTACAGACATTCCAATATCATCAGTAGAGGTTCTTTTTTAATTACAATAAGCTTATTAAACTTCTTTTTAAGCAAAGTTGTCCACCCTATTTCTTAATATTTTTTGTCTTACTTAGGAAGAGAGCAGTGAAGGTGGAAATAATAATCAACCAGCCTGGGAAAAATGGTCAAGTGATGGCACAGAAAGGCAAGTGGCTAAACTAATGGAAGAAAATGTTGGTGCTGCAATGCAATTTCTTCAGTCTAAGGCACTATGCATTATGCCTATTTCTCTTGCATCAGCAATTTACCATTCTCAACCACCAGATACATCAAGTCTTGTTAAGCCAGAAACAAACCCTCCTTCATAGAGAGAGACCCTTATTAGTAAAGGTGATATAACATGCTAATGACCATGAAAATTTTCATCTTGCAGTGGATGGTTCCTACTTTTACCTATTATCTATGTTGCTTGGACTCTTCAAAAATGTCGATGGGTGCGTGTCGGATACTCCAAAAGTGGTGCATTTTGGGAGAATCCAACACGGATGTGACAACATTTTTGGAGAGTCCGAGTAACGTAGCCTCCTATTATTAAGTACATTTTAGCTTTGTTGCAAGACAGGTTTTTATTTTTAATGTTATGTATAAAGTAAACCATTTTCTGTCAATGATATATTCAAGCAGAAGAGAAAAATTGTCAAACTTCTCTTTATATGATGTGTCTTGTTGGGTAAAAGTAAGGGTGGCCAACGGGGCGGATCCCGGCGGGACAGGGGTAGGGCGGGACTGGCGGGATCCGCCGATGTCCCGTCGGAAAAAGGGACTGGTATTATCGGGGCGGGGCGGGATCGGGTTTTTCCAAATTTTTTTTTTTGGCACTTAATTTAAAAAAATAATATATATAGAACACCTCAATAATTGTACAAGATAATATAATAAAAACATCCCAAGACTGTTTTTGTGTCTCTTATATTATTTAATAGAAATATGATATTTTTTTGTAATACAATTGTCAAAATTGCAATTTTGTGGTATTGAAAGTTGCAAATAACATAGTAAAATTGCAATTAAAAAAATTATATATTTAAAAACACCTTTTCTAGTTTCTTTATAATTTCTTGTGGTTCTTCGGTTGGAATTGATATTTGTTGGTCAAATTGCTCGACGTCGCTTCCACCTCTGTCGGATAAGATTGTCGTTGTAGTTTTCGTCTTCTTCTTCGTTGATCTCCGATTGATCGCACATTCTCCGCTCTTATCCAATCTCTGAATAATACTGCAATCTCCAAGTTGTCTCCCGCTAATGAGTGTTTGTACTTTCCTATTTGAAATTTGTCGGCAGAAAAAGCGCTTTCAGGCACTGTTGATAACGCTTGAATGTTCAACACATCTCGGGCCATCTTTGACAGTGTCGGAAATGTCTTCTCATTCTCCCTCCAATATTTCAGCAAGTCTTCACGTCCTTCTTCATTGAGAACTGCTTCGGTACGGTACAACACCCTGCAAAATAAAAATATCAAACTCGCTAACTTGGTTAGTAGTGTTACCATTATACATTTTATGTCTAAGACTTTCAATACTAGCTACAGAAACGGCACGTCTTTTTTGAGGTTGTGTTGAAGAAGAAGATGATATGGAAGGCGGTTGGTTGCTAGCACTTTCTTGTTGGTAATGCCTATATACTTTTTTGCATTCATCTTTTATGATGGACAACACTTATTCTTTAATTTGTCAATAGGTGGTGGGTCATTTGAATTTTTTGGAGTTGGAGGTGAAAGTACCGCTATACAATCATAAATAGTTTCAATTAGTGCTTTACAACCGTCTATTTTAATAGTCAGATTTAATACAGCACCAATAATAAAAATATTGGAAATAGAAATATAATATTTTTTTAATTTGATAAACATTTTTTAATAGGTGCCTTATAAACTGGGTTTTTCATATATTCACTAAGTAATAAAAATATTAGAGCTATATAAAACAACATAGTGAAAATAGTAGGATAATATATACCGGAAAAAATTTTTGTTGCTTGAAAAAATTTATCTAGAAATGTAATAAGTTCTGAAATTTTTTCTCAATCGTTATCTACAACCATATCAGTTGAATCTCGATTATGGACGTTAAAAATAAAGTTACAGGTCTTCTATAATCATAAGCAACAAGTAGTTGTTCGTATAAAGAATTTCATCTAGTTGCTACTTCTTCGGGCATTTTTCTATAAGGTAGTCCGCAATCGTGACAAGTTTTTTTATATTCTTTTTTTTTGTTGTATTCTATTATTTCTAAAATAAAATTTATAACAAATTATATTTTATTAAGAATGTCTGCAAAAAGTGTTAGACCATCCTTTACAACTAAGTTATAAATATGACACATACATTTTATATGAAAATGATTTGAAAAAGATGGAGTTAAAAGATCTTTTAAAATTCTAATAGCATAATTATTAGAAGAAGCATTATCTAATGTAATAGTCATAATTTTATCAATTATGCCATAATAATCGCAAACTGAATAAATATTTTCTGAAATAAAAGTATCAGTGTGCCTATCATCTATATATCTATACGCTAAAATACGTTTTTGCATAGACCATTTATAATCTATCCAATGATATGTTACCTTTAAATAATCATGGTCGTTAGTACTACGGCCTATATCAGACGTGATAGATACTTTATCAGGAAAATGATATAAGGAATAACGTAAATACTGTTGATATTCATGTGCAAATTTAAATACATCTCTCCTAACATTTGATCTAGAAAAATCGTTAAAAACAAGATTATACATATCTCTAATGTAATGAATAAAATCAGAAGATGAAGGAAATGAAAAAGACAAACCCTCCACAGCAACTAGTTTTGTTATTGTTTCCCTATCTCTATGTTTATCGTATTTAGGGCCTACAATTCCCCCCGTCATAGGGTTAATTTGACCCTGTACTTGGTCCGAGACGGTATGTGAACCTTATCCCGACTGAGAGAGCACTGGCGCACCCGATTTTTCAGCCGGGTATTGGTCCCACCTAGCTTTGTGAATGTTTTGTATGTGTCTCAATAAACCTCCCGTCCCACCCTGACATTTTCCCATTTTAAATTTATAAACATTTTTCAAATTTGACATCTAACTACTTGATTCTCTTCGTCCCTATAAAAAAAATCATGCATCTGATTTTAATTTTCATTTTATTGGGCCTCGTGTCATACTAGGGGGAATATGAGGCGTTCCAGTTGGAGGTGCACTAGTGGGTGTGTCATCTAGATTAGTGGGTGTGTCATCTAGATTATTTTCTAAATTAAAGTCTTATTGAGTTGCAGAAAATATCTCCTCCTCTAAATCTAATGGTATTTCAGGAAAAAAATCATTTTCAAGCAAATCATCATATCTAGGAATAGGATGACTAGAAGAAGTACCCCTGCCCTTGTTACCCCTACTAGAAGAAGTTTTACCTTTATCCTTACCCTTAAACATACCTCTAAATCCTTCCATTTTAATGATATGCTAATAAATAATTAAAGATAATGAAATTAAGTGCGCTAAATAAAATAAAGAAACAATAATAATTTAATGAAGGAACGAATGTATCAAACGCCGACGTGTAATCAAGAGGTTGAAAATTGAAACTTTGCTCGATGGATGATCCTCAAGCTAGTTGTCAACTTCACTCCCAAATGAATAAATAAAATTAAATATTTAGTAGACAATGTAGACTTGTAGAGAGATAGATTGAAAGATTAGAGAGATTGTGGGAAGATTTGTGAGAAAGATGAAGAGAAAATGAGGTATTTATAGTTGGGAAATTGGATTAAAGTATAAATATAATAACTTAGGGGTTAAAAATAAATATTAAGAGGTAGTGTGAAGCCAAAAATGGTCGTTGCATAACGGCCAAAATATAAAATGGTCGTTGTGCAACGACTATTTTGTGCAAAGGGGAGGGGATCGGGGCGTGACGGGGCTATCAGGACTGGGGCGGGACGAGCCCAAGTCCCGTTCCGGTTCGAATCTCGATATTGGTATTTTTTTTAAGCGGAGTTGGGGTGGGGTCGAGGCGGGGGTTGGGTCGGGACCGGGCCGACCCGCTCCGTTGGCCAGCCCTAGGTAAAAGAAAAGAAAATGAATGGTGGGACACACACATAAACTAGACATAATCTTAAGCAAGCTCTGTTTTTCTAGTGGTGGATGTAGAAGCACTTTTGTGGTGGGGGCTCTCTGTTTTTCTAGTGGAAACTGGGGCCCTTTAAGACACATAAACTAGACATAATCTTAATCAATTGTATTCTATTTCAGTGCTAGTGGTAATAATAGTAGCTTTTTGTTAGCACTTGCGATGTGCAGCGTAGTGGTCAATAGTTTAGAGGCGAATGATTAACGAAGTGAGTTGAAAATAGCAAAAATTAAAAGATTTATTAAAAAGGGTATTGTTTTTTATATTGTGTTGGTCAAAGTAACAAGTATTAGTGGAACAATTGAGTTGTTCCCAAATAATTCTAGTAGTATGGTTATCAAAATATATTTTTTTGTTTCAGTTTATGTTATATATTTTTTTCATTTTTAGTTAGTCTCAAAAAGGACATTAATCTATCTTTGGTAATAATTTAACTTTAAAATTTTCATTGTATTTTTAATAAAGATGATTTATATCCATATAATTTATAATTTATAATTTATTTTAGATCACAAATTTTTAAAAAAATCTTTCAATTTTAAAATTTCGTATCAGTTCAAACACCTTCACATGCCAAAAAGTAGTTTTTGTTGTCCCATGACCTAAGATTTATAGTCCAAAATTAGATTAATTTTTTAAAAAAGTTGCTAACTTTTAGTCTTTTTTATTTGAAAGCGTGTGTGGTTGGTTTCTTAAAGTGGTTTGACTTTATTGTCTAATTTCTGCTGAATAATTATTGAGATGCATCATTGGAGAGAGAATGAAAAAGGCAAAGCTCTGACGGAAAGTTGTTTCCCATTTTGCTTTATGGTATTTTCTTGCCTTATCATAATAATAACTTGGATTATTCTTTTGGGTTGGTCCTATTAATTTGACTTAGGACTCTCATTACCCGACTGAAATTTCAACAATCAACTTTTATCAAAGACTTTGATGGATCAAGTTTTTGAAGTACAACTATTTGATTTTCTATTTCAACTTCATCTACATTGCAAGTTGGAGTCATTAATGTATTTTAATCACATATATTAACTACAAACCTCTCTTCCTATTGGAAAATACAAAGTGCATATACTTTTGATAGAGTGCCAAACTGGTGATTATCCAATAAAATGGTTATTTAATACAACCCTTAAGTACCCACTTACTTGGTAGAGGTCGTTTGATCAAAAGAGTAGCAGTGCAAGAATTAATAATGCAAAAAATAATAATATAGGGATTGACAATGTAAAAATTAGTGATGTACGAATTAACATGCAAACATTAATACTCCATATCCCTATGTCTCAAAATACTAGTCGCATTACGTTTTTCAAGAGTTAAATTATATGAATTTTAACCAATAATTTAAGCTATATTTTTTCATCATATTAATATGAGAAGAATTGCAACGTATAGTACTTTTCGTATAGTTTCCGAATTTCTAAATTTTAATTTTAAAATATTAAATTAATCTAATCTAATTTAACTTTGAAATTTAGTCAAATTGACTTTTAAAAAAAAACATGACAAGTATTTTGGGACGGAGGGAGGATGTAATATAGGAATTATTTCTCGTTTAACGTGCGATTTATTGTTTGGAGGAAAAAAATATGTAAAGTAAAAGAATGTTTATCTTTTCGTCTCTATTCTACTGAATAGAGACCTGCATAATTTATGAAGGTACATTTGTGTGAACAACGAAAAAACATATCAAAATTTCTACTGAGACTAAAAAACTCCTGGAACGCATTGAATCAGTACATATATTATTATGAATGAATTATATTTCAAACTATGTAAAAAGTATCACTTGCATAGAACAGGTGCATTTGGTGGTTGACATAGGATATGACCAAACAATCTCGAATGATCTTCTCTTATTTATCTTCTCCATATTCTACTTGCACGTTATAGTAAATGTGATTATTTTTAATCTTATTTAATCGTTATAACCGTACGCTCATCTTAATATCCTTATCTATATAATTTTCATCTTATGAATATGTTGGACTCGGTCAATAGTCATATAACATGGTTGGTCTATAATTATTCTTTAAAACTTAGTTTTCACTTATATAGGAAAGTTTTTATAATTTTACCGCATAACACCACATAGCATTTTTTTATTTCAAACATCCGATTTGATTATGTGTTCTTTATCTATTATTCCATTCTCCTGGAACAACATGCCTAGCTACCTGAATTGTTTGTATTTACGCACCGAAACCCCATCTAATCTAACCTCAACTTCACTCTGTTTATGCTAGCTCAACTTGCAGTGCATATGTTTAGTCTTACTTCTATTTATAATACTAAACACCCTACTCTCTAAAGTTCTGTCCATGTTTAGTCTTACTTCTATTTATAATACTAAACACCCTACTTTCTAAAGTTCTGTTCATAGTTCAAGTTTTTGATTGACACCCTCAATTTTATCAATTAACATACCATTAAATATCATACATTATGAGACCTCATCTTGTATTGTGTTGGTTAACTTATCCATAACTAGTGTATACAAGTAGGAGCTTAATGAAAATCCCTGATGTAAATCCAGTTACAGAAAATTCTAACTATAATTTTTTTAGTTTACCCATAACAATGTGCTCTTATATCAATAGAAATTTCATGATACGTTTGAAATCACAAATTCCAAAAATATTTTTTATTGATAAATTCTAAAGATACTTCTGATATATGCCCAATTTTTTTTTTTTAAAAAAAAAAAAAACATCTACATGTCCAGTCAAATACCATCCAATAAAGTTAAATAGAGGGAGTAATACGTTGGGTAATGTAATGCATCAAAAACCAGATGAGGCAAAGGACCCAAACGATTGAGAACGGAATTTAGTGTGTACCAGCTAACGAAAGCATAAACGCAATAACAAAGACTCAGAATAGCAACTTCGTCTTCAATTTTCTAGTCAATGATAAACAAAAAGAAATTAGTCGCAAATAAAAGGGAACATAAGAAATTTAGCTTTGAATGCCAGTTTGAATTTATTTATTCAGTAGAAAATCTCTTTTTTCACATCCAAAACATCGAACAACATTGCCATTGCTCCCAGACCGCATTAGAGTTTGCTGTTTGGAAAAGCAACTAGCTTGTTAAAATTCATACTTCCTAATTGTATGCTAATCAATCTGAACTAAACTAAAATATGACATCCTGGCCCAAAAAAGCACTTTCATCAGATCTGGTACGAGTTAACAGATAAAAATAAACAAGAATCAGTTCCACCTGTAATCATACTCGCAGACAGAAAGCAATCTTTAAACTTAAATGCAGCAAGTAATTTACTGCATATAACATGGGATGCATCTCCCCATCCATTGTTTTTGCATTATTAAGAACTGAACAACAAGAACAAATCTATTCAACAGCATCTAGATCCCGGCAAGGAGGAGCCTTAGGCTCACCTAATAATGTAGTATTTCCTCCTTCTGGCCCACAATTGATACGGCCTGGGTTCTGAGTGCCACGCTGGAACATAAAAAGCATGCCAATCAACAATGCAGTAATATCATTATGCACGATAAAATTAGTCTATGCAACTTAGTCATCTTACCGTTGGTTTTTCACCTTTCCTGAATGCCTCAACAATCTCTACTGCTCTCTTTGGAGTGAGATCCTCCTGCAGGAAGAAAGGGGAGACCAATTGAGCTCCAATCACTTAATTTATAACTACATTGAACACCTAGCGACCAAAACAGAATTAAAGTATTAACTCACATAATAATTATAAGCATATCCTTCAGATCCATTGGAATAGTCAGCCACCGTCATCATTGGAGCATTTACACAGCACCCCTGCCACAAAAATGAGGTATACTATTAAAACAGTTATATGTCAAATAAGCAAAGACTCCAATGGTGTTACATTCTGGGACAAATATAAGCATCTAATCAGTGGTTCCTTGCTGGAGAGCCTCCAATACATGGAAAGTAAGAAGGATGTCACAGTAGTTTAAACTTTAAACAACACTAATGGCCTTCCCGATGGTCTAAGAACCCCCTCCCCCAGGACAATTTTGGCTGCTAATATTACAAGGACCACCAGTGTTAGGAAATAGTATGGAGGACTTAATAGCTGTATATTGTAGGTTAGTGACCACATTGTACGTTTTTATATAGCTTTGCATCCTCATGCCTTTTGCTCTAAATAAGCAATTGCTACACCCTAACCATTAAATCCTCATAGTCATACAGAGAACAAATCTCCACGGGATCTGAACAGCAATTTTAATTTTTTTTGGCATTTTTCCATGCTCTCTAATACCTCTACTGATTTTTTTTTAATAAGCATATTGAAAATACCTCTATTGAAAATTGTCTTCTGATGGATAAGCATAACTTTTCTTTTATATATATATATATATATATATAAGGTTGACAAGCATAACTTGTCATTAACAGTAGGTTTCTCTTTCCCGCCATGCTTTTTCTTTGGTGTGTCACATATCTTTATGATTTTCACGACTTTTCCAGGGGTTCCAAATTGATAGTAAGTCCCACCCACCCCACCCCCACCCCTTTCAGATACCCAATTCAGGTCTCAAGATGGTCAACTGAACAGACCTCAATGCATTGGCAACAATGACATTCTGACATGTAACAGCACAAACTTAATCTAGGCAGATTTTGCCTCCAACTCTTTGGTCCAGTGGTAAAAGTGCAGCTTGTGATGCGTAGGAGGTTAGGCACTTTCGAACCCTACCGCAGACAAAATCCTAGTATTTAAGTTTGCGAGCTGGTTATTTGTCAGCACCAATTTAGGGACGGGCCCATTATCCATCGAGTCCGAACCATGCCCCACTGGCACTCGAAGTATTTTTTAGTTATCATGATTCACAGTTCTTTTTTATAAGGTAAAAGTTTATTAATAAGGTACCAAGATGGTACCGAACGTAACAGAACATCCCGGGACAAAAAACAAGACTTACATCCCTCCTAACAAATCTAGAAAATCCAAAAACTGATGCACATTCACTGGAGAACTACGCTTACACCAAAAATATAGGTTTTGAATACACTTATTCTTAATTCTAGAAATATGATTTCTATGCCCTTCAAAACAAGTCTTGTTCCTTTCCAGCCATACGGTCCAAAGGTGCACAATGGGATGGTCCTGCATATTTGCTTCAGCTTTCTGGGTACCCTTAGGGATTGCCACTCTACCAACATGCTCCTCACGGTCTGTGGCATCACCTAGGATATGCCACACATGCTTAAAAATAGTTCCCAACACTGTCTAGATACTTCGCAGTGCAGATAGCATCTATTACATAAGCTAAAACCTCTTTACTGCAAATTATCTTGAGTCAAACACGCCTCCCAAGTTGCTATCCAACCAAAGCATGCTACCTTTACTGGAGCTTTTGTCTTCCAAATCATCCTCCAGGGCCAATTAGCAACTCCGACACTTGACTTCTTTATTAACAAATCATAGCAACTTTTTTACAGAAAACTTCTTCCCTTCACCACTTACCCAGAATAGTGCATCAACCTTTCTCTGATTAGAGACTGAATTTAACTGTTGAAGTAGCAGACAGTAACCTTCAATCTCCCAATCATTCAAGTTTCTTCAAAGTTCAATATGCCATCTTGAATCTCAATAAAAATCCGCAATAGTTCCAGCCGTGTTTATAGTGCAATTGAATAGATTAGTGTATTAAGACTTCAAGCCTTCCTCCCCTATCCATAAATCTGTCCAGAACTTGATTCTCTGCCCATTCCCAACTTCGAATTTAGTATATTCTAGAAATTCTTCACATAATTAACTAAAGATGAGTTCTTGACTTCGAGTAGTTTCAGGCCTATCACATCTTTCTGTTCTCATGTATCTAAAAACCATCCAACCAAGAAAGACATCCTCTCAGCAATCCACGAATTAAAGCCTTTAGTAGCCCCAATTTGACCAGGACCGTTATCAAAAGGGTTATGAGGAAAAAGAAGTTCCTCAACAAGTTGCTAGTTTTGCAGGTTTAAAAAAGAATTCATTTGCCCCAGTTACTGAAACCTTTTCACTTTTCTTTAGGTGTAGGAGGAATCAATTGTGTATCCGTCCATATAAAACGTGTTTTTCCATGTCTACATGCAATTGCAAACCATTACAGTCAAACCTCTTTATAACCATCTTATTTGTCCGAACCTTTTTTTTTACTGTAGTAATTGGCTAATACACACCTATAACAACATTTGACCTTTAGATCTTATTTGGTTGTAAAGAAATAATTTAAATAAATATTTTTTTCAATTTTTTTATGTTATAAAGAATTTTTTTTATTTAAGTTTAGAAGTTTAAAAGATATTCATGTCATTGTTTAAAAATTTAAAAAGATCATACATTATTAATAAATCCATAACTAGTTCTGGATACAAGAACTTAAACTTTATGGCACATAATTAAATTATTGAAAATTAAATTCTTCCAGGTTTGATTGAATCTCATGTTTCAAGTTCACAAGAGTTTTTGACGTACCAAGTTCCTCCTTGAAATTTATTACAGTTATGTCTCGCAGAAGAATATTTTAAGAGATTGTGTTTTTGCTTTGTCTTGAGCCGAGGGTCTTTCAGAAAGAACCGCTATACCTACCAACGTAGAGGTAAGGTCTCCGTACACTCTACCCTCCTCAGACCCCACGTTGTGGGATTTCACTGGGTATGTTGTTGTTGTTGTTATTAAAAATAATACTTCCTCCATCCAAATTTATGTGATGCATGTTGATTAGGCACGGAGTTTAAGAAAGAAAAACTTTTGAAACTTGTGATCTAAAACAAGTCATATAAATTTGTTAAGTTATAAATCATCTTATTAGGGGTAAAATGGAAAGTGCATACTAAAAATATATAAGTTTGCTTCTAAATATATAAATTTATCATTCTTTTTGAAACATACTAAAAAGGAAAGTGCATCACATAAATTGGGACAGAGTGAGTAAGTACATAGATATTTGAATAAGGTCTTTTATAGAGGGGTAACTTCACAAAGGGTATATCGTTGTAGTGATGGTTGTTACAGCTATAGAGAAGTAAAATGTAACATAAAAAATTTGGTGCCGAAGAGAACTTGCGGTTGTTCTAGAGAGGTCTGAGTATATATGTTGGAGTTCTAATTCATAACAATAGATTTATGTGGGTTATCATATTAGGTTGTCAGGAGGCCAATTTTCCACCATGCATTCATAAATTATGCTTGTCACTGGATATATTCCTGCCTGCCAAACTAGACAAGAGTCCAATGTACCCTTGTAGACCAAGGGTAATTATGCCTAATACCCAAGTGAAGTAACCCAAGGACCATAGACGTGGGAGGAGCGGATGCAGAGAAAAGCAGGTTGGGCACTTTGCAGTTATATTAAATCTTCCTTTAGCACCACAAACATCAGAACATTACAGGGTCTCACTTTAGTTTGACTTTAACATGTCAAAACACTTTTATGGACCACTTGAGCTTCGATCAATGAGGTGATGACACATGCATGCACATGAACAAGGGCGGAGGTAGAAGTCTAGATACGAGTTCGGCCAACCCAAAGATTTTGTACAAACAGTATTTTTGTAGTAAGAAATTCATTATTATAGTTTTTTTTATCAAAGTAAATATGAGCACATGGAATTGAAATCGTCATTCTAAAATCCAGAACCAATGAAATCGAAATCTTGGTTCCACCTCTGCACATGAACTTGAGCACAAGAGAGGAAATGTGATAGAAATTGGCTTCTCGAAGCCATTTATCTTCGTGTTTTCTAGAAACCACCCCACCCTTCTAAAATTATTGTAGTATCCCCGGGAATCTTTTCAAAACTTAGACAGGGCTACTTGAAGATCCTTTTGGTTGAGCCCGTGGAATGCGTGTCAGATGAACTAAATCATGATCAGTTGATAATGCCTTAGAATCCTAGACAACTGGGTTTTGGAAGTGCCACTAAATCCTCATCTTAATATCAAGATTTCTTTCAAATTGCCACTAAAGCAGGCTTGCTCCCGATTAAGAGTGCATATGCATCACGAATCTACAAGATACATTAATAATCGGAACAACTATAACCAAGGCCGCAAGCTGAGAAAATCTCTGTTGTCTTAGTAGATTTGCCTTACAAGCTACAATCAACCGAAGTGCCAGCCATCCAACACTAAAGATAAGCCAATTTCTACTCCTTAATTCAGTTACTATCAGTCACAACTCACAAGCATGGTCATGTAATTCATTGCATAACAGTTAAGCATAACACAAACACCGAGCTCAACATCAGATCTTAGGTTTGGAAAGAAAATGAGCCTAAAATAGTTCAAAAAAGCTGTCATGTAGGACATGCTGTCAAGGCCACCAAACAGAAACAAGGTCAACATCAATAAGATGTATGAAAAATGACTCACCATGCATTCCATCTCACCAAACAGAAACAAGGTCAACATCAATAAGATGTATGAAAAATGACTCACCATGCATTCCATCTCACCAACAGAAAATAAGCCATCCTTGGTTACTTCTGCATACACAAATAAGTCATGAACCAGAATAAGAACATGTTTCAACAATAGGATTATTAGGACTATTAAAAAAAGCTAACAAAATAATTGGAAAGATCTCCATACAACACGGACCATTGCGCTTTACTCCCAGGTGCTTGAGTATAGCTTCTTCGATACCTCTTGAACCACGGATCATACAAGGTGTTGTGCCACAAACCAGAAGGTGGTATTTGCCAACCTAAAGGGACAAGAAACTGAGTAAGCTATATTAAGTAAAATTGGTTTTAAATCTCCTGCACTTGCACAAGCCAAAGGTCAAGACAAACTACTCACTTTTGTCCTGTTGAACATCGTATAGAAAGTTGCAACCTCATATACACGAATTGGGGAGACTTCAATAACCTTAGCCACCTTAAACATTTAGAAGGCTAGATTAGATACTTTTGAATGCCAGTTTAGACATAGGCAGAAAAACCATAGAACAAATAACCCCAATTAAGGAATGGAAAATTGCATTGTGCTTACTTTGAGGACATACAAAGGAAACAAGGGTAAGGGAGTAATATGAATATCAAGTTAATACACATATGACAAGTAACACAAATACAATTAGGGCAAGAACTAAAGCTGAATTGGTTCTAGCAATCAAATGCTGATTAATTGTAAAGAAGTGCACCAAATAATTGCAATATTCAATAGTGGTAACCGTTATATCCTTAGGACACAAACTTTATAATAATGTGAAAAGTGCAAGAATCAATCTGAACAGTGTCAACATACTGCATTCATCGCCGAAACAGGTAGCCACCCTCCATTTTGCTGCTGTGCAAGATCCAACAAAGGAATCACTGCAGATTGCTTATAGTTGGATGGATAGAAAGACAATATCTCCTTCACCTGTGCATTGCATGAGGTTAAGTAGGATTCAAGAGATAAGCAAACTTAAGGAAGAAATAACAGTTAAAGAGATGCACAAGAGTCAATTTAAGTACACTACTACGGACATCCTCTGGAATTGAATTATTGAAGCTAATCAACATTCAAAAGCCATTTCAAAAATCTCCAATCTAGCTACCCTATGTACTCACAAACAAACTGCTGCATGATGCAGGAGTGACTCCTGCAGCAGGACATCCGTATTATACTCTTTTTTTCGTTTAGTAAATTCTAAAAATTGAGTTATGACCTCCTCTCAAGAATGCAACGGAAGTTGATATTTTTGACTTGTGCAATTTTGGTGTCAAAGCATCAGCAGTGCTACTAAATAGCATGATGAAAATAGGCCCAAGTAAAAAACAGGGAATGTGATATGCCTTTAACAACATTAATCACCTATAAACTTTGATGGTATTTTCCTTTTATTTTTGATTGCCTCTTCTTCTTTTTTTCTTCTCCAGCCTTTTCTTTTGGTTGGATATACAGGACCGGTTTGACCATTTGGTCAACAACAACATACCAAGTATAATCCCACAAGTGGGATCTGGGGATGGTAGTGTATTTTCCTATTATTTGTGGTTGCCTCTTTTCACTTTTTTTCTTCTCCAGCTTTTTCTTTTGGTTGGATATACAGGACCGGTTTCACCATTTGGTCAACAACAACAACAACATACCCAGTATAATCCCACAAGTGGATCTAAAGAGGGTAGTGTGTACCCAGATCTTACCCCTACCTTGGGAGGTAGAGAAGTGGTTTTTGATAGACCCTCGGCTCAACGAAAAGCATATCAAAGCGGAAAAGAAATAATGGAAGTGAAGAAGCCACGGCAAAATACTAAAGATAGCATGACAAAGCATTCTGAAAAAAGGAACAGTAACTACAACAAAATAATACTATAATCGAAGTACAAGAAACAACCAATATTCACATAAATCGAAAACAAAAAACTACAAGAATAATACAACGACTACTAGCCTTCTACCCTAATTCGTGTCCTCCATTGCCTCCTACCTTAGGTCATGTCCTCGGTAAGAAAATAACTTTTCTCCCATTCATCTCCAAATGCGAAACTAAGTTTAAAAAGCTCAATTAGACAACCTTCTCATAATGCAACTTGAATTTACGGTGTAAGGTAGATCATTTCAAAGAGCTGCTATTCATTTCGCAGCCAAGTTCAGTCTAGATTAAATCTTTATGCAAATTTTCAACCAATTTCAGAGATTAAAAACCTGGATAGGTACCTAAAGAGCTTACATTTTCACATGCAAAGAAAGCATATTCTGATTCAAAAAAGTTTGAAACCTATAGTAAAGAGATGTCATAAATCATTGCTCCACCATAACACATTGAACATTTCCAGGTAACAATAGCTCTCAATTTCCACACACAAAGGAGTCATTTGGTAGTTGGTTTGGAAGTGAGTTATGTAGGTATTAAATCCTACATAAGTAATACCACGTTTCATAGCTAGTTAGAAAAAGGTAAGTTATTCATGTATAAAATTAATATGTTTTTTGGTTTGCAATTTAGAAACTCGCATAACTAATTATGTATAAGTTATGAGGGAAACCTATGTATTATTTTATGCAGGATAGAAGATGTAATAACTAATACATGAATAACTAAACCCTGCATAAAACAATACATAGATTCCCTCGTAACTAATCTCTGTATTACTAATACATAGATTCACTCATAACTAATCCATGTATTACTAATACAAGCATAACTCTAACTAGCTACCAAACGACCCCTAAGAAACAAAAGAACGTGAATATAAAAGATTCAAACTTTTGATGTAATAGAGAAACGCATATTCTACAAAATGTTAACAAGTGATAGGACAAATAAGTAGATTTTTGGTACTTTGATGGATAATTAGCAATGCTAACCTTTGCCTTGTTTGCATCGTTAAACTCCCAAGGAAGGTCCGGATTGTTATCCGGTGTATCAATGTGCTGCATTCAATAAAAAATCAAAACAAACAAAAACATAAACACGCAATCGAATACTCAATTTTGCGAATCTAAACTCCGAAAACACAAATTAGATAACAACTCACATAGTTAAGTGCAGTAGAAAATGATCTCGATGCCTGTAAACACGGTAAAATAAGAAGATATTAATTAATCTGAACAGAAAAAAGAGAATATCTAAGTGAAATGACGATTAAGACCTGAGTAGTACGGCGAAAGGCGGTACGGATCTCGTTAAGTCGTTGGACAGCGAGCCGACCGAGCATTTTTTGGTCTCCGGCGATAGTCCGAGAAAATGGTGGTCGGAGAAAATGGAGATTGGGAGAAATTGGAAGTCTCAACTATTGAAGGCTTGGCGTGCCACACACACGTTCTTCTTTAATTAGAAATTCTTTAAAGATTTCTATTATTCAAGGCCTTAAACCGGTAGGCCCTGTATTTGGGCTATCATAAGTTGGGCTACAATATGTTTGGCAATTTGGGCTTGTTGTTCAAATGTATAGGGATTGGGTAACTAACTTGGATTTGGATTGATTTACACAAATTTCCTTTTTAGGCTATCATTTAAATTTTGTTCCTATTTTTAAAGCGTACAAATATCATAATTTGAACTAACAAAAAACTAGATTGTAATTGTAGTTTAAAAAGTCTATAAGATGAAAAAAAGAAGGTTTATAAGATGGGAAAAAAAGGTCATTTAAATAGTTGTCTCAAAAAGGGACAACAACCAACATTTCCTTGATTTGTTAACCCAAAATCGTCAAAGTCTAACAAAGTGCATGTTTTCGGGTTAATTACATTAAACATTCGTATAATATGACAACGCTTTTACGCCTCTATTCATTAAATTCAAATACTTACACGCATTATTATAGAAATCATACAGTACACCCTCTATAGTGTATTCGTAGCTAATGTATTAAAATATAATTTATAATAAGAAAATTAAAACTATGAATAAAAAGTTTTTAAAGTATTTTTTTAAAGAAATTTAAAAGACAAGATAAATATGTTTATAAAAAATTTATTTACAACTTTGATTAAAAAAAACATATCAGTGTAATTCCACAAGTGAAATCTGGGGATGGTAGAATATACGCATATTTTATCCCTACCTTTGTGAGGTAGTGTCGTGAGGGCACCTACACTAACCCGTAGGCGAACCCTAATCATATAATCATAAGAAATACGAAAGTAAAGAATTAGAAGAGAAGTACTTTAACAAGTCTTATAATAAGTACATAATCTGAAGATAGCCCTCAATGATCCGCTAGTCATGAATACAAAGCTCCAATACTTAATACAAGTCTGAATAATGGAATAACAATACTGGATGAAAGTAGCAATGACAGAACCATAATTAAAGAAAAGAGGTTCAGTGCAAGGAATGCATCAACGGCTCACCCTGGACTTTCCAAGCAAATCTCCAAGCAATCTAAGCTCTACCTACTCCTCTGTCGCCTGACTCAATACCTGCACAGAGTCAAATAACCAACGTATCATTAGTTCTACAGTTCAACAATGTACAAGTATTATCCAGGTTCACAAGTCTTATCACAGTTCTCAATAATACTACCAAACCAGCCTAAACCCCATAACCACGTGTTTAGTCCCATTAAGTCTCACAACTCAACCTCACAGCAATTAGGAGTCTCAAGTATCAATATTTCCTTTATCAAGTCATAAGATCATATAGTTTATCAGAAATCAACATCGAGTACACACAACATCAAATACATATCAAAATGAAAATGAATGCAATGCAGATGATATGTATGTATACAATGGCCATATGTACCCGGTATACACACGTTGCTGCAGTAGTTGTCATGCGATCCATGGGGTCCTCATGAGGTCCATATACCCATCCGGAATGTCCCATCGAATACCAGCTCTATGGTTGAAGTGTCATCATCAGTCATCACTCTCGTATCATGAACCATATCCAATAACCGGCTTTCCAAGCCTCTTTCAGCAGTAACTCAACAATTCAAATGTCAATATAATATGTATGAATGAGATGGATATGTGTACACCATGCAATCAACATAAATAATACAATAAGTATTATAAGTTCATTTTCAAGTATCAGACAAGATATAGAGTAATAAATGCATGCCAAGTCAAATCAAGAATATAAGTATCAAACATGGCTACAAGCCCAAATAATCAGCAATCGTACCAAACATAAGTGAATTTATGCACCGCGCTCACGGTCCGAACTAAACACATAAACTCCTTTAAGTACATCACGCTAGTTCATTATTAACCCAATGTCAGTTCACTGATACACATATTAGTGCTCGTCACCTCACTAATATGGGACCCCCAAATTCCCACTACTCATCTTAGTTCATTTTTAGCATACCAACACATAACACTATACTAGAGTCTAGTATGTCTCAACTTGCCTGAAGCAAAGTCGACAAACTCACGTAATAGTCTTACCTTTCCTCTGAGCCTCCTCACGAGCTCAATCTGGTCAATTATATGAGATTACAAGTCTAATGGTATGCATAACCATATGCGAAACTAGAATACCCAAGTTAAACTAAAAGGGATATCGGGCCCACATTATCAAGACTCAAACTTTATTACCCAAATAGTACCATAACAAGCTAGATAGTCATAATCTCAAGTTAATTTAATAACAAACCCCAATTGGATCCTCAATTTCATGAATTGGCAAAAAGCCTCAATTCTAACCCTAAAAATTCCCCCAATACCCAAAAAGGTTTATAACATGCAATTGGTCAATTAAATATCACCCACTAGTCTAATACACTACTAGTTTACAATATTAACAACAACAATCCAATATCCAACCCACAATCTCCAACTATAACTCTTTTATTCTCAACAAGGTTCTCCTTTTATTTCCCCATTTAATAATTATGCTTAGGACATAATTTAACTAGAAAACATTAGTATAGGGGAAAGTTACCTTAGATGATCAAATTCTCTTGAATCTTCAAAAAACTTATTGCCCAAGCTCTAGAACCAAGAGGAATTTTTTGGGGAATGAGAATAGAATTCTAGATCTTCAAATCTGATATTCTGAACAATGTTTCCGCTGGAGCGGACCCGCTTCAGCAAAAACCCTATCCGCTGGGGCGAATCTACTTAAAAATCTCGATTATCCATTTGGGTGGAAGAAAGCTCTGCAGAAGCGCACCCGCCCCTGCGAGAAATATGTCCGCTATGGCGGACCCTCGGCTCATGGAAGAACCTTACTTCTGTGAGTCAGACCTCCGCTGAGGTAGAATCGCGGAAGTGAAACCCAAGGCGCTGAGGCGAACAATAGACACCAACAATGCCCAAAACTCACCAACTCCCCGTCAAACACCGAAACACTCCCGAGACTTTCCGAATACAAACCAAATATGCATTCCTATCAGAAAACACATTCAAAACTTGCTCGCGCACTTGAATTTCTCAAAAAAGGTCTCTAAAGCTTGGATTTGACTAAAGTCAACTCTTAAGTTCTAATTTCAGAATTTTACAAACAAACACTCAGAACACACCCGGCTGCCTCGGGAACCAAACCAAAGGCTCTACTAAGTCATAAACGTCATTCCGGGGCTAATGAAATCGACAAAACCACGAAGAAAGTACATTTACCTAAAAGTCAATTATGAGTCAACCTCTCTATTCTCTTAACTTAAGATTTTCCAAACCTACCAAAAGGGATCCAAAACATATCCAAACTCTTCGGGAGTTATACCACCCATCCACACAAGTCACAAGCAAGAAAATAAAGACTCGGGATGGGCAATTTAGGGATTTCAAGGCAAAATAAAACAGAATGACTTTTCAAGTCATTACACTTGATAGACCATCAGCTAAAAAAAGAATAGCAAGATACAGAACAAATGCAGCAACATATATTTATACCTAATAAAGAAGAAGCAACTACGTTGTAGCTAAATAGTACTATAAAAAATAAGAAACTACGTGATAAGTGAATAATATTACTAAAAAGGATAAGGGGAAATGAGTAACCTAGTCACCATCCTCTCCCACACAAAGTGTGACACTATTCAGCGATCTACTAACCTTTTACGCTGATTGTCGACCTTCATACCTTTCTATCTGAAGCCATGTCATCAGCTAATTAAAGTTATGACATGTCATATCTAATCACCTCCCCCAATTATTCTTCGGTCTACCTTTACCTCTCGTAAACCCTGATATGGACAACACTTTCACGCTTTCTTACTAGCGCATACTCGAACCTCGTGGTCACATGCCCGAACTATCTCAGTCGCGCTTTCCTTATCTTGTCCTCCAATGATGTCACTCCCACCCAATCCCTTATAGCTTTGTTCCTAATCATATATCTCTGTGTAAGCCCACACATCCATCTGAGCATCCTCATCTTACATCCCGTATTTCGTACGCTATCATATCGTAATGATATATGACATAAGTTAAGAGAGAGTAAGACCCCTCCAAGACACTAACAAAGGCTTAGGGAAGTGCCGAGTAAGTTTCAGAAAAGTATAAGACTAATTAGAGCAACAGAAGTAAGTTTCGACAGAAGTTCGATAAAATGTCATTGTCCGGGACACTCTGCGAGTCACAGAGCATGATCTGTGAGATGTGGAACATGTCTGCGAGACGTAGGAGCATCGCATGATAAGACATAGAGTTTGGGTATTCTGGGAAAGACCTATGACACCACCTGCGAGACACATGCAGTGTCTGCGAGCCGCAGACCTTGTCGCAGGCTGAGGCGGTGCAAGCTCATTTTTAGGTTATAAATTTCTCCAAGTTCGACCAACATTTCATTTCTCACCAAAATTAGATCTAATTAGCTCCTAGGTTATCCCTAAAGGTCCTCTCATGGTTCTAGGCTAAAATCAAAGGCAAACAACTTAATTTTGACGTAAGGAATCCCATGAACATCATCAACTTATTCTTCTCCTCGTTGTGCTGAGTTGGAGGAATCTTTATAGGCGAAGTAACCTCATATTTGGAGTGTTTATTATGTTTGGAGGTAAGATTCTTCTTCTTCTCTATATGTAGGAGTTTATACAGATTATAGAAGTATGGTTGTTATGATCTTGAAGCAAGATGTAATAAAGAACATAGAGTTGTGTTATTTATTGGGAGTGGTTGTTGAGATTTTGTGGTGATACAAGTATTGAATCTTGATAATTTAGGTTGTAGGGTAAAGGAAAAAGATTATAGAAGCTTGTTATGTTGCTATATGTAAATCTCCATTGTAGAAGAGTGTGAACGTTTTATGCACTCTAGGTGTTTGACAAATTGTCTAAGTGAAGATTTCATGTAGTTAATGATTCAATTTTGATCTCATTATTCGTATAATGTAGACTATCATTTGTAAAGCATCCAAGAGTTAGGAAACTATCATCATAAGGTATGTAAGGCTATCCCATTTCTTCATAGACATGAATTCCAAATGTATCGATTTCTAAACGAAACCTCAAAAGAACTATTATAAGCATATGTTATTTGTCTCTCGCTGGGAGTAAATTTTTGCCTTGTTATCATACCCTGCTTAGATTGGATTGTCAGTTGTACATTTGAGTCTCATATCCTTCCTGAATGGAGTATGTTCAAAGAGTTAGTTATTGAACTGGCCGAATATTGTTCCGAAGCTAAGTAAAGAACTTTTGCGAGTCCTATAGGGCCAAGAGTGCTACCATTATGATATAATATAAACACCACCAAATTAATATCGATTAGGCAGTTATATATCCATACAAACACTCCGTGCTATAACTGGAGGGAAATGATATATATATATATATATACAAACACCATGAGCTATAACCGGAGGGAAGATTATATAGTAATATATATGTTTATGAGTTATGTATGAGAGCCTTGACATTGTCTCAAAGTTTCATAGTTCGTTCTGAAAGGTATACATGTTATCAAGTTACTTTTAATACCCTACTTTACGGCTTATTCTTTCATGTTATTATTTATGCTTTACATATCGGTACATTTTATTCGTATTGACACTCTTTTTGCCGGGAGCGCTGCAGGTTCAGGTAGGGGCACATATAGGCCTCCATAGTAGGAGTTTGTGAGTTCAGCGATTGATTGGTATGATTCCCTTCTTTCAGAGCTATCGAGTCAGAGGTTGTGAACCGAGTTTTGGCATATATATATTCAGTTGATGGGTAGGTCAGGGACCTGTCCCGACCATATGAAAGTTGTACTTTCGTAGAGGCGTGTAGACTTGTATCTTTGGTTAGTTATTTTGTATGACCTTGTCGACCTAGATGTTAATCAATCGATCTATACGATGACCTTGCCGGTCTTGTATATATGTATATAAATGTTCTGGGTTTGTTTACCTTTCATATTAAGATGTCCAGATGACATTATGTATCTTTAGGTTACAGTATTACCGAACCTATGGGTATGCAAGTTAAACCTCCATGCCCTTCATTATAATTGTGGCCTTGTCGGCCAAAGTTTATGTGAGTCATAGTGTTATGTTTCAGAGCGGTACGCTCAAGCCAGTACGACACTGGGTACTGGCCATACTCCCTAGTTTGGGGTGTGACAATTTTGATATCAGTGCAGGTCAGTCCTAGGGAGTCTACAAATTGTGTCTAGTAGAGTCTCGTTTATGAGTGTGTTGTGCACTACACTTATAAGCGAGAGGCTGCTGGGCATTTAGGGATGGTTACTATTCTTTCATCTTATAAATCATGTTATAGAGCTGAGTTATAAGGATTCGAGTCTAATTCGTGCTTTGTCCTTTTCCAATCATGCCAGTTACTAGAAAGACTACTGCTAATCGACGAGCTAGCACAGACAAAGGCGATAGTACTAGTAATGCTCCACCTGGCCAGGGTAATAGAGCCGAAGAACAAGGTGAGTCACATTCTCATGCATAACCTATTTTACCCCATGTAGAGGAGGTCAAATGAGGAATAATACCTCCATCTCCTCATGACACAATGCTACAAGCTCCTCATAATCTAGTTCCTCATCCCGAGACTACTGAGCATGGTGTGGTGAGTGTTGTGCAGTTGTTGGCAGAGATAGTAGCTTCCCAACAATGGCAAATAAGAGCATCTACGGGTGTTGGGCCTTTTGATAGTGCGGGGAGTTCTAGAGTCCGAGAGTTCCTTGGATTGAGCCCGCTAGTATTTACCGGTACTGATCATGGTGTAGATTCTCAAGATTTTATTGGTCATATGCAAAGGGTATTGAGAGTTATGAATGCTTCAGATACTGAAGCATTAGAGCTAGCGTCTTTTAGGCTGCGAGATGTGTCTATCTTATGGTATGAGGCTTATGAGCGGTCTAGAGGGATAGATGCACCTCTAGCTGCATGTGAGGAATTTTCAGACGCCTTATTTGATCATTATTTCTCATTGGAGGTACGAGAGGTTATGGTAGAATAATTCTTAAACCTCAAACAGAGGGGTATGAGTGTGCGGGATTACATTCTTTAGTTTGATTCTCTGGCTAGATATGTTCTGAATATCATGGATACGATAAGGGCTCGGGTTTACTGGTTTGTATCAGGCTTGGACCCACATTTGATTGGGGTATGTACGATGACTTCCCTGAATAAGAATATGAACATTTCTAGGATACAAACATATGCTCAGAACATCAATCGTAAGCACCAGTTCTGAGTTGATAGAGATGCAGAGAGGGAGTTCTGAGTTGATAGAGATGCAGAGAGGGAGCTGAGTAAGAGGGCCAGATCTGTCGGGTTCTTCTGAGAGACATCAAGTAACTCTAGGAAGCGATTCCTTAGACATCCACCCAAGTTTACTAATAATGCTCAATCTCAGTTTCAGGAGCCCATATATTATAGGTATTCCCAGTCTGGACCAGGTCATAGTTCGAGGGCTTCTGGTTTCCAGAGACATAAGAGTTTGGGTCAGGTGAGGGTCATGTTGCCGACGTGTGGTCAGTATGGTAGGGCACATTCGGGGTAGTGTTATTAGGGTTCTGATGTATGCTATTGGTGTAGGAATCCTGGTCACTATATGCGCTAGTGTCCGAGCAGAGGTAGATATGGTATGGCTTAGCCGACAAGGTCGACAACAACATTCTCATCGAGTATACGATCACCAGGTGGTGGGACAATGACCTCAGCAAGTAGAGGTAGAGGTAGAAGGGAGCGTCCAGTTCAGATAATGGTTAGAATCGCATATATGTTCTATTAGGACGACAAGACTTAGAGTCATCTCCCGATGTTGTCGTAAATATACTATCCCTTTTCACATATGATGTTTATGCATTAATAAATCCTGACTCCACATTGTCCTATGTTATGCCATTCGTTGCTAGTAAGTTTGGAATAGAGCCATAACTATTATCTAAGCCATATGAGGTGGCTACGCCGGTGGGCCATACGGTTGTGACTAGACAAGTTTATCGGGATTGCACGGTGACAACTTGTAACTACCATACTTCGGATGATCTAACAAAGCTGTTGATGGTTGATTTTGGTGTTATTATGGGCATGAATTGGTTGGCTTCATGTTATGCCAATGTTGATTGTCGAACGAAGATCGTCAAGTTTCAATTCTCAAGTGAACCAGTCCTAGAATGGAAGGGTAGTCCAACTACGCCTAAGGACATGTTTATATCCTACCTTAAGACACGGAAGATGATTTCTAAGGGTTATATTTATCATCTAGTGCAAGTTAGGGATGCAGATGCAGAGCCTCCGACTCTCCAATCTGTTCATGTCGTGAACGTGTTTCGAGATGTATTTCCAAACGAGCTTCCAAGTCTTCTTCCCGAGCGGGAGATCGATTTAGCTATAGATGTGCTTCCAGATACTCAACCTATAGATGTGTACCTCCAGCTCTTCATGACATAGTGCCACCAGCTCCTCAGAATTTAGTTCCACCATCTATTTTAATATAATTTGTTTATATTTTAATATAAACAAATTAAATTATGAATAATTTTTTAAGTATATTTTTTTCTAAAATTTAAAAGACAAGATAACTATTTTTATGAAAAAAATTATTTACACCTTTGATTAAAAATGAGAATAAGAATACATGTAATAATAGTGCAAACATTAAACTACAGTAAAACCTCTATAAATTAATACTCTATAAATTAATAAACTCTCTAAAATAATAAAATCTTCCGGTCCCGACTTGGGCCTTTGTAAAAAATCATCAAATTCGATAAGATAATAATTTTTTGAAAAATCCCTTTTATAAATATTAGGTCCCATTAAAACTCTAAATTAATAATTCATAAATATTACAATTATAAATATTATGGTAATTTGCTAAAATATGAATCTATTGTTACTTGATTTTTCTTAAAATTTAAATCTAATTGAATTTCATCCCTAACTTTTTTAATTGCAGCTAAGAGTTCCGGTGTCGAGTTCTCTAGCTGCAACAAAAAATTTTGAAGAGTTGTTGTCGCGCTCAAAGCCTCCTTTCTCGTGACTGGTTCCAACGGTATTGAATCATCTTCAACTTCATCATTAGTAGGATCTTCAATAATATCAACAACAATTTCCTCTAAACTTTGAACCATTGAACATTCATCATCATTTTCACCCGGATAGTCCACCAATTTGTCGACGTCCATTTCATTGCGATAACCAACATCCTTGACCATATTCTTAAGCTCATGTAGGCTTTCTTCAAAGTTTGTCTCACTTGAGATTTCTTCATTTGAACGGATTTTGCAGTGCCGAAAGCAATTTGCTATTGACACTTGAGAAACATTGGTTGTCCAAGCGGAGACTGCAAAATTGATGGCATCTAAAACATTAATCTTTTCAGGATTAGGTAGCCCCAACTCATGACCTTCCCAGTAGATTTTTGTAGAATCTCCTACGATAGTGCATCTTGAAAGCTCTAATTATTCCCGCATCACATGGTTGAATCTTTGATGTCATGTTAGGTGGCAAACAAAATAACTCAACATTCCGTAACCCTTCAATATTTTTTGGATGGGTGGACAATTGTCAACCATCAACAAGATTCTTCTCGCCATTCATTTTGTGATCAAACCGGCGAACATATTCATCAAAAACACACTAGTCATCCATGCCCTCTTGTTGGCACGATAATGACAATTGATCTTCGCTCATGTTGATATTTTTGAAGCAACGTGGCTTTGCATATTTTCCAATAATCCATAAAGGAATTTTTTCCGAACCATCCTCGTTGCAACAAATAACAATTGTAAGCCTCTCTTTGTCTTGCTTTCTTCCCTCAAGTTGCTTGGTTGCAAGAGAGTGATCACTTGTAACCTGTAAAACAGACCTGTTTCATCCAAATTAAAAACATCTTTAATGGAAAATTGGTTTATTTTCTCCCTTATAGCCTCCAGTTTCATTTCCATGTCCTGCATGTCAACCGAACCACTTTCTCCAAAGTGACGGAATGATTTAATACCATGTCTTACCTTGAATTTTTCAAGCCAACCTTGAGAAAATTAATGTTCATGAGGGTGTTGAGGATGCAAAAGCTTCATTATATCCTTTGCTTTCTCCAAAATAAGCTCTCCGGTCATGTTGACTCGATCTTGGTATCTTGAAGAAACCATTCATAAAGAACCTTCTCCATATTTGGATATTTCGCCGATTTGTGTCGCTTAATATCCCCACCCTTCTCAAAGTTGGCTGAAAGGTACTCCGATGATCTCTTGAGAGTGTTTGATATTGTACCTTGACTAACTTTAAAACGATATTTTTCATCAACCCACTCTTGTAAATCTTTTTGAGTGCATGTGGGATGGTCTCTCTTATACTCACATAATGCTTTACGCATTTGATCATTCATGGATGATTTTGCGATGCCTTTTAAATGAGAAGACATGGTTGGGTGTTATGAATTATTTTATTTCCATATTGAGATTTATATAGTATATGTTTCATTCATCATGCATGCATATATTTAATTGGCTATAATAGTTATTTAAGTGCAACGAATTAATGTAAACATGTATACATTATTTAAGTAATTCCAATGAATTGATACATGCGTCCATGAATATAATAGTTAATTGTATCCAATGAATTGATATTATACATGAATATATTTAATTAGTTACAAAGAATTGGTTGATGCATAAATATAATCAAATTCATTTATTTTCAATACATATGTATGTACTAAATTTGCTGAATTTAAAAAGTCTCTCTTTTAATTAATAAAATATTAATTTATCGATATATTAATATCTCTCTAAATTAATAAAATTTCATGATCCCAAGGTTATTAATTTATAGAGGTTTTACTGTATTTAAGGATTAATTCATGCTTAATATTCTCTACATCTTGAATCCATCCGGTCAAAAGTGAGCGGAATTCGATATTTAGGGGGTGAACCTGCTCTTTGAAACAACACAGTGGACCAAAGATTACAAATATCACAAACAGAAAATATCTCAGCAACCCCGACATTAAGCGACGGCATACTTTTGAAGTTGGAAAGAAGATAATACTGTCGCGCACACAACCTAGTACGAAGCAAAAGAAAATTCAGCAATGGCGTTAGAACAAACAATTAGATTCACAAACCCTTTCTTCTCTTCAACTCCAAGAACCCATCTTACAAGAACTCACATCCTTACAAAATCTTTATCTTTTCGACAAGTGGAAATCCCAAGAAGATGTTCATTCGACTACAATAATAGTTCTGGAAATGGCAACAACGTTAGTGTGTATGAGTATGAAAGATACGCTGGGGTTGGGGTTTCTCAATACCCACGGCCTTCGGAAATACAGTGGAAGAAGGAGCTTTGTAATTCTGTGCAACTTATTGGTAACGTTGGAGCGCCGGTACAAATTAAGCACTTGAACTCTGGAAAGGTTGTAGCTTGGACTCGCCTTGCTGTAAGGAAGTCTCAAAACGACACTACTTGGTAATTTAAACGACACCCAATTGATTGGGTTGGTGGTTACTTGTTACTTTTTTTGTTCTTTATCCTTTTGATTTTTTTTTTGATATCTTGTGGGATGTAAGGACTAAGAAGACCTGCATATTTGAAGTTGTCCTGAGCCGAGTGTCTATTGGAAATAATCTCTCTACCTCTCCCAAGGCAGGGGTAAGGTGTGCCTACACTCTACTCTGAACTTACCAGACCCCATTTGTGTGATTATACTACATATGTTGTTGTTGTTGCATATTTGAAGTTGCATTACGAGATTGCAACTCGAATTCCAACACTTGTAGCATTAAGGGTGTGTTTGGTATGAATGAAAATGTTTTCCTAGAATTTTTTTTCTAGTTGGAAAACAAGTTCTTTCTTACTTATTTTCTAGTGTTTGGTAAGTAAGCAAAACTAATATTATCCTAAGAGCATTTATATGTAATCTAGCAAAACACTATGAGGTGGGAGGGGTGGGGAGTGGGGCTTCGGGGTGGCGGGAGGTGGGATGGTCAAGGGGTGGAGGTTGGGGGCGTTGGATGAGTGGGGAAGAGACACTGAACTTGGAATGTCTCTTATGTAATTTATTTTCCATATTTCCATTAGGAAAGTCATTTTCCTCATTTGTAAGGAACTCGTTTTCCAAAACATTTTGACCAACCAAACATGGGAAAATTGGAAAATATTTTCTGGATTTTTTTTTTCCTCCATACCAAACACACCGTAAGTACTAATTTTCATTCACCAATGCAAGTAGTAATAATGTAAGTGTGGTCAGTTTAAAAGCAAACTTTTTGTGTTAATGTGAAAGCTTCAAGCCAATAACAAGTCAATCAAAGTGATCCAACTATAATTCATCATAGGCAATCTATCATAGCTGCTTTAGTGGTGTAATTTTTACTGCGATAGTTGTGTGTCATGACATTGTTCCAATCTGTCGTTACACTTATGGGGTTAAAGGGATTATCTTGAAGCGTCATATCTTGAGAATTTTATGTACTGAAACATTACGATGTGGAAATCGAATGAGAAATGCAGTAAATCTACTATTGATACCATGAGGTTATGGCAATCCTCAATCAACCGACAGAAAACTGAAAAAGATGATTGGCAATACGCGTACTTCTAGTATCTTAACATGACAAGTAGTGAAAGTAAAAGGCGAAATTTATGCTTTCAACTGAAACAAATTTGGATTTTTCTTTTACCTAATTCAAGAATCAATGTGGCAAAACCTATGACTTACAACTGCTTCCTTAAATCCATTGACTCATGAAAGCTATCTCTGTTGTTAGAGTCCCTGTATCCTAACGTTCACTGATCTGCTTTTCTTCATCTTCCTCAACTGGACAGTCTCCGAGTTCTTTATTATGCATACTTAGATTTAGAAAGTCAGCGTTTCATGAGGTTCCTGATACGAAATTTTAGCTCGATTAAGGGACTAGAAAAATTCCTAGAACTGAAATTCATTCTGACGCATGGGCTAAGTGTACTTGCGTAAACTAGTCGCTGAAGCAAGATCTAATTTCAAGTTTCCTTATCCAATTCCTTTTGCATTCTTAGAAATACCTCAGAACTTTTTAGTTTTGACGAATAATATTTGAAGCATAAGTAGTGTGAAACGAACAACCCTTTTGTTCTCCAAGTGGATGCCTTTTTTAACTCTATTGAATTACATTCTTTTAGGACTAAAATATCTGAACGCTGCCATTTGGTTGGCATTACTCCTTGCCTCAGGCTTTCATTTTTTTCCATTAGGACTTTGACTAAATTCTATTTATTTTATACTGTAGTTTACTAGTGTGTGTCCTCCATTATTATGTCTTCTTTGAGGGCCCAGATCATGTTCGTTTTAGCTCAGTAAATTTGAGTTTAACTTGGGTTATTTCTACATAAAGGTTTTGTTTCATTGTTTCTTGCTTTTACTGTTGCTTCCTTAATGAATAAAAGAGAGATTAAGTAGTGATGAAGTTTACTCTGCTTGAAATAGCAGTCCTCCCTTCCTATCTTATTTTTTTATCCTGCTTAATGACCAATAGTCTTTTGAGCCGATGGTCTATCGGAAATAGCCTCTCTACCCTGCAAAGGTAGTGGTATGATCGGCGTACATCCTACCCTCCAAGACACCACATGTGGGATTACTCTGGGTATGTTGTTGTTGTTGATAGCTGAAATTTCAGTTCTTTGTTTTCTAATTTTGTGGTTTCAGGATAAATTTGACATTTTGGGATGACTTGGCTAATGTTGCCAATCAACATATAGAGAAAGGACACCAGATATATGTCTCTGGTCGCCTAATCTCAGATATAGTTGAAGGTGATGATGGGAAAGAACAGACTTACTATAAGGTTGCGTATCTTATATATTTCTTTGGGTGTTATGTGACATCATGTTTGTCCTATATCTGATTGACTGTGAACTTTTACGTTTTTCCTGGCAGGTGGTCGTTCAGCAATTGAATTTTGTTGAGAAGAGCTCTCCTCCTATTGCCCCATATAATGGGGACTCTAATTCCATGGCACCACGTAGATAACACTTCTTTACCTATAAACTGTGTTTACTGCTATAGTTGGATGCACATTTTTCTGGAGTTAAATCTTGAGAGGTTTCCATTTGTGGCTTTGCAGGTAGAAAGCAAAATAATAATGCTGCAAATACCACTGGATCCACAGAGGAGCTATGGCAAGCTTTCTTTGCTAATCCACTGGAATGGTGGGATAATAGGAAGAACAAGGTACCCCAGTAAAGCATTTCTTAAAAGACATAAACAAGAAGCTGTCAATTGCCATAGCATCACTAGTCCGCTTAGTGTCCTTGCATCATAATGAAGTTGCACTTTTATACTTGTCTTTGCTGGTGCATGTGTAATGCGTGTGACACACTTGTCGCAGAATTGAGCTTGTGAATGTCATATGCTTCATCTAGTGTAACTCCTTTTTTGGTACAATTTAGTGCTGATTCTAGAGATAAAGAAAGTGCAATTTGCCTGGGAGCAAGGAAGACAAACTAAAAGCAAAAGATAGTCTGAATGTTTTATGAACCTATGAAATATAGAAACGAAATATTGTTTGAAATGTACCAGTGCTAAACTTGGTTGTTCAAATTTCAAAATTGATTAGACACTTCAAATAGTTGTTGAAGTGTGTGACCATCTAAGCTTTTAGAGAGAGCACACTTTTATTTATTTAATTATATCTGTAACACGCCCCCTCACGTCCGGGTTTGATTCTTTCTCATGAGCCAAGCATGTGGAAATTCCTCCACATACCATGTTGAAGTGTGTGACCATCTCATCTAAAGAATACACTTTTATTTATTAATTATCTCTCTAACATATTTTTTTTTTTTGCTAGTAATAACATCTGTCACCAAATAAATATTCAGTGATATATTATTTCCTTTGACAGAGGAGTCCAAACTATCCAGACTTCAAGCACAAAGATACAGGTGAAGCATTGTGGGTAGAAGGCAGGTATAATCCAACATGGGTGAAATCTCAACTTGCAGTACTGGATTCGAAGGTGGAATCTTTTCATGATCAAAATGGCAGCACGAACGCAGACTTCATGTCCATGGATAATTTCCAATTTTAGCTGCTCTCCATTTGATTTTGGCTCTACTTTCCAGTATACTCTTGTATAGTTTGTTTCTTCCAGTAGGAACATAGAATTTTGTGTTACTTGGTGCTAGTAGTATTGTTATTCAACGAATTTAGATGCTCACAGAAAGTTCTCTGTCATTCTGTAGTTGTAAGCTACAAGGATATATAACTGTCAGTCTCATAATGTGAAATCCTTCAGCATTCTTTGGGCAATCACTTGAACAGGGCATGATTGATGCACATTTACAGAATAAAAGGAGCACACACCACACTCCTAGTTACTAAAAGGGCTTTATAGTCACCATTGACATTTCAATCACATAGATAGGAGGGTATGGAGGTTGAGGATTATGGTAGAAGGTTAGTAGGTAGTCGAGCGTTGTCTAGTTTCCCATCTTAGTAGTATTATTAGTACTATCCTACTATCTTATGCTTTGATTTTTTTATTACGTGTTTCCTTCGCTTCGGTTATCATACTATTTGTTGTTGTTTCTTCTCCATTATTTCCCACTATATGGTTTCTACACTATTGTGTTTCCTTTTCTTACCAACTTTGATATGCTTTACTTGAGCAAACAACCTCTCTACTTTCAGAAAGATAGGGGTTATAAGGTTGCGTAAACACTACTCTCCTCAGACCTCACTTGTCCAGAAACAATTTTTCTACCTTCACAAAGATAGGGGTTATAAGTTTGCGTACACACCACCCTCTCCAGACCCCCCACTTGTGGAATTACACTATCGGACGAGAATTGAATTTGATGTCCCTATATATATGTCTGCAACGTATGGATGGAAAATCTGTGCCACCAATTCTTAGGAAATATTTTCATGATCAAGATGAACAAAAAGAACTCTACAGACTGTCAAACGATTACTTATAGTGTGAGATGGATAGTTACCTTTTTCAACGATTCAATGAATTAGAATCTGGAAATTGCCCGGCGACGCTTTTGTAGGAGTGAAATTTGGAAATTGGAAAGGTCGATCTAGCAAGCAAATAACAGGTCCTTTGAACAAATGGCCTATTTGGGAGCCACTATTTAATTTCTATCCATCGTTAGTTTAGTGGACTAAATTTGTTGCAAAAAGAAAAAATCCCACATACTTGAGGGTTTATAGATAATAGTGGATATCTGTCTGCTACAATCAGCTGATTAATTTGGGGTTCATAAGCTTCCAGCATTGGTATAACAATGGACCTATTGCTGCAATTATGTTCCCTTTTGGCCTTAAAAAGTGTGTTAGACATAACTACTTAGTTAAAATTTATTGACCCTTTTTGGTGCTTGTTCAAAATAACAACAGTATTATACTTCTAGGAATTGATAATGATCAGAAGAATGCTTTTAAGTATATATATCATGATCTACAACAGGTGAACCATTTTTAATCTCTTGGCCTATGCTCCACCTTTTAATTGTCCGAGTTGAGTGCAAATTAAATACAACAACAAACTATATATTTATGCACGCCTCAATCCCAAGCAAATTAGGATGGGTTATATGTTTTATATAACTGATCATGTTACTCTATTTAATGATCTTCCTTAATCTAGATTCAAAGAATTAATCTTGAAATGAGAATTTTTTTGGTTGTATCTTTAAATACCATTAGTTCCTTTCTAGTGCACATCGTAGTTCGTTAACAGTCATCGCAATTAGTAACAGTCTTCCTGTGTTCGATGCGTGGTAAATAGCAATCAACATAACATGTGATTTGTGCTAAAATTTGTATTCTTCCCGTATATATATATATACTCGTAAATAATACACCTGAGCAAGTTCTTCGAAAAAAAAGAACAGAAAAAGAGAAACTTTTTGTACAAGTATATCTAGATCTATCCCATGCAACTGCAGATCGATGTTGCGTTGCTGGGCTAGATGTTACAAAACTGAAATCATAGTTAGAGATCAAAATCCTCAGCCTGGTCTTTCTTGTTCATCCTTCTATGTATGTATTTCCATGTTGCTTTACAAAGGTAGGTATTTCATGAACCTGATGGATCTTTTTCCACAACTAATTATAGGCATGCCAAACCTTTAGCTTCAGACCCTTTCATAATTCTAAGCCTTCTGCAAGAATTGATGAACATATCCCATGGTACATCTCCAACTAACATCCAGTCACCATCCTTGTCTTCATAAGTTGGTGCATAATCAGATCCATTATATCCTTCTCTTTCTGAATATACCCCTGAAATTATTCAACACAAAAACATAAGTTTTTCTGATCCAACACAAACAAATATATTGGAATAGTATTAATTTAATTTATATACACTGACAACGTAACAAAATTAACTGAACTTACCAATAGTGCACTTGAACATGTTTTGTAAAGCCTTGAGTAGCTCTGGATAACTCTTGTAAACTTTAAGGTCAATTTTCCTCAAGTAAGGTGCTCCATCCATGCTAACTTTTAAATACATCCCTGATGAATTATCAGACTCTTGTTTCTTCACTTGTAATACATTCTTCATGTAAGATCTAACTGGTGGCCATCCAACAACTTGTGCTCTGAAAATTATCAAAACAAAAATTTGTTAAAACCCAATTTCTATAACAATAAATTCTAGAAAACAAAGAACTTCTAAAAATAATTCTACAATACTTACTTTGGTGCAGGAGTTGAGTCTTGTTGTTCATTTTCATTATTATAAATCTCTGAGGAAGGTCTTTTTTTGCTATTTTTAGCACTAGTTGAGGTAGAAGATTGTTTCTCTGATTCATCGATTCCAGGCAAACCCAATCTTAATTCAGTTGCCTCAAGATCATTGAGATCCTTCTCGTAAATCGCTCTTCTTTCCATCTTCAAACAATTTTCCTTAATAACTCAGTAGCAGAGCGGTCAGTTGTTAACCAATTGATCGTAGACTTAAAAGCACTTTTAACTATGATGAATATTTTCCCTACGGAAGAGTTAGGTGTTTTGCAAATTGGCAAGTTGTGAATGATGATGAATTATGAGAAGGGGAATTGACAGTTTTATAGGAAGAGTAAGACTAGACAATATCTAGGCGAGTTATTCTCTATGTGCATGAATTTCATAGCACGGGAGATAACTCGCTCACGCTTCTTTGTCGATACGCGCTTGCTTGTAGGCAATTAAATGGACAGTGTGTTGAATACGTACGTTCGCTGCGATTTTTGGATGGAAGTTACGTTTATTGGAACACAAATTTTCATGCATAGCTACTGATGTCCGTCACATGACCGGCAATTTTGGGTTGCTTGAAGTGAGATGAGGGAACAATGGAGGGACAATCAACAACCAGTATTAAAAATTGTGGTCCGGAAAATATATCGACCGTTCGTGATACGTTTGACCAGATTAAAAAATAATAGTCCGGTGTATAAAGCATCTCGTGTTAGCAATATACGAAAAAAAATGCACTCCAAGGAGTGTGATACATACCACATTAATGGCTTCACCCCATGAACTATAATTCACACGAAGATAACTTTACTGTTGCTTCAAAGATCCCCCTCATTTTGACCACATTGTTTACCCCAAAAAAGGTACAATTGAATTTGTAAGTGGTTTTAAGGATACGTGGATTGATTCGTAAGCTAACGTAAGAAATGAATAAAAATAAATCATCAAATGTAAATAATACGCAATAGAAATAGCCTGAATTGATGTAATCTTGATTGAAACTTGACACTGAGATTGGTCTGGTCTTTAGCTGAACTGCTTTGAGTCCGAGTCAATACTGAGAGCTTGAGAATCTTAAGTTCACAATGAAATTGTGCAAGTATATGTAATGAGGATCAGATGCCCTTCCAATATGAAGGTTGAGCTCCTTTTATAGTAGATAAACAACGCCCACGAATCACTCCCTAATTAAGTGTACATAAATGACAATAATGACCACTTAATGGCTAAAACGTAACGTCTGGCACCGTATCCATAACAGATACGTGCTGAGCCTCTTCGGTATCTTGATCCATCGATCTCCTAGCTCGGTTGCTACCCTGTCTTGATCAAACACCCGAACTCACTCTGACACCTAGTCTTACCCCGAGGCAACTCACATCGGGTGCACACTATCATTACTCTCTTCGACTTCACACCTAAACCATTCCACGTGTCGTGTTGGTTTCCACCATATATAGATAGTCCCCACACTTCCTGAATCAAAGTTTACCGTAGTGATGAAAGTGGAAATAATCCCTTCAAATTACCCCGAAATAAGCGAGAAAATGATATGTTTAACCTTCCACATGATCTGACTCACGTCCTATACTTTGTCACTTCGGACACGTGTCTCCCCCTAATTGAACCGCAGTCTCGATTCACAAACCGAAATGTTTTGTAGTGATGACTTCGCCCCTATCAAATCCCGTCCTTTTTTCAATTCCTAGATTTTACCTTTTGGTAAATTTCTTTTCATCCTTTGACTAATCAACTTTCAATTCTCCATAATTTCTTTAAATCTTCAAATTTTCTCTTCTTATAACCTTCAACACTTCAAAACTTCAAAACTTCAAAACTTCAAACCTTCAAATCTTTAAACCTTCAAATCCTCAGATCTTCATATCTTCAAACCTTCAAATTTTCAAACCTTAAAATCTTCAAACCATTAAATATTCAAAATCATGATGAAATCTGCCCGATTGTCTTCCTAACAATCTTCTTTGGCAACCTCTCCACCGATGGTTTTCGATGAAACCACCAGCGCTGAAGACCCTTCTGATGCTCAGGCCACCACTGAACCCAAATCCTTTGATATGCTTCAATTAACTTTCACCTTCAAAAAAATCCATTCAAATGATCTCCATTTAAACGACCTCGAAAAAATCCGACCGGGGGGAAGAGACTAAAAGATGACCATCCTCTATCAAGGAGTCCAATATCAAGAGAGTCCGCGATGATTGTAGTTGGAATGTTCTCTCCGGGATCATTGTTCCTGGCCCGGACGAAGACATCACCACCTTCAAGTTCAGATACTTCAATGTTTACACCTACCCATTTACTTTCAAACTCAACCCATTGATCGACCATGTGATCCTCGAGATGTGCAGGACTTATAATGTGTGTCTTGGATAAATTGGTCAGTCTGTATAGAGGATCGTAACTTGCCTCCAGTTCTTGGCTAATTTGGTCAAAGAACCTTTCACCTTAGATCACTTGATCCGCTTATATTTGCCTCAATTTTTTCGTGGAGGGGTCGTTCAGTTATCCAAACAAAGGAAATTTTCCATCCTCTCGAGTACCGATGATAATCGAGACTGAGGCTGGTTAGAACATTTTGTTGCGGTCCAGACTGCGGAAATTATCCTGGCTAGATTCATGCCTTTCCCGGAGGAATGGAACATGCACCGTAAGTAGAGATGGTAGTGGATCCTGGACCCGGTGGATCCAGATCCGTTTTATAGGATATGGATCTTCATAATTTGGACCCAACGGATTCGGATCTGACCCGGATCCATTTATGATAGATCAGATCTGGATCATGTATTTGAGATCCGAATCCGGTCCATATCCGACCCGTGTATCAGTTTTTTATTAAATTCATTATACATCCATAACCTAGTGTTCTTTGCAAGTTTCTTTAGTTTTCTCGGCCAGGCCCAAATCCATAAAGGACAGAAGCCCAACCCATCTGCGTGTCTTTAAGCCAACGAAAGATGGCAACGACCTCATTTCGTTTAACATCCTATAAGACTCAAACCCTAGCCGTCGTCATAGCTTGATCTGCGTAGCCCATATGCGTGACTTTCTGCCATAAAGGACTGAAGCCCAGCACATCTGCGTGACTTTCTGCCATATATTAAACGGTGAGTTTGATTTTTATTTTTTTATTTACAATTCGTTTGTTTTGGCTTGATCAGAAAACTGATAGTGTTCTTTGCAAGTCTTCAAGTTCATGTGTTGAAAACGCTAGTGATATAGTGCATGTGAGCAACGATCTAGTTGTTCTTGAAACTCCATCAATTGAAGTTGAGATTTTGCTTTCAGCATTCTCTTGCTAATTTGGTATATGTGAATTTTGCTTTCAGTATTCTCTGGCTAATTTAGTAAAATGGAAAATTTTCATTTTTTGCGTTACTGTTGTCTTATTTGAATTGGTGCTAGAAGAGTTATTGATTTGAATTGGTACTAGAAAAGTTACTGGAATTTTTTTATTTTTTTGTCAAAATTGTTATCTTATTTATCTATTGGAAAATTTTCATTTTTGCGTTATTGTGGCCAATGTCCAGTTCATTTAAATTCACTGTTTAATTGGACTAAAATGTGCATGATACTTCTCTGTTATGTGGTTAAGTAATGTATTCAAAAATTTTCTTGTAGGAAATGGATGATGAACAATCTAACAATAATGCAAATGCTACTAATAAAAGTCATGCTGCTTCTTCTAGCCTACCTCCAGTGCCTCTGTTTTGTGGAGTGAATGATTTAGAAAGATATTCAGAAGGTTTTATTGAGGTTGGACTGACTTTCTGCCATATTTTTAAGAATATTGTTGTAGAATTTAATTTCAAGACCTTTGTAATTATATCGTTTGTGTAGGTTGATTGAATGAAAATTCTAATGGTGTCATTCTTGTGATTGTTGTAGAATGGTGTTATTGTTGTAGAATGGTGTCATTCTTATGATGCTAAAACTTCAACCAGTAGCAGTGTGACCCTTCCTGCCATATTGAGAAAAAGGACTTTCCAGTTTGCTAGCTTATTTCTCATCCTGTCAATGATGAATCGATTATTACTATTATGGTTCACTTCGCTTTATATATATACAAATGTGGTGATCTAGAGTTTTTTTCACGTGTGGATCCAGATCCGATCCGTGGACCCGGTGTATCTGGATTTGGATCTGATTTTTATGGACCCGATGAATCTGGATCTAGGTATGAAAAATGGATCTGGATCTGGATCTAGTACGATCCGGTCCAGATCCTATCCGTTTCCATCCCTAACCGTAAGTACTCAAAATCCCATTTTTTTAAAAAGATAACTTGCCTTTTAATCCTCCATTTATCATTTAGCCATCCAATGGATTCTGGCCCACGTGGACAATCTTCATACTTGGGTTGAGAAAATAATCAGCAATCATCCGCATAAGAAGGGGACATGGAAAAAATTCTCCGATAAACGTTGGGTGGCCCGTAACCACGGTTGGTGTTCGACTAACCCAATCATTTTAACTTAAATAGTAGCATTGTGCACTTTTTCATCATTTTTATTTCCTGAACTGGCAGGTCTACCGAAGGGCTCCTCTATCCCGAGATCTAACCCCTCTGCTGCTTCAGATGTCCTCGATTTGATTTTTGATCCGGCTGCATCGGTTCAACGCATCACCGAGGTACCAAAAAAGAAGACCTCTAAGTCCAAATCCTCGAAGCATCTGAAGTCACATTCGACCGCCAAAAAGAGGAAAAGAAGCTCTGAGGCAGGAGGCTCCTCCCAAGCTTAAGATTCAGGCATCTCTCCAGATGATGTTTGGGTCAGGAAAGTCTCCACCACTGCTACCACCACTCCAACGAGGGTAACTTCGGTCGAAGTGCGAGAAGAAAATGCTGCTACTGAGGCAGCCGAACCAATTTTGCCTCCAACTGAGATGCCTACTCCTGCTCCCATACCCCTGGTTGTTGAATCTGTCATCATTGATGATAAAATTGAAGCCACGGATGAGGAGCCGTTGGCTAAAAACCAGAGACTTCTACTTCAACTCATCATCCATCATCACAACCGGCCTAAACATTTGGGTAAAAAGATTTCAACCGCCTCTTCAAATAGGCTGACACCTCTGCAAGTCTGGCTAAACGGGTTCATATCTTGTGAATGTTTTCCTGGCCCCAAGCGCAGATCCAAGAAATATGAGGACAACCACAATTTCCTTTCCCGAGGATACCAATTTCTTATCCCGTCCTGTAGGGGTTGCCAATCACATGAGGCCATTCATCTCGGAGTCTAATAAGGAGAAATGACCAACTGCAGCAAGCTAGTGACTTATCCGCTGTCCGGGCTGAACTTGACCAGGTCAAAGGAAACTACCTCCGAGCTATGAACGACCTTGATATTGTCATCGAGGAAAATAAGATTTTGAGGAAGAAAATGAAAAACTCTTCTAAGATGCCGAAGTCCTTACCCAACAGCTCGGGGAGCAGGAAGAAGTTTGACATTATCAAGCTGAGCAAGTAGAATTTGTGAATGCCGAACTCGATTGCCTTGGTGCCGAACTTGCTGTTATGGACGTCGACAAGGCCGCCGACCTTGCTGCGCTAAAGATGGCTCAGGATCAGGCCGACCAACACGCCTAAACTAATGAAGGGCTGAGAAACTAGCTTGAGGCTGCAAACCAGAGGTATGCTGAGATCTCTGCCCAACTTGCTCAAGTTTCGGCTGAACGAGACCAAGCTTTGGCTGAAGCGGAGGCCGATGTGGCCCGGACAGTACTAAAAATTGAGCACATCAAATGGAACGTTCAGAGGTACACTTTGGAGCAGGCTCAGGACGGGATCTCAGATATCGATATCAAGATTGAAGAAGCTAGAGAGGTCAAGCTCCGGGCCTACCGCAAGCTGAATGGATATAGTTCCGAGGATGACCCAGAGGACTCTAAACACAAGTCTAATTAAGATCTTGGCTTTCATGCCTTTGTACGTATTTCCCCTTTTGAATATGTTTTGCTCTGGCCATTTACCGGCCTTGTATATAAAGTGAATATTTATTTTTTGTTATGACTTTTCTACCATACAACATGTGTCGCTATTTTCCTAGTTCCAACACTTGGCCAAATAAGCTTCTACCCTAATTTGGGCAAATTGCCTCCGGCTTCGGAGTTTTAATAAAACAAACATTCACTTAGTTTGTGCAGGATGAATGAACGTTAAAAGTTACCTCCGGTCTTAAAATGAATTAAGAAAATCTATTAGGAATGACTTAAGTAACTTCAAGTGTCTTTATAAATAGCTAGGTTCATTCTGACCTGGTGCCTTCTGAACTTTACTTATTTTTATTATGAGTATTTTTATGATGACAATCCCCAGTTAAGGACTTCTTCAGCTTGTAAGCCTAAAAATTTCAATGGTTACCCAAAGATAATGGTTGCAAAGAAATATAATCGAAATAAGTTTCGATCAAAGCATTCTCTTATTCAAAACATTTATTTCGGGAAAGCAACATGACAAGATTCATTCGATCTTTTAATCCTTATAATGATAATCTTAAAAAGCTTTTAAAAAATCTTAACGAACTTGCCTCAAATTTCCTTGTCGAGGGTATATCAGTCTCATAGTGTTTGTGTTCGAAGAATGATAACTCAAACATTATTTGCTTCTTTCATACCGGGCAGTCCCCAATCCCAGTGCTTGGCTGGTCTTCAACTCCGAAGTAAGTAACACGCTTTACATTGTTGCCTCATTAGAATCCTTGCCGGAAAAATGTTTTTGGGATAAAAACCGTGCTAAGAGAAAAAGAGTGTGACACGTGTTTTCAGACCTATTTCTAACTTGGCTCGGCTTTTTGAATGATTTCTCCGAGCTGGAATTGAATGGTTAACCATAACATAGTAATATCTACGAAATAGAGACGCTTAATAAAAACATACCTTAGTAATAGTATCGCTTCAAGTGAGCGATGTTCCAGTTATTCGACAGTTTCTGACCATCTTCGGCTTCCAACTGGTACGAGCCTTTACAGGTGATTCCTGACACTTTGTAGGGGCCTTCCCAGTTCGGACCCAATTTTCCTTATTTGTGATTTTTGGTGTTAAGGGTCACTTTTCGCAGAATTAGATCTCCTACTTGAAACTGCCGAAGATTAGTTTTACAATTGTAATATCTTCCCATCCTTTTTTTGAGCAACTAGCCGAAGTAAAGCCAATTCACGATGTTCATTCATCAAATCAAGTTTTACGGCCATCGCTTTATTATTTAAATGTTCGGTTGCATGGTTGAACCTTAAGCTCAGCTCGGCACTTCCACCGGAATTAAAGCCTCCGCACCATAAACCAAAGAAAATGGAGTCTCCCAAGTGCTAGATCTTGGCGTTGTCCTGTATGCTCACAATATCTCAGGTAAAATTTCTTTTCATTTGCCTTTTGACTCCTTCAATCTTTTCCTCATATTCTGAAAAATGAGTTATTTGTTGACTCCACTTGTTGTTTTGAACTTGGATGGTACGGAGTCGACACAATCTGTTTAATTTTCAACATTTCGCGGAAGTCATTCACCTTCTTCCCAACGAACTATCACCCATTATCGCAAGTGATCTCCATCAGTATGCCGAATCGGCAAATGATATGATCCCATATAAAATCAATGACTTGTTTTTCTTTGACCTTCTTGAAGGTCTTCACTTTAACCCACTTAGAAAAATAATCAGTCATAAATAAGATAAAACGTACCTTTTCGGGTGCCCATGGGAGTGGACCCACGATGTCCATCCCCTATTTCATGAATGACCATGGAGACAAAATCGAATGTATTAATTTCACCGATTAGTGAATCATCAGAGCATGCCTTTGACACTCATCGCATTTTCGGATAAAGTTCTTCGCGTCTTCTTCCATCTGAACCCAATGATATCCGACCCAAGTCAATTTTCAGACCAAAAATTCTGCTCCTGAATGATTATTGCAAGTCCCCTCGTGAACCTCGTGCATTACATAATTAGTTTCTCCAGGCCCTAAGCACATTGCTAAAGGACCATAAAAAGACCTTCGGTGCAACTAACCATCAACCAAACAAAACCTAGCCGCCTTAGTCCGAAGTGCTCTTGACTCCTTCAGATCCATAGGCAACTTCCCATCTCGAAGGTAGTCGATAAAATTGTTACGCCAATCCCAAGTTAAGCTCGTTGTAGTTACTTCAGCATGACCACCATCAATCGAGGTGTTTAGCAGTTGTACAATTATCCATGAGTTAAATTCATCTGCATCCACGGACGACCCTAAATTAGCCAAGGCATCCGCTTTATTATTTTGCACCCGGATACATGCTCCATGGTCCATTCTTTGAACCGATGCAATCTCACTTGAATCTTCTCTACGTATTTTTGCATCCTTTCCTCCTTTACTTCGAACACGCCATTGACTTGATTAACAACCAAAAGTGAGTCACATTTCGCTTTGATGACCTCGGCTCCCAAGCTCCTTGCTAATTCTGAGCCTGCAATCATAGCCTCATATTTATCTTCATTGTTAGTCAATTTCACAGTTCTTATCGACTGTCGAATAATATCTCCTGCAGGTGACTTTAACACTAACCCAAACCCGAACCCTTTAACGTTTGAAGTTCCATCCGTGTACAAGGTCCATACCCCCGAGGTTTCTCTCAAGGTTAACAAACGTTATTTTTCTACCTTGGGGATTATTTCGGATATAAAATCCGCTACAAAGTCTGCTAAAACCTGAGACTTTATAGCTGTTCTCGGTTTATACTTTATGTCATACCCACTAATCTCTACCGCCCATTTGGCTAGCATGCCGGATAGTTCCGATTTATGCATCACATTTTTAGTGGATAAGTTGTTACTACATATATGGTATGACATAGAAAATACGGTTTCAATTTTCTAGAAGCCGTTACTAATGCTAAAGCCAATTTTTCTAAGTGAGTATACCTAGTCTCTGCACTAGACAAAATTTTACTCACATAATAAATCAAGAAATTGCGTACCATTTTATTCTCGAACCAACACTGCGCTTACCACTACTTCGGACCCTCCTAGGTACAAGAAGAGCTGCTCATCTGCCTTCGATTTATGCAATAATGGCGGACTAGACAAGTACTTCTTTAAATTCCTCAAAGCCTGCTAACACTTCGGTGTCCACTCGAAGTCATTCTTCTTTTTCAACAAAAAGAAGAACCGGTGAGTTTTCTCCGATGATCGAGAGATAAACCTGCTTAAAGTGGCTACCATTTCGGTGAGTCTTTTGCACTGCTTTCACATTGTCAAGCACATCTGGTATCTCCTCGATGTCTTTGATCTTATCCGGATTAATCTCTATTCCTCGGTTTGAAACCATGAAGCCTAAGAACTTGCCGCAGCCCACTCCAAAAGCATACTTTTCAGGATTCAACTTCATGTTGTATTTTCGGAGTATGTCAAATGTTTCCTGGAAATGCTATAAATGGTCCTCTGCTTCCAGGGACTTAACTAACATATCATTAATGTAAACTTCCGTTGTGTTTTCTATTTGATCTTTGAACATGCAGTTAACTAACAGTTGATATGTCGCCCCGTCATTTTAAAACCAAATGACATCACATTATAGTAATAAGTCCCGTACCTAGTTATGAAATAAGTTTTCTCTTGATCCTCTAGGTTCATCCGAATTTGATTGTACCTAGAATAAGCGTCAAGAAAACTTAGCATTTCATTCCCTCCCATAGCATCAATCATTCGATCAATATGCGGTAAAGGAAAAGAGTCATTCGGGCATGCTTTGTTCAAATCTTTAAAATCTATGCACATTCTCAACTTATTACCCTCCTCATTGACGAATTTATGCTTAAATTCGGCCATTGGCCTTCTCTTTTGCTTTACTGGGGGAAAGCTCGAATCCAAACTCAGCTTGTGAGTCGTGATCTTAGGTGGAATATCTGTCATGTCTAAATGGGACCATATAAAATAATTGGAGTTAGTTTTAAGAAATTCAATTAATTTAAGCTTGAGCTTCAGGGTTAACCCGGTGTCCAGGTATACTTTCTTATCTAGTAGATTTACTAACAAGATGACTTGCTCCAATTTCTCTAAAATTGACTTTGTGGCATTTGAGTCATCTGGCAGCACAATTGACCTCGAGACACGAAAGTAATCCTCTTCATCTTCGAAGTTTATCTTGTCCTCCTCTTCTTTTTTTGGACTCGAAGAGTTCGAATCCTGTGATTAGTACTTAATCTTTGCCTCTACTTAAATCCTTCACTTCTTTCGGCACTTGCACCACTTGTTCTATCTCGAAAATTTCCCTTGTTGCTGGTTGCTCACCATGAACTGGTTTTATTCCCTCCAGGGTCAGGAAATTTAGCATCATATGTAACGTTAAAGTCAAGATCCTGATGTCATGTATCCAAGGCCTGCCAAACAGCGCGTTGTACCTTATTTCACCTTCAATAATATAGAACTTTGTTTGCTAAATTATTCCAGATGTTTTGATTGTAAGAGTAATTTCCCCCTTCGTAGTCATGCTTGCCATGTTGAATCTGTTGAGAACCCAAGCCGCCAACACAATTTGGTCCAACAGCATTAACTGCTCTACCACTTTTCAACGGATAATGTTGGCTAAGCTACATAGATCAATCAAAACACGCTTAATCTGAAATTTATTGATAAAGATAGAAATTACCAAAGCATCATTGTGAGGCTGAATGATGTCCTCTGCATCTTCATCATTGAAGGAAATTATACCCTCCGACACATAATCTCTGGATCTTTTCTCCCAAGTAATTGACACTTTCGTCTTCTTTACCGTCCTGACCGCTCTCTTGAGAATGTCCATTCCTCCAATAATCATGGTGATAATATGTTGGGGCTCGACTGGATCTGCTTGTTTGCTTGCTTTCCTATTTCTGTAGTTCCCATTTGCTCGATCACTTAAAAACCCACGCAGGTGGCCACTTTTTAAAATCGACCTACTTCATCCCTCAACTGATGATAGACCTCGGTCCGATGACCATTAGTTCCATGATAATCACAAACCAAACTTGGATTCCTTTGAGCCGGATCTGACCGGAGTGATTTTGGCCATTTTATTTCCTTGATATGCCCAATAGCCAAAACGAGTCCGGCAGCATCAATGTGTAAATTATATTCAGATAACCTTGGGTTCTCAATATTATTGAAATAAGACTCGCTGGTATCATTCCTGAATTCCAAGCCTCTACTAGTAGACCCTTGATCATTTTTGCCTATCACATCTGTCTGATTGAAAATTGTGATTGTTTCGACCCTTATCCGACCTAAAATTAGACCTCTTCGGTTGCCCGTAGGGCTGATATCTATCCTTTGAAGATTTTGACTCAGACTCAACTACCCTTTTGACTTATCATATTTTTTGTTCCGACCTGCTGACCCTGATGAAAGCTCGAGTTGATTATCCTTCACCATGATTTTGGATTCGTACCGATTATGCACGTCTGCCCAAGTTAATGCCAAGAATTCCAACAAGTTCTCCTTCAATTTGAATGAGGTATTAGAACTCCTGGGATTCAACCCCTTAGTGAAATCTTTGGCTGCCCATCCATCCGATACCCATGGAAGAAGCATCCGTTCCTTTTGAAACCACGACAAGAACTCCCGCAGTAACTCCAAATCCTCCAGAGAAATTTTAAATATATCTGCCTTTCTTGCTTGAACCTTCTGCGCTCCAGCATATGCCTTTATAAAAGCATCTGCAAGTATTTCAAATGAGTTAATAGAGTGTTCAGGCAACATAGTGTACCAAGTCATCACTCATTTAGACAATGTTTCACCAAACTTCTTTAGCAACACCGATTCAATCTCGTCCGGATGCATGTCATTTCCCTTTATTGTACAAATATACGATGTCACATGCTCCTGTAGATCTGTTGTTTCATCGTACTTCGGGAGGTCCGCCATGTTAAACCTCTTCGGGATTAGTTTCGGTGCCGCACTTAGTGGAAATGACAATTGGATATATCTCTTCGAGTCCGACCCCTTCAAGATCGGAGGAGCTCTCAAAATTTAGTCTACTCGTGAGTTGTAAGTTTCCACCTTCTTTTCATTGTTGTCAATCCGTTTGGTTAAGGCTTCAAGCATCTTCAAAACCTCCGAGGACTAATTAGTCCCCGAGCCATTGGCATTCTCATCGACTCGATCCTCTTCCCGGCTCAGATCATCATTGCGGACTTGCTGAGGCTCATCCGCCGCACTCACTCTGCCGCTTTTCTTTTGCAACTGAGTTATTGACTCCTGTTGCTCCTTCTGCATGTGAAAGATCCGAGCCAAACTGATTTCTTCCACTTAGTTTTAACCTGAAATCACAAAATCTCGAAAGAAACAAGTGAAATTTGAGTTTAAACAAATCACCACTCCTCATCCCCACGGTGGGCGCCAAACTGTTTACCCAAAAAAATACAGTTGAATTTGTAAGTGGTTTTAAGGATACATGGATTCATTTGTAAGCTAACATAAGAAATGATTAAAAATAAATTAACAAATATAAATAATAAGCAATATAAATAGCCCGAATTGATGTAATCTTGATTGAAACTTGACACTGGGATTGGTCCAGTCCTTAGCTGAATTACTTTGATCCCGAGCCAACACTGAGAGCTTGAGAATCTTAAGTTCACAATGAATTTGTGCAAGTATATGTAATGAGAATCAGATGCCCTTCCAATATGAAGGTTGAACTCCTTTTATAGTAGATAATACAAGGCATCAACGCCCAAGAATCACTCCCTAATTAAGTCTACATAAATGACTAAAACGTAACGGCTGACACCGTATCCACAACGGATACGTGCTGAGCCTCTTCGGTATCTTGATCCCTCGATCTCCTGGCTCGGTCGCTACCCCATCTTGCTCAAACACCTGAACTCACTTTGACACCTAGTCTTACCCCGAGGCAACTCACATTGGGTGCACACCATCATTACTCCTTTCGACCTCACACCTAAACCATTCCACGTGGTGTGCTAGTTTCCACCGTATACACACATGAATAGATGAAAGTTACGTTACATGAAATTCGGTTAGGGTAATGTGTATGAGATTACAAATACAAATACATATGTATGTAAACATAGAACATATAATACGTGCGTGATTACATGTGTAAATTTTGTTATTGTACTTATATTACTATCATGTGACCATAATTATTTGTAGTTTTGTAAATTTATTTTAAATTTATTGAAATTTTAGTAAAATAATAAGTATTCATCAATTATTACTTCATTCGTCACTTTTCCTTGTTCACTATACTAAAAATAGATGTTTATTTTTACTTGACCTGTTTGAAAAACTAAAGACAATTTATCATTTTATACATATTTCACCCTTATTATTAAGTTAGTACTTATTTTCAATTAATTTCCTAATGAGTGAGATGCCTTATAATAATTAGGGGAATATAGTAAAATTATTATTTTACTTATTATTTTTTAAAGGGTGTGTCAAGTCAGACAGATAGACGGGAGGAGATATCCACCAGATTAATTGTAATTTAAATTATAAATTTATATGTACTATTTTTATTATTATTATTTATATATATATAAATTTGTAATTCACATAAAAAATAGGGAGTTTAAATGAATCCAATTCCAATAACTGCATTCGTTCAAACTTTTATGTGTCAGATCACGGAGTATATAGATGGTGAGAGGGGGAGCAATCACCATGTGAAATGCATCCCTTGGGTGTCGGTTGAAGAGTTTTAGTGCAATTATTAATTTGGACCTACCAATATATTGAAATTGAAAAGCATCCATTTCTTTTTCCACCTAAATACAGCTAAAAATTTAACTTATGGATTTTGAATTTCCGAAAAGATAATTTATTATACAATTAAATCTTTTTAATATAGAGTTTACCGAGCTCATAACAAAGATTATAGCTTCATCTATTAATTGTACAGACATAAATCATCATTTGCTTTACACGCCTACGTATAAAATTTGGCTTAGAAAGTGGTGGCCGGTGGGTCTGCACTTTAAACATATTGGTTTCTCTTCAAGTATACGTATTAAATTTAATAAGGAAACCGGATCAGTTAAAAACTTCTAAAAACAGTAAGCTAATTAAGTTTAACAATGGATAAATAACTAACTGTAAACTAAGTTGAACAAATAATAAATTAAGCCTTAGCAGTTTGTCAGATGTGTCATAAGATAATGACACCTTCAATTAATTCCTTATTCTATTTTAATTTCCTCTAGGCTCTAGCTCTGCTAGACTGCTACCAACTTTTAAATTTGAAAGTTAGATTTGTGGAAATATTCACCCAACTTTTACTTTTTTTTTTTGCCACACAAAATATTCAACTAATTGCACGGTGTGCTTTCAAATGGACTGGTCTTTAATTTTTGCTTTTCAAATGGGTTGGTTTTTAATTTTTGCCCTTCAAAATTGAACCTTTGCCTATATAAGCATGAGTTTTTTTTACATAACTTGTAGATATTGTGATGCATAAATTCAATTTTGAAGGATAAAAATTAAAGACCAACGCAAAATAGGGAAAAAGTGCAAATGACCCCAAATATTTGAATCAAAATTACTCGATCATGAGTAAGTGCATAGCTAATAAAATTGTTTGAAATGAAATAGATGACAAAAAGATGCATTGTACACAATTTTCGTTCACGGTACACTTCTATTTGCAAGCATTTTAATTTAATCCTGCACTACCGTAGCTTATTCGAATATAACAGCTAATAATATAGGTAAAGTTGCTTCAAAGAAACTTTTTTATTTGTATATTTCTTTTTCTGTTTAAAAGTTTTTTTTTTTAATGTTTTATAGCTTTACATAATTATGTTCTGACCCAGTCATGATCTTTTCAAGAAATTATAGCTTGGGAAGCGTCTGTCTTCCAAAACCTGAAAGCGTATGAGAGTAAACCAAGCGCAAGGAATTTCCATGAACACTTGAACAGAAAGAATATATATAATTCAGTATAGAATTAACGGGAGATTTAATTTTCTAGGAACATGGGTGGATCTCCTGCCTTTGAAGGGTCGTTAAAAGTTATATTACATATACAAAATTAAATATTACTTTTTATTTATTTTATATTAAAATTTGAACGTTCTTAAAATACCTTTGAAATTTCGCGCTGCCTAGCAAGAGGACGCTATGCTGTGGGATTTAAACTTTTTTGTTTGCCCACAGTTTTTCGGTGATCATTAGTCAAAATCAGTGAACTAATCCGTGTTGCAGGTATCTAATCAAATCGCTATTTAATTTGAATGAATTTGAATAAACACAAGTGTTAATGTACCTGCCAGCCACCGTTGTTTGCCAAAGTAACAAAGTATATCTAGCTAGTATTCTTCAAACAAGTTTAATATATAGATCGATGGCTCAAAATAAAAGTGAAAAACAGTCTCTTGGTTTACAATTTTAGTTAATTATCCACCAAATTAACAAGATCGCCTTAAGTATATGATTATAGTTGGTTCAAGAAAATAAAACTAGCTAATACAAGAATTTTTTTTTTTTTTTTTTAATCTTGAATTGAAGTAAGCAAGATCTAGCTATAGCATGTTGATTTCACCGATTGTCACAGAACTTATTTTTGTAACATTAAAGTCGCAAAATTATTTTCGGTAACATTAAAGTCGTCACTAAACTAACTATTCCTAACCCTAAAGTTATAAAACTAATTTATGTAACATTACTAAAACGACATAGTTTGATTGCTCATAAAATACAAATCACCGAAAAAGAATTTGGCGCAAAAAAATAACATATCATCGCCATATCATCAATTTACCACTATATACATGCGAATGAGAATTTTTTTATTACAAACGTCACATTGTTATTGTTGGTAAAATACGAAACAATATTGATAAAGAACAAATCAAACAGTAAGAACAACTTATCGAATCACAGCTGTGTCAAGGCAAGCCAGTGCCTTGAAAGCTATTTCGACCGTCTCCGGTGCAAATCGTTTAGTCCGGTCGCTCCCCAAGGTTCCACAACACTTCCGGACACTTGCACTAGTTGCTGAAAATTTGAAGTTTGCACAAAATATTGTACTCAGAAAGCAGAAAGAAGGAAATAGCTTTGGAGAAGATGATATATTTTCTATGTCTTAACAATAGAGATTTCTACCTGTATATATAGGTAGATGTCATGGTCTCGACAGTAAATATTGAAAATTGAAACGTCTCTAACGTTCAAAGAATAATGAATGGGATCTTAAACATCTCCCAACGTTCAGAGAAACAAAGATCGGCATTAAGTTATAATATTTATGGATAGTGACCATTACAATAATTAATTCCGAAGTGATGAGCTTTGACCGATACCGGGACTATTACAGTTCTGAAAGAATAAGTATTGACCGGTAACAACTGACTTCGGAGGTAGGAGAGCTATGTCCGGATATGAGAGCTACGCCAGGACTTTAATCCGAAAGCATGAATTTAGATAATTTCGGGTAAGCTCAAAAATGACAAAATAATATTTTTCAAAATCGGAATAGAATTAGGCCTCACGTATACTTCGCGAGCAGGAAAGGCAAATCAATCCGTTTTGTCTACGAATCCCAACTCTCATGTGCGCGAGGTTACTCCCTTATTCTAGTCCATTTACTAACCCAATAGGGCACACTTCAATATAAAGAGGAATAAAGAAATTTTCACCACCAATGTGGTACAAAAAACATTTCACAAGAGACAAGAATGAGAACAAGAAAAAGAACCCACAAACATTCTTTTGCTTTGCATTATTTGGAATAAAAGAGCAATAGAAATAGGTGTATAACTTTAACAATCCCCACTAATGCAAAGGTGAAGAATAGAAATGAATTCTAGGCAAAAGGAAGAACACATGTACTTAAGTGTTAATACCTTTCGATTTGAATTAACACGTAGTGAAATGAGGCAACAACTAATATCCAAAAAGTGAAGTACTCTTGAACTGATTGGATATAAGATGAGATTCCCACAACACATACTATATCATTTAATTTATGCAAACTTCACGATACAACAAAGTGCGTTTATGATCATGCACCTTGTGTCTAATGAGCGCTCTAGAAACACGACCTAAGTCTTTCATAAAAGGCTACCACACCTTTACACTCACGTAGGTGATTCCATCAAGTCTATCTCATAGACCACCTTAAGGTTATGAAATTATTAAGAGCAAATAAGCTAAACCTTATAAACACTACCACACGCCATAGGGCCACAAACGGGTATCCACCATATTAGCTCAATCCATAGGCTTAGCCCCATCCCTCTCGACGTTTCAAGGATCATCTTCCTTGATAAATCCTTGATTAATGAATCCGCTAAATTTCTTTCGGGCCTTACATATTCCAAGGAAACAACACTATGTTTCAACAGTTGTTTAACCACGCCATGTCTGATGCGATTTTGTCTCATTTTACCATTGTACACAATGTTCTTTGTAGTCACAATTGTTGCATGTGAATCACAATATAAAGAGACTGGATAAGCTCGTCTTCCTCATAATGACACACCTGCCAAAAGCTTTCTCAACCACTCAACTTCTTGCCCTGCCAACTCAAGAGCAATAAACTCCTATTCCATGGTAGAACGTGCTATAGAAGTCTATTTGAAAGACTTCCATGAAATAACATCTGCACCAAAAGTAAATACATAGCTAATGGTGGAGCTAACTTCATCATTGTCAATTACCCAGTTTACATCACAAAAATATTCTAAAACAACATGAAATTTATTAAAATGCAAACTCCAATCCATAGTACGTCTCAAGTACCTTAACAAACGATAAAGAGCAGTCCAATGTTCACTACTAGGACTATGAGTACATCTACTCAATCTACTAACATCATAAGCAATATCAGTCCGAGTATAGTTCATGAGAAACATTATACTCTCAATTGTTTTAGCCTATTCAGTTTGAGAAATACTAGATTCTTTATTCTTTCTCAAGTTTATACTAGGATCATAAGGAGTTCTCACTGGAGCAACATCAAAACAATCAAACCTTTTCAACATCTTCTCAATATAATGAGACTAACACAAAGAAAAACCATTAACAATTATTTTGATTTTAATTTCTAAAATCACATGCGTCTCCAAGATTTTTCATATGAAATTTATAAGACAAAAAGGTCTTAGGACCAAAGATTAACATGTCATCCACATATAAACATATAATCACACAACTTGATCCTATCAATTTAGAATAAACACATGTATCTGAAGCATTAGCAACAAAGCTATCATCCACTAATGTGTTGTTAAATTTTTATACCACTACTTAGGTGCCTGTTTTAAATCATACAATGACTTACTCAACTTACATACTTTATCTTCTTGTCCTGGGACAACAAAATCCTCAAGTTGAGTTATATATATATCTTCTTCTAAATTACCATTTAGAAAAGCCGTTTTAACATCCATTTGGTGTATCACTAAACTATGAATAGTGGCTAAGTCAATAAGAGTTTTAATGGTCGCTATTTTAGTCACATGAGAATAAGTATCAAAGTAAATAACACATTTCTTTTGGTTAAAACCCCTAATCACAAGTCTAGCCTTATATTTATCAATTGTACCATCAGGTCTCAATTTCTTCTTAAATATCCACTTGCTACTTATGGGTTTAGAACCTTTAGGTAAATCATGCAAGTCTCAAGTATGATTAGAAACTATAGAATCTAATTCACTTTTAATGGCCTCTTTCCAAAACATAGCATCTATTGACCCTCATTACTTCATCATAAGTCTTAGGGTCTTCTTCCATTAAGTAAATAGACACTAATTCATCATTTTAAACATCAATATCATAATTTTCAGTAAAAAACGCAGTAATAAAATCATGACCAAAGCTAGTCTCAATTCTACGTCATTTACTCCTTCTAGATTCAATTTCATGCTCATTATTAACAACATTAGAAGAAGGCACAATATGAGAATTAACATGCACAGATGTAAAAAGCATTACTTTGCATATCACTAGACACATTATTTTTCAAAGGAAAAACATGCTCAAAAAATTTCGCATCTCTAGATTCACAAATAGAATAATCATTCAAAGACATAAATCTATAAGCAACACTATTTTGATCATAACCAATAAAGACAGTGTCAAAAGTTTTAAATCCTGCATTTACCCGTTTGAAATTAGGTAGACCAACCTTAGCCAAACACCCCCACACTTTCAGAAATTTTAAATTAGGGGAAAATCCTTTCCACAACTCATATGGAGTCTTATATAACTTTTTATGAGGAACACTATTAAGAATATAACATGCATCCAAAATGACTTCCCCTCACATATTGTCAGATAGACATGAACTTAACAACATAGAGTTCATCATTTGCTTAAGGGATCTAGTTTTACGTTCAACTACACCATTTTGTTGGGGAGTATAGGGAGCACTAACATCATATATTATACCATTTTTCTCACAAATGTCTCTAGAGTATTAGTACTATATTCACCGCCCCTATCAGATATAAGTCTCTTGATTTTCTTGTCTAATTGATTTTCTACTTCTGCTTTGAATTTCAAAAATATAATTTCAGCCTCATCTTTAGACTTAAGAAGATAAACCTTAGTGTATCTAGAGAAGTCATCAACAAAGATAATATAATACTTCTTTCCACATTTACTAACTGTGTCATTGAAATCAGCTAAGTCTAAATGTATTAGTTTAAGCAATTCTATTTTTCTACTAGTAACTGATTTAAATGGTTTCTTAGCATGCTTTGCTTCTACACACACAAGACACTTATAAAATTCATCAACTTTTATCGCAGGAATTAATTCCATTCTTCTAAGTCTTTTAATAGAAGCAATATTAGCATGACCTAGTCTACCATGCCATAAATCAACAGACTCAATAATATAAGTGGAAGTGGAAACATTATTATTGATAGTCTCTTTAACAATGTTCAGTATAAATAGAACTTCACTAAAATATCCCTTTCCAATAAAGTCTCCTTCACGAGAAATAATTATTTTATCAGCTTCAAAAGTAAGTTTAAGCCTGACTTTGTTGAGTAGTGCTCCAGAAACGAAGTTTCAACGAAGAGAGGGTACATACAAAATATTGTTCAAGGCTAGAGTTTTTCCAGAAGTTAACTCAAGGAGGATTTTTCCTTTACCCATAACTCCAGCAGTAGTGGAGTTACCCATATAGACACACTCGTTATCGGTGGACTCCTCAAAGGCATGGAACATCTCCTTATTTGAAGCACCTGTGTCCAACATCCAATATGCATTATTAGCCACCAGATTTGCCTCTACGTATACCTCACGCGCAGGGGGGGGGGGTGGAATCAACCCGTTTTGCCTACGAAATCCAACTCTCATATGCGCGAGACTACTCCCTTATTCTAGCTCATTTACTAACCCAATAAAACGCACTTCAATAGAAATAGGAATAAAGGACTTTCCACCACCAAGGTGCTACAAAGAACATTTCACAAGAGACAAGAATGAGAACAAGAAAAAGAACTCACAAAGATTCTTTGGTTTTGCATTATTTGAAATAAAATAGTAATAGAAATATGTGTATAACTCTAACCATTATAATCTATACTTTAAACACAATCAATTCCCAAAACTTGAAATTAACCCATCTAAAGCTTGTCCTCTTCTCAAATCGACATCAATTGTTTTTGACATTACAAACCACACGACGAGTCTGCTTTCGAAATTTAAATGACCTGATTACAAGCTGACTACTACATTAGGAATTTTATCCACACATTCAAAATTTGTGCTTCTATTTTGTTAGGAATGTGACGAGTTAATGTCAATCAGTACAGTTTCTGCATCTAATCTTCAACATCATCAATTGATGCAACTTTGACAATTCTCTTAGTAACAGTGATTAATATGAGAATTATTGGTTGTTAATTTCATGGTCCACGGGAAAGAATTGTTTATTTCGGTTTAATAAATTAATGGTAATAAAAACTAAATTTTATTGGATAAAGAGGGAAGTTTATTTTGGTTATAACTCCTCACTACCCACTTTGATGGAAAATGGGATTAATGAGTAACCGGTCTCTCTCTCTGCCTTTTTAACCATAGAATAACACATTTCTATCAATACTATTATGAACAAAACAGTAAAGGAAAAAGAGAGAGAAAACAAGTTTCTCAAGAGAAAGCAAAATAAGAAGACTTCCGCTTAAGAAATAAAGAAAACTATCATGGATTCGAGTATATTTTTTTGTTCAAACTCATCTATATGTGAAAATCATATAGTTCTACAATCCTGAAATTATCGATAGGATTAAAAATAGATTGTTTATAAACCACAGTCTAGAATTGTGAAAATCCTTACATGTGGTATTCAAGTCAGGTTTTTGAACTAGCGGTTTTCCGTAAATATTAATGATCTTCTCAATTTTATGTACTCTAATTATGATATTTTAGGATTAGTTTCATAATTATTGCTAGTTTACAGAAAAGGTTTGACTATTTTAGGAGACTGATTTACTGCACAAATTCTAGTGAGTTTGGATTATTTTTCTAGTCTCTGAATTTTTGATGCATGCGGAGATATAATGTTATGTTCTCTTTGGATTTATCACTTTATCTCCACTTACTTTAAAGAAATATTATTTGTTAATAGCAGAAGGCTATAAAGTGAAGAATGATTGTTGTATAGCCATTATTGGGTTGACTAATTAGCAGTTCCATTGAGAACTTTTCCTCACAAAGTATGTCGCTATTTTTATGCAATAGTTTAGCAGGAATTAAAAGTTTAACAGCCTACTTTTGATGAATATTAATCTGCAATGTCACAAACGTACGTACAAGATTGAAAAAGCTTTGACTACTTCACTTTTAACCTTTGAATTCATAAGATTTAAGGTTGTGAAAATTTGTAATAATTTGGAATTATGTATATGAGATTCGTTAATCACCAAAGTGATCGAATCTTTGAAGGATTAATTCTAAAATTAATGATCGAATATAACAGCTAATAATATAGTTAAAGTTGCTTCAAAGAAACCTTTTTATTTGTATATTTCTTTTTCTGTTTAAAAGTTTTTTTTAATGTTTTATAGCTTTACATAATTATGTTCTGACCCAGTCATGATCTTTTCAAGAAATCATAGCTTGGGAAGCGTATGTCTTGCAAAAATTGAAAGCGTATGAGAGTAAACCAAGCGTAAGGAATTTCCATGAATACTTAAACAGGAAGAATATATATAATTCAGTATAGAATTAACGGGAGATTTAATTTTCTAGGAACATGGGTGGATCTCCTGCCTTTGAAGGGTCGTTAAAAATTATATTACATATACAAAATTAAATATTACTTTTTATTCATTTTATATTAAAATTTGAACGTTCTTAAAATACCTTTGAAATTTCGCGCTGCCTAGCAAGAGGACGCTATGCTGTGGGATTTAAACTTTTTTGTTTGCCCACAGTTTTTCGGTGATCATTAGTCAAAATCAGTGAACTAATCCGTGTTGCAGGTATCTAATCAAATCGCTATTTAATTTGAATGAATTTGAATAAACACAAGTGTTAATGTACCTGCCAGCCACCGTTGTTTGCCAAAGTAACAAAGTATATCTAGCTAGTATTCTTCAAACAAGTTTAATATATAGATCGATGGCTCAAAATAAAAGTGAAAAACAGTCTCTTGGTTTACAATTTTAGTTAATTATCCACCAAATTAACAAGATCGCCTTAAGTATATGATTATAGTTGGTTCAAGAAAATAAAACTAGCTAATACAAGAAATTTTTCTTTTTTTTTTTTAATCTTGAATTGAAGTAAGCAAGATCTAGCTATAGCATGTTGATTTCACCGATTGTCACAGAACTTATTTTTGTAACATTAAAGTCGTCACTAAACTAACTATTCCTAACCCTAAAGTTATAAAACTAATTTATGTAACATTACTAAAACGACATAGTTTGATTGCTCATAAAATACAAATCACCGAAAAAGAATTTGGCGCAAAAAAATAACATATCATCGCCATATCATCATTTTACCACTATATACATGCGAATGAGAATTTTTTTATTACAAACTTCACATTGTTATTGTTGGTAAAATACGAAACAATATTGATAAAGAACAAATCAAACAGTAAAAACAACTTATCGAATCACAGATGTGTCAAGGCAAGCCACTGCCTTGAAAGCTATTTCGACCGTCTCCGATGCAAATCGTTTAGTCCGGTCGCTCCCCTAGGTTCCACAACACTTCCGGACACTTGCACTAGTTGCTGAAAATTTGAAGTTTGCACAAAATATTGTACTCAGAAAGCAGAAAGAAGGAAATAGCTTTGGAGAAGATGATATATTTTCTATGTCTTAACAATAGAGATTTCTACCTGTATATATAGGTAGATGTTAAGGTCTCGACAGTAAATATTGAAAATTGAAACGTCTCTAACGTTCAAAGAATAATGAATGAGATCTTAAACATCTCCCAACGTTCAGAGAAACAAAGATCGGCATTAAGTTATAATATTTATGGATAATGACCATTACAATAATTAATTCTGAAGTGATGAGCTTTGACCGATACCAGGACTATTACAGTTCTGAAAGAATAAGTATTGACCGGTAACAACTGACTTCAGAGGTAGGAGATCTATGTCCGGATATGAGAGCTACACCAGGACTTTACAACTCTCATATGCGCGAGACTACTCCCTTATTCTAGCTCATTTACTAACCCAATAAAGTGCACTTCAATATAAATAGAAATAAAGGACTTTCCACCACCAAGGTGCTACAAAGAACATTTCACAAGAGACAAGAATGAGAACAAGAAAAAGAACTCACAAAGATTCTTTGATTTTGTATTATTTGAAATAAAAGAGTAATAGAAATATGTGTATAACTCTAACCATTATAATCTATACTTTAAACACAATCAATTACCAAAACTTGAAATTAACCCATCTAAAGCTTGTCCTCTTCTCAAATCGACATCAAATTGTTTTTGACATTACAAACCACACGACGAGTCTGCTTTCGAATTTTAAATGACCTGATTACAAGCTGACTACTACATTAGGAATTTTATCCACACATTCAAAATTTGTGCTTCTATTTTGTTAGGAATGCGACGAGTTAATGTCAATCAGTACAGTTTCTGCATCTAATCTTCAACATCATCAATTGATGCAACTTTGACAATTCTCTTAGTAACAGTGATTAATATGAGAATTATTGGTTGTTAATTTCATGGCCCACGTGGGAAAGAATTGTTTATTTCGGTTTAATAAATTAATGGTAATAAAAACTAAATTTTATTGGATAAAGAGGGGAAGTTTATTTTGGTTATAACTCCTCACTACCCACTTTGATGGAAAATGGGATTAATGAGTAACCGGTCTCTCTCTGCCTTTTTAACCATAGAATAACACATTTCTATCAATACTATTCTGAACAAAACAGTAAAGGAAAAAGAGAGAGAAAATAAGTTTTTCAAGAGAAAGCAAAATAAGAAGACTTCCGCTTAAGAAATAAAGAAAACAATCATGGATTCGAGTATATTTTTTTGTTCAAACTCATCTATATGTGAAAATCATATAGTTCTACAATCCTGAAATTATCGATAGGATTAAAAATAGATTGTTTATAAACCACAGTCTAGAATTGTGGAAATCCTTACATGTGGTATTCAAGTCAGGTTTTTGAACTAGAGGTTTTTCCGTAAATATTAATGATCTTCTTGTAGGATTTTGTTGGGTTCAAAACACATAAGTATGCACATCGGAAGTTTTAAAATTTTGTTATACTTACTCAACAATTCCTTCTGGCATGGTTATATGACAATCAAAACCTGTAAAGAAAACTTGAACAAGAACTTAGAGGTTATAAAATCTGGAGTCTTTACTTTAGGGTGAACACACGATTCTCCCTTCGATTGCAAGCGCCTTGCTACGGTGTATTCCTCTGTAAAGAAAGCCAGGAAATCTTGGCAGAGGTTTGAGATAGTTTCGTCCTAGACTCTAAGTCTAGAATTAGTTTTAGAATTGGTGTATTATAAACAATGGGGAGTGCTGTATTTATAGTTGAAATTAGGTCAGTAAAATGTTTTAGGATTAGGCTTAAGCCTGGCCCAAAACCCGAGGTGTAGTGGGCCAGTCCGACTGGGCTCACTGTACGTAAAATTTCATTTCTCGTTTTCATTTAAAATATATATTCAGCACATTAAATCCAAAATCCAATTTTGATTTAATTAAATAATTTTCTTTTAATAGAAATTATCCACACTTATTATCTATTTAAATATTTCGATTCCAAATCGAATATTTAATACTTTATCAATACACCCTTAGATCGAAGAGACAATCGACATAGTGTGACCCTATAGGCCTTCATATATCGACACTAATCTAATTAAGGTCCATACAGAACTCCTAGACTGCATCGTATGACGAACTCAATATATGAAGTACGTTTACATAAATCCAACAACACATAACCTTTATATGAGATGATAAATTCCTTTCATTCGCGACATACTCGATCAAGCTTAGGATTTTCCATGTGTCTATCCAAATGGCTTGATCACTTTATCTCATCTATATTAGTCGACAACTAGATCATATTCTAAATATGTCTCTTGCATTGGCCAATGACTTGGTCGACCTAATATCACTGAGAAGTTGAGTGCTCTCTCGAATATCCAATCGAGGAATGAATCCTATTCTTGGCTCAACTACCACCTTAATTTACATCATAATGCACCCAACACAAACTGTATCTTATCCTATAAGGATTTTAAGCTTAGGACAGGGTCAAAGTACATTACTCTGTAAACAAGGTGCGTATTGACCTCAAGTCAAAGGACCTTCATCTCCCACACGCTGATAACACTTTAGACATGTATAACAAATAGTTTATCAGCAAGGTATACCAATACTTTCCAAAAGTATCACTGTGTCCATTATTAGTAACCATTACTAGTAGCAGGTGAGACATACTACATTCTTTAAGAATGTGACGCAGACCATATGTCGACTTATAACATGTCATAGATATCCCATTCTCGATGATCATTAGTCGAGACTATTTTAGAGTTACGCTCTATCATCAATATCTCACATTAATGAATAATTACAAACAATCAAATAATGATTCAATAATTGCAAATGCCATAAATATTAATCTTATTAATAATACGAATGTGTTCAAGTACATTTGTCCCTAATAATGATTGTCTTTAGGACATACATACTTTCAATCTCCTACTTGGCCTAGAGCCAATCTCCGATGTATCTAATACCCATGTTTTCAAAATGACCATTATGCTTAACTAAGCTTAATGGTTATTGGACAAGTGGCACTTGGAACAACCCCTAGTTCCTTCGGGAACTCAGAGATCGCGACAATTTCTTTACCAGCTTCCAACCCAGTAATGTACTCGGCTTCAGTTGTCGAATCAGCAGTTGTAGCTTGCTTGGAACTTTTCCAACTCACTACTCCTCCATTGAAAATGAAGGCATATCCAGATTGAGATTTAAAGTCATCAAGATCTGTCTGGAAGCTAGCATCAGTGTACCCAGTACACACTAGCTTCTCTTGTCCACCATAGACTAATAAATATTCTTTAGTTCGTCTAAGATACTTATGAATACTCCTGACTGCTTTCCAGTGTTCTTGCCCAGGATTCTGCTGGAATTTGCAAGTCATACTAAGTGTATAGGCCACATCTGGCCTCGTATAGGTCATGGCATACATGATAGATCCTACAGCCGAAGCATATGGGATTCTTTTCATGCGTTCAAGTTCTGCAACAGCAGAAAGACTATCCTTCTTTGATAACTTGATGCCTTGACCCATAAGAAGACTTCCTTTCTTGGAGTTTTCCATAGAGAATTGTCTTAGCACTTTGTCTATGTATATGGACTGTGACATCCCCAACAATCTATTAGGTCTATCTCTATAGATCCTAATTCCAAGAATGTAGCAGGCTTCACCCAAGTCCTTCATCATGAAGGTGTTGGATAATCATTCCTTGACTGATTGTATGAGAGTCTTATTATCTCTCATTATTAATATGTCATCTACATATATAACAATGAAGACAATACTCCCTTTCTTGCGCTTACTATAAATGCAGGGATCTTCTTTGCTTCTAACAAAGTCAAATGATTTGATTGCTTTGTCAAAGCAAATATTCCAACTTCTTGAGGCTTGCTTAAGTTCATAAATGGACTTCTGTAGCTTGCATACTGCTTTGGGCTTAGTCTTGGATGTAAAACCCTTAGGTTGTATCATATGCACCTCCTCAATTAGGTTACCATTGAGGAAAGCAGTTTTAACATTCATTTGCCAACTGTCATAATCATAGTATGCGGCTATTGCAAGCAAAATCCGAATGAACTTAATTTTTGCAACAGGTGAAAAGATTCCATTATAATCGACCCCAGGCAGTTGATTATAACCTTTAGCCACCAATCTTGCCTTATAAGTCTATACCTTCCCATATGCATCAATCTTCTTCTTGAAGACCCATTTGCATCCTATGGGTCTAACCCCTGTTGGCAAATCAACCAAGTTCCAAACTTGATTGATGTACATCGAGTCCATCTCAGATTTCATGGATTCTTGCCATCTCTGTGAATCAATGTCTAACATAGCTTCGCTGTAGGTTGTAGGTTCATGCTCATCAGGAATATCTATCTCATTGTGTGTTTCAACAATGAGATTAAGTCTTTCAGGCGGACGATGAGTCCTAGTGGTCCTACAGAGTTGATTATTATGTGTTTCAGTGTTTGTTGCATTCTGATTGTGAGAAAGTCTTTGTGTGTTGGACAATCCATCACCTTGAGAGCTTTCAGGAATGTCATTTTCTGAATGGAATAATGTACAACCATTGTATCATCTTCCATTGGTTGTGTATGAGAGCCTTGCATTTCTGCACTATCTCTCACAACACTCCCACGAGCTGAAGGGCGTACTCTAACTACCTAATCTTCACCAAATACTTCCATTGAATCCTTGTCTAGGTCTTTTGACAAGGGTTCAACTTCTGTGTTATCTTTTGGTTCTTGAATTTCTTCAAGTTCTATCTTATTGTAGCTCTGTTCCTTGTAGACATAGTCTTCTTCAAGGAAAGTTGCATTTCTGTAAATAATGACCTTATGTTCTATAGGAAGATAGAAATAATATCCCTTAGTTCCCTTTGGATATCCCATAAAATAATATTTCTCACTTTTAGATTCCAACTTGTCAGTAAGCATCTTCTTTATATTTGCAGGGCACCCCAGGGTCGCATGTGTTTAAGTGTTGGGTTCTTGCCATTCCATATCTCATATGGAGTTTTCTCTACTGACTTTGAAGGAACCCTGTTCAGAATATAAATTGAACTTTGCAATGCATAGCCCCAAAGGTATGTTGGTAGAGCTGAGAAACTCATCATGGATCTAACCATATCTAATATGGTTCGATTTCTCCTTTTAGAAACACTATTCATTTGTGGCATTCCAGGAGGTATCCATTATGATTGGACTCCATGAAGCTTCAAGTAATCCAGAAATGTTTTACTTAAGTATTCACCTCCTCGATCTGATTGAAAGGTCTTGATACTTGTTTCAAGTTGCTTCTCTACTTCTAACTTGTACTCTTTGAATTTCTCAAAGGCTTCAGACTTGTGTTTCATAAGATACACATGCCCAAACCTTGTGAAATCGTCTATAAAAGTGATGAAGTAAGGGAAGCCTCCCTTAGCTTGAGTTGAAAATGGCCCACATACATCAGTATGGACCAACTCAAGTACCTATTTGGCTCGCACCCCTTTCCCAGAAAGTGGCTTATTGGTCATCTTTCCTCTCAAGCAAGATTCACAGTTACCATAGGACTCCAAGTCAAATGGTTCCAGGTAGTCTAACTTTCTTAATCTTGTTATCCTCGATTCATTGATGTGACCAAGTCTACAGTGCCATAAGTAGGTGGGGTTTCTTTGATTACTTATCTTAGCTCGTTTGTTTTGCACATTGAAAATTTCACGACTACAGTTTAGAACATACAAACCATCCATAAGCGGGGCATTTCCACAAACAAAACTATTAAAAGACAGTACATAACTGTCATTGGCAATAAATGAGGAAAATCCCTCAATGTCTAACATTGGGATAGAAATGATATTCCTCGTTAATGAGGGAACAAAATAACAATTATTTAGTTCTAAATAAAAGCCTGAAGGTAAATCTAGTCTATAAGTTCCAACGCGTTCAACATCCACTCGTGCTCCATTTCCAATGCGCAGGTCTACCTCCTAAGGTCCAACCTTTCTGCTGTCAATCAGACCCTGCAGATTATTACAAATGTGTGAGCCACATGCGGTATCCAATACCCAGCAGTGAGAGTTATTTATGGACATATTTATCTCAATAACAAACATACCTTGTCCAGTAGAGCCAGGAGCACCTAGTGCTTTGCCTCCTCTTGGAGCTGTGCAGTCCTTCTTCCAGTGCCTCTTCTTCTTGCAGTTGAGACACACATCTGAAGCTACCTTTGCATTCTTTTGAACACCTCCTCTAGGTTTCATAACTGTAGGTGTAACAACGGTCTTACCCTTCTTCTTCTGCATGTTCTTACCCTTGGGTTTGAACTTGCTAGAAGAGCCCACCATGATCATGGCTTTACCTTTAAAAGTAGACGATTCAAAGGTCTTCAACATGTTGTGAAGCTCTGGAAGACTTGCCTTGGTCCCATTCATATTGAAGTTCACAATGAAATTCTCAAATGAACCAGGAAGTGAATTCAGGATCAGGTTGACAGAGACATTTATAGACAGCTTCGTTCCAATCGAAACCAACCTTTCTATAAACCCAATCATATTCAGAACGTGCGCTAACACTTGACCCCTTTCGCTCAGCTTATACTTGAAAAGGTCTCTCAATAATTCATACTCCATTGTTTGAGACTGTGAGTCATAGAGACTCTTCAAGTGTTCTAACATTTCATTGGGGCCCATGTTTTCATGTTGCCTCTGTAACTCCAGAGCCATAGAGGATAACATTACACACTGTGCCGAGGTAGCATCGTCTAGATGTTTCTGATAAGACACCTTGTCAAACAGGACATACTCAACAGAGTTTTCAGCAGGGACTGTGAGGAACACTGTGTCTAACACATACTCAATTCTTTCTTGTCTTAACACTAATCACAGAGTTCTTAACCAGTCAGGGTAATTTGTTCCAGTCAGCTTATTTCTCTCGACCAACATTTTCAGTGACTGATTCGACATTTTGTATAAACTGAAGATATATATAGACTTGAAATTAAACTCTAATATAATTTCTATTGAACACATTCATTAACTAATTAACTTGACCTTTAGTTTAATTAGCTCCCACTATTTCAACATACCCTTCGACCCTATGGAAGAATATAGACTCATATAAAATATGGTCATAATGGGCCAAGATCCAGGTTCATGCTATCTCCGCGTTTGCTATGGCTGATAACTTCAATAGCACAACTTGGTAGGTCTCCAAACCAATTACAAACAATTTGTAACTCTTGTTTAACCGAATGTTCTAAACAATCGATCTGTGTCCCTCGTCTTGTCTGACACTGTGGTGCCAAGATAGACTAGCAAGTCAACCCCGTTATGCGACTGCAATTGTGTATCTAAGTGAGTTTTTCCTTATACAGCAAATACTGTGGTGTAAATACTCATGAAGGCTTATCACCACTTCTACATTTAACATGCATCTATGAAAGAGTCCGAGTCCTCGTAGATTTAGAGCAAATATTATGGCATAAATACTCATCTCGCCGAAAAGGATTTTGCACTACAATCAATTATAACGGATGACACATTCATTTTAAATGAGACTTGTATTAAATTTTGGGAAAATTTTAATTTAGGGTTTTAACCAAGATCAACTCTAGCATGCTATGTCTAATAAAACATTTTAATTATCATGCAAATGACTAAGCATATATTGGGTACCCCCTACCCAACCATGATATTAAGCGGTTTAACAAATCTGGGTGTCGCCTACCTAAACAATTATTTGTGAATACTATTCTAGTAATCTAAATGACAATCATTTAGCACATAAACAGTATACTTATCAAATATACTATATAATAATAATCATGGGTTAAACATTCTGAACAGTTTTTTTTACAAGTGGGGGCCGCGGCGCCACCGAGGCAGAATGCTTCTGCAATGCTTTAGAGCCGCGGTGCTCGCAAGGCAGAAGCATTTCGGCTTCTGTAATTCATTTAGGGCCGCGGCGCCTAATGTCCAGTAAGTCCAGAATTTAAAAATGAAGCATTAGGGTTGCGACGCTCCACCATGGAGCCGCTGCGCCGCCTTGAAACCTTAGCAAGCGCCGTGGCGCCGACGTCCTGACAAAATGTTTTTGTGTTGATTTTTCTAAAATCGTTCGAGCCCTAAATCCAATTTAGGGATCAAATCACAGATCCTTTATCCTCACCCACCATTATCAATAACACACATATCGACCATCATCCATTCATACTCGTTCTTCGCCGTGCACCATGTTCGCAATGAACAGGTTATCTGCACTTGGCTTAGTCCGAGTTAGAACAGAATGACTTCCTCGATTTAGCGCAGGTGATATCAAAAGGTTAACCATTCGGTCAAGATATGTAGGATTTCAAGAAGCCTTGTTTTAATCTAATTTTATGTTTAACCCATATTATTATGTTTCAATTGTTATATAATCATTGAACCAATCTGGGCTCTGATACTACTATAGGGTTTTGTTGGGTTCAAAATAATAAGTAGGCACAACGGAAGTTTTTAAATTTTGTTCTACTTACCCAACAATTCCTTCTGGCATGGTTATATGACAATCAAAACCTGTAAAGAAAACTTGAACAATAACTTAGAGGTTATAAAATATGGAGTCTTTACTTTAGGGTGAACACGCGGTTCTCCCTTCGATTGCAAGCGCCTTGCTACGGTGTATTCCTCTGTCAAGAAAGCCAGAAAATCTTGGTAGATGTTTGAAAGAGTTTCGTCCTAGACTCTAAGTCTAGAATTAGTTTTAGGATTGGTGCATTATAAACAATGGGGAGTGCTTATTTATAGTTGAAAATTAGGTCAGAAAAATGTTTTAGGGTTAGGCTTAAGCCTGGCCCAAAACCCGAGGTGTAGTGGGCCAGTCCGACTGGGCTCATTGCCGTGTTGGCGCCGCGGCGCAACCTAGCAGGCGCCGTGGCGCCTTACGTAAAATTTTGTTTCCCATTTTCATTTAATATATATATTCAGCACATTAAATCCAAAATCCAATTTTGATTTAAGTAAATAATTTCCATCTAATAGAAATTATCCCATAGTTATTATCAATTTAAATATCTCGATTCCAAATTGAATATTTAATACTTTCTCAATACACCCTTAAATCGAAGAGACAATCGACATAGTGTGACCCTATAGGCCTTCATATATCGACACTAATCCAATTAAGGTCCATACGAAACTCCTAGACTGCACCGTACGACGAACTCAATATATGAAGTATGTTTACATGAATCCAGCAACACATAACCTTTATGTGAGATGATAAATTTCGTTTCATTCGCTACACACTCGATCAAGCTTAGGATTTGCCATGTGTCTATCCAAATGGCTTGATCACTTTATCTCATCTATATTAGTCGACAACTAGATCATATTCTAAATATGTCTTTTGCATTGGACAATGACTTGGTCGACCTAATATCACTGAGAAGTTGAGTGCTCTCTCGAATATCCAATCGAGGAATGAATCCTATTCTTGGCTCAACTACCACCTTAATTTACATCATAATGCACCCAACACAAGCCGTATCTTATCCTATAAGGAGTTTAAGCTTAGGACAAGGTCAAAGTACATTACTCTGTAAACAAGGTACGTATTGACCTCAAGTCAAAGGACCTTCATCTCCCACACACTGATAACACTTTAGACATGTATAACAAATAGTTTATCAGCAATGTATACCAATACTTTCCAAAAGTATCCATGTATCCATCATTAGTAACCATTACTAGTAGCAGGTGAGACATACTACATTCTCTAAGAATGTGACGCAGACCACATGTTGACTTATAACATATCATCGATATCCAATTCTCGATGATCATTAGTCGAGACTATTTTAGAGTTACGCTCTATCATCAATACCTCACTCTATTAATGACAACATAAGCTCAAGGGATGCACATTAATGAATAATTACAAACAATCAAATAATAATTCAATAATTGCAAATTCCTTAAATGTTAATCTTATTAATAATACGAATGTGTTCAAGTACATTTGTCCCTAATAATGATTGTCTCTAGGACATACATGCTTTCACTTCTCAATTTTATGAACTCTAATTATGATATTTTAGGATTAGTTTCATAATTATTGCTAGTTTACAGAAATGGTTTGACTATTTTAGGAGACTGATTTACTGCACAAATTCTAGTGAGTTTGGATTATTTTTCTAGTCTCTGAATTTTTGATGCATGCGGAGATATAATGTTATGTTCTCTTTGGATTTATCACTTTATCTCCACTTACTTTAAAGAAATTTATTTGTTAATAGCAGAAGGCTATAAAGTGAAGAATGATTGTTGTATAGCCATTATTGGGTTGACTAATTAGCAGTTCCATTGAGAACTTTTCCTCACAAAGTATGTCGCTATTTTTATGCAATAGTTTAGCAGGAATTAAAAGTTTAACAGCCTACTTTTGATGAATATTAATCTGCAATGTCACAAACGTACGTACAAGATTGAAAAAGCTGACTACTTCACTTTTAACCTTTGAATTCATAAGATTTAAGGTTGTGAAATCTGTAATAATTTGGAATTATGTTTATGAGATTCGTTAATCACCAAAGTGATCGAATCTTTGAAGGATTAATTCTAAACTTAATGATTGAATTTATATAATTTTAATTGTCCATTAATCTTGATGCTTATAACTGATATAACACTTATGGGTAAATTTAAGTTTTGGGTATAAGACATTTATGAATTACCCAAAGGTTAATTGTTTGTTCTTATAATCATTAAATATTAAAGTGATAGTTTGGATGTGTCGTTAGTTTTATTTATTTATCTAAAGATAATAAATATTACTAATTGATGCATTAAAAATTATCAAATTATGTTCATATTTAAGCATCATTATTTTAAAATTAAGTATTTTGATGTTCGGCCCAAAGGTGATCATCGAAGTACACTTAAGTCTACAAGAAACCATTTTTGAATATGATAATATGGTTAAATTCATAACTCAAAGCATTAACGAGTGAACATATTTTATTTGCAGCATTTGCTCTTCATTCGCACTCTGCTTCTGTTACAACCTTTAACAAACTTAATTTCTTAGATTGGTGCGAACATATCAAATTTCATCTCGGAGTTTTATATCTTGATGTTCCACTTTATGTTGAGAAGCCAACTGCTATTACTGAAACTAGCAGTGCTAAAGAAAGGTCCCATTATAAGTATTGGGACCGATCTAACAGATTAAGCCTAATGTTTATGCGAATGAATAATGCGGGAAATATTAAGACTACTCTTTCCAAAACTGAAAGTGCTAAAGAACTTCTAAAATTTGTGGAAGAATGCTCTCAAACTGCTGATAAATCTCTTGGTGGGACACTAATGGGTACTTTGACCATCATGAAGTTTGACGGTTCACGTATCATGCATGAGCATGTCATTGAAATGACAAACATAACAGTAAGACTTAAGTCTTTGGAAATGGAAGTGGATGAAAATTTCCTAGTTCAATTGATTATTAACTCATTACCATATGAGTATGGTCTTTTCCAAATGAACTAACACCATGAAAGATAAATGGAACATGCATGAATTGCACGAAATGCTAGTTCAGGAGGAAATGATGCTAAAGAATCAAGGATCACACTCCATTAACCTTGTAAGTCATCAAGGAGCTGGGAAGAAAGGAAAGAAACATGGTAAGAGAAAACAGAGGCAACATAATGTTAATGAGTCCTCCTATCAAGTACATAAGAAGGAACACAAGAATGATAAGTGTCGTTTCTGTGGAAAATCTGGACACTTTCAGAAAGATTGCCTGAAACGTAAGGCATGGTTCGAGAAGAAAGGTATGTCTAGTGCTTTTACATGTCTCGAATCAAATTTAATTGAAGTTCCTTATAATACTTGGTGGCTTGACTTTGCTTGCACTGTTCATGTTCATTATGTACCTTTTCTTTAGAGAAATCTAATTTCTTTACCTAAGTTGGATAAGACTGGATACTCTTTTAATTTGGGTAGTGGATGTTTTAGCTTGTTTAAGCATAATCATCTCACTGGTATTGATATTCTTTGTGATAGCTTATACAAACTGAATCTTGATAATTTGTTTGCCGAAACACTCTTAACTCTGCATTATAATGTTGGAACCAAATGAAGTTTAGTGAATGAACAATGTGCTTACTTGTGGCATAAACGTTTAGGTCACATACGTAAAGAAAGACTGAAAAGATTAGTTAAGAATGAAATTCTTCCAGATTTAGATTTTACAGACCTTAATATTCGTGTGGATTGTATTAAAGAAAAACAAACAAGACACACAAAGAAATGAGTCACAAGAAGCACACAACTTCTTGAGATTATACACACTGATATATGTGGTCCTTTTGATGTCACATCTTTCAGTACAGAAAAGTACTTTATCACCTTTATTGATGATTTTTCACGTTATGGATATGTCTATTTGTTGCGTGAAAAATCTCAAGCATTAAATATCTTAGAAGTATTTATTAATGAGGTTGAAAGGCAACTAGACAGAAAAGTGAAAATAATCAGGTCAGATAGAGGTGGTGAGAATTATGGAAGATATGATGAAACTGGACAACACCCTAGTCAATTTGCTAATTTTTTTGAAAAGCGTGACATATGTGCTTAATACACAATGTCGATCACACCACCACAAAATGGTGTGGCAGAAAGGCGTAATCGTACATTAATGGATATAGTTAGGAGTATGTTGCGTAATTCATCTTAATCCATTTAATTGTGGATGAATGTTTTAAGGAATGTCGTTTACTTATTAAATAGGGTGCCTAGTAAAGCAGTTCAGAAGACACCTTTTGAACCGTGGACTGCTAGGAAACCTAGTTTGAGGCACCTGCATATTTGAGGATGCCTAGCAGAAGCTAGAGTTTATAACCCACAAGAAAAGAAGCTGCAAGAACAATCAGTGATTCCTTCATTGATTATCCAGAAAAATCAAAAGGATATAGATTTTATTATTCTAATCATAATACGAGAATAGTTGAAACTGGAAATGCTAGGTTCATTGAGAATGGTGAAGTTAGTGGGAGTGAAGAATCACGTAATGTGAACATTAAAGAAGTTAGGGTGCAAATTCCTCTACCCTGCGCTTCTTCTAAAATTGTTGTACCGCCTAACAATCAACAAGAACAATAATTAAATTATCATGCTATTCAGAATGAAGCCATAATTGATGAACCTATAGTAAATGAATCACAAGAAGTAGCATTAAGAAAATTTCAACGACAAAGGAGACCTGCTATTTCTGATGATTATTTGGAATATCTACACGAGTAAAAAATTAACTTGGGAATTGTTAACGATCTAGTTTCATTTTCACAAGATATTTAAAGTAATAATTTTGATAAATGGATAGATGCTATAAAAGATGAATTGAAATCTATTGAACAGAATGAAGTTTGGGACCTTGTTGAATTACCAGAAGGTTGCAAAAAAGTGTGGTGTAAATGGATCTGTAAGACCAAACGCGACTCAAATGACAACATCGAACGTCACAAGGCCAAACTTATTGCCAAAGGTTTCACTCAGAAGGATGAAATTGACTATAAATAGACCCTTTTACATGTCTCTAGAAAAGATTCACTCAGAATTATAACGGCTTTAGTAGCTCAATATGACTTAGAGCTACACCAAATGAATGTGAAAACCGTCTTTCTGAATGAAAATTTAGAGGAGGAAGTTTTTATGGATCAACCAGAGGGATTTGTCATTAACGAAAAGGAACACATGATGTGTAAACTTAAGAAATCAATCTACGGACTTAAACAAGCTTCCCGACAATGGTATCTTAAGTTTAACGACACTATTGTCACCTTTGGATTTAAGAAAAATATTGTTGATCGGTATATATATCTGAAAGTCAGTGGGAGTAAGTTTTTTATGTTAGTCATGTATGTTGATGACATCTTGCTTGCTACTAATGATCTTGGTTTGTTGCACGACATTAAGAAATTTCTCTCTAACAACATTGAAATGAAATATATGGGAGAGGCATCCTATGTAATTGGAATAGAAATATTCCGATATAAATCACAAAGATTGTTGGGATTGTCTCAGAAAGCCTATATTAATAAAGTGTTAGCGAGATTTAAAATGGAAAAATGCTCATCAAGTCCTGTTTCAATTCAGAAAGAAGATAAATTTTGTCTCAATCAATATCCAAAGTATGAATTGAAAGGTAAGCAAATGAAAGATATTCCTTATGCATCAGTAGTTGAGAGCCTAATGTATGCCAAGACATGTACAAGACTAAACATCAGCTTTGCTTGGGATGTTAGGCCGATATCAAAGTAATCTAGGAATGGATCAGTGGAAGGCTACAAAGAAAGTGTTGCGATACTTACAAGGAACGAAAGATCATATGCTCACTTATAGAAGATCTGATCATCTTGATATGGTTTGATATTCCGATTCAGATTATGTTGGTTGTGTGGATACAAGCAAATACATATTTGGTTATTTGTTCCTGTTAACTGGAGGAGCAATATCATGGAAGAGTGAGAAGCAGTCTGTTATAGCTGCATCCACTATGGAAGCTGAGTTTGTGGAATGCTTTGAGGCCATGGTTCAGACTAATTGGTTGTAAAACTTTATTCAGGACTTGGACTAATCGACAGTATTGCCAGGCCGCTGAAAATTTATTTTGATAATTCTGCAACAATCTTCTTCTCTAAAAATGACAAGTATTCGAAGGGTGCTAAGCATATAACATTGAAATACTTTTTGGTTAAAGAAGAAGTCCAGAAACATAAAGTGTCAATTGAATATATTAGCACCAAACTTATGATTGCCGATTCTTTGACGAAAGGATGGCCGCCCAAGACATTTACTGAGAATGTTGAAAGAATAGGCATTATTTACGGCAATGAATGATTTTATGTAAAGACTTTATTATGTTTATGCAATTGTCACTTTGAGCTCATTTACATATATGTTTCTGTTATTACATGTTTTCTCTTGTATACATAATGTTGAGAATAACGATGATATATTTTGACTTAGATTAAGTATTCTAAGCATTATTGGTCGACCATTATGTATTTCTAAAAGTTGTGTTGGGTAATAGACTAATATAGTAGTACATGGAATGAACTATGTGGAATAAAGGGATGTATGACCGACATGACTCATATTAGTTGACTTATTCAATATTAACAATGAATGATTTTGAATTTAGCATATGTGCACATTATGATTGACATGTTTATTGAATCACTAAGCGAATAGTGTTATGTGCACCAAGTGGGAGAATGTTAATTTCATGGCCCACGTGAGAAATAATTTTTTATTTTGGTTTAATAAATTAATGGTAATAAAAGCTAAATTCTATCGGATAAAGAGGGGAAGTTTATTTTGGTTATAACTCCTCACTACCCACTTTGATGGAAAGTGGGATTAATGAGTAACCGGTCCCTCTCTGTCTTTTTAATTGAAGAATAACATATTTCCATCAATACTATTCTGAACAAAATAGTAAAGGAAAAAGGGAGAAAAAACAAGTTTCTCAAAAGAAAGTAAAATAAGAAGACTTCCGCTCAAGAAATAAAGAAAATAATCCTGGATTTAGGTATATTTTCTTGTTCAAACTCTTCAATATGTGAAAATCATATAGTTCTACAATTCTGAAATTATCGATAGGATTAAAAATAGATTGTTTATGAACCACAATCTAGAATAGTAAAAATCCTTACATTGATTGATCAATTGATGTCCCCAACTTAATTTCCACCACTTAGATATGGTTACGTTGGAGTACCCATTGCCACTCAATAGAATTACCTCCACAAAATTGAAAAGAAAAAAAAGAAGTGGGAGGAAAGGTCATCATGAAGAGTTTCTTTAATTTATTCAACTATTATCAAAATTTAAATACTCATACATAGTTACTTTTTTAGCATGACTTTATATAAATGTAAGTCTGTACGTAGGGATGGTCATATATGTTTTGTGACATACGAGAATTCTAGTTCAAGGAGTTGCGATGTGTTGACAAGTGATTTCTTCTTTGCAAATTTCATTGTAAATAATTATTCAAAAAAGAACTATTTATTGGCTTGTCAATCGCAACATTACCTCATTTTATTTTAGTTTTTAAAAGGACCTTTCTCGTACTAGGATGTGTACGCAACATTACCACAATAGTAAGTCATTAGTGAATATATAGTGAAGTACATTTCATTAATTCCGGGAAAAAGGACTAAATAAAATAACCAAGTATCTGTTTCTTTTAACTTAAGTCCTACGTTTCTCGACAAATTAAAACAGCAAATTGTGACAATAATCTTGGTTTTATATCTTTATTAAGCAAGCCATATTCGTAACTAACATGTTTACGCTTTTGATTTTTTGTGTACCATCGTGTGATTTAAAGGCATGCACGTTTTAGTATTAACATAACAGATACGAACCACATATATATGCAGACCAATATAATTTGTGTTTGAGGTGATCGATTGGGTCACCTAATTAATTAAATGTATTATTGGATGAACAAAATCAGACAATATCACGCTTGAAAAATTTAAGTGTCGGACTGCCTTTATATGAATTCAATACCCACACCTGCCTTCTCAATCTGTGAAGTGATGGCATGAGTTTAACTAATAAGTTTTTTTTTTTATACAATGAGGTTATGTTAAAAGTGAAATACAATAACATATAATTGGCAATTTACATAATAAAGTGGAGTAAATAATTTGTTATAATCCGTTGAAATACACTGAACGATGTAAAAATTCTTTACATAGTTAGTTAGTGTATATAAATAAAATTCAAATGACGTAACATTCACTTATCTACTTTGTTTTCACTTGAACAAATTTTCTTTCTATCAGTACATGCATATCTTGACTTTGTGGGTATATATATCGACCATTTAGTATTTGTTATTTTTAGAGTAATCGGGGCTTGGTGAGTCCTTCTGTACAAGCATATATGTAATTTTTATTCCTAGATAAGTATTACAATTTCATTTGGAGACAAAAGAAAATGCATATACATATATATCATTAGAATTTTGAACAGATCATGTTGGAAACAGACAACATGAATTTGTAACAATAGAAGCATCTCAGAGAACTAGCGCAACTTTTGCTAAATGGGAAATTAATTTTTAAGCAAATAAAACAATATATACCAAATTAAGAAGACATTCTCATTTCCAGCAAAGCTTTATACTATATGTTTCATATATAAAGTCCAACCAGATGAGATGAGTTATGGGCAGCCTTTGTGTTTTGGCTGCTAAGTTGATCATACCTAAGAACAACTAATAGAAAGATAGATGAACCGAATGTCATATATCTTTTTTTTTGTTTTCTTGCTCGGTGTTCGAAATTCATATTGGAGCCCCCATTAAATTGGGATTCGCATTTGAATCGTCCCACATTAGAAAGTAAAACACTCCCTAACAAAGACGGTTACACATACTTAGGGCTCAAATTCAAAATTTATGGTTAAGAATGAAGAGACATATTTATCACTCTGCGTCTCCACCACAATCCTCGTTCGAGTGTACTAAAATTAATCTCAAATTAAATATCAAAAAATCTATAGAAAAGGTAGATAGTACTCCTTCCATCCTAATTTATGTGATATAGTTTGATTCGGCACAGAGTTTAAGAAACAAAGGAAGACTTTTGAATCTTATGGTTTAAAATAAGCCAAAGATATTTGTGTGGTTATAGATCATCTTGTTAAGTCTAAAAGATAAATGTTAAAATTAAATTATTGTAAAATAAAAAAAAATATTTTTAACGAACTAAAAAGGAAAATATATCACGTAAATTGGAACATGTACTAATTAATAAGAAGAAGAAGAAAGAATCATTTAGACAAAGAGGGACGTGTCACGTTACGAGTTGTTGTAGAACTTATGATATATATGCTTTAGCCTGAGCTGTGTGGTGTACGTAATAATGTTAACCCAAGGCCCCAAAATACTCATGTTGCAATTTAGCTAAGGGGAGGAAGAACAGACAAGAAGGGTCCACTCCAATTAATTATATATATTAACTAACACAGTTTTTTATAACTTTTTATCACACTGAGATTTCGTCAGTGCTCTCATTTCTTTCTTTTTGGACCTAAGTTATCCCGTTTTATTTTCATAATATTATCCATTACAATATAGAATATATTTACCATTTTAATTTTTAACCACCTAAAAGGGGCACAGGATCGACAATAATCCTTACTTGCGGTAGATTTTTTTTTTGTTGACGAAGGAACCCGCAGTCGCTACTCTCTCGAGTGCGCACAGGGTAAACCCCGGACTGACGCAATAGCCTGCAAACCACATCAGCCGATTAACCACACTTGACAAGCCATGTGTGACAGGCTCAACCAAGAAGGTTTATGCAGGGGATCGAACTCGTGACCTTACGGTCTCGCGCTCTACTGCTACACCAACTTGGCTATACTTGCGGTAGACTTGACTTTATCTTCTACTCCCTATCAGTTGCTTTTGCATAAATTGGTTGTGCGTGCGGACACATATACGTATTAATTTCGAAACCTTTTAAATTTCTTGAGTTTAACTTAATGAACATTTTATATTATTAGATAAATTTTATCTGGTATAGTAACTAATTTATTCTATTTTTAAGATTATAAATTTTACATTTTAAGGAGGTTTACACAGATATTTTTTGGTGATTTGACTGTTAATTTTTTTTACGCTAACTATATATACATCTTAAACTTAAGTTATATATATATAGTATTATGCTTGAACCATAAACTTAACCCCAAAAATTCAGCTATACATATAGTGTTTTAGACTCATATATACTTCATCGTCGCATGGTCCTTTCAAATCTTAATCTTCAAAAATTTCTGAACAAGAATGCGGTAGATATGGTTAGTGTATGCTTGGAAACTAGTCCAAAATGATATTATCTGAAAGAAATAATCCCCTTGATTATTTTCATTGATTGAATAGATATATATACAAGTTACAAATCATTCTTCTACCATAATTCTAACTCTACAATTATGGTAACTCTACAATTATGGTAGTGTATATTCCTAATTATGGTAACCTATATATTACAATATATTACACATATATTTTCCTAATATACAAGATTCTTACCTTGTCTAATATTAACAATTACCAAAAGAATTAGAGCCAAATCGGCCAAAGAAATCCGAGAGCCAAATATGGCCAAATTCGAGAGCCATAAGGCTTTGCCTTATTTAACACACCCCCGCAGTCATAGCGGGCGGTCTTCGAACGCTGAGACTGTCCCTAAAATCTTCAAAGAGAACCACTGGTAGACCCTTTGTAAAGATGTCTGCAATTTGATAACGCGATGGGACATGGCATACGCGAACTTGACCCTTTGCAACCTTTTCGCGGACAAAGTGAATGTCCATTTCGATATGCTTAGTACGTTGGTGTTGAAGCGGGTTACCACGAAAGGTAGATGGCACTAATGTTATCGCAATATACCAAGGTTGCCTTCGAATAGGACAATGAAGCTCCAAAAGCAAATTACGTAGCCAACATGATTCGGAGACCACATTCGCCACCCCTCGATATTCTGCCTCTGCACTTGAGCGTGATAGGGTTGCCTGACGTTTTGCTGACCAGGAGACCAAGTTGTTGCCAAGGAACATACAGTGGCCAGAAGTCGACCGTCTGGTGTCGGGACAACCACCCCAATCAGCATCCGTGTAGGAAACAAGTGTGGATGTAGATGACGGATACAAGTGCAACCCATAGTCTAGTGTCCCCTGAATATACCGAATGATGCGTTTGATTGCATTCATGTGCTCAACTCGGGATCATGCATGAATAAACACACTATTTGAACCGCATATGTAATATCCGGTGCGGTAAAGGTAAAAATCGGAGGCCCCCCGCAAGCCGTGATAGCGGGTCGGGTCCTCGTATGGTGCACTTGCTTTGTGGCACTTAGTTTTGGGTTTGCATCAAGCGGCGTGGAGGTGGACTTACGGGATGACATCCCGGCCCTCTCGATGATCGGCGAAGATACTTCCGTTGAGAAAGAAACAACCCACCCGAATGACGCTTGACGGCAATCCCCAAAAAATAACTCAAAGGCCCTAAGTCTTTCATAGCAAACTCAGAACTGAGCATGGTCATGATAGACTGGCGTAAGGCATCTGAAGAGGCAGTCAAGATGATATCATCCACGTACAACAGGATGTAGGCCAAGGACAAACCACTGCGGTAGATGAACAAGGAATTATCTCGACTGTTTGTGAGTGAACCCAATAGTTGAAACAAATTCAAGCAAACCTCGTATACCAGGCCCTTGGAGACTGCTTAAGCCCATAATGATTTCTTCAACAAACAGACATGATTAGGGTGGTTGGGATCCCTGAAACCCAACGGCTGATGCATATAGACTGTTTCCTTGAGGTCACCATGTAGGAAAGCATTCTTGACATCCAACTGATGAATTAGTCAAGTCTTTGAAAGAGCCAAGCTAAGCACAGTGCGAATGGTAGCCGGTTTGACCACCGGACTAAACGTCTCACCACAATCAATTCCAACCTGCTGAGTCTTACCATCACCAACAAGTCGCGCCTTATGTCGAGCAAAGGACCCATCTGAATTCTCCTTATGAGTAAAAATCCACATAGACCTGATAACATTAATACCATATGGACAGGGCACCAACTCCCACGTCTTATTAGCAATAAGAGCATTATATTCATCAGTCATAGCAATTTTCCAATTAGGGTCATTTAAAGCCGACACAGGATTGCGGGGCAAGGGGGATTTAGAGACATCCGAATGTAAATTAAAATATCTTTTAGGTGTAAAAATACCCCGCTGACTTCTAGTGACCGGTCTATGAATCGAGGAAGAATTGAGAGAATTTTGGGAATTTTCTGGGCTCGGGACAGACTGGCCAGCAGGCAGTGGGCCTGCTGGCCCAAATCGGTAACTGTTGGACTCGTCGGTGGACCGGTTCCGGGTGGGTTGGGACCGGCCCAATTTCGGAACTGTTCCGATTCTTTGGAATTCGGGCGAGACGATCTTGTGGGTCCAGCGGGCAGTGGGCCCGCTGGAGGATTTAGGGTGCGGGAGAGGTCTGAAAAATTCTGAATAATACACGGGGATATTTGGTCATCCAAAAAATTATACGACTTAGGCTCGGGAGTATGAACTTTCGTAAAAGGAAATTGGGTTTCATCAAAAATGACATGGCGATTTATTATGATTTTCTTGGAGGATAAATCAAAACACTTCTAACCACGATGATTCGACGGATAACCCAAAAACACACACGGGGTAGACCGAGCCTGAAGTTTGTTAATTGTGGTGGATGAGAATAACGGATAACACAAGCACCCAAAAATCCGAAGATGAGAATAAGAAGGGTTCTTATTATATAGGATTTTGAGGGGGGAAGAATATGTCAGACCTTTAGACGGAATTATGTTAAGAAGATATGTGGCCATTTGTAAAGCATGATGCCAAAAATATGGAGGTACGGAGGCATGAATTAAGAGAGTTCGGACAATGTTATTTATGGAACGAATTTTGCGTTCGGCTTTTCCATTTTGTGAAGATGTATGAGGACACGAAAAATGAAAATTTATCCCATTATTAGCACAAAACTCCCGAAACTCCCTATTGTCATACTCTTTCCCATTATCACATTGAATATTTTTTATTTCTCTTTCGAATTGAGTACGAATGAACGCTCTAAATTTGATGAAGACGGAAAACACTTGTGATTTATTCACAATTGGAAACGTCCAAAAATCTAGAATAATCATCTAAAAAGAGAACATAATATCGATGACCCATTGAACTAAGAACAGGAGATGTCCATAAGTCGCTATGAATAATTTCAAATGGCTTTGAAGTATGAGAATTGGAGTCTACAAATGGCAGCTTAACACTTTTCCCTAAAGAACAAGGATCGACAAAGTGGAGTACGACTCGTACCCTTACAAGAAATAAAGCTATTTTTATCTAAAACTGATAAAATAGAAGATCCCGGATGACCCAGACGAGCATGCCACATGGAAGGAGAGATGGCTGCAAAAGCTGACGGCAAGGCTGGACTCGATGGACTGGAACCGGGCATGATAGGATATAGATCCCCCCTACTATCACACCTCATGAGATGACTCCCCGTCTTGAAATCCTTCACGAGAGAAACCGAAAGGATCAAATTCAACAGAAGCAGTAATTGTCATTTGTGAATTTTCGACGACACTAAATTTTTAATCAATTTAGGAGCATGTAAAGTATTTTACAAGAGGAGTGGTGGATTGGGGGGAGACAACGTTTTCTGACCATACCCTAGAATTGGAATAGAACTGCCATTACCAACAATTATCCCCCGAGGGGTGCTCAAATTGGAATAAGATGAGAGAGTACCTGATTCAGAAGTCATGTGAGTGGTGGCACCGGTGTCCATATACCAATTTGGGTCCGATTGAGATAACCCCAGTTTGTGCATCGCGGCCTCGATATCTGTCTGAGTGGGGCCTGCTGCATGATGGGCCTGTGGTGGTCGGGGCCCAAGAACTCCTGTTCGTGGTGCACCTGGGCCGTAGTTGCTGTTGCTACCGCTGCTGGGCCACTGGCCAGTGGGCCGCCACTGCTGGGTATTAGGCACCGGATCGTTGGCCGCCCCACCGGCTCTTGGAAACTATTGCTGGATGGTACGGGTTCCACTGCCATTGGCCCCACTACTGGGCCCATGGCGGTGGTGGGCCACTGTACCATGGCTGGGACCCACCGCCTGCTTGTTGACCATCGGAACCGCCTCCAGAACCGCCGCGTTTGCCCCCGCGATTTTTGTTATTATTCTTGCGATTATTCTTGCCGCCACCATTATTATGGTTTTGGCCCGAATTATTAACAAAACCCGAAGGACTAGGAGAGGACGCCACCATGACAACTGGCTTGCTCCAGTAGCCGCCTTTTTAGCCAAACCGGCTTCTTCCAACGTCAGCATGGAGCGGGCTTGATGGAAGTCGGGAAGAGGGTTGCTTTGGCGAAGGAGAGTTCCAACCCCATTATAGGCCTCCGAAAGACCGGCAACCAACTGTAGAACTAGACGATTATTTGTGACTGGTGCGCCAACATTACAGAGTTGATCCGCCAACTCCTTTAGTTTCTTGCAATATGCAGAAACGTTCGGAAATTCGTCAATTCGAACTAGAGAGAATTCCTGCTCGAGTGTGACGACACGGGAATGTTGGTTGTCCTGGAATATGTCACGCAATCTATTCCATGCAGCCATAGCCGTGGAATCCGGCTCCATAATCGTCTGTAGAAGGTCCAGCGAAATAGTGGCGTATATCCACCGAAGAACGGTAGCATCAAGTGTAATCCATAACTCAGGATCCTCCACAGGAAGGGGTCTAGCGGGAGGAATGATGTGATGAAGAACTTGATAAGATATAGCGTGAATTTTAAACAACTCCGCCCACGTTGTATATTGAACGTTTTCCATCTCAAGGACAATAGGGACACTGAGCTTGATATTGGAAACTGTGAGGGCAGGGTGAAAATTGTTCTTAGACATATTGAAAGAACAAAGAAGGATGGGAAATTTAAGAGAGGTTTTTGAGAGCGGAAGACAAAAATTTTGGAGAGAAACCCCGGGGGGGGGGGGGTTCTCGGCCACAAGGAAGACAAAAGTTGAGAGAAAAAAACTTTTGTGCAGGCCTAGTCTCTTGATACCATGAAAGAAATAATCCCCTTGATTATTTTCATTGATTGAATAGATATATATACAAGTTACAAAGCCTTCTTCTACCATAATTCTAACTCTACAATTATGGTAACTCTACAATTATGGTAGTGTATATTCCTAATTATGGTAACTCATATATTACAATATATTACACATATATTTTCCTAATATACAAGATTCTTACCTTGTCTAATATTAACAATTACCAAAAGAATTAGAGCCAAATCTGGCCAGCAAATCCGAGAGCCAAATATGGCCAAATCCGAGAGCCATAAGGCTTTGCCTTATTTAACATTATCAACCGCACGAGTATAAAGATATCATATATTCCATATCTCATCAATGCAAGACAACTCAACAACTTCAGCACAATCGTCAGATCCATAACTCATGAAGCGTGTATAACATAACATGCAGAATATTAAGAAATATGACAAGTTTGCTCTAAAAATACGCTAAGAAATGAACATTGAGCCTAAAATCAACCTAACTAACAAGATTGAACCTAAATCAACCTAAAAATGAACGTTGAGCCTAAATTAATTCTAAAAATTAGCTCATAAATATAGGAATCCCCGAAAATCATATAAAAAGACATATTTTACGTTTGATGATGTGATAACTTAATATACATATATAGATCAACACATATATTCACTACTCATACGCTGAATACGTGTCTGGATGGAGGAGAGTGATAGAATATTTGATAGAATAATTGTGATTTGTACATAATCTTTCAGTATATTTTATTTATGATAGTGTATATTTAGCTATTTATTACCTTAATTCTAGCCTAGGATGATGCTTGTATCATGGGTATATTTACTACCTCTTTGGAATGAAATAATCAAGGAGGATATTTCTTACATGGTATCAGATTCTAGGGAAAGTTCCAAATCCAATAATTCCACAAAACCCTAAAAATTCCTTGCCGCCGACTCCTCCTTGCCGCCGTCCACTTCCTTCCTCTTCTTTGTCCTGACAGCCATGTCTGACTCGAAATCAAATTTTCATTCAGCCCTAGCTGTTTCAAACATTAAGTCTCATATCTCCATCACTCTTGAGATAACAAACGTCCATTATGCGACATGGGCGGAGCTCTTCAAAAATCAATGTAGGTCACACCGGGTTATTTATCACATAATTCCGTCAGAAAAAAGGCAAGGAGAAGGTGCCAAAAATCGATGATGAAAAGGAATTATGGTTGACCCTCGGTGCAACGGTTCTCCAGTGGATTTATGCCACAATTTTGAGTGATTTGTTATATACGATTCTTGAACCCGATTCCACGACAATTGAGGCTTGGGATCGATTACATGACATATTACAAGATAATAAAAATTCTCAGGCCGCCACACTTGAGCAAGAATTCTCCACTATTGACATGGTGGATTTTTCCAATGCATCCGCATATTGTCAACAGCTCAAGGTTTTGTCAGAGTAACGCAAGAACGTCGGGGCGCCGGTAACTAACAATTGGCTTACTTTACAAATGGTTGTCGGTCTCACTGACGCGTATAGTGACGTTGGTACGCTCATCCTCTAAAGCAACCATCTTTCACCATTTTATCAAGCCTATTCTATGCTCATACTAGAAGAAACGGATTTTGCCAAAAAGACAACTATTGTGTCGAATTCTGCCATGGTTGCTGCTCCGTCCATTGATAACTCATCACAATTTGAAAATTTGCCACCAAACCGTGGTCAAAGGGGATAAAATGGCAATAATAATAGTAAAAATCACGGTGGTGGTGGCCACCGGAGTGGCGGAGGTAGTGGCAGGGGCAGCGGCCAGCAACAGATGTCCGGCCAGGCGTGGCAGCCGTGGGCCTAGTAGGACAGTGGACCGTAATATTGGGCATGGCAGTGGCCTTGGGCTGTCCCGCCCTGCCTTTTTCTTTCGGGATCTTGGTCCAGGCCCAGTCCGAGGCACACTGGCCAGCAACAACCGAGTGGCCAGCAGCCTAGCATACTTGGGCCACACCCACAACGAACCAGTGGCAGTAGGTCCATTCGGTAGTAGCCACACCAACCGAATCGAGGCCACAATGCACACTCTTGGGATCAATCCGCCCGACGCAAACTGGTACATGGACACCGGAGCAACGTTTCATATGACATTCTCACAATGTAATCTCTCATCCTATATTAATTTGAGCAATATCGTGGTATAATTATCGAAAATGGTCATTCAATTCCAATTTGTGGTTATGATAATACAAATTTGTCCCCCCCCCCGAACCCACCGTTAGCCTAAAAGAATGTCTTTTATGCTCCTCAATTGATTAAAAACTTTGTTTCAGTTAGAAAATTTACCACTGACAATTCGGTTTCTGTTGAATTTGATCCTTTTGGATTTTCCATGAAGGATTTTCAGATGGGGATGAGCCTAATGAGATGTGATAGTTGGGGCGAGCTATATCCAATCACCACTACCACACATCGAGCCGCATTACCATCCACTTTTGCAACTTTCACACCTTCTTTATGGCATAAACGTTTGGGTCATCCGGGGGCACCTCTTCTTGCCTCCCTTAAAATAAAATAAATTTATTGAGTGTACTAGAACTCGTAATTCTCATGTTTGTCGCTCATGTCCTCTTAGAAAACATGTAAATTTCCTTTTGTTGCTTCTAATTCATGCACTGTTATTCCTTTTGATATTATCCATAGTGATATTTGGACATCTCCCGTTTTGAGCTCTTCGGGCCATCGATATTATCTTCTTTTTTCGGATGATTACTCTAATATTTTGTGGATATTTCCTTTGTCTAAAGAGTCACAAGTTTTTTCCACATTTCTCTCTTTTAGAGCATTCATCTGTACTCAATTTGAACGGGACATTAAAAATATTCAATGTGATAATGGTAGAGAATTTGATAATGGGCCATTTTGGGATATTTGCAAAGCTAATGGTTTATCTTTTCGTCTCTCTTATCTACATACCTCATCTCAAAATGGAAAAGCGGAAAGAAAAATTTGACCATTAATAACATTGTTAGAACCTTACTTGCTCATGGCTCTATACCACAATCATTTTGGCATCATGCATTACAAATGACAACCTATCTCCTCAACATACTTCTAAGTAAACAATTAGCCTATCAATCCCCTCTCAAAATTTTATACCTAAGAGATCCATCTTACTCTCATCTACGGGTATTCGGGTGCTTATGCTAGCCTCTTTTTCCTTCTACTATCATCAATAAACTTCAGCCACGTTCTACTCCATGTATTTTTTTGGGTTATCCGTCAAACCATCGTGATTACAAATGTTACGACTTATCTTATAATAAAATCATCGTGAGTCGCCACGTAGTTTTTGATTAATCAAATTTTCCCTTTGCCGAAATGCATTATTCCGTGCCTCATACCTACGAATTTCTTGATGATAGCATGCCCCCGTATTTGGTCCACCAGTTGGCCTCACAAACAGGCCCAACATCTCACCCCGACTTGCCTATAATTTTGGCCAGTCCAAATCATTCTAGCAGCTCGGCCCATATAAATCCTCTCCAAACCCAACCAACTAGGCCTACTTACTTTTGCCTAGTGCCTGCCCTCCTAGCGGTGCCTCTCGCTGAAAGTCCACTGCCGAGAGGCCCAATGACTGGCAGCCCACTGGATGGAAGCCCAGTCTCAGGCAGTGGCAGCCCACCAACTTCAAGCCCACTCCCGAGCAGTCCATTCCTCTCTCACTCGGCCTCCGTACCCATCACACGTCAGCCCAATATCACTTCTCTTATCTGACCAACTCCAATTCCTGCCCAACGACTAGTCACTCGTAGTCAGCATGAGATTTTCAAACCGAACAAAAAATATGGTCTTCACACCGATGTTACCAAATCATCTTTACCGCATAATCCCGTGTCTGTCCATAATGACCCGAATTGGATATGGCTATGAATGATGAATATAATGCTCTTATTAATAATAGGACTTGGGATTTGGCGCCTCTTCCTCCTGATGTTAATGTGATTTGGTCTATGTGGATTTTTTAGTCAAAAAAATTTGATGGTACGTTTGAGAGGCATAAAGCCCGTCTTGTAGATGATGGAAAGACTCAACATGTTGGTGTGGACTGCGGTGAGACATTCAGTCCGATGGCCAAACCAGCAACTATCCGCACGGTACTAAGTCTGGTTCTTTCTAAGGCATGTCCTCCACATCAGCTTGATGTGAAAAATGCATTCCTGCTTAGAGAATTCACCAAAACAGTGTACATGTATCAGCCCATGGGTTACAGAGACCTCACTTATCTTAATCATATATGCTTACTGAAGAAATTCTTGTATGGGCTCAAACAAGCTCCTCGAGCCTGGTACAAGAGGTTTGCAAATTATGTTTCTACTTTTGGGTTTTCTAACAGCAGGTCTGATCATTCTCTCTTCATATACCACCAGGGTAATGATATAGCTTACATCCTTCTGTATGTGGATGATATTTTATTAACTGCTTCATCTGATGCTCTTCACAAGTCTATCATGTCTCTTCTTAGCTCAGAATTTGCTATGAACGATCTAGGGACATTGAGTTATTTCTTGGGGATGGATGTAACACGTCATATATGTGGTTTATTTTTGTCTAAAAAAAAGTATGAGAAGAGATCATTGAATGAGCTGGCATGTCCTCTTGTAAGCCGTCCTCCACTCCGGTTGATACTAAACCAAAGTTGAGTGCTACTTCAAGCACGCCATCTGCTGATCCATCACATTACCACAGCCTTGTAGGAGCCCTGGAATATCTTACTTTCACGAGGCCCGACAATATCTTATGTTGTACAATAGATTTGTCTATTCATGCATAACCCGATGGAGGATCATATGCATGCTCTCAAACGCATTGTGCGCTATATTCAGGGCACTCTCGATCATGGCTTGAATCTATATCCGTCTTCGACAACCACTCTCATTTCTTACACAGATGCAGATTGAGCGGATGTCCGGATACCAGATGCTCCACGTCTGGTTATTGTGTCTCTCTTGGAGACAATTTGATATCTTGATCCCCCAAACGGCAAGCTACCTTATCTAGGTCCAGTGCCGAAATAGAATACTAGGGAGTTGCCAATGTAGTTTCTGAATCTTGTTGGCTACGAAACCTTCTTCAGGAGCTCCACTGTCCTGTTTCGAAGGCGACATTAGTTTATTGTGATAATGTTAGTGCGATTTATCTTTCAGGAAATCCGGTTCAACATCAACGCACTAAACATATTGAGATGAATATTCACTTTGTTCTCGAAAATGTTGTTCGTGGATAAGTACGTGTCTTACATGTCCCGTCATGCTATCAGATCGCCGATATTTTTTCAAAAGGTCTTCCGTTGGTTCTATTTGAAGATTTTCGAGATAGTCTCAGCATACGCCAACCTCCCACTTCGATCCTCCCACTTCGACTGCGGGAGTGTGATAGAATATTTGATAGAATAATTGTGATTTGACATAATCTTTCAGTATATTTTGTATATGATAGGTGTATATTTAGTTATTTACTATCTTAATTCTAGCTTAGAATAATGTTTGTATCATGAGTATATTTACTTCCTCTATGTAAAAAGAATATATTTTTTTCTTACGGAGAGGATAGCAACTAGCAATTAGCAAAAAGATAAGACTCATAGATATGGTGTGCACGTGTGAGGAATTAATTGATGATGGTGAGATATGGGCCTTACCCACACGTGTAGTTGAGTTTGTTGACTTTTAAGGAAGGAGTAGTCATACTTTCTTGTCTGTAGGTGTGGGTTGGGTTTGGGCCCAGTCGAATTGGCCCATTTATCATTGCTTGTGTTCCTTACACAGTTATCGTCGCAAACCCTACGTCGCATGTGCGCCATCATAACTCATATACTCCATTCGTTTTAAAATAATTTGCCTTTATTTATTTTTAATCTATTTTAAATATTTTATTTTATTTTTTACAACTCTTTAATTTTAACTTTTCACATGACATATTTAAGATTATAGATTAAAAAACATTTTGGTATATTTTTTATATCTTTAATTTAATACCAGAAAATTCAAAAGTTTTCTTTATTTTCTGAAACTCCATATCAAATCAAAATTAGACAAACGTTTTGAAACGGAGTAAGTACTATGCATCACTTTCAAGAGCTGCAACAGTATATATTAATATTTCTGTATCAATTTATGTGATACACTTTCCTTATTTGACAACAATTTAACTTTAAACTTTAGCTTTTGCGTTTAACGAGATGATTTATAGCCACACAAATATCTTTGACTTGTTTTAGATCACAAAATTTGAAAGTATTCATTTATTTCTTAAAGTCCGTATCCAGTCAAACTATATCAATAAACTGGGACGGAGATAGTAATCATTTTAGTTTAACTTTTACCTATGGACAACCTTGAAAAATATAGTAGGCATTTGGTTATAGATTTCAAATATTTTTCACTTCATATAGAATTTATAGAGTTGGAGTTAAAAATAAAGTTTGGTTATATTTTTTGTAAAGAATATTTGAAATAATGTTCATGCCTTGAATGTACTTGAGTACAACTTCAAAAGTGAAAAATGAGTTGAAAAATAGAGAAAATACATTAAAACCTTCCTAAATTTGACATTTTTTTTCAAAAAGACACTTAAACTTTGCGGGGGTCCTATGACCCCGCACCTGTTCGAACTAAAATATTATTAGCTCAGTGTCAGTTTTAACCATGAGTGTGAATCTCACGCACCAATTATATTTTGCCACATAATCTCTTCTTGTTTATGCTATTTATATATCTAATTTGTTATTCATCCCTTTGAAAACTCAGAAAAAAAATCTCCAGACCCGTTTCTCTTTCTTCAGTAGCTGAGCCCCAAAATTCTTGTTTCCCCTATCTTCAAAGCTCCACCTTCTCACCATTGTTCTTCTCCTATGTAATTTTTATTACTTCTTAATAGTGTTTTCGATTTATCTATCCTTTTTCATGAATAATGCACTATCAATTAATATGAACTCCTAATCAGTGCCAACTTTGGTCATACAAAATGTCCTTTTGCCATTTATAGGGAGAACTTTTATTTCACTCATATTTGAAGCGTAATCATATTTATGCTTATAAATTGATAGTTGTAGTGTTATTACTGTAGATCCGATTAGCGTATCACACTTATAGACACATTATTGCTTTATAATCCAATGTAGTTTGATTTCTGTTGCAATGTGTTCTTTAGTGTATTTTGTTTAGCTTATTTAGTTGTGTTAGCTACTACTCACTTTTGTTCGAATGCACTTTATACTGCTTTAATTCCTTATCTAAGTTTGACCGTTTATCTTGCTTTACTCTTTAGTCTTGCTTTGTTTTAATTGTCTTGCTTGTGATTATGCTTTGTCTTGAGCCGAGGTCTCCCGGAAACAACCGCTCTACCTATCAAGGTGAAAGTAAGGTCTGTGTACACTGTACCTTTTCCAGACCCCACAGTGTGTAATCTCACTGAATATGTTGTTGTTATTGTATTTGAATAGCTTTAATCCACCAAATTAATTTTCTTGTATTGAGGAGTCCGTTGAAGGTGTTAAATCTCTGTTCTTAGATTATAAGGGTGAGAAATTTGATGGAAGGTGATGAATTTTCGACAGAAAATCTGAGGATGGTAAGTAAAGACGGAGAAAGAAAGAAGAAAAAATAAAAATCATTTAATAATAAGAGAAAGGTACCAAAAGGATACAATTAAGAAAGAAGTTTTCTATAGTCGGGCTTGAACTTTCGGTGAAGGCAGTCCTGAGAAGAGAAGAAGAAGATATATGAAAATAAGGAAAAAAGAAAAAAAAGTAAAAATAGTAAAAGCAATATGAGAAAAAAGAGAGTAGAAAAGTCTTTTATATAAGAAATGCTAAAAAAATTACTAAAATTTAGTCCATTTCACGCTCATTACTAGAGTAAAACACACTCTCTATGCCACGTAGGCAAAAAAGGGTGTATTAATTACAGAAACAATGGGATCATGAGTGTATTATCTCTTGTAAAATATGTTATAAGCTGTTTTCAAATTTGAAATACAACTTCAAGTTGGATTTGAATTTTTCATAGCCAAAAATTGATTTTCAAATAAAGTGAAAATTTATTTTGAAAAAAAGTGAATAATTTTTATGGCCAAACGGGACTAAAATACGATCGGATTAAATTAAATTAAATTAAATTAAGAGATTCTCACATTGTATGTCCACCAACCAAAATAATAGTAGACAAATGTAATCAACAAAGGTTGCGGTGGAGTAGTAAGTACTCTTTAATCATTAACAAGAGGTCTTGGATTCGAGGCCCCCTGTATAAGGAGTCACCTTCGTTAGAGAGTGCTTTAACACAATGTAGGACTTTTTGACACAAATCCAAAATTAATCAGGCCCCGTACCAGACACCAACGGGAAAATTTAAAAAAATAGTAGACAAATATATAATTTTTATAATAGATAATATACATGAAATACATAATAGTGTATATTTTATATATTTGACTAGCGAATGTAATTATTATTTTTACATGCTTTGATGTTTGTCATCAAATTCAATAATTTGATAAAACCTAACAAAACACAATGCATGTGCATGGGTGAAAGTTTGATTTTGATGGTCAATTCAAATAAGAATTAGGCTAGATTTCAATTTAACTCTTCCTGTGGAAAAAGAGAAAGGAAAGTAAATGCTGAAGAAGTGAACATATATTCTCCTTACATAGAAGGAAAGTAAATGCCGAAGAAGTGAACATATATTCTCTTCTTACATAGAAGGAAAGTAAATGATGAAGAAAAAAGGGCAGCCCAGTGCACTAAGCTCCTGCTATGCGCTGGGTCCGGAGAAGGGCCGGATCACAAGGGTCTGTTGTACGCAGTCTTACCTTGCATTTCTGCCAGAGGCTGTTTTCACGGCTTGAACCCATGACCTCCTGATCACATGACAACAACTTTACCAGTTACTCCAAGGCTCCCTTCAAAGTAAATGATGAAGAAGTGAACATATATTCTCTTCTTACATAGTTGATGGGAAGATAAATTCCAGGTTTCCAAACCTATCATATAAGAAATCATATATGATTTACTGACTTCGAAATCTATTATATGTAATTATTTAGTAAATTTTTTAAATATATACGACGTTTGATTACTAAGTTCATAAGAATTCACAAATTCTACAATATACCTGCCCCGGGTAACAAAATGAACCAATTGATGTTATGTTCTAATGGAACTTAATTAGATGTGTACATTCGTACGTATGCAGGTATTTCGCTATCATAAACTGATAAACCTGCCTATCCAACTACAAAGGAATCTCTGCACATGTTTTTTCCCTGAATAGTTTGGGTTTAGTAATCATTTAACTTCACATACTCTTTGTTTAGGTTTTACGTAACAACATCCAGAAAAAAATAATTATACTACTTGTAATTATAATTGTATGATGTAACTCAGGATTCAATTGAATCGAAAGTGACAAGAGATAGAGCCTACAGAGTAGGGGAACTGAACTACTCTTGAAAGCTTTACTCAAGAACCCTAATTGGAGCTCAAATGAACAAGAATAAGAAGAGGGAAATTGTATTTCAATATCTGAATCAATGAATGAATTACAATTGTGAAATGATAGACTGTATAGACTAATAAAATTCTTAGCGAGAAAAGCAGTTAAAACTAACTATTGGACAGCCTGGCCATGTGCATGTTATGCGCCTCTAATTGATCCTAATAATCTGCCAACTCAGCACTATAATTACTAACTAATCAATACGAATTAAGATGAATGAATTTTGGATCATAACAATACTCCCCCCTTGAAATGATCCTTGTCCTCAAGGATGAGAACTAGAGAAATTGAAAGAGCTGAAATCTTCCTAAGTGTTGTATTCAGGTGCAGCATTAAGCCATTGAATCAGTAGCCGAGGGACAGCTTTTCCATGCTTTTGAGTCAACCTCCTATCCAGAATTACTTCAGGCTGTAAAAGAATAGGATCAGCAGTGGAGTGGATCACTGGTAGGGTGGCTGAAGCTGGTTGAGAAGCACTTTTTTAAAGCTGATGATACGAAAGTTTATTTATATACAATGGAAAGCCCCTATAATCCATGGACGACCAGTGGAGTTCATAAAAGAAAGCAAAGAAAGGTCTGCGATAAAGTTGTCCCTTCTCTCCATATCTCTACTTACTGGTTGGGTGCAGATAAGGCTGTAATAATAACAAAGCCAGATAGAGATACTGTTCGTTCAGAATTGATTCAAATGGCGAGGACCCATGGAAAAATCCACCTTATTCATGCTCCGCACAGCAACTTGCCCGGTCAATATTATATGTCTATGCTAAACTTGGTGATCTATTATGTAAAGTGGGGTGGATCTTAGTATCAATAGGAAGAGCCAAGGTATAAGCCACAACACCAACCTTAACAGTAATATGAAATGGACCAAAGAACTTAGCTGGTAATTTCTGACAAGTATGAAATCTCAATGACAGTTGTCCATAAGGTTGGAGCTTGATGTAAACCCAATCTCCCACCTCATAAGACCTCTCAGTTCTTTCCTTGCCTGCTTGAGTCTTCATTCTGTTTTGAGCTTTCAGCAAATAAAACTTTAGAGTTCTCAGTGTTGCTTCTCTGGCTTGCAAACTTCTGTCCACTAGATCTAGCTGAGAATCAAATGGAAGATATGGCAACAATGGGGGAGGCTTCTGATCATAAACAGCCTCATAAGGAGTCATGTTGATATAGGAATGATAGGTAGTGTTGTACCACCATTCAGCAAGTGGTAACCATTTAGGTCGCTCCTTGGGTTTTTCACTAGTCATGCATCTCAAATAACACTTCAAACATTTATTGACAACTTCAGTCTGCCCATCAATTTGAGGATGGTAAACAGTTGAAGTTAGTAATGAGACCTTTTACAATGTGAACAACTCCTTCCAAAATCTACTGGTGAATACTGCATCTCTATCAGATATAATGGTTTTAGGCATACCATGTAATCTGAACACTTAACTCATGAACACCTGAACAACTTCTAAAGTAGTATATGGATGTTTGAGAGTCATAAAGTGAGCAACTTTGCTGAGCCTGTCTACCACCACAAAATAACATCTTTACCAGCAACCTTAGGCTACCATTCAATGAAATCCATAGAGATATCTTGTCAAATTTTTCCTGGGATGAGAAAAGGTTGTAATAACCCTAGATATGCCACATTCTCAGTCTTGCATTTTTGACACACATCACAACTTCTGATGTAGGCATACACTTGTTTCATCTTCTTCCAATAAAAATTATGTCCCAACCTCTTTAGAGTAGCCGAAATGCCAGAGTGACTTCTCATAGGGCTATCATGATAGAATGCAATTAATTTCTCTCTCAATCTTGTATTAGATCCCACCACCAACTTATCTTTCCTGCTCAAAATATCAGTACAGTATTTATAATAAGGTCGGTGACTAGTATTTGACTGCAAAGTCTGAATCAACCTCTGTAGTACTGGATTCTGCATCCAAGATGCCTTAACTTCTTCCAATAAATCAGCTTGCACACTTGAAATACTGCAAAGTTGAATAGAGTCCTCCTTCCTAGATGGGGCATTATCAACCACATTCTCCTTGCCTTTTTTGTAGTCTATAGTGTAGTCATAGCCCAACAGTTTAACCAACTATTTATGTTGGCTAGAAGTTGTGATCCTTTGCTCTAAGAGATATTTAAGACTATGATGATCAATCTTAATGGTGAATTGTCTGCCCAAAAGATATGGCCTCCATCAGCTATAACCAAAGCTAAGAGCTCTCTTTCATAGACATATAGAGCCTTATTTCTATCAGATAATCCCCTTGTTAAAGAAGGCAATAGGTCTGTTGTTCTGAACTAGGACAACACCAATACCATCACCAGAAGCATCTATCTCAATAATAAACTCTTTTGAAAAATCAGGAAGGGCCAATACAGGTGCATCAGTGAAGACTTTCTTGAGTTCTTTAAAAGCTGTAACAACTATTGTATCCCATTTGAAATTACTCTTCTTCAAGAGGTTGTTTAAAGGTCTTGCAATACAACCATAACCTCTTATGAACCTCCTATAATAACCAGCCAATCCAAGGAACCCTCTCAACCCTTTAAGACTAGTAGGTTGAGGCCAATTTTAACACAACATCCACCTTGTGGTTATCCATAGATAATCCTTCTTGAGAGATGATATGACCTAAGTAGTCAATCTGCGACATCCCAAATCCACACTTGCTCTTCTTAACAAATAGCACATGTGACCTCAACAGTTTGAAAGCCTCATGTAGATGAGTTAGATGATCTGCCCATATTTTGATATATATGAGGATATCATCAAAGAATACTATGATGAATTTCCTGAGATAAGCGTGAAAAATTTAGTTCATAAGGCTTTGAAAAGTAGAAGGAGCATTAGTAAGGCCAAATGACATCACTAAGAACTCATAGTGGCCATGGTGAGTTCTAAAATCAGTCTTAGGTATGTCATTTTCACACATTCTGATTTGGTGATAGCATGACCTTAAATCCAATTTAGAGAAGTACTTAGCATCATGTAATTCATCTAACAGTTCCTCAATTACAGGTATAGGAAACTTATCTTTAATGGTGCACTTATTCAACTCTCTATAATTCACACATATTCTCCATGAACCATCATTCTTCTTCACCATCACAATAGGTGATGAATAAGGACTAGTGTTATATCTGATAACTCCAGCATCCATCATCTCATCCACCAACTTCTCAATTTCATCGTTCTGAACTGTTGGATACCTAAAGGGCCTGATACTTATAGGAGAAGTTCATTCCTTCAATATTATCTTGTGATCATGAATTCTGGTAGGTGGTAATTCAGTAGGGATTTCAAATAAGTCACTATACTCCTCCAAGATTTTCTGTAACCCCTCATCCTTCTCACTGTTACCATCCATATACATCAACTCCCCTATACCTACTTGACTTTGTTCCTTTTGAAACATTCCCACAGAGATCATGCATAATTCAGGTGGTTTGGCTAGTAGTTTCTCTATCTGATCTGCTTGCACCAGTTATGCTACTGGTGGTTTCATTCCTCTTAATGTCACCTTATGGCCCATAATAGTGAACTCCATTCTTAATTGCCTGAAGTTTCACATAACATCTCCCAAGGTTGCCAACCACTGAATCCCAAGCACCATGTTACATCCTCCTATAGGCAAGACCAACATATCTGAGTCAAAAGAAACCCCTTGCATATTTCACATCAACCCTTTACATATATAATTGCTATAAACTTTCTTTACATCAGCAACTGAGACAGGAAAAAGTGCAATGATAGTCAAAACACACCCTAGTTTCTTGGCAGTGTTCCGGTTAGAGATGGTAGTGGATCCTGGACCCGGTGGATCCAGATCTGTTTTATAGGATATGAATCTTTAAAATTTGGACCCGATGGATCCGGATCGGACCCGGATTCATTTCTGATGGATCGGATCTGGATTTGAATCTTGTATTTGAGATCCGTATCCGGTCCAAATTCGACCCGTGGATCCATTTTTTATTAAATATATTCATAACCTAGAATGTAATTTTATAAGTATTTTTTTAAATTTGCTAAGCACATCCTTGCAAGTTTAATTCTTAAAACAAGTTTAATTTATTCCCGCGTTAACTCAAAAACCAAAAAATAAAGAGGTAACTTCGATAATAAAATCAATATTATATTAGTGAATGACTAACATCTCCATAGACAAGTAGTTAAAATTATATTCACTTCATTTGTGAAGATTCCAAGCACATGCAAGTTCTGCATTGTGGAAATACTAGTCAGCATTTTCCACAACTATTGTCATTGTCCAACATTTTCAATTAATAGCTTACAATCAAAACGAGACAACGAACAAAATATCTCATATGAACATTTCAAAATTGAAACACAGTAAACTATTAGCTAAGTAAAAATCGTTTGTCAGTTCAAAAGAAAAATTCTTAGCAAGGTTACATTCTTAGAAAGACAATTTTTTTTACATGAGGATCCAGATCCGATCAGTGGACCCGGTGGATCCTATGGATCCGGATTTGGATCTGATTTTTATGGACCCGATGGATCTGGATCCAGATATGAAAAACGGATCTGGATCTGGATCAAGTAGGATCCGGTCCAGATTCAATCCGTTGCCATCCTTAGTTCCGGTCCAAGAAATTATGAGTGCTATTAGTGTCCATCAAAATATGAATTGCCTTTCCTTTGACAGTGATAGTAACTCTCATAGTCCTGAAATCATGGATTCCATTTATTGCATCTACTGATACATGAGGTAATATGGATCCCTCATCATCAGTTTCTAACCCTTGCCTAATCATAGACAAATATTGAGCAGGATCTATGGTCATTTCATCCAATTCAGTGATTTCATCATCTTTATCCACCTCCATAGAGAACAATTGTCTTATGTTCTTACAAACATGGCCAAAAGTATATTTCTCATCACAATTAAAGCATAAACCTTTACTCCTCTTATCCATCTCAGTAGGGGTGATAAGTTTGTCTTTTCTATGGGGTGGTTTGGGTCCAACAACAGTGTTAGTTTGAGGTTTGTAAGGGTTTGAACTTGGTTTATAAGCTTGATTCTGATTTTAAGAGAAAGAAGAACCAGTATGAAAAGAAGGATTTACATTTGAGAATTTTATGGTATTCTTTGGATTAGGAAGCATTTAAGTGAATAACTGTTCTTGTACTACAATTATTTATTCTTGAATCTTGGCTAAATTAACAACCTTGGCCAGAGTTCTAGGGCCCAACATCTTAACAGTCAACTCAATTTCAGGCTTTAAGCCCCTCACAAAACAACATACCCTTCTAATAATTCAACTCTAGTCAACAATTCATCAAATATATCTACATATTCCTGAACATAATTTACCCGTTTTAAGTCCTTGAGATCTCCCATGGGGTCATCAAATAACTCCTCCCCAAATCTGGCATATAAGCATCTCACATACTCCCTCCATCTTGGTCATTCTCTAGTCAATATGATCTTCATATAGGATTGATGTCATTGCAAAGCTTTAACCTCCAATCTACATGAAGCCATTTTCACCTTAGCACTTTCCTCTATTTCTTCTACGTCAAAAAATTGGTCATATTTGTACAACTAATCTTTCAACCCTTGACCATTAAATTTTGGGAATTCTAGTTGATATTTTCGATTGACGGTTTCATATCTATCCTGTCTATAATGGCCACCTTCTGGAATCCTGTCATTTTCATGACCATTATTCTCTGGAATTGCAGGACCATTTGTTGGAGCTACAACATTGCCCAACAACATACGTTTGATCTCATTCATAGCTTGCGCAACTCTGTCATCAACTACTGCCCTTATTTCTGCAACTGAATTCACTACTCCTTCCATGGAGTTTTTGAGAGAATCCACTTATTTTCGTAACTCATGCATTCTTGTGTTGTGATCACCCATTTGCATAGGTCGGAAGATCATATTGCTCTGATACCAATGGTGTAACTCATGATTCAATTGAATCGAAAGTGACAAGAGATAGAGCCTAAAAAGTAGGGAAACTGAACTACTTTTGAAAGCTTTACTCAAGAACCCTAATTGGAGCTCAAATGAACAAGAATAGGAAGAGTGAAATTGTATTTCAATATCTGAATCAATGAATGAATTACAATTGTGAAATGATAGACTATATAGACTAATACAATTCTTGGCGGAGAAAGCAGTTAAAACTAATTATAGGACAACTTGGTCATGCGCAGGTCATGTGCCTCTAACTGATCCTAACAACCTGCCAACTCAACACTACAATTACTAACTAATCAATACGAATTAAGCTAAATGAATTCTGTATCATAACATTGTCTAAACTAAATTAGCTAGGATTCAATCGATCTGTACTTGTGTTGTAAACAATTGAATTGATGCACCTCATCCAGAAGATAATTGCGTATTCAACGCCATAATATTATAATAAACTGGCAGCTTGATCCAATTTTCTCACCTTAATATATGCTCTTTATTATCTGATTGGAACAAATAATGAATATTTAATATTATGATCATGTCACGGGCATATCCATCTGAGTAATGGATTATGGACTTCCTGATAAATCAGTAAGAAATCAATCTTCCTGAGAATAAAACAAAATAAAATGTGATCCTCAAAGGCTCAAACTACATGCTTTTATCATATATATGATAATGATGCGGCCGAGATAAAAATAAAATTCCATGTTCCTTTAGTTTCTAAAATCTTGATGAGTATGGGTGAGCACGGGTACAGGGTACCCAGATACCCGACCGGAACCGACACTAACGGGTAGGTTCCGGGTAGATATATTATAATAATGGGTAGGTTCCGAGTAGTAAATTAGGAACCGATCAATGTCGGGTCCGGTTCTTGTTCCGGCAAATAGAGACAAGGCACCCGGACCCGGAACCGATACCCGGGATCTATTACTTCTTGGTCATGTGATGACTCACATAAACAATGTGCAGCTCACTCTCAATCCTGACATTGATGATAGGCCAATTTAGACAGTAGAACGGAAAGGAAATTTCATTGTGGATTCTACTTGGCACCTTCTGAAGAAGAAAAAATCAAGTTTTAGATAAATATCATGACTTGGCATAAAATTATGCCTTTCAGTATGAATTTCATTCTATGAAGGACGGTGAGAGACATAATTCCTACTGATGCTAAAAATGATAAAATGGAAATTGATATACCTTCAAAGTGTCGTCGTTGAAGAATTCCGAAAAAAAGAGAACTTGAACATCTATTTTGCGCAGAAAATTATTCCTAAGAAATATGGAAGATCTTGTGTGGTGGCCCTATTGGCATCCCCTGTACCAACATACCATTGAAGCAACTATGATGAACTGGTGGTAATGGAAAATTAAAATTTCCAGTGTTGTTGTTCATGGTGAAGTGCATCCCTACAATGATTGTTTGAGAATTGTGGAGGGTAAAGTGTGGAGCCAAATATGGCAAAAAGAGACATAATATTCAGAGGTTAATTAGTTTTATCTCTACCCATTTACAGGGTACCCGAGAACCTACCCGGAACCGCAGGGTCCGGGTAGGTTCCGGGTAATGATTGCTACGGGTAGGTTCCGGATAGTAAATTTAGGAACCGATCTTTTACTGGGTAGGGTCCGAGTAGTTCAAAAAAGTTAGGGTACCAGGACCCGCTCACTCCTAATGAGTAGAATAAAGAGATGGAAGTAAATAAACAAGTACTCCTTTTTCTGTTTTCAAGTTTTTAACTTTCAGATCCACAAAATGGTCCGAAGAAATGTTGTGCAAGTCCAAAAAGGAGTTGCCTGAAAGGGGTGATTTACCAGAATAGTCTTAGAGGTGACGGGTCTTAGACTTTTGATCCTATTTGCCTCATGAGCAAAACTTCAAGTTGAACAAATTTTGACCTTTAACCTTAAAGGGTTGCTCATAGAGCAACGGAGTCAAAGTTCAAAACCACCTATTTTTAAAGCCATTAGGTGTAAGTTCCTGCAACAAAAGGGGCGTAGATGTTCTAATAAGAAATTCTCACATAAGTGTGAAAGAGACATTGTTGTCTTTTAATGTTAGAAAAGAGAGACAAATTCATCCTTAATCAAACATCCCAGGTTCGAATCCTACTGAATATAGAGTCTCCTTGTTAGGGAGTGTTTTACCCCAATGTGAGACTTTTCTACGCGAATCCAAATTTAGTGCCCAATGAGGGTACCGAACACATCAGATAAGAAACAAAAAAAAAGTAAAATAGAAGCAATCGAGATCACCTTAGAAGCGCTAGCAAATCAAGCCTCGGAAGCACTACTTTGCTCATTCAACGTACAAAAGATGTGCCTCAATAGCTACCTGATGACAACTTCTACAATGACCTCCAATTAAGTTCATTATTTTGTTCTATTTTATATGGCGATAATTGATTGAAAATGAAATTTTAAAAAGATAAAAAGATTTTTTTATATGCAGACTTAACAAATGTGCAATACAAAATTATCCGCAATACTAAAATCTAAGCGAATAGCCATAAGAGTTTCACAAGTCCTTTATATTTTCCTCTCTTCATAATTGATTAAAATTTATATGAACTAGATCACAAGAAGTCATGCCTTTCATGTTAAAATGATATGATAAAATTAAATAGTTGTCAAATAGAAAAATATGCCGATCCTTTTGTGACAAGCTAAAAAGAAAAAGCGAAGTGGTTGTTTACTTCCTAATTCACTTGAATGCAGTGAAGAGAGTAAGGATAAGCTTGATTTGAAACGACTGAGCTAAGGCTAGGCTTGCCGAGTCTGTCTTTAGTACAATTCTTTTGCTACAATGAGAATTCTCACTGAGTGAGCAAATTCATGTGCCCTATCCTAGATCAATATATTTATTTATTTTCTGTGGATATCGCAACCCGTCAATTCCACCAAATATAAATAAATTGAATTGATCAACTCTACAAAAAATACAGGAAGGTATGAACTCATACAACCATTACATGTCAAAAGGATTACATCTTATTTGCAGGGGGGGGGGGGGGGGAGTGTACTGTAAACACCATTATTTTCAGCGCCTTAAAACTTGTTTATTACCTCAAGCATAAATGTGCAAGGAAGGTCCTGCACTCCTTCAGATTCAAGCGAACGGATAAAATTCCACTTTGCTAACTTTTGATGCCACCATTCAAAATTTGCGTCAAACAAAATAGTAAACTGCTGAATTCACTCTTACTGTAGTGCAAGTCGCGGATTCACCTCAATTCATCAATCGACTTGATCACCAAATCCGCATTTTTCTTGGACTTCATAATTAACTCAGCATTGGGCCTGTCATTGTAATCTATCTGCAGAAAGAATTTAGCAATGAACAACCAAAAATTGCTTTATACCCAAAGAACAACAGGAATTGAGCCAGATGATACTTAAAAGGGATTAACAGTGAACCGTTTAGTTTACTTTTTTTCCTTCAAAAAAGGTAAGTATTAGCAGTGAGGCAACACTTACCCGCCATTTAGCGACATGCGGAGACTTCCCTACAACACAGATGAAAAGGCACCAATTAGTCTATATTACCCAGGTTTGTTTACACGTTTCTAGTAAAAAGAGTTGAAATAACAGTTGGAATATGTTTTTTTAGGATAAGTGAAGCAACAGTTGGAATATGTACCTGTCGATATATGTCTCTTTAGGACACGTTGCATTGCTTTCTCAATATCAACATCGGCAAACCTAAAAGTAAATACATATAAGACAAGGGTCTTACTGCATCAAGAACAACTAAAGCTTTGTTCTCAGATAATGCTGCCAAGCAGCCAGGTTTTTTACGAGTCAACAGATCCTGTTATCAGCAGGCTTTGATAACCTCTATCTAAGAAACTCAGGCTATAATATCTACAGTATATGAATATAAAACAGGTATGTTCTAGTTTTAGCAACATGTCATTTTCCATCAAGTCAGGGATCTTAATAATGCTTGCTTCTTCTCACAAGCCATAGATGACATTGGATCTTAATATTGATTCTTTTTTTAAACCATCCAGTACCACTAGCTCAACTAATCCAGATTCGCAGCGCGTAGGGACATTAAAAGGAGAAGCACTCCAAGAGTTTCTTCATTACCAAGGGCCGAACCCGAGACCTCTACTTAAGAGGGGATCCCATCCCATTATATCCTCTAGTGGTATCTTAATATTCATTCACAAATCAGTTCCACTAATTGTTAGAAGTCACAATAAACCAATAGAAAAGACAATTCACACACTCGATCACATCTTTCATGCTTGACTAATGCAAACTCAAATTTTACATACAGATTGATGTAATGTATGAGTCCACCAAATAAAGTAGAGAACCAGGTTATCTGCTGTTCTGTAGAGTAAAGACAGAAAGTAAATGACACAAGATATTTACGTGAAAAACTCCTTATTCAAGGGATTAAAAACCACGACCCACAACAATAGTATTTCCTCAACTTCCACTATAACTGAGCAAATTTTAGATTACAACCTCTTGCAATCTAGGAATTAAATTTTTAATCCCTCACCCCTTACAATAACTCTATTGCAAGCTCTCTACAATAACTCTATTGCAAAGACATACCTTGACTAGCTCTAGTAAAAAACAAACAGCTAAACAGTTTGGACAAATTGACTAACCTACAACATGCTTCAACAAGAAGAGTCGGTTTACAAGTTTAAGAACAATGACACAAAGACTTAACAAACCTAAGACTCAGACATCTTCAATTGATAGAGAACTGGTCCTTCAGTTTGTTGTAGCTTTGGTCTGATCTGAAGCTCTGATGAACTCGACGGTTTGCAAGCAAGAACAAGAGTAATTTTGACTTGTGCAAAGGTTAGGTTTTCACTCCACAAGATGTTGTATATATATGAGGAATGTTGGGAGATGACAAACTTTTAAACCTTGGACCAATAGCATGTCCGCAGCAGCTTTGCAAAGCAGTACTGCAACACTGCCACTGTGTCAACAGCTTTACAGCTGTAGAGTTGACTTGCGGCACTGGTCCATTGGAGAATGGAACTGCAACTCTTGTTACATGTTAGTCAAATCATCAAAATAATGCAAAGCATACATAAGCACATATTATCAATTTCTCCCTTTTTGATGATGACAAACTCCAAAATCAAAATCCCCCTGCGACCTAGACTCCATAAACAGAACTCCCTTGAACCCTTGAACTTCCCCCTTTTGGTAAAGCAGTAACATGAAGAAGATGCAAGAAGGCAAGGTTAACTCATGGGCACGGAGGCAACATCAACATGAGCAGAAATAAAACTAGCAGGGATAAATACTGTTGCACAATATAAAGAAAATTGCCCAAGTATATCCATAAGTACCAAACAAGCAGGTAGTGCCATTGTCAAATTACAACCCAAATAGGAAAACTGGACAGGGAGTGAGAAAGACAGGGAAAAAGGCATAAGGGAACTGAATGAGGAAACTGGAATGGAGACTGCTCATAGTCTGGCCAGGAGTGCCGCAGTCAGGTTCTTCACCTGTGACCTTAGATCAGCGACTTCAGCCTGAAGCTAAGCATTTTCAATCTTCATTGCCTCTGAGGCACCTGGTCTGTCCTGATGCTGTGACTTCTGCTGAATCTCCGCTTTCAAGACAGCAATCTCAGAGTCCCTTTGAGCAAGAAGCATAGTCAACTTGGTGACTTCCGCAGTTGCTCGTTCCTAAACCTCGATCAGATTGGAGATCATGGAAGTACTCCCAACTCCACCCTTTTTAAGCACACATTCACACTCCTCAAGAGTGGTCATGGTAAATATTTGCTTCTTGGTGCCCATTGTCTCCTTGTCTCCTTGCGAGCCTTTATCCCAAAATGCTGAAGAACCTTAGTGAGGAGAAAACCGTAACCTAACCCATGTTTCCCATCTTTATAAGACTATTTTTACTATGTTGTATCATCAGAGCATGCAGGTTGACCGGAGTGAAGGAGGCCACATTTCCATCAGGAACAACATATATTGACCTTCTCTCAGAGCGGGGAAACAACACTTTGTTAACCAATTCAAACAAAAGCTGAAATTCTGGCTTCAGCTATTTCTTAAAGAATTGTTCCCCCTTCAGGTTCCCTTCCTGTTTGGCTATCATTTTCAAAAATACCTTGGAAGCCGATCTCTTGAATACAGTGGACACCCCTTCAGTTGGGACCTCCAGAATCTTCCCAAGTGCTTCTTCAATCAGAGTGAAGTCAATGCCATTGACACTGGCAAGCAGTGTGGCACCCCATCAATGACCTACAATGAGCCATAAAACTCGGTGACTTCAACTTCAAACAACACTACTACGGAGGGCTGATACAAATGACTCCAAGCTTGAGCTTCAACAATTTCAATCAGTTATTTCATACCTATCTGATTTGCGATATTTGAGTCAAAGACTCGTCCTTTTAAGACTTTTTGAGACATGAGAATCTCTTTCCTTTCAGCCTCAGTCAGCTCTCCCTTTTGCTTCTTTGAGGAGGATTCAGGTTCCTCATCAGCCACAAACTTTCTTTTCTTGGAGGAGTGAGGACTCTCCTTTTTGTCCCTTGACTTCCGGTCCCCAGTCCCAGGTTCCGGAAGATCAACATCTTTCTCCTTTCTCAAGAGTGCTTTCCTAGAATTCTTCTTCACTAGTGGAGTTTCCTCCACTTCAGTTTCATTCTCGCCACTGTCAAGTTCTACCAATTTAGTGGGAGAGACCTCCTCCTCATCAACCAGCTTAGTCAGTAACTTTTTCTCTTTACTCTCTTTTCCTTGTTTTCTTTTAAAGCAGAGTCCATTTGGGCTTTAATTTTACCACTAGTGGTAAGAATCGGGTTACTTGAACGAAACCAAGAAACTAATGCGAAAGCAAAATATGAAGATTAATGACAGAAGTTAAAGATATGTGAAATTCGAGAATAAAATCCCCAAATTCCAAGATTAAGTGATAAGAACCCTAATTGATCTTAGTATTCAAAATTAGTGGAATAAGACTAATTGCGATACTAAAAGAGTCAATTCAAGAACTTGTATCAAAAAGTGATTTAGACCCTAATTTGAAGAAATTAGAGACAATAATTAATATAAGATTAATTACCTTCTTTAATTTACGAATAAGAACCAAAGATATCAAGCACGAATTAATCTTACCTCTTAGAAGAATCGTTCTTATACGGGTTCCGTAGCAAGAAAAGATGTATTCTGTTAAAGAGAGTCTGATGCTTTGAATAGCAATCTTTCGTACCCCATTCAATAGACTTACTGGGAAAGCAACATAGAGTGACCAAGCTAAGACCTTAGACGAAGAGAGTGTGTTCGGGTATGTCGTGGAATTTTTTTGAAAGACAAGTCACATATTGCGCATTTACCGCTTTCTAATTTTTGAAATTGGATTTATACTTTATCAACTTATTTCATATCATGGTTAAGATCCTTTTTCAAACCTGCTCCCATTTCGAGTCAAGAAAAAAATGGCTTTTTGTTTTAACCATGTTAATAGTTCCACATTATTGGTTAATAGAGAATCAAAATCGATTTACCAATGAATCGTGAAATGCTATGGGATTTATCATTCAAAGGGAAGTAGACTACTCAAGAATTTTCTATTTTATTTGTTGGAATTGAATTTGACTAAAGAATTAATAGAAGACGAAAGTAGCCAACACAAAAGGTGTAAAGAAGAGAAACTCTCAAATACTAATAGTGTTGTCTGTCTAATGAAAATAACAAAATCCACCCTATATATAGGGTAAACCTATCCCAAATAGAATGGGATTAGAATATACTTTTATGGAAATAATTTAAAACTAAAACCTAACTAGAAAACTTTTAAACTAGGAAAACATATAAAAGTAATACCAAACTTCTTCCTAAAATTAGCTAACAAAAAAGGGAAAGTAGTGACTTGTTTTGCTCCAAGAAACACACGCCTAAGCAGAAGAATTTGGGCCTGAGAATTTCAGCCATTATGGGCTTAATTTGCACTCAATTATGGACTGAATTTTCACATCTTTTGGGCACTATATGGCTGTAATTTTCAGCCCCTTATTAGGCGAGAAATTCAGCTTTTAGGGCAGAAATTTCAGCTCTCCTTTGTATTCGGGCTTATGTGGGCCCTCCCTTTTGGGCATCTTGTGGCCCCAATCTTTCTCTTCTTGGACTCGGACTTGGATCATGAATTACGTGTAGTACTTAGTCCACTTCTTGCCATAACTCTTGGATCATTCTTGGGCTTTTCTTCCATGATAAGAATCTTCTTGATTTCACATTGGAGGTCGTCAATCTATAATGGAGGTATGCCACCGTGGATGCTATCACCTAGTAAGTGACCCCCTTCTAGAAACTACCTCCTTAGTCCTAGAAGATGACCTATCTCTTCTTGTAAACACCAAATGCAGGGGTACCTAATCATCATCTACATCGGCATGAGGGGTGACACATGACAGTGATTCACTTGCAGAGATCTCTTCGACAGGCGTTGCATTAGCGGTAACTGGAGGAGAACCACGTGTCTCATCCTTCTTCGGTGGGAGACAGGGGAACCCCTGAGTGGGAGCACCAGGTCCCTCACATGAGCCTTTCTCTTTTAGTAATGAGACCGCATCAATCAAACCTCCCACATTCCCAACCTGACTCTCTAGAATGTTTTATCCCCCTCAGGAAGGTTTCCCTCAGCCATGTGTTCAACAGAGGGCTCAGAAAGTTCTTTGTCTGATTCAGTAATATCAGCATTTACTAAAGGAGTAGAGTTACCTGGTCCAGTAGTCATTCCTTCATCCCTTTTCATTTGTGTTTCCGGGACCAAATCACTTGAAGCATTTTCTATCACAGCTTGTTGAACAACTATAGTATCAGGAACTCCAGATCCAACATTATTCGCACTTTCTACAACCAAACTCCAACTAGAGACTTCAGATTATGTCATTTTCTTCAACTTCCTCTGTGTCACCGGATATGTCGAACGTTGACATAGTGTCAACGCTATCGTTTGGAGTAGAGACTTCTTTAGGAGCAGAGACTTCAGGTTCTGAAACAAACTTCTGAAGAGTTGGGCTTTTGCGTCTATGGGGAGTAGCAGGTGTAGAAGGTAGAGAAGGAGAAGTGTGGGAAAGTTGGAGGAGGGTATAGATTCAGATGGTGAGGAGGAGAGATTATGGTCAAAAGGTGTTGCAATGACTGGAATAGATTGAGGGAATACTGAGGTAGGTTCAGATTGTGAGGTAGACTCGGGTGGAGATGTAGATTAGGGTTGAGACATGGTATGGGAGAAGGAGAGGATGAGTGAGGGAGATGTTTGGAAATCTTGGATTGGTGATGGAGGAGCTGGAATTGCGACGGTTGCAAAGGAGAGGAGTGGATTCTGGTTGAGAAGAATTAAATGTTTTGGTAAAGTGAGAAGGAAGATGTGACGCGTGAGAGTAGAAGATTTGTCCACGATGGTTTGGGCGGGAGAAGTTATAATGACATGGCACACTAGCAAGTTAAAAAGTGCTGGCACAAATGAAATACTAACTTCAGTTAAGGAACCAGGTTCCTCAAAAGTTTTAAGAAAAACAGAGCGACATCTTTAGAGACTGTAACATTGCTTATCCTTGCAAAGTCTTGAGATCGCCATGTGTGTATACCTGTAACAGTATGAAACTCAGTTAGACATTTCCATAAGCACATTTCCAATCATATACTTGTCCTCTGATCGTAGCCTCACACAGAATTCGAGAAGGGAGATGATTAGTTCATCTTGAGCAACCCCAACTCAAGTTTATTCTTTCCATAATGCTCTCTACTCAGTGCCTTTGTGAATATATCAGCTACCTGGGCCTTTGTTTTACAGAACTTCATGCAAATCAGCCCCTTTTCAACATTGTCCCTTAGGAAGTAGTGCCTGACATCAATGTATTTAGTCCTCTTATGTTGCACTAATTTTTTTGCCATGTTTAGTGCACTAGTATTGTCGCACATCAAGAGCACACATTCAGTAACCACTCCAAAATCCTCAAGTTGTTACTTGATCCATAGCAACTGAGCACAACACGAGGCAACTGCTACATACTCGGCTTCAGTAGTGGAAAGAGCCACAGAGTTTTGTTTCTTAGTTCCCCAAGAGATCATACACGAACCAAGGAAGTGAGCCATACCAAAAGTGCTCTTTCTATCCACTAAGTAGCCAACATAGTCAACATCCGCATTACTAACCAGATCAAAATTATCGTCTTTAGGATAGAAGAGGACCAGGTCAGGAGTTCCTTTAAGATATCTTAAAATTCTCTAAGCAGCCTTGAGATGTGATTCCTTTGGACAAGATTGAAATCTAGCACAGATACCAACACTATACACAATGTCGGGTCTGCTTGTTGTAAGATAGAGCAAAGATCCAATGATACCCCTTTACATGGTTTCATTTACATGAGGACCAGGTTCATCTGTATCCAATCAAGTTGTAGTAGCAATAGGAGTATCTATGACCTTAGCATTCTCCATTTCAAACCTCTTCAACAACTCATTTGATATATTTCTGTTGACTAATCATGGTCCCTTTTGAGGTTTGTTTTACTTGTACCCTGAGAAAAAAGTTCAGCTCTCCCATCATGCTCATTTCAAACTCATTTTCCATGAGCTTTGCAAACTCCTCACACAGTGAATCATTTGTTGCACCAAAAATGGTAACATCAACGTATACTTGGACGATCAACATGTTTCTTCCTCTCTTCTTCAAAAAGAGAGCGTTGTCAATTTTCTTCCATTTAAACCCATTTTCGAGGAGAAATTTTGACAACCTTTCATACCAAAGCTCTGGGAGCTTGCTTCAAACCATACAAAGTCTTGTCAAGCTTGTAGACATGCTCAGAGTGTTCGTGATCTTTGAATCCAGGGGTTGCTTCACAAAGACCTATTCCTTTGAGTAACCATTTAAAAAGGCACTCTTTATATCCATATGGAACAATTTGATTTCCACGTGAGATGCAAATGTAATGATTATTCTGATTGCCTCCATTCTGGCAATTGGAGCGAAAGTTTCATCGTAATCAATTCCTTCTTCTTGATTGTATCCTTGAACAACCAACTTTGCTTTGTTTCGGGTAGTGTTACCAAATTCATCAAGCTTGTTGCGAAATACCCACCTGGTACCTATGATGGTTCTGTTGGAGGGCCTGGTACCAAATGCCATAATATATTCCTTTCAAACTGATGAAGTTCTTCTTGCATGGTTGTAATCCAATCCGCATCCTTCAGGGCTTCTTTGACATTCTTTGGCTCAATTTGAGACAGGAACGCAAAGCAGGCGAACATATTTCTTGCCTTGGACCTAGTTTGAACACCAAACTCCAGGGGAGTAATCACATTTTGCAAGGGATGCGATCCCTTGTGTTTCCAATTTGACACTTGTATCCCAGCTTGATTACTACCTTGAGGAGTCGATGAGCTAGGTTCCTCCGATTGTACTTAGACAATTTCCTCAATATTTGCCAAATTTTCATCACTGATTTGGCCAGACCCAAGAGTACCTGATACAGCTTCGGTGACTTGACATTCAGCTTCATGAGAAATAATGGTGGCACCAGGTTCTTGCATGATTCCTGAGGATTGTGCATCATCATCTTCCTTAACCTGACCCATCAGATTTGTCTTTCCATTCGAGATTTCAATGGCCTCGTCAGGAACCTTAGAGAACTCTCCGCCTTCAGCTTCATCATCCTGCTTGCTTCTTTCACCAAGTACATTTGACTCATCAAAAATCACATGCACACTCTCTTCAACACACTGTGTTCTTTTGTTTAACACTTTATATGCCTTGCTGTGAGATGAGATCACTTCAGCATCAAATTTTCCTAGAGCCTCCCTCCCATTGTTAAGAATGAAACATTTACATCCAAAGGCTCGTAGATAGGTCAGCTTGGGCTTCTTTCCATTTAGTAGTTCATAGAGAGTTTTGTCAAGTAAGGACCTGATCATACACCTGTTAATCGCATGACAGGCAGTGTTGACAGCTTCATCCCAAAAACTCTTAGGTACACCACAGGCTATAAGCATGGCTTCAAGAGTTCTGTTCTTCCTTTCCACCACACCATTTTGTTGAGGTGTTCTTGGTGCAGAGAAGTTGTGGCATATGCCATTTTCAGCATAGAACTCATCAAACTTTGCATTATCAAATTCAGTTCCATGATTAGACCTAATACTCACAATCTTGTTCCCCATTTTGACTTGAATTTGTTTCACGAATGCAACAAACACAGGAAATATTTCATCTTTGGATTTCAGAAACAGTGTCCGTGTGAATCTGGAATAGTCATCAACAATAACAAAGATATACTTCTTTCCTCCTCTGCTTCGAATCCTCAATGGTCCACATAGATCCATATGGAGAAGATCAATCGGCCTAGAGTTGCTTACATCTTTCTTTGGTTTAAAGGAGGATCTGACTTGCTTCCCTTTTACACATGCATCACACACCTTATAATCTGAGAACTTGGTTTTTGGCAATCCAGGTACCAGGTCCTTTGCCACCAGCTTGTTGAGAAGAGAGAAACTTGCATGTCCAAGTTGTTTGTGCCATAGTTCGGTATCATCCTCTAAGGCACTGAGACAAGTTAGATCGTTCTCATTTAGAGACTCAAAATTGGCCACATAGATGTTCTTGAATCTCTTTGCCACTAAAACAACTTCCCCGTGACAGTGTAAGCTGCCGAGGTGAAGTTGACTTCATTTTCTTTGTCACAAATTTGTGAAACACTTAGCAGGTTGTACTTCAATCCATCCACATAGTACACATTTTCAATTGCATAGAGAATATCTTCCCAATTTTGGCCACACCAAGAATGTACCCTTTTTTACCATTTCCAAAGGCCACACTCCCTCCTAGAAAAGCCTTGAGTGAGAGGAAATCCTCCATGCTTCTAGTCATATACTTCGAGTAGCCACTGTCCATAAACCATTTTTGGTTGCTTCCTCCTACTCCAGCCTCTTCGTCATCATCTGATCTAGCCATGAGTGCAAACGTTAACTCAGGTGTTGAAGATACATCATCAAGGGCCATCATGGATGTTTCTTCTTGATCATCTTCTGATTCACTAAAGGAGTCTCCCTATGCAGCCAGAGCTTGCATTACCATGTGGTCAGCTGCATCTCTTTTTTTGAAATTGTCAGGAACCTGGTTCCTCTTTGCAGTTTTCTCAGAGTTAATTCTGCAGTAGTCCTGCTTGTGAAGAGGACATTCCTTGATAAAGTGTCCCGGCTTTCCGCACTTATGACAACAGTCATTTTCTTTGGGGGTTTTTGCTAGTGCTTCCTTTCTTGGGGAACTGTTTTTTCAACTCATAAATTTTGAGATTTCCAATAAGCTCATCAATCGACATTATTTGCAAATCTTTGACTTCGGAGATAGCATTAGCTTTCCTTTCCCAGGAGGTAGTCAAAACACTAAGAAGTTTGCGAACTAACTTGTTGGTATTGATAACCTCACCAAGAGAATGAAGTTCATTAATGATAGAGGTGAACCTGATGTGCATATCCTGAATAGGATCACCATCCTTATGAAGAGTTCATATTCAGTGGTAAGCATGTCTATTTTGGATTGCTTGACTTGACTGGTCCCCTCATGAGCAATTTGGACAGCTTCCCAGATTTCATTTGCACTCTGACATGCTGAGATACGATTGTACTCATCTGGTCCGATGCCACACACAAAGATCTTTTTAGCCTTGAAGTTCTTTTCAACAGTCTTTCAGTCTACATCATTGTATTTCTTCCTTGATTTTGGAGTGGTAGTAAGACCAGCTAGATCTGTGTTCATAGGAACATGAGGACCATCACAGATGATATCCCATAACTCCGAACCCTCAGCCATAATGAAGTCATACATTCTAGTCTTCCACCATCCATAATATTTTTCATTGAATCTTGGTGGTCTTGTGGTAAATTGTCCTTCCTCTAGATCTGGTGGAGCAGCCATTCGAAAGATTCTTTCTAGGTGATAACTTTTTAGAAAGAACCTGTTCTGATACCAATTGATGTAATGTATGAGTCCACCAAATATAGTAGAGTATCAGGTTCTCTACTGTTCTGTAGAGTAAAGACAGAAAGTAAATGACATAAGATATTTACGTAGAAAACTCATTGCTCAAGGGATTAAAAACCACGACCCACAACAATAGTATTTTCTCAACTTCCACTATAACTGAGCAAAGTTTAGATAACAACCTCTTGCAACCTAGGAATTAAACTCTTAATCCCTCACCCCTTACAATAACTCTATTGCAAGCTCTCTACAATAACTATATTACAAAGACATACCTTGACTAGCTCTAGTAAAAAACAAACAGCTCAACAATTTGGACAAACTGACTAACCTGCAACATGCTTCAACAAGAAGAGTAGGTTTACAAGTTTAAGAATAATGACACAGACTTAACAAACCTAGGACTTAGACATCTTCAATTAATAGAGAACTGGTCCTACAGTTTGTTGTAGATTTGGTCTGATCTGAAATCCTGATGAACTCGACGGCTTGCAAGCAAGAACAAGAGAAATTTTGATTTGTGCAAGTTTAGATTTTCATTCCACAACATGTTGTACATCTATGAGAGATGTTGGGAGATGACAAACTTTTAAACCTTGGACCAATAGCATGTCTGCAGCAGCTCTGCAGCAGTACTGCGACATTGCCACTGTGTGGCAGCTTTAAAGCTATAGAGTTGACTTGCAGAACTGGTCCATCGGAGAATGGAACCACAACTCGTTACATGTTTGTCAAATCATCAAAACAATGCAAAGCATACATAAGCGCATATTAGCATTGACTAAGTTTCTCGGACTCAAGTGCGGGTATCCGATACGGGTACGGATCTGAGTGTCGGATTCGACAAAATATAAATTTTAAGATTCGGAGGTGCGGATCCAGGTAAGGATACGGGTGCGGAGATTTAGCTAAGAAAATTCAAAATTATAAAAATAGAGCTATAAAGACCCCAACTTCTTTCAAGCTCTCTGGTTCTTCCCCTCAAAAGAGAAAACGAAAGCCATTCAAGGCCTTCCAACAACTCTCCCTACAAATCGCTACTACTGTTTACCGGATGTCAGAACTCAGAACACAACCCCTAGAATTATTGTTTCTCTGTTTAGCCTGAACCATGAAGGGGCGAATATGGGACAAAAGGACTATAATATTGAAGGTATGTCATTTTTCATGTCTTGAATCTGTTTTATCTTTCATTTTGAGAAATCAAAAATCTCAATTTTCCCCCAAATTTGTCCATGGACTCCGGTCAAAGTATCCAAAGTTGGTTGACCGTATCCGAAATGTATCCCGTACCCGCACCCTATTGAGACGGGTGCGGAAGCAAAAATGAAGAGTCCGCGCAACTTAACTTGCAGAAAAACTCAAGTTATCCCTCATCATGAAATTTCAGTTTAGTATATTACGGTGATTCAATGTAAATTCACCGGGATTCCGTCATTTTTGTCAAAGAAAAAATATGGATCAGAAAGATCATCTTACCACTTCTCATCAAACATGGAGGATACCTCCTTCCAAGCACCATCTCCAAGAAGCAAATAATTTCCTTCAACTAACACTATTTTGTGCCTGCAAACTCACCATAAAAAGAAGAAAGACAAGAAAAAAAGGGAAGAGGCAATGTCAGCAACAGGCAAAAGAACATCATTTGTCTATTCCTTTTGTGTCTTTAGAAGCTTATTTAATTATCCAATCAAATTAATGAAATAACAGCTGACAACTACGAGAGAGCTATTAATAATTTAGTTATCCAGTGCCCACAAGTATGAAAAAAACTACAAGGGAAGTAACACGATCATAGTGAGAACACTGGTTGAGCTAACACTTACAATAACAAGACATCTCAGCGGGCCTGCATATCTAAAACATTACCCAGCTTTCACAATTTCATAACGTATTCTTCACTGCATTTCTAACCTCTGTTGCTCGAACTCTTCAAAAATATCAATGGGTGTGTGTCAATCCTCCAAAAGTAGTGCATTTTTGGAGGATCCGGCACAGTGTGGCAACATATTTGGAGAGTCCGAGCAACATAGTTTCTAACCATTACATAGAACTGATGAAACTTATCTTCTTTGATCATTCATCCATTCATTAATTTCCCCTAAAAATAGCGAACTGAACACACGATTGAGACACATGTAGAATTTTATGGGGTACAATCACAGACAGAAAATAGCATTCAAACTAGATATACGCTTACTGAAGGTTCACAAAGATATCATCTTCTACAGGATCTCCTACACCGTGATCAAAAGATGGACAGTACACTGATCCCTGGGAGAAGAAAGAATACGAGATCTTAGAATTTCGCTACATGGATAGAGCAAGATAGCGACAAGGAGAATATCAACCTCCTCTCTTGATGAAACATGATGTTACATCAAAGTTCAAGCCCACACAAGATCAACTCAAAAGGCTACAAGATCCGTTCACGGAAGTAAGTTTAAGTAATCATATGTGAATATTCACTCACCTGATCTTTAAGAGTCTTAAGACACTCTAGCAGTAAATTGGGGTCAAACGTCCATGGAGCTGATTCAACATAAAAAGATTCCAGAGAGAAGTTAAACTAGAAATCAATACTTAGTTTGTGTACAAATTTACTAGCATGTGCCGAGAAAAAGAAAACTTACCGCCCCTTCTCGCATGTGCTTCCTCTGGATCCTATGAAACAGGACGACCAGTTAGATTGTAGAACTGTTAAACGTTTTAAAATGAAGTATGCTAAATACATGCTCCAACCACAATAAAAAGTCTGACTTATAATTCTGTAATTCAAAAGAAAAAAGCTGAAGAAGTATTTATATGCTGCTCCTCTGTTGGTTTTTTATATTACTTTTTCATCCCTTGTAAAAGTTATTACATCTTCTCCGCTGTTGTTTTCAATAAAACTCTTTCATCTTCTTTTCTTTCTTTTTTTTTCCATTTTGCTTTATTATTATTTTTCTTTTTCCAGGAGGGGCGGGGGGAAGCTTTTAAGGAGGAAGCTAGATTAACTCAACATTTGTCCTCTGTCCTGTCTTGTGTCTGGATTACTCAAAACCAGCTAACAACTTAAGGCTTTGTCTATTTTACGTAGATTAAAATGTTTTGACCAAACCCACCAGAAATAGAAGTCTAATGAAGCAGCATTAATAGTAAAAAACCATTAGGAAATCCTACCTCCATTGCATCAAGCTGATGACGATAAAGGTGGAATCCATCCATTGGAAGAACAATAGCAACTTCTGGAGGCTCAACTTGAGAATCAAAGGAACGAGACTTATGGGGCCATAACTTATTGACTCTCTTAGCGACCTCAGATGCAACAGTGCTCTTTCCAGCACCAGGAGGGCCAGCAAGACCAACAATATGCCTGCATAATTAGGCAACTTGTTCTCCTTAAGGCACCTCATGGGATCAGCCAACAATTTAGTTGAGTGTTTATTGATAAAAATAGAAGTTTGTAGTTATAAAAGCCATGAAGCACAAGCAATGGGAAGAGATCGGAGTTGATAGAAGTAAATAATAATAATATAACTAAACAAAAAGATAGTTAATATACATAAAGGGAAAAATATGTATGTTTGAGTCTGATGAGTAGATGTTTATGTCCATAAACATCATAATCACTAAATTATACTCATTTAAATGAGCCAATATGCATGTTATTTTATATAGACTCAGAGATGTGTTTTATATTATCGATATTGGCTCAACTTCTAATTTAGAAACTTAAACATGCATATTTTTATTATTGAAACTGATTTAGTGACTATGATATGTATACTAACTCTCTATTATTAACACATATTTTCACGGATAATTGAGACATATACATTCTGCTCGTCATTTATTGGGGATTTATCTACTTTTTTCCCTCTGGGGGTGCAGAGTCTGTTGTCTAGTTTTTTCCTTGTCTACGGCACAGGTCATATTATTTTCTGTATTAATATACATCTCATTCACATAACAAGCCAAATGGTAGAGGCAAATTAGAAATAGCAAAAACTTAAAAGGAATCATCTCTTCTTTCCATCACTTTCCCTTTTCCAGATTCCAGTCAGTAAGGCCTTAAAGTTAGGAAGTGCATCTAATTCAAGATAAACCATGGTTATCTTGAAAAGCTACATGTATATAGCAACCAAAATTTTCGCTTTGAGATGCAGATAAGCATCTAATAGAATTTCCAAATGATAGCTTACTTAAAATTAGTGCTTGATGCTGCTGCAGCAGTTGGAACAAGGTGTTCAGCCAAAGCATCATATATGTCATCCATGCACCTACAAGGTACACACGTATGAAGAAAAACATACAAATACAGATTAATCAAAATTCACAGTTGTATAAAGTGGACAAAGCTCAACTTTATCCATCACAAGCACAGACTTCTCTCATGTCAAGCGAGACATGCAACTGCACAGGCTTTATTTTTCAGCATACAGGCAGGAAAGGCATTAATAGCTTATGAAATAGCCATATGGAGAAAAGGAGGTATCTATAATCTATAGAAGAGCAACAATGACGTATTCGGTCTAGATTGATTTCATCATCCCAGTCAGACACTGATTTGTTTTCGGAGTTGAGCATTCTTTGTTAAGTAATAAATAGTCTTATTCATAAGAGAAAAGGTAGCACATGTAAGGGGCCACTACAGAAGAAATCATACTGAGAAGAGGATTAGGCATGACCAAGCCAACAACAACAACTAATATTAAGTGTCAATGACAAAAGGATGTGGCCTAATCTTGAGATGTAGTCCATGTACAACAACAACAACAACAACAACAACAACATACCCAGTGAAATCCAACAACGTGGGGTCTGTGTAGGGTAGAGTGTATGCAGACCTTACCCCTACGGAGGTAGGGAGGCTGTTTCCGAAAGGCCCTCGGCTCAAGAGTAGTCCATGTACTATACAAAGAAAATCTCACAAATAGGTAGAACTCATATTGTAATGATCCCGATAGGAATCTAAACTCAATTAATCGAAAATAAGAATTAAGAGTGTTTTTGGGACAATTTTCTATTATATCAAAACTGTAAGAAATGGATATCAATTACAAGTAAATGAAATTCTATAAAATACTAAGGTAATGATATGAGTAATCCTCCATAGCCGCAGTTGATCTGTTAAGAAGAAGAAAAAGAGAAAAGGGTTTAGGGTTTAGGGTTTAGAAAGAGGAAGAAGACGAGCTCGTGAAAAGGAAAAGAGGAAAAATGAGAAAATGACCTGATCTTTGCTACGTTTCTCTCTCCTGTCACACGGTTATAACAACCTCTGCTGGTGACGTGTCGCAATCGTGGCCTTCGGTGCTTTTAAATGAATCTCTAATCACAGCCGTCGGTTTCCCATTTAGTTCCTCTCCTACGCTTGGCCATGGTCGATATCGAACCCACTCATCCACATTTTATTTATGCTATTTCTGCTACTACTAAGATCATTACATACCCCACTGCTACAAACAATCCCTGTCCTCAAGGATTAATTATCAAAGTCAGGAAACTTGGCCTTGAGAAATTGATAGTCCTCCCATGTAGCATCTTCCAGGAGGTAAATTTGACCACTGGACTAGCTCACGAACCACTGCTACATTGTTCCTCTTAATCATCTGCCTTTGTAATATTGCCACTGGCTTCACCAAGAACTAACCATCAGCACCAGTGCTAGGCAACACAGTTTGAACCACCACTCTGTCTCCTACCTTCTTCTTGAGTAATGACACATGAAACACAGGGTGAATTTTACTCTCTGGTGGCAATTCCAATCGATAAGCTACATTACCAATCCTGCCTAACACTTTGTAAGGGCCATAGTACTTGGAGCTCAACTTCAAGTTCTTCCTCAAGGCTAGGGAAGTTTGTCTGTATGGTTGCAGCTTAAGATAGACCATATCTCCTACCTGAAACTCTCTATCAGTTCTTCTTCTATCAGCATAACATTTCATTCTTTCTTGAGCTTTACTCAAGTTGTATTTGAGCAATTGTTGCATTTGTTGTCTCCTCATAATTGTGTCTTCAGCTGGTGGTACTGTAGTTTCAAGAAATGGTCCAAGGGATAATTGAGGAGGTGAGTATCCATAAAGAGCTTCAAATGGGTGCACTGTAAGCTGGTGTGAAAGTTAGTGTTGTACCACCATTCAGCAGCACAAAGCCAATGCTTCCAATGACTGGGCCTAGTAGCAGTCATGCACCTTAAGTAGTTTTCCAAACACTTGTTCACTCTTTCAGTCTGACCATCACTTTGGGGGTGATAGGCAGTACTATAATGCAGCTGAGTTCCCAATAACTTGAACAATGCTCGCCAAAAATTGCTGAGGAACACCCTATCTCTGTCAGTAACAATGGATTCAGGAGTGCCATGTAAACAATGCACCCTCTTCCAAAATACTTCACCAACAGTTGAGGCAGTATAAGGATGAGCAAGAGCTATAAAGTGAGCATATTTGGTCATTCTATCCACCACTACCAGTATCACTTCCTTATTCCTGGACTTTGGAAAACCTTCTATAAAGTCCATGCTGATAGGACTCCAAGCTTGGTTTGGAATGGGAAGGGGGTGTAAGAGACCAGGGTATGCCATGTTTTCCTCCTTGCTTCTGAGACAGACATCATAACTAGACACAAATACATTGACCATCTGTTTCATTCTTGGCCAGTAAAACAGTTGTGACAACCTTTTAAGGGTACCAAGTTGGCCTGAATGACCCCCACAGGAGAATCATGAAAGGTGGAAATTAATTGATTCCTGAGATTTCCATGAGTTCCAATATATATCTTTCCCTTCCTTCTGAGAACTCCAGAAGCATAGTGCCAAATGCTTGGACCTTGTAACTCCACTAAAGCCTGTGAAATCAACTCCATAGCTTGAGGATCTTCTTCATAGCTGGAACTGATCTCCAGCATCCATGAAGGAACAGACACACTGATACCCATCAATTGCCCTTGGTAGTGATCTTGATGTGGATCAGCCTCATATTGTCTAGATAGTGCATCAGCAACTCTATTCTTAGCACCTTTTTTAAATTGTACTTCATAGTCTAATCACAAGAGTTTTGTCATGCCTTTCTATTGTATAGTAGAAGTAACCTTTTGCTCCAATAAAAACTTTAAACTACGGTGGTCAGTTCTAACCACAAAATGTCTGAACTGCAAATAATGCCTCCATTTGTCCACAGCATTCAGAAGAGCCATGTACTCCTCATATATAGACTTGTCTCTATGTCTCTGAGCTAGTACTTTACTGAAATAAGCAACAGGCCTACCTTCTTGCATCAATACAGCACCAATGCCCCCATGACTTGCATCTGTCTCCACAATGAATTCCTTAGAATAGTCGGGCAATACCAAAACTGTAGTAGTAGACATTGCCTTCTTAAGAGCTATGAAAGCCAGCTCGGCTTCATCATCCCACTTGAAGGCATCTTTCTCAAGGAGATCAGTGAGGAACCTGCAAATGGTTCCATAATTGGCAACATACTTCCTATAATAGCCAGTCATACCCAAAAATCCTCTTGAGCCCCGAGCGTGGTTGGTCTAGGCCACTCTACCATAGCTTGTATTTTACAGGGGTCAGTAGACACTCCTTCTGCAGTGATGACATGCCCTAAATATTCAACCTTAGGCTGACCCAATGAACATTTTGACTTCTTTGCAAACAAGGAGTGTTGTCTCAAGGTATCAAACACAGCAACTAGGTGATTAACATGATCATCCACAGACAAACTATATACAAGAATATCATCAAAAAACACCCGACCATATTTTCTAAGGAATGGTTGAAAAACCTGGTTCATCAATGCTTGAAATGTTGCTGGTGCATTGGTCAACCTAAATGGCATCACCTTGAACTCATCGTGACCCATGTGAGTCCTGAATGCTGTCTTGTGCACATCCTCGACCCTCATCCTTATTTGATGATAGCCAGCCCTCAGATCCACCTTTGAAAAGATTACAGCTCCATAGAGTTCATCCAACAGATCATCAACAATGGGAATGGGGTACTTATCCTTCACTGTGATGTCATTCAACCCCCTATAAACACAGAATCTCCATGTATCATCCTTCTTTTTGACCAGGAGAGCTGGTGATGAGAATGGAGATTGGCTCTGTTGAATGATGCCATTTGTGAGCATATCCTTAACCTGCTTCTCTAATTCATCCTTCTGGTAGTAACTATATATGTAGGGTCTTAAACTGACTGGCAGAGCCCCAGGTTTCAAGGGTATAGTGTGATCCAATGCCCTGACAGGAGGCAAGGACTTAGGTTCTGCAAACACATCAGGGTACAGCTTCAACACTTCTTGGATAGCATCATCTACTGGTTCTTGACCTTCTTGCATCAAGGAGTTCATCATGAACAAATGAGCAATAATTTGCCCTTTCTTTAGCATCTTGCCCATAGCTCCACTAGAAATATACTTAGCTTCCGTTCCTCAGAAATCCCATGCAGTACTAACTTGTTACCCTTTCTACCAATAGTGATGCAGTTCCTCTCATGATCAAACTTTGTAGGATTGTGCTTCTTCATCCAATCATTTCCCAACACAATATCACAACCCCCTAGTGGAATGATAAGCAAGTTTTCTTGGAATGGGCTCCCTTGTATTTTCCATGAGAATTCCTTGCAATGAGAGGTAGTACATAGTTTCCATCAGCTACTGTCACTCTTACTGGAGGACAATAACTAGGTTGATATCCAGTTTCTTTGACACTATTCATGTCAATGAAACTGTGGGTAGCCCCTGATTCAATAAGTACCATGAGCTTCCTGTTCTTAACAATGCCTTTGCCAAGTATAGTATTCACCCCTTGATTATCTCCTGACAGTGCATTCATGCACACAGCTTCCAGCACTTCTTGTTCTAACTCCCCTTCTATGATTATATCAGTACATGGTTGTTCCTCCATAACCTCAGATATCTCAAATCCACTTGAAGTACCCTCTCTTTCACCAATCATGCAGCTTAATTGCTTCTTCTTACACTGATGGCCTGGTGCAAACTTCTCACCACACCTAAAACATAGCTGGTTGTTCTTCCTGTACTCATAAACCTCAGGTGTGAGCCTAAACCCATTAGGCTTAACAGCAGTTGTGGGGGTAGGTGTCTTAGCACCAGAATAACTGCTGAATTTAGGGGTGAGCTTAGCAGCTGCTTTGGCTTTCTTTTCAGCCACTTCAATTGCTTTCTCCTGTAGTCTAGCTTGTTCAATAGCCAGCCTGAGAGTGGTAGATTTAAACAGCTTCACTCCAACCTTAATATCTTCTTTTAAGGCCCCAATGAAACTAGATAGGAAATGCATTTCACCTAAGTGAGGGTACCTTACTAACATTTGAGCCTTCTTATCTTCAAATTGAGCTAGAAATTCATCAACAGTGCCTGTTTGGCTCAACCTGTTAAATTCCTCCACAATATCTTCCATTAACTCCTCACTAAATCTCATAATTAATTCCTCCTTAAATTCCACCCAATTAACTACACCCCTACTCAATACTAGTGAATGATACCACATCTCAGCTACACCATTCAAGTAAAGTGCAGCAGCTTCTACCTTCCGATTATCCTGTGTTCTATATAAATTGAAATACCTCTCACATTTACGAAGCCATACCTTAGGTTCATGACCCTCAAAACTAGGCAATTCCCACTTGGGAGGGGGAGTTTGCACTATTGCTTGAGGTCTGTTCTGTCTACCTTCCCGAACTGAAATGGGAAGTATCCCATCTCCTTGAGGTCTTTGAGGTAGCCTCTCTAGTTCTATCATCGAGAATCAATTCCAAGGTACCTTGTAATCCTCTTTGTGATTGCTGCAGTGCTTGTTGACCTACCGATAACTCAGCTAAGACCTCATCATGTTGATGGATCTTAGCATCCATGGTTTGCATCCGTGTGGCCTCCGCCATTACTCAACCCACAAGCTGCAAAATCGATGCTCTGATACCAATTGTAATGATCCCGATAGGAATCTAAACTCAATTAATTGAAATTAAGAATTAAGAGTGTTTTTGCGACAATTTTCTATTATATCAAAACTGTAAGAAATGGATATCAATTACAAGTAAATGGAATTCTATAAAATACTAAGCTAATGATATGAGTAATCCTTCATAGCCGCAGTTGTTCTGTTAAGAAGAAGAAGAGGAGGAGAAAAGGGTTTAGGGTTTAGAAAGAGGAAGAAGACGAGCTCGTGAAAAGGAAAAGAGGAAAATGAGAAAATGACCTGAAACCATAGAAAACAGGCTATGAGATGACTCATAACTGACTTGGTCAGCTCTCTTACTAGGTGGAGGTCTCTTGTGGTTGCCTAAAGGCAGCCTCAAAGCAGAATATGTATATATCAGTAGTACAAAATTGACTGAGAAAGAAAATAGTAATAACTAAAAAAAAGCACTTGCCCACGCCCAGGGAATGCTATTAATAATTGACTCGTAGTTTATGATATGAAATTTTGCAAGCAGTATGACCCTACTACGACAATATTGTAGGTTGACATAGATAATAGGAGCAACATGAGACTGAAAAACAATAAACCTCAACAAGCAAATCCAGGGCAGAAACAAATAGAAGGCATTAGGGTATGGCAGAAAAGAAATAGTTCTCAAAATGTAAAGCTCAAAATATATGTTATGTGATCTTGGATAGCCAGCATACCCAGCTTCTATGACAGGAATATCTCTCTCTCGGCTACATGAAACCTGAAAAAAGAGATGAATTACATTTGCAAACTGCACTCATCAATGCCTTAAAATGAGAAATTTCCATATATCTACACAAATATACAGGTCTAATCACATAAAAACAAAAATGTCTTTATATGCATCTTGTCAGTTTTATACAAGTCAAGCTAGCCATAGAAACTGAACCTGCAAAAGACTCCACTTCCGAGTACGAAACGCAGCTTGACAGAGTAAAGTTCCATTGGCATTGTTCGTGGATAAAGGGGATGCATAACACTTAATCCACACAGGGAAGTTTTCTCTTTTTGTCAGCAATGTCTCTGCAAAGCCCAAATTTTTGTTGTAAGCTATGATTTTTGAAAATTAAGTAATAGTATAATATTCAATATAACTTCTGTTTGCATCCAAGAGTGTGGCCTAGTGGTCAATGAAGTGGAGGAGAACCATGAGGTCTCAAGTTTAAATCCCATCGGAGACAAAAAAAACACTTGGTGATTCTTCTCATTTGTCTATTTGTCTAAGTCTTGGTGGACAAAGTTACCTGGTACTTGTTACTGGTGAGAGGTAGCAGGTATCGTTGGATTTAGTAGAACTGCGTGCAAGTTGGCATGGACACCACGTTTATCCAAAAAAATAAAATCGAACTCTTCCTATTTGACCTTCCCCAAAGTATCACCAATCCAAAGCTCAGTCAATAGAAGAGGGTTGTAGTAGGTTGACCGCACCCGGGGTGGAGCCAGTGGCGGAGCCAGGAATTTGGCGAAAGATGTGCACATTTTCTTCTCACTTATGTTAAGGGTGTACAAAATTAAATATATACTCATAATAGCTAATATTTAACTTGTGTACGCCGCGTAATATCCCGGTGAAGAGTGTGCACTTGACCACCCTTCACCTAAGGTGGCTCCGCCCATGGGTGGAGCTACAATGGCTGAAGGGTAGTCAGTCAAACATCCTTCTATGGAAATTATACCGCGTATATATAGGTCAAGTATTGCTTTTTATACATATATAAAAAAAAAGGGCAGCCCGGTGCACTAAGCTCCCGCTATGCGCGGGGTCCGGGGAAGGGCCGGACCACAAGAGTCTATTGTACGCAGTGTTACCTCACATTTCTACAAGAGGTTGTTTCCACGGCTTTTTATACATATATATTACTCCAAATTTTAGAACATCCTTAGCCATGTTTCTGACTGTGCCACTATTGGCAGCATAAAAATAGTCTAACTATGATTAGCCTCTAAATTCAGAGGATTCATATAGATTAACCCAGGTATCTTGATATTGATGTGTAATTGGTTAAGAAATTACATCATATAATGTTCCACTGTCTTAAACAGATATAAAGCATCTGTTTAACAATAACTGGCAAAATTGGCGCCAAAATCATTTTGTTCTTTCAATTAATTATCTGAATTGTGCATTGAGATTGCCAAAAACAACAAATTCATTTCCATAATCGAAAATTCAAATGTTAAAAATACAAAAATAGATTAATATATGGAAATAAGAGTGCAACAGTTGAACTATATGATTATTGTTGAATTAATCTATATTAATTAGAGTAGTAAATATAAAAGCTAGAAAACCTGAAAATGGATATCGGAGTTTGGTGAAGCTGGTCGAAAATGATGAAGCCTCCATTGGAAGAGTCGTGAATTTTCATGACAAATATATCCCTTGTGTTTTTGGATAGGTTTGTAATAATCCGTTAAGTATGTACTTCACCACTTTGGCCCTTTAATTTTATCAAAAAATGGAGTGCTCCCTCTGTTAAAAAATTTCAGTTCAATCTGCATAAACTTGGATCAATATTTCAAAGTGTATTTTTTCACCAAATTGATATGAGAAGAGTTGATAATTTTTATGTAATTTTTAAATATATTAATTTTAATTTTAAAATATTAAATTAATTTAATTCAATTTAATATTAAACTTTAATTAAATTAATTCTAGAAAAGCAAAAGTGTGCACTTTTAATAAATTTGAAGGACTAAAAATGTTCAGATATATTTAAATAATTATTGTAGACGTACCTTAAATGTAAATGACTATTTTTATTAGTTTCTCAATTATTTACACAATTGATTTGATCTTATTTACTATGTTGCATGTCAATCAATTAAAATTGACTTCTCTATTTAACTCTCGGTAGATGTTTAAAAAAAACTTGTAAAGTGTTGTAAAATACATAATTAAATACGTGAATATTACTACCCTAGGAGAAATATATGCGATGAGAATGCATATGTATTTGGTTTAGTTGGACTTGGGAGGAATCATGAAAAGCATTCTTAAAGAAACAAAGTCCAATAATTGAGGGATAACTTATTATTGTCACCAAAAGCACTTAAATGTTAAATCTAGAACAACTTGTCTCTTCCATTACAAGATTAAAAAAGAGTTTCAGACGGAAGCAAAGCTATTTTTAAGGGATAAGGGCCAGAAATTATTTATAACTAAAAACGAGTTACTTCCTCAGTCCCAATTTATACGAAGTTGATTTATTTGAGAGTCAAACAACTTTTTTAACTATCATTTTTTCCAACTTTTTTTATATATTGTAAATTACTCCCTCCAGATAAAAAAGAGTGTCATTTAGCCATTTGCACACCCCTTAAGAAAATACAATAACAACAACATGTCCGTCTAAATGGACACTCTTTATTGCTCCTAAACAAAAATAGATAATTTGACTAAATTACTCCTGATTAAATAGTTATTGAGATTCGATCACATAATACTTAATAGGGCAAATAAAAAAAAACAAAGCTAATTATTTATTAATTTGATAAGTAAACCCTTTTTTTATCCAAGAAAAAACGGCTAAAGACACTCTTTTTTATCCGGAGAGAGTATTGTTCATGCATACTTATAGTATTTTTATATAGTTTTCAAATATGTAATTTTATTATAAAATATTCAAAAAAATTATATTTGAAATTAATTTAAAGAAAAAAATATTTATCAATATTAATATAAATTGGGACGGATGGAGTATTTTTGTTCCATATTTAAAATGCTGGCTAAAAAGTGGCCAACCCACATTATTTCAACGTGCAGCCAACAAGTCGTACTTAAATTGGGACAACTTTGACTTACTGACAACTTTGCAAACTATAAAATGTTACAGTTCTAGAACTAGAAAAAAGCTCTTGAAATTAATCGAGTCTTATCTCCTTCACATACCTGTCGGATCGGGCTGCGGCGGGAGGCGGGAGATTCCATCTTTTGGAGCAAATAGAACTAGAAAAAGCTCAAAAGAGTAATTCCCAGGCCCCAGTAGATTCACTGTGCATCTGAACCAGCATATCCTTCAGGTCTTCTCTCTCTCTCATCTATATTCACACAGGCTTACAGTATTTTTCGTAAGTACAAATTTAAGTACATAGTTATATGAATCCGTAACTTTAAAAATATAATGGGGTTTAATACTAAAAACTTAAATCCTGATCCGCCTATGTGTTTCTTTACTTGTGCTTTCTGGTTCTTGATTTCTGTGTGGGGATTGCTAGATTTTGTTAAGTTTGTTTGTGTGAATATTACCTGATGAAATCAATATTAATAATACAAGTTTCCTTGAACAACTTAGCATGAGAATACCTAACGTGGGTACTGATTTTGCCAGTGAATAATTCATTAATTATTGCTATAATTGACTTGAAAATACCGGAATTTTCCGGTCTTTATTTGTTTTTTGAGATTGGAAATTAGTACAAGGCTGCTTTTGTGCTTCTTTAGGTACATGGGAAGTCAAATATATAGAAAGCAGGTTCTTTTAATGGTTATTTCCATCTGGTCAATAGTAGCTTCATTGCATCTAGGGAATGTGCACACACATCAATTAGGGATTTAGAATCTCTATCTTCATATGAAGTGGTTTGGTGAAATATTCCCGCCTCACCACCCATCGATGCATGGTTTACTTCGACTCTAGTTGTGAGACACCAACTAGTAACAAAGGCGGAGTTAGGATTTTGAGGTTATGGGTTCTGCATTCTAGAAAATACAACTTATTAGGTTCTAGATAATTTATTTATATACATATTAAGTGGATTTTAGAACACAAATACATGATCTGTACCAAAGCTTCTGGGTTCTGTCGAATGCGTAGACGGGCTTGTAGCTACCCCCTGATTAGTAACCCAAGATTCCAACATTTATGAACTTGAAAGATACTTTTATTGAATTCTTTATACATCCTAGCTGTATGAGATAATGGTGGAGCCTGGGTTTCAATAAGTAGTATATGTATAGGTTGACGGTTGATGATGTCTTAGGTAGTTTATCACTTCTATCTAATTATGACTTATTCATTTACCCTGTTTACTGTTTTCAAACGTTTGACTAAACTAAGCTCAAGTTGGGTGATGCTTTGTTACAGCAGTTGGTTGGGATAAAAGGGGAAGTTAAAAGAATTTTAGAAGGAGGGAAAAGGCTCAGATTGGTCGTCTTTTCTTTTCGGCATCTAAGTTAGCAAGGTAGGAGAAAGAAGTATGAAATTCCACAAATGTTTATCCCTTATTGATGGCTGTGGAGCATAGTTATACCTGACACTTTTTCTTTTGAGATTGGGATGTAAAGAGGAGATATTACTAGTAGCTTAGATCCTGGATGTTCCCTTAGGAAAAGCATTATATTTAGGATTGATCATTTTTTAAGTATAAAGTTAAGATGAAGTTTGGCCCAAACATACAGTGTGAATGCCGAGCTGACTAATAGATACTGTCGTCATATCCCTTTTAGCACAGTCCATGGCAAAACTCAAAAGATAACTACCAATCATGCAAACAACTCTTCTGGTCTTGTAATGAGAAAGATTTAGATGAGGAGCAAATTCAGAATTCACCTAATGTTACGTATACTTATGGACTAATGTGAGGTCTGAGAAATTTAAGGAATGAGGTACTTAGAGTAACTGCAACCGCTTGTATATGATAGTGATTTTGAATATAACTAAGGTATAGACTAGTTGAGATCAAGAAGAGAAAACAAAGATGTATCTAAGAGTGAACTGTTAATCTACTTTGTCTTGATGGATATTTTATTGTATTACATTTTGAATTAAGACACGAAGAACAATGTTTGAATGGAACTCTAGGGAGCATTTAGTGAAAATTCATCTAGAATGCTTTGTGAAAGAAGGGGGGGGGGGGGGGGCATTAAAAAGTTTGAACGTGCCAATCAAAGTACTTAACAGATGCTCTTCTCATGACTCAAATTTTGTAGACAGTACCTAAAAGCTCATACCAAAGAGATCATACTTATGAAAGAAATACGTAACTCATAGCTCAAAGTAAAGTAGACATTCACCAAAGTAGTACCAGTCTCATAAGCATATGTCTCGAGTAGCGCTAGAAAACGAGCGTGTCGAATCGGATATGGGTGGGCTGAAAACGGATTGGACAAAAAATGGAAAATAATCCGCTGGTCCACATTTAGTACGAATAAATAATGGGCTGAGTGACAGATAATGGGTACCAATATTATCCATAGTGGTAAGTTAATACCAGACAACTTGATACGAGGCAACCTTGTTAGGTTCATTTTGGTTCTCCTTGGCACATCTTGCTCAAGTAAATTCAGTGCTTAATCATTTCTACAGAAATTGTCAAATGTGACTATGTCAAAAGTTCTATGTAACAGTTCTTTTTATTTTTCATTGATAAATGATCTGTATATGAATTTACTCCACGAAAGAGCCATTCAGTTTCTGGTCCGAACACCACGGTTATAAAAAAAGTGCCATTTAGTTTCTGCTCCTCTCCTTGTTCCTTTTTTGGTGGTAATCTTTGGCAGGACCAGGAGATATTAGTACTCTTATACCAATCTACAGGAAGAGTTGCAGTAATATAACTTCTCAGTAGATTGAAGAAGAGCTTACTCCATTATTTTGTGGTTTATTAGCATAGTTAGCGTAAGTTTGAGTTTGTTGAATATGAAATGCATTATTAAGATTAGCCGCAGAGTATTATTTGATTTTTCCTTTCTTTCTGTATGAATTGATTTCAGTGTATATAACTCCAGTGTTTAGTTTGTATGCGAAGTTCCTATCAGAATATTAATCTTAGACTGGTTCAGCCATCAGTGGCAGTAGCTTCAGGTAAAGAGAAAACATACTGGAACTACTTTGAGAATTGATCTCAAGTATTTGGACAAAATAGTTCTTTTGGTTGTAATATCTATTAATTAGTTAACAATTTGTATACCAAATGAGAGAACTTCCTAGCTCGAAGAAGCCTTAAAATAAGATTTCACCTTCCTTGCTAGCCCTAGAGTGAATTTTCTTCCTGGTCTTCTACTTACCTTCTCCTTCATGATGCTGGCATTCTTCGCATTTAAAGTGGGTTGTAATATGGATATCCATATTTTATCCAACTTTTACAGCGGGTTATTTGGAAATGAACCATATTTGACCCAGTTTAAATGAATTAGTTATCCAACCCGTTTTAAATTGGGCGATTGGACGGGTACTTGCATTTTGAAATCCATTTTGCCAGCACTAGTCTCGTGTAAATGCAAGCTTTTCAAAACATCCATATTAGATACTAATCAAGCGTTTAAATCATGCATAAATAGTTTTCAAATCATCCATTTTATCAAAACAAGTCAAGGGTTGAGCCACACTCGCCTCGAGTTCGATGCAAGCAGATTCAACTTGACTTGATAAACTTTGTGGAAGTTAGCTGCCTGGTTGACAGTGATAGTTTACCATTTATTGAGATGAACTAACGCGTGGTAGTTCGTTCTTGACGAGGTTTGGAAATTTATAGGGCATCATTTGATATAGATAATGACTCCAAGCTCGAGTGAAGCAGCCCCTTCATGTAGAAGCTTATTACTAACTTCTTAGAATAGCATGCACATATTTTCTTGCCTGGGTTCATTGTCAAGAAAAAAAAACCTTCCATCCCACCCTGGATTTACATGTTACTTTACCCATTAGAGAACATTAAGATTACACAAATGCCTCTAATATAGTTTTTCTTATTCATATTAGCACACACTCTTAGGAATATTTTTATGTGGTGCTAATGGAATGATTTGTCTCACTTTTGGCATAGCAAACCCCAGTGGCAGGTCTTCACAACGTGTGCCGTTAGCTCTATGATAGAGTGCTAGAGCGCCCCTCCTGATAATTGCCTTGTTGTACGTAGGTTATGAATGTTCGCTGCCATAGAGGTTGTTCAATAAGCTTACTGGTGCCTGTTATAAGGAAATGTTCAAAAGGAATTATCCAACTCGATCAGAAGTTTGGGTTAAGGCGCAGTGCTTTGTGCTTGGAACTTCTATTTCCATAGAAGCATATTGCTGTTATGTTATTACAAAGCTTCTATAACCTGTTTATGATTATCAATGTCAATCTTTAAAATGAGTTCCATGTACGTGGAATGAGTTTGATTGGGCACTTATGGTTTCCTGAGCTCTAGGAAATACAACTGATAAATACACCTGCTCTTCTGATTTGTATGAAGTTGTGAATACAATTCAATTTACTGGTATATCAGCTCATCATAGTGTCTTTGCAGAGCTCTTAATAAAGTTGAATATATTCATATACAATGGGGAATCAAGAGTCTGCCATAAATGACACTCACAGTGATTATTATCATCACAGCCCAGAACGCGTAAGAAATCAAACTGGCTCCAATCCTCAATATCAGCCTACTACTTATGCAGAAAGCTCTGTGGATTCTAACTATCGAGCTCAAGTTACATCATATGCCGGAGGTTCAGATAGAGCGAACTATCAAAGGAATCAGCAAGCCTCTTACATAGCTGATAACTATAAATCTTTGGATGAGGTTAATTTCTTAATTTTGCATGTTCATTCTTTCCAGATTCTTATAGAGTTTCACAGAACATCTCATGGTGGACAATGTGGGGACATCAGATGGCAATGAACAAAAACTCGCAAGTTTGTGTTGTTTTCCTTAACTTCAGATGACATCTTTTGTTTGCTTCAAGTAATTTAGAGGTTCCAGTTCTTTCAATATTAACCTTTCACCACTAATAAATTATAATACTTGAACAAGAGAAACTGTTTTGTTACTATTATCAACCATAAATCTTGTATCTCAACACTTGAAGCAACCAAAATTCGATGAAGTAACATACTGCCTTACTTTATTTAGAGAATATCTTTTGTCGGAAAAGCTCCTGGTATGCTTCTTAGAAGCTAAAATAGTTACTCTCAAATAAAATACAATTGTGCATTGCACGTTCACAGGTGCTGCTGGAAATATTGAGCGATGTACTACGTAACTTAGATCTCCCCTCAAGTCCAACCTCTAGAGAGCTGCTGGTCGTATTACATTACAATATGCAAACATTTCTGTTTTCTATTTAATTTTATCACCCAAAATTGCTAAAGATAGGAATAGCCCATACTAAACTTATAGAACAAGTATTCTGAAAGATCATCATTGGAAGCATTGGTTTCATTGTTTGACCATTTTCTCTAGTTAGAAACTTAGAATTGACAGATCAACTTATAATAGGCAAAAAGTTAACAATGAATTGGTTCATGTGGAGTTTCTCTTTTTACTGCTTACTTTGCTAATGAACTGTAGTAGCTGAACTTTTGAGCAATGTAATATATAAATAACAGAGAGTGATACCTCTATGCCAGGTTGTTACCGCATTGCGAGAAGCAGGCCTTGAATCGTCAAACTTGATTCTTGGCATTGATTTCACCAAAAGCAATGAATGGACAGGTAAACTACTTCATTCACTAACTATTAGCCTTTGTGTTTGTCTCAAGTTGTGGAGGCGATGGGTTGACAATTTTAAGGTTGTAGGAAAGTCTTCATTCAACAGGAGAAGCCTCCACTCAGTTGGTCATACAGCTAACCCATACGAGCAAGCCATCTCTATAATTGGGCGAACTTTGTCTCCTTTTGATGAAGACAACTTGATACCTTGTTTTGGATTTGGTGATGGTTAGTTTTTGTTTCTAAGCCTTATTTTTTCACAAACAATCAATATGGTTTTGAATAGTCTTGACCATGGGTTGTTGTCTCTGTAAATTTTAGCAACCACACACAATCAGCATGTGTTTAGCTTTTACCCTGATCATCGCCCTTGCCATGGATTTGAGGAAGCTCTTGCAAGATATAAGGAAATTGTTCCTCATCTGAAATTATCAGGTTTGAGCTGAATACTGCTTTCATAATTTCCCGTATTCAGTGGTTGGATAGGGGTACTCCGTGTGGTTCATTCAGTATTTGATATGATTGGCTGTATTTCTGAATCTTAAATTATTAATGGTGGCATCCATAGTGTATAAGATCTCCCGTTGTGTTAAACTTGTACACTAAACTCTCAAAAGAAGTAGGGATTATCTCATCCATCGTATGTTTGTCTTCGTTGACAAAGTTTATACTGTGTATGATAGCTTTAATGAACTTCTGATTTATAGTTGGTGCATCTCTTTACGTTGTTGAAATACTGCTGAAAGTCTTAGTGGAAAAATGGAGGAGAACTAACTTTATTGATTCTAATTTGCTTAGTGTTTTTGGCACTCAGCTATTTATATATACTTAACTACATCTTATATACAATAACATACCCAGTGAAATCTCACAATGTGGGGTATGGGGAGGGTAGAGTGTAAGCAGACCTTACCCCTAAGATAGGGAGATTGTTTCTGAAAGACCCTTGGCTCAAGAGAAAGCACCAAAAAAGTCAGAGGAGGATAAGCAATTCAAAGCAATATGAAAATGAAAATAACGACAACAAATAAGCAGTCTGGAGAAGAAAGGAGTGGTAGCTACCACAGAGAAACAAGATAATCAAAGTACAAGAAACAACAAATAGTAGCAGAGGTCAAAGGATAAGAAACTATAGTGCAACACCGCGACTACTAGTATAAACGGATAAATGGGACTCTTACTAGCTTTCTACCCTAATCTGAGTCCTCCATAGTCTCCTATCTAAGATCATGTCCTCGATAAGCTGGAACTGTGTCATGTCCTGTCTAATCACCTCTCCCCAATACTTCTTCGGTCTTCCTCTACCTCTCCTGAACCCATCCAGAGCCAACCTCTCAGACCTCCGTACTGGGCATCGGTATCTCTCCTCTTCACATGACCAAACTATCTCAACCTTGCTTTCCGCATCTTGTCCTCCACCGAGGCCACTCCCACCTTGTCCCAGATATCCTCATTCCTAATCCTATCTCTCCTAGTGTGTCCACACATCCATCGCAGCATTCTCATTTGCGCAACTTTCATCTTCCAAACATGGGAGGTCTTAACTAGCCAACCCTCCGTCCCATACAGCATAGTCGATCTAACCACCATTTTGTAGAACTTGCCTTTAAGTTTTGGTGGCTATCACACAACACTTCGGACGCGAGCCTCCATTTCATCCATCTTGCACCAATGCGATGCGTGACATCATCGTCAATTTTTCCATTTCCTTGAATAATAGACCCAAGATACTTGAAACTGTCTTTCTTCTGGACGGCCTGGGTACCAAGCCTCACTACTACGTCAGCCTCACGCGGTACATCACTGAACTTGCACTCGAAGTATTCTGTTTTGGTCCTATTTAACTTAAACCCTTTAGACTCCAGAGTTTGTCTCCAATCCTCCAGCTTACATTAACCCCGCTGTGTGTCTCGTCAACCATGACTATGTCATCCGCGAATAACATACACCATGGCACCTCATTTTGAATTTGCCACGTCAATTCATCCTTCATCAAGGCAAATAAAAACGGGCTAAGAGTTGATCCTTGGTGCAACCCCATCACAACTGGGAAGTGCTCCGAGTCTCCTCCCACTGTCCTTACTCTGGTCGTGGCTCCACCATACATGTCCTTTATCGCCCTAATGTACGCCACAAGTACCCCTCTAACCTTCAAGCATCTCCATAGAACCTCCCTTGAACCACCCTTGACACTTCGTCCTAAGCCTTTCCAGGTCGATGAATACCATGTGCAAGTCCCTCTTGCTCTCCCTATACTACTCCACCAATCTCCTTATAAGATGTTGTTGTACATCTTATATGCAAACGAGCAACAACGGATGATTATGATCTTATTTCCAATGATACATTAATTCTCTTAGTAGTATATTAACTCCTCTTATCTCAAATGTTACATTAGCTCTTATTATCATTTCCTACACTGTATAAATTGCTCATATGTTCTCCAACATCTACATTAATTTATGATATCATCTCCAACACTCTTCAAACCATGAGGTGGCGAATAGCTCTGAGTTTGCAAAGTAGAGTCGAGTATGCCAAGAAAGTTGCTGCTAAAGACTCAATCACTAGAAAATGAACAGTCAGAATAGTTCTTCGAAATGGTATTATCAAACAGGGTAGTCGGAACAGTACTGCTAAAGTAGTCACTGTAAATAAAAATGACTTGCTCTGTTGTGAAGCTGATTTGCTGTGGACACTACTGTGGGTTGATGAAACATGACTGAATCTGAGGATATGCTGTTTTCCAGCAAAGTTGTAGAATGCTTCTGACGAGGACAAGCATGTTGTTGGATGTTTCCTTGACCAGACAGCCGGCAATGCACAATGCTGACTCTGGTCAATCTACTGTGCTAACTTAGTGCTGACAGTGGGTTGGCTCTACACTGACAGTGTGCTGAATAGGCGATGGTGTGACACGGAATGGGCGATTACATGGTATGACCAGGCCATGGCATGGAAACTCACTGGAAATGACATCTCGTTGACTGGACACTGGCAGGGCACTGATTTGACTGACAGGGAGCTCACTTGAAAGTAAGGTATGATGATTGGACAGTAACATGACGCAGAATGGCTGTACGAGAAATCTTGACAAATGGATAAGTAATGTCAATGGGATTTACCTATTACACAGAAATGCATACATATATGTGCCACATTAAGAAATTTAATCATATGTATTGGAAATTTGGATATAAAAGACTTGGGCATAATACATCTGTCTCATGCGTTCTTTCAATTCCTTTTACCTTACCTCCTGTTTCTCTCACATCCTTCCCTAATTTCCACACAATATTCCCTTAATTTTACACTTGTTTAGTTTTGAGTGTCCCAAGTTAGTTGAGAGAATGAGTTGTTGTCTCCCTATATGGTTTTGGAAAATTCTCACATAAGGAGCTAACTTTTGAGGTCGAGTTAGATGTAAGGTTCATATTTGTTAACATAGTATTGGAGCCAAACTGTAGCGCTCTGCAAAATTTCGTAAGATTACAAGCTTAACTTGGAAATATGTTGAACACTCAAATCTTATGTTTGGAAAGTGATAGAGATGTTTAAGAATGGAAGGAGTAGTGTGGAAAGAATAAGGGTGGGGGGTGGGGGGGATGGAAATGTCCAAAATAACACATAACCTGACTTCAGAAGAATATAATTCATTGTGTAAAAAGAATTTGGCCATGGTTTCTGAATGAAAATTGTATAGTGTGGAAAGAATAAGGGTTTGGGGGGGTGGGGGGTGGGGGTGGGGGGTTGGAAATGTCCAAATTAACACATAACCTGACTTCAGAAGAGTAGAATTCACTGTGTAAAAAGAATCTGGCCATGGTTTCTGAATGAAAATTGTAGAGCTTGGAGTCTAGTTTCCAACATTCTGAATAGTTCGTCAGTTGGATATCCCTGTAAAACATTAAGCCTCAGATTTTGCGACCAGCAAACCAAGATTGCGAGCCACAAAATTTCCCAGCTGCCCAAACACTATATAAAAAGGCGTCACTGGGTCTTTTTCGGTCCCAAACAAGGACAAGAAAGCTAGGGCTCGGTTGTTGGGAGGATTTTCATCCCAAGATCAACTCTAACCACCCAATTAAGTATAATTATGATGTTTTTGAGTAATTATTGCCCATTGATGCTAGCCCTAACATAGAAAACATGTGATTTTCTTAAGATTCTTCAGATCCCATGGAGCATGCCTAAGACTACATAGGAGCTGTTGGGTTGCTGAAGTAACACATGCGACAGTCTTAAGCAAAAGAGATAGTGGAGAATCATACCAGCTTGCATTTGGTGAACATTATGGAAAAAAAGGGATGCAAGATGGGTGGGCATAAAAACCGAAAAACTAGACCAAACCGAATCGTTCTTCGGTCCGGTTTCGATTTTAATTTTTAGAAGTTTGGTATTAGGTTCGGTATTTGATTTTAAAGTCTTGGTATTTCACTTAATTTCGGTTAAGAGAAATACCGAACTATTTGTTATATAATTGCAAAATATCTAATAAATGTCCTCCATGAGATGCTCCTGTTTGAAAGCTATATCTGGATTTATGATTATCCTAACTCATCCGCAAAACATGTAGGTCCAACTTCATTTGCCCCAATTGTCAATGCTGCAATTGATATAGTGGAAGCAAATAATGGGCAGTACCATGTCCTTGTCATTATTGCAGATGGACAGGTTCATATCTTCTTGGAAATAATTTGACTTCTTCCTTGCTTCAACCCTAGTTATTCCAAATTCTAAAAACAGGTAACAAGGAGCCTTGACACTCCGCCTGGAAGCCTTAGCCCTCAAGAACAGGCTACTGTAAATTCTATTGTTGCTGCTAGGTAAACAGGTGACCTTTCTAGGAAGTTGATCTGTATTTCCATTCTCCTGCCTGACTTGACATTACATGCAGTGCATATCCTCTTTCAATTATTCTTGTTGGCGTTGGAGATGGCCCATGGGATGAAATGAAACGGTTTGATGATAACATTCCCCAACGGGCATTTGATAACTTCCAGGTTTGACTGAAAGACATTCTTTTGCTTTGCTTCCATCTCTTTAGCATGTCTGGCTAAACCAATTATGCTTCACCTTTCATCGGTTCTAGATGTTTTGTTTTTTTGTTTTGAATTTTACAGCTACGATATTTGTGGCTATGAGGTTTACCTTTGGTCCTTTTTCCTTTTAGCACTTACAGATCTAAGATAAGTCATTATCTTACCATGTTATAATACCTCCTTTTATTTATGACAAGCTTAAAATGCTGGTTCTTCTATTGGTTGATATCGACCAGGAAAAATTGCTAACCTGATGCCTAGTTTGTCTAGCATATTTGGCAAAAAAATTCTATGCAAAGACTGTATACCTTTTTCCAATTGGAGGTTCTCATTTTGTGATTGCTAGCTGGTTCAAATATTTTAAACAGATACCACTCTTCTCTTCATGCTCATCTTTTGTATCAGAAAAATGTTTTGCTGCAATATTTCTGTCTGGCATTATAATCAGTTAAAAAAGATAGAATACAATAATAAACTTCTTTTCCATAAGGGTGTGAATGTGAAGGTACTAAAAAAGGAAAGCCTTGGCAAAAGACTATGGAGTTAGGTTGGAAGGAGTCAGAAGTGTGATAGGCGAGAAATATGGTATAGGAAAAGGGGATAGTGAAGAAGTGGCACAGCCTAATGAGAGGACACCATGTAGCTACAGAATGATTTAGAAAAAGGAGATGATTTGAGTGGTTGGTAATGGCGGAAGAATTTCTCTCTGAGATAAACATTGATGTGGAGTGGGTATTTTGAAGCAGACTTTAGTAGATATATGCTCTCTTTTTTTTCGAATAAAAATCTAATGGTAGCTGAATTTATTAACAGAGGGAGGAACCATGGTTTTGGACTGCAAAGTTACGAGAAACTTGCAAGACTAGCAGGAGATGGAGGAATTTGTCTATAATTTTGCTTCATTCCTTAAATTTTCAAGAGGAAGACCAGGATTTGTGAAGAAATTTCAATTGAAAACAATTTATGAAAAAAGGACTGGTGTTGGATTGGAGATGGCAGAGTAAAACTGTCCATTTTCTCTTTTAAATCCTTTTTGTACATCATTTTTAGAATGTAAACGAGCTTCAAATTGTGAACTCAATAGTTCCAAGAGGTCACCTTTTATTTTTGCTTGGACAATCATGGGCGTTGTTCTTGCTGCTGAAACTTAGGAGGAGAAAGATGGTCCTTGTGATCTGGTGCTTTACACGTAAGGGACTTCGAAGGAGGCTCATCCTCGTCTTTTGCCTTGAATTTTTCTATGAAGTTGTGGTTGGAGATGCTTATCATGTTTGGCACATGTTGGGTCATGCCAATAGGGTAAATCAGCTGATGAGCTTTTGGAATGTCGGGGGATTCAGGTGGAGAAGATTTCAACAGAAGGAAAGCATGGAGGCTAATCCCTCATGCTACAAAATGGACAGAGTTTTGCTGGTTTTTGTATAATTGGCCCTTTTGTAGATGATTAGGTTAGCTTCCGGAAGGAAATAATCTTGCACAGTCCTGCCATATGTAGTCTTCCCCTAGGGCATTATTTCTTCTTCTAGCGTGAGTTTCGATTTTAATCAACTTCAGTTTTCCTAATTATTTGTGTGCCCACTTGCAGTTCGTCAATTTTACAAAAATCATGTCCGAGCGTTCAGAGATGGGAAAGAAGGAAACAGCCTTTGCTCTTGCTGCACTAATGGAAATTCCAATTCAGTATCGAGCCACACAACGCCTTCAATTCAGAGAGTGAGTAGCATCTGTCTTTGTGTATATTCTTCTTGCAAGTTGAGAGCATCTTCATGAAGCCTAACCTTTTCAAAACTTGTTATTTAGAAGCAAACGAGGCCCTCAGACAAGGCCACTTCCTCCTCCTCGTGAAGTAGTTGATCATGACAATGCTGTCAAACCATTGCCACATGTGACAAGCTATGAACCTGTTGACTTTGGAGCTGCAGAACAAGTAAGTGTTTATGTTATATAGTTCTTGCTCTTCGTGTATAACTCATTGATCATAAATGTTTCTTTCATTTTGTTTTCCTTTTCCTAAATAATGTTTTCCCTTTTTCTTAAGGCTTGTCCCATTTGCTTGACAAACCCAAAGGACATGGCTTTTGGATGTGGTCATCTGGTAAGTGATTATAGAAGTGACACTTAGCTACTGTCGGTGTTGAATTCAATCCGTAAAATCTATCCAAGGCATAATATTTTCATGTGGCATTTGACCGCTATAGTTTCAGCTTGTAGTCTGTTATATGATTTCAGAATGTCTAAATGGCTACGTTTTTCTAGAATTGCATTGACATTATGCTGCTAAAAATCAATTCATTTTACATGAAAAATGACGATAATAAGGATCTCGTGGTTGAAGGTAGACAAAATGGTGGAAGTAGTGGGCAGATATAACATGTTCAGTTTGCAATTTGTTTTGCTTTTCCCTATCCAATCCTTTAGAAGAAATCGTTAGAAAGTATCATAAAATAGATTCTGGAATTCCTTACTAGCATTATTCAAAAGGAAAACAAGCTTGAATATTTGACATTCTGATATTTTACATGGTGAAATACCATTTACCTACATTTTCTACTTATAATCATGCATATTCTGCCAGAATAATATATGATGATACTGAAATGAACTTTTGAGGCACTGTTAGTTCATCTGACAGTAGCAGAAAGAATAGAGATACTTGTTTGAAATTAAGATATATCTATTTACCATTCACTGCACCTATGGGGTGGTTTTCATGACTACGATAATCCTAATGACCCTACTCGAAAGCATTCTTTTGAAGTTTGTACAATAAGCACATCTAACCTTTTTTATTGGTAAAGTAATAAAATGTCATTAGAAAAGCATCAAGAAGATGCAAGGTTACAGATGGGCAAAAAGCTGCTTCAAACAAAACATGAAGCAGACTAAACGGAGCCTGTAAAACAGTCTAAAGAAATCCCTGCATCTCTACTGTGTTAGAGACAAGGAGTTAACAAAATCCAGAAAGTTATCCACACTGTTTACAAGGGCAAAAAAGTGCCAACTGAAAAGACTAACTAAACACCTAGACTTTAGAGTGGAAATAGGAGTTGAGATTCCATCAAAGCATCTACTGTTTTTCTCCTTCCATAGGATCCAAAAAATTACTGCTGGGATCATTCTCCATATCCTTTTGATGGAATTGTCAATTCTCCAAAGTATCCAGCTAGCATAGACATCTTTGATGTTGAAAGGCATTACCCATCGGATTCCAAGCATAGAATAGAAGAAATACCAAAGGCTAGTTGTTGTAGGGCAGTGCAAAAATAGGTGGTCGACACTTTCATTGGTTTGCTTGCACAGGGCACACATGTTGACGACGATTACACCTCTCCTCCTGAGATTGTCTTGTGTTAGGCATGCTTCCTTCAGAGCAGTCCATATGAAGCAAGTAATTCTGAGAGGTTGTATGGTTTTCCATACAAGTTTCCACGGCCAAACCTCTAAAAGGCTATTTTGAGAACTCCAGTAGTTGTAACATTTCTTATTGGAATTGCCCCATAGGATTCTGCCTTGAGATTCTGCCACTAAATACTTTGTCCCAATGCTTGTAAGAGAGAAAAAGTTCATCAAATTCCCAATCCTGTAAGTTTCTTCTGAAAATTGGTGTCCAATTGTTGTCTCTATATTGAGCTAATGTTGCTTCGTTGTTAGAAGCTATCAGCAATAGTGAAGGAAATGAGTCTTTTACTAGAGCGTCCCCAAGCCATTTGTCTTGTCAAAATCTGATCACGAGCCCATTTCCATTATTGAATGAGACATTCTGGAAGAATTCCTCTTGGAGACTACTGATGTGCTTCCATACTCAACACCATGAGGTTCATTGCTTCTCTTTGCAGTCCAATGGTCTTGAATACCATATTTAGCCTCGATGATTTCCTTCCAGTACCCTCCCTCATTTTGACCATATCTCTAGAGCTACTTCTTGAGAAGGCTACTGTTATGAAGCTTAAAATTCATGATCCCCAACCCTCCTTGGCCTTTGGGTTGAATAACTGATTGTCATTTGACCAAAGAGAATTTGTGAGTAACATTGTTTTCCTCCCATAAGAATTTCCTCCTGAGCCTGTCAATTTGCTTTAGGACTGAGCTTGGAATAGGGAAGAGTAACATACAGTAAGTGGGAATGCTGTGTAGGACATTGTTGATGAGGGTGAGTCTACTTCTCAAAGAGAAGTATTGCATCTGCCAAATGGCTAGTCTCTTCTCCATTTTTTCAATGACTCCACTCCATATTCCAGATGATTTGAATTTAGCACCCAAAGGAAGTCCCAAATATGTGGTGGGAAAGGAGCCTGTTTTGCAGCTAAGAATGTCCGCAAGAACTTTTAGGTTGTCCACTTCAGTCACTGGATAGATAGTGGTCTTAAGCATATTGATATGAAGTCCATAAATGGCCTCAAAGATCATGAGGATGGTGTTGAGATTGGAAACCTGATCATAATCAGCTCCACAAAATATAAGGGTGTTATGCAGATGAGAAACTGAGACTGAGGTGAGAGGATTTCTGCCCACTTGGAACCCTTGAATCTACTGAAGTTCTTTGACCTTAGCTAACAACTGAGATAATCCTTCCATGGCAATGATAAAGAGAACTGCCTGAGTCCCTTTTGAGAAGAAAAAAAAACTGAAATGGACTTCGGTTCACCAAAACTGAAAACTTCACTATTGAAATACAAAAATAAATCCACCTTTCCCCAAAACCCATATGCTTTAAAATGTTGATTTAGTAAGCCTAATTAAGTTGATCAAAAGCTTTCTCAATATCCAATTTGCATAGGATCCCAGACTCTCCACTTTTAATTTTTCAGTCTAGAACTTCATTGGCAATCATGGATGCATCAGTAATCTGCCTATTATTTAGAAATGCACTTTGTTGTTCAGAAACCAATGAATCCACCACTTTTGCAACCTCCTAGCTAAGATTTTGGCCAGCAATTTGTAGACACTGCCTATAAGACTTATAGGTCTATAATCTTTAAGTTATACAACACTTTTCTTCTTTGGGATAAGAGCAATGAGTGAGGCATTGCATGATCTCATGATTTGGCAATTCTTATGAAAGAAATTAAAAGTTGCAAGCAAGTCTTCTTTGATGCAGTTCCATGATTTCTGAAAGAAGACCATGGTGAAACTATCAGGGCCTGGAGCTTTATCAGGGACACAAGTCATGAGAGCTTTTGAGATCTCCCGTTCGGTGAAAGAAAGTTCAAGGTCCTCTTTATCAATTGTATTGAGACTGAACAAACCTTCAAAGACAGCTGAGGGTCTCCAAGATTCTGTCTCTTTGTAGATTTGTTGATAGTACGACATAATAACATCCTTGATCCTTTCTTTATCCTCAGTTACTTCATTCCCTATTTTGAGTTTGTCAATGGAATTGCCATTTCTATGAGAATTGGCCATTCTTTGAAAAAACTTTGTATTCTTATCCTCTTCTTTCAACCATAAACGTCTTGATTTTTGTCTCTGTGAGATCTCTTCAGCAGTTGCTATTTGTTGTAGTTCAAGTTTAAGATTCAGTGCCCGACCTTTCTCTTCTGTAGAAAGAGCTCTGAGTTTAGCTAACTGATCCAACTTTCGAGCTCCATTGTTGAGTCTCAATTCTTCCATAAACCTCTTTGTTTCATTTAGTAATGTCTTTCTTGAGATTTCTTAGTTTCTGCATTAGCACAAAGTTTGGGGTGCCTGATACATTGTAAGAATTCCACTATCCTTCTTCCATGTCTATGAAACCCTAAGCTTGCAGCCATATGTTTTCAAATTTGAAATATGAAGGTGTGGCCTCCCAATCCCCACTCTCCAGGATAATTGGTTTATGATCTGAAAATACTCTAGGCATAGGGTACTGTTTGATAGCATTGAACTGCTCACTCCATTCTGGTGAGATGAGGAATCTATCAATTCTAGAGGCTTGGAGAGACTCTTCCCCTCTTGACCAGGTGAATTGGGCTCCCTGAAGCGGAGGATCAATCAAATCCAGATCCAGAATAGTGTTGGAGAAGCCCAAAGCCCAACATAGTCCTTGATCTTCTAGCACAGTTCAATCTTTCCTCCAAAAAATTGCAGATATTGAAATCCCTTCCTATGACCCATAAGTCAGACTAAAATCCCCTGATAGATGCTAACTCAAGCCAAATATTCTCCCTTTCTGGATTGGTATGAGGACCATAAACACTAGTAAAAATTCATTTGATGTCCTCAGCAAGACTTTCAAATTTGCATGATAGAGAGAAGGCTCCTGCTTCAGAATCGACACATTTCTATGTTCTTTTGTCCCACATGATTAGTATCCCTCCTTTGGTGCCAATTGCTTTGACTTCTGCCCAAGAGATCCATATGTTTCCTCAAATTTATCTGATTAGAGATGGATTCCAAGCCTCTATTTTGGTTTCCTGCAGATAAATAATATCAGCTCCCCACTTGTGAATAAGAGATTTTAAAGTGCTTCTCTTATCTTTATTGTTGAGATCCTACACATTCCAGTTTAGTGTTTTAACTCTCATCTAGAATGAGCCTTGTGAGACCTACCCCTTTCTTTCTAACTGCTCCCCTCTCGGAGACACCATTCCAATTTTTTAAGTTCAATAACTACTTTGCTTTTTCCCTTTTTTTAATTCCCCTGCTTTAGTTTTTTGCTCAAGAATCTGTGTTTTCCTTCTTTTCTCCATTCTCATAATGATATCCAGAATTTCATGTTCAAACCCAGCAACATTCACCCCAACGTTTTCTAAGCCTTTATCATTGTCAACTTAGTACATTTTGAGGTTTCCACCACCGCAGGGGTATCAACAGTTTGAATTTAAGGATCATCATGCCAATGCAAAGGAAGAAAACTGTTGAACGCTTGAGATGAAATACCAGAGTCAGGCTCATCAGGTCCTGACAATTTTGAGATAATCGGCTTGGGGATATAAGTGTCCATCGTGTGTCCTACATGGTCTACTTTATCATCTGCTTCAAGTTGAGAGAGTGTCCCCTCCATGAGTTCTAAATCCCTAAGACTGGATGCTTGAATGTCTAGTTCAAACGGATCAAAAGAGGAAGAAGCATTGAAAGAAGATGAAGCTCTGAAGCTGCATGGGTCTAGATTTGATGCAGATGCTCTCCATACTTGCGTCTTTTTGTGTTGTAAGTGGGCCTTTAGTGTAGTAGTCGTTGTTCAAAGATAATGAAGATTTTCCTTTGTAGTGTTTCTTACTACCCTGGCTTTTAGAAGAAAATTGGGTCGGTCCACTTATAATTAAATCCTTCGAATTCTTTCTTTTCTCCACAGGTTCTTCCACGTGTGTGTCACGTGGTTCATTAATGGTATTTGCACGTGGAACTGGAAAAGAATTCGACCCCATCTGATTACCCGTCTTACCCAAACCATTCGAAGGACCAACGGGTAAAGGAAAAGACTGGATTCCCGAAATTATTGGCAGTTTGAAAATCCTATCATCAAATTCAAAATTCAAAATTCAAAATTCAAACTTGCTGGAAACTTCATGCCTGATATTTTGACGCAGATACGAGCCCATATCAGGTGGGTTCTGTTCTTCGTATCTTCATCAATACCGATAAAACTCTCAAAACGAGCCCATATATGTTCGAAAGTGTCAATTAACCAAGCATTTAGGGGAATTCCAAAAATTTTAAACCAGATGTTTCCGAGCTGCTACCGGACTGTGAGGAGATAATGTTATGCGACCACCACCAAGATAAAGAGATGTCTTTCGCACCAGAACCAATCCCCTGCCTTTACTCTTATTGCCTCTTGCCTGGAATGAAGCTCAAAGAGGAACGGATTGTGGTCTATAGGTATGACTTTGATGCCAACAATTACTCTCCATCTAGATGGACCATTTTCGAATAGTGTCAGGATTGGGACTGTGCTAAAATGGATCATTGAATGTGCCGACCAAGCTTTTGTGCAAAGGATGCTTTTCTTTCAACTCTCACTTGTGCGTTCTTTGACTTACTTCTGGTCATCTCTCAATGTTGGTTGATGCGTGATACGATTTTGTCAATGGGGGAGGAGGAGGTTGTGTCTCTGTTTTGCTGAATTTCCCTAAAAATTGAAGGATTTTCTCTGCAATATTTGTCCATCCACTGTTGAGGTTGATCTCGGAGATGATCATTGCTGCTTTAAATGAACCATGTGATACTTCTATGCGAACAAATCTACCATAACATTGAAGTTTTGGTAGACTCTGAAAAGATTGTGTTGCTTTCTTTCCCACCTTCTGTATAGTTGTCCAGAACCTTTTGATGCTTGCATAAGGGCTTCGCACACTCATCTAGGTTATGAATATCCATGTTGATTTTGCTTGTGTATATCTTGCCCATTTCTATTAACAAAAACCAGTTGTAATGTTTGTCCCCCGTATTTTTAAGTTCGAAAGATTTATCCTCACTGATGAAAAAAAAAAAGTAGAACCCTACATTTTCCGGATGGGTAGTGCAACTCAAGTGTTTTATACTGATTGTGATACTCATCGACAGTAACAGAGGTCGCTGGCGCAGATGGAAATCGATTTTTTTTAGTGCATGGCGATCTGGGTTATGCTACAGTATTGTTCATGTCGAAAAACTGTTCACTTGGAAAGTACTGTTCATGCCGAAAATATTGTTCACTCCGAAAGTTTGACCCTTGTCAAAAGATAGGTCAGAAGGAGATCTATCTGGATATCTCACCGGTAGCACAGTCACAAGGAACCATGAAGCTTCAAAAAAAAAAAAAAAAAAAAAAAAAAAGAGGAGAGGGAGAAGGGAATAAGAGAGAAGAGAGAAGAGAGCATTTTTTTTATATATATGATCTTAGTCTATAGCTTCCCAATAAGCACATCTAACCTTATGACTTGGGAGATTTGACGTGTGCCCTATTTGAATGATCATAACGTTTAGCATTTTTTTTGAGGTCACTTGGTAAGGCTACTTCATCATGACCAATGGACAATGGTAGGTCTTATGTTTTGTGCTTTCATTTGTCCTAATACTCATTCTACCACTGATTCTCATGTTCTGTATGCTTATAGCACATATTGTCTATTTTTTTCCTGTTAACATTTGAATTTTAGATTACCTAACAGCTCTTACTCTAGACCGTGACAGCTATCATAATTTTTTAATTGTGGTTTCTGAATCAGACATGCAAGGAATGTGGTCTCACATTAACATTGTGTCCCATATGCCGAGAGCCCGTTAAAACTCGCATAAGACTGTATGGCTAGATGCACAGAAACATCTCCTGAACTACCTACACTGCTCAATTTCTCCAGAATATCAACTAAAGATGTTATTTCCGGAGGTGTAAACTTTCCTTGTTCCTTGAAGAAGCGCCCTCAGGTTGTTGTCATATGATAGCTGACATGAAATATATCAAAACTGTAAAGGAGCTGTAACCTATGTATAGCTTATATGGAGTTCTTCACCTAGTATACCTATCTATCAAAATGTACATAACTAAATGCATGATGGACTTCTATGTTGATACTTGATATTCTTGTCACTGATTATGTTACCACTTCGTTTTGATAAAGACAAAATTATCCATGATAGTCAAAATCGTCATACATCTTTTGGCACAATAAATCCATGAGCAAACGATGTTACTAGCTTATCACACTCTCCGACTTTAATTGGCTTGCTTGCATAACGTCTTTTTTTACAGCAGTAGTCAGTGGCTAAGTGACTCTCGAAAGTCGGTCTTTTTGTACTGTTCATATCTACTAAACCAAGCATAGTCACATTAGAAATTACTGGTTACTTTTGGCCTTCGAGTAATTGAACATTGACGGCTTCAGTTTGCCTTTAGATTTTAACTACCAAATGAATTGAATAATTCGATATTTTATGCTTATTCTCATAACTTTGCTGCGAATTCCTTTAAAAATATAAGTCTGTCAAACCCTGAGAATCATTTTAATGTTAAACAAAATTGAAGTGATAAAAGGATTCCATTAATTGATATTAAACTTTGCTTGTGATAGCATAATATCATATGGAGGAGTCAATTCGTGGAGTCGATTCATAAAGGACCCTATCGGAGTTCCAAAAAGATGTTAAATCCAGCTGGCACACTGCTAAAGCAGTCATTATGAGAAATTCATCGAAGTTTATGAAATATTAGAGATGCACAGTGCATATATACGTCCGTGCAATTCAAATAATTCATTATAAGTTGACATGAGATTCAAACAATGTATTGAAGTCTGCAATGATTCCTTTTCCCCTAATTTTCTTGTTGCAACTTCCTCTTGAGCAGTTTTGTATTCCACACTAGGAAAATATATACTTAGCAGTCTTGCACCAGGAAAAAATGTTTTTACACCTGTCATCAATTTAAACCCAACTCGATCGAAAACAAACACAACAGTTCTTTCAATCAGTCAAGCTGCAGTATAAATATCTCAAAGCACGGCACGATAAAATGCTATTACGATATAATATAATTGATATATGGCACCAATCAAAAAGACAATGAAGAATGATTGGCCCTATAGGTCAATGAAGTCTCTTCCTAACCAGTGCATGTCCACTTGTAGCTTAGAAACCTTCCAATGACACCCAAAGAAAAAGGGAATAAGAATTAGAGGGGCAGAAAACGAAGAACTAAGCACGTCTGGGACCAAAATATTCAACATTTGGGCTTAGATGTTGCTGCAACAAAATGGAATCCTGGTCTAGAAATCTCACAACTGTTATTGATGATGATAAGGAGGCATTCCACCGGAATGTGGTAGGCCGTTCTGTCCATGCATCGGTGGCATCATCCCAGGACCCATATTAGGAGGCCCACTTGCAGGCATTGAGTAATGATGATTGTGCATCTGCATCTGCATTTGTGGAGGTGCAGCACCAACAGGTGAGTTCCAGCCTGCTGAATGCTGAGGTGGGGGACCAAGACCTTGAGGAGCTGGGGCATATTGTGTAGCCCCATTGTATGGATGAACACCTGGACCTCCCACCGAAGGTGGTTGCTGCCCCATGACCAAGGGTTGAGAGTTCATCATAGGCACATTTGGGATTGTATAATCCCTGCTGCGATCATTATTCACCTGATATAAGACCACAAAGCACACGATTTAGTGGACTACTCGTTCCAAATAGGGAAAAAACCATCAAGTGAGGAGATGGCTGACACAACTGTGTAGTGGCTCTTACAAATTACTCCCTAGTATCTCTAGCAAATAAAGCTCTCTCTGACCCTTTTTACCTGTATACTGAGATCAGTGTGGCGAGAGTAGGAGATATGAAGCTTACAAAATCCTCCTTCATATATGGAATGTCCTTCTAAAGCTTCCTTTGCAACAACTGCTGTCTGCACATCTGCAAACACATCGCATTTATTGCTTAATTCAACTTACAAGCACTCCTAGACTGAGTAACCGGATCAATTCCAGAAATACAAAACCAGATTAGATCAGATACAAGCAACTAGTGACTTCTCGGTGGAGAAACTCACTCCTAAATAATGGAAATTTTCATCTCACCTGGATATTGTATCAGAGCCTGAACCCCACCATTCTTATCAAACATTGCGATCTTTAGCACAGGGCCAAAAGCTGAAAAAACCTGAACCTCACAGATGAAAACAGATAAAGCAATAAATAACGACTCAGGATTAAGGTCGCAACAGGACGTACATAAAATATCATGTAACTGAAGCGGGGTACCATGTGTAGGACATCCAAGGTTACAGCATATTGCATGTTCTCAATGGAAGCTAGAAGAACATTACTCTCAGGCTCCAGCTTCTTCCCATCTAAACCCACAGTGATCTGAAACGTGAATGGAAGAAGTTTCAAAGGAAAGAAAGCAGCATTTCATCACATATCAGCCAACTGACAACCAACTACAAATGCACCCTAAGCCCAGAAACATTAGAGGTGTACCAATCATACAAAAGATAAGCATACAAACTACTATACTCTACCAGTTAAATCATAATCTCCATGAAGATGCATTATCTTCACGTAGCCGCCAAAATTGCAAAATATGACATGAAAGTATATTATCTGTTTCATAACATTTGTATTATTTTTGTGTATAGAGAGTACATCTTAGAATCTCTCTCTTCCCCCTTCTGGTTTTCTTCTCTCTTCTCCCCTTCTGTTTTTTTCTTCTATCTCTCCATCACCATCCTTCTATGTTCACTTCACAGCCGACGAGTACCAGCCTGTCGTAGAGACTGTGGGTATTGTAGGAGCATAAGATCGGCGGAGGTTGAGGGGGTGATTTGTAAGATGAAGAGGGGAAGAGCGACCTGGCCAGACGAGATCCCAGTAGAATTTGGAAGAACGCAGGCGAAGTAGGTATGAAGCAGCTAACTGGGTTGTTTAATGTGATTTTTTGGCTAAAATGCCGGAAGAATGTAGGTGGAATACAATGATTCTGTTGTACAAGAACAAGGGTGATATCCAAAATTGCAACAACTATAGGGGTATCAAGCTACTGAGCCACACTATGAAAGTTTGGGAGAGGGTGGTAGAGATGAGGATGAGGCGGGGTGTGGTCATCTCCGCAAACCAATTCAGTTTCATGTAGGGGCGGTCGGTCAACTACAGAAGTCATTCACCTTGTAAGGAGACTGGTGGAGCAATACAGGGAGAGGAAGAGACTTACATATGGTGTTTATTGACTTAGAAAAAGACTACGACAAAGTCCCCAGGAAGGTTCAGTAAAGATGTTTGGAGTCCAGTGGTGTACCTGTGGCAATTAAGGATATGTACGATGGCGCCAAGACACGAGTAGGAATAGTGGGAGGAGACTCCGATCACTTCCGAGTAGTGATGGGGTTGCACCAGTGGTGTACCTTAGCTCTTTTTTGTTTTCCTTAGTGATGGATGAATTGACATGACATATCTAGGGGGAGGTGTCATGGTGTATTTTATTCTCAGATGACGTAGTGTTGATCAACGAGATGCGGGGGAGTTAACGAGAGGCTGAAAATTTGGAGACAGACCCTTGATTCTAAAGGTTTTAGGTTAAGCGGGACTAAGACCGAGTATCTGGAGTGCAAGTTCAGTGGCATAGCACATGAGGCAGGGGTGGAAATGAAGATTGATACTCAAGCTATACTCGGGAGAGGAAGATTCAAGTATCTTGGGTCTATAATACAAGGCACCGGGGAGATTGACGAGGATGTCACAACATTGGAGCAGGGTGGGTGAAGTGGACGCTCGCTGGCTCACGGGTAAGTTCTACAAAGCGGCGGTTAGACCTACTTTGTTGTATGGGGCAGAGATGCTAGCTAGTCAAGAACGCTCATGTTCAGAAGATGAAGGTAACGGAAATGAGAATGCTCAAATAGATGCGTGGGCATACTAGAAAAGATATGATTAGGAACGAAGCTATATGGGACAAGGTGGAGGGCCTCCGTGGAGAAAAAAATGAGGGAAGCTAGACGAAAATTGTTCGGGAATGTGCAGAGGAGGAGCGCAGATACACCAGTGAGGTGTGAGAGGTTGGCCATAGTGGGTATTATGAGAGGTAGATAGGCCGAAAAAGAACCGGAGGAGGTGATTCGGCAGGACATGCAACAACTCCGGCTTACTGAGGACATGACCTTGGATAAAAAGGTTTGGAGGTCGAGGATTAGGGTTGAAGGTTAGTAAGTAACCAATTGTTGTAGCACCTTTATGTGGGAAGGACAGGGGGCTAGTCTCCTATTCTCCTTTTCTCTTTATTATTAGTAGTATTACTTTTTAGTACTTGCGCATTGTCTTTTACTTCATTTTTACTCCCTAAACCCCACTTGTGGGATCACCCTGGGTATGTTGTTGTTGTAGAGAGTACATCATACTTGATAGATAGGTGGGCAAATTTGATAGATGAAGATGGTTAGGTCACATGTTCAATACTGATTATAAGTTTTTTGACTTGTCAAAAAGGAAAATCCAGAATACACAAATAAGGAAGTTGGAAGACACAAATTAGAATCCTAACACACTTCCATGCAACTAATGACCACACTCAGAGAGTTGTGACAAATTGATTACCTGACCACTTGCATCAATGGCTGAGGGAGCAACAGGAAGGAGAGGATTGGTGTAGTCCCTAAATAAAAAACATTCGTAAAATGATGATTAAAGAGGAGAAAATTAATCATTAGACCCCAAAGAATAAGAAATAAATTAAGTGATGAAGTAGATAAAAATGCAATATGTACAACCAACTATATCTAATAATAGCATAAGCCATCTTCAAGAATGTCTGTTTAGGAGAAAAAAAGTTTGGGGGTGGGGGATGCCTGCGTGTATGTGTGTGTGTGTGTGTGTGAGAGAGAGAGAGAGAGAGAGATCAGTTCTACCTGCTACGATGACTCTGAAACTTCACACTCAGATCAGTATGTGCAGAATATGTTATTTTTAGGGAGCAAGGTCCCAGTTCGGGAATCAAATACCTAATGCAGAAGAGAATGACGATATAGGTCAATGGCCACTCTCACATAAAAAAGGACTAATAGATACTTCTATTGAACAGCTAATGATGGGTATAAAGACAAAGCAATATTTTTTTCTCTTTACAATATCATAGTTGTCTTTGAGCAAAAGTCTCTTCTTGCCAGTACCTTTTATCCAGGATCAGCTAATATTTCTTAAGCCAGAAGATGCAAGTTCAATAGTTATAGTTACGAATAGGTAATATAGCAACATTTAAACTGCATATTTAGCAGTACACAAGCCACATCACTAGAATTACAATGAACCTGAGGAGCATTAAGTGAACATATAATGAGATATGGAGTGGTCAGGGAACATGCGTGTACCCCTTTGGTAGATTCTTAAAAAGGCTCTTCAAAGATGTCGAGCCCCAATGTATGTGCACCACATCTACAGTAAATGATCCATAACAGTTGGGCTACTCCCCAATCTGAAATATAAATCCACAATCACCTGGGAATGCTTCTTCCATCAAGAACATCCTTTGCAGAAGTGGCAGTTTCTGCATCAGAAAATTGCACTAGAGCCTGAAAAGGTACCGAGGGAGAATGGTGGACTCATCAGCTGAATCAGTGGTCTAGAGACATAACAAGACCAATCAAAGTTGATCAATCCAACTTCAGTAACATCCTAACCTGGAAACCAGCGGTTTTCTCAAATGTGGTAATCTTATGGACAAATCCAAAAGCTGAGAACACCTGAAAAAATAGGATTATTATAAGTAGAGAAAACAAACTGTAGGTAAAATCAAAATACAAATCAGGAATCCTCTTAGATGTTATTAAGTAATTTTAACCATTGTCTTATTGATTAAAGAAGTACAAGATGAGAGGATAACCACCTAGTTTCAAACGATTATCAACTATATATGTTTCTAAAGAGGGTGGTGTCTAGACCAACTTACACGCACCTCGACTATTTCACTAGGTACCTGATACCTCCTACCAGCACAGGTACGGGATAACTCTCCCCACCCAGATTTAGGCAAATGGAAATAAATCACCTAGTGTTTTTTGCCTCCTCTCGAATGATTGTCGAATATATTATCTTCTCTTACAGATATACAGCAAAGAATCTCTCTTCCAGAGATGAAACCTATCAGTTGACCTAAAGAAAATCTTAAATGCAAAAAGTACAATTTGGAAAACATAGAAAAGCATATCGCTCCTCTCATCTACTGCATCTGATGCAACCTAAAGCTACAAGAACACAGGCGATTGTATGATCACATAAACATATTTACATCAGACCATTCATCGACCTTTCACTAACAACAAAGTTGATTCAGTATCTATTTAACAAAGCCTATGGCTTGACTTAGTGAGAATAAATGCGACCTAGTCAACTGACACTCACCATTGCTGGGGGCTTCAGCAGCAATAAGTGACGAGACATTTAAATAAAAGTATTTAATAAGCTATTAACATTAAAAGATAGACTTAGGAAAAGATTAACACGAACAAGTAACAGAGAAAGAGGGTTTAGGCAATTAAATGACCAAGGACAGAGCATTAAGGTTTTCTCTTAGACTTAGTGTATAGCTCCACACTAAAACTTGAGTTATTTAAACTAAAAAGAGAAAATGACATTACAACAGAACACTGAAATGCTGCATCCACTAACAAATGCCATGTGCACAAATGACAATTTTGCCTCAGATGACAAGATGTAGAAGCATCCATTATGCACATGCCAATGAGAGGATACCGATTTTCAAAAGGAAAAACAAACATCTGACACTCCAAGGAAAGTCTAGACAGTTAAATTAAGAGAAAGGAGTGAGAAAGAGCCAGTGTTAAGCAAAGGAGAAAGGAAACAAACACGCATGCGCTCTTTCTCCCGATGCAACAAGCTGCCATTGCAGATATATCCTTGACATTGGCCTGCTGATCCATTCATATTCATGTCAAAGAGCACTCAACAAAGCAAGACATACTATAACCTAATACTAAAACTACACAGAAGCCTTTCTATGAAGAAGGTTTGCCCTCCACCAAACGAATATGCGGGGAAGAAATATATTTACTTACCAAATGTAAAACATCAATACTGACAAGGCGTGCATCATTTCCCTCAATAGTTACCAACAATACATTTCCAGCTACATCGGCAGTAGTTTTGTTGTTCACTATCTCTTGCCTGTTGGAATACTGTAGGTAGACAGTTTTCCCTCGTACCTGAGCTGGTTCTGAGGAAGAAGCGTAGTACGATATCATTGCAATAGATTGATTCAATTCTGCCTACGAAAATCAATAAACAGAAAACAAGAACATCAAGATAACTATAGTTTCATTAGAAAGAAACATAGATTTGAAGAAAAAGGAAGTTCCACTTACAAACTCTATAAAAGCTTGATTTCTATTTGCTCCAACATTACACTTGGTATTGACAACTTTACCAAAAGGCTTCCCCAATTCAATCAGTTCCTCCTCTGTGCACTCCCAAGGTAAGTTTCTTAAATGTAGAACCTTAGAGGGAGGTTGTGTGTATCTGAACTGAGGCTGGCTAGATACAGATGCCATTCCGAACTACAAAGCTAAGCTCCAACAAAAGCAACACAGATTAAAGCCCAGCAAGTAACACTCCTTAAAAACTAAGACCATAATTCGCACATAAACAAGATATTTACAAAATGCAATTTCATGTTCTGCATATTCCTACCTCATCACTCAAAAACCGTATCTAGCTAAAAGAGATCATGCATGTTCATAAACACACTGATTGTACAGCGATTGAACCAAACTTAGAATAAGTTTAACTGCTGCCATGTACTTTTTTTTATGAATCGTGGTGTCCATGCACCTCGACTAATTACACGTGATACCTACCACCAGCAGCAACAAGTACCAGGTAACTCTATCCACCAAGGCTAGGACTAGGAAGAAATCACCTAGAGTTTTGTCTCTGTTGGATTTGAACTTGAGACGTCATGGTTCTCAACCACTTCATTGACCACTAGGACACACCCTTGGGTGCTAGCTACTGCCATATACTACTATCTTGTCCTTTCTTCCGTTTTCCTCTCGGTATCTCTTTTCTTATATGCTATTATAATGTGCCTTCCCGAGAAGGTACGATGCAACCATAAATTACTAATCCCTTGTGTTTTTTTCTAACTGTATACAGAGAGGAAACATCTAAGAAGAACAAGGAATGAAACATACACTTTTCATCCTCTTCCTTGTGTAAGAAAATAATCCTTCAATGTTATAATAATAACACCATACTAGGCAGTTCTTCCCCACCCCACCCCCGCCCATCAAACCCAAAAAAGAAAAGCCATCAAGGAGCACCCAAGGGTGTGCGCTAGTGGTCAATGGAGTGGGAGTGGGCGACAAGCAGAATGGAATCTGCTAGGGAACCCTTAGGTCTCAAGTTCAAATCCCAAAAGACAAAAACACTAGGTGATTTATTCCCTTATGTCCTAGCCTGGGTGGACAAAGTTATTTGGTACTTGTTGCTAGTGGAAGGTGGCAGTCATCCATGGAATTAGTCGAGGTGCGTGAAAAAAGAAAAAAAAAGCCATAAGTAAATACCCAATTAAAGAAAGAATTAGGATTGAATCACAATAACTTGCAAACATAAAAAGCAATACAGATTAAGCAGCATTTCACAATAAAAAGTAGCCTAGTCAGCAAAAAGGCACCAACTTTATCATCAACTGGCCATACAGGAATAACCCAATGAATGTATTAGTAAAAGGATATGTCAATCACATAAATCCCACAAAATTAAAACCGGTAAAAACTCAATAACATACAACCACCCTCAATTCAAACCCAGCCAATAGATAGAACAAAAAAAAAAGAGGGGCTCATGGATTTTCGTTGCAGGGGAAAAATGGTTATAAATCAAAAACACTGTAACAGATTAAAAAAAAGAATATGGATTAGGGCAAACAAAAAATGAGAGACTTTTCAATTAGGCGTACCAAAGGGGAGACAGGAACAACACAGGATTTTGTTGTGGTACCACGGAGACGAACGAAAGGACAAATAAATAGCAGAGGAAGAGAGAGCTATAGATCTTTGATAGCAGAGAGCCCTGAAGGAATGAAATATAGTAGGATGGATGAGGTACAAACAAAGCCAAGGGCGACCCCGGAAACACACAAAAATATGTTAGGGTGTTACCTGTTTAAAACAAAAGGAAAAAGATGCAGCAACATATATGTATTTATTTTTTGATCCCTCTATGGGAAATATGTTATATTAGAAATAATTTTAAAATTATATTACTGTTAATCTATATTGTATTAATACAATAATATAATATATATTATTATGTGGCGGAGTGTTGTATGGGGTTAGAACAATTATGTTGTATGGGTGAAGTGTTTCAGTCAAGAACTATCATGTTCAAAAGAGGAAGGTGGCGGAAATGAATGTTGCGGTGGATGTGTGGGTATACGAGGAGAGATAGAATTGGAAATGAAGATATTCAAGACAAGGTGGGGTGGCCTCGGTGGAGGACCAGATGCTGGAAGCGACGCTGAGGTGGTTCGGGCATGTGAAAAGGAGATGTGTGGATGCCCTGTATGGGGGTGTGAGAGATTGGCTATGGATGTTTTCAAGAGAGGTAGAATTGGCCGCAAAAGTATTAGGGAGAGGTGATTAGACAAAACATGTCGCACTTTCAAATAGACATGCATGTTGATAGGAGGTTATGGAGGACACGAATTATGGTAGAAGGTCCTAGTGCAATATGAAGCACCAGTTTAACTTGGGGGTGGTGATAGGTGGCAATAGGTGGCAATGTGGCTTTGTTTTCTATTCCATTGAGAACCATTAATTTCTTGTAGTAGGTAGTTAAGCATTGTCACGCTTAGTGTTATTTTTGTAGTTTTTTGTTTGATTTCTGTTATTATTTGTTGTGTTTATACTTTGATTTTCGTAGGATGTTAAGGTAGTTATGTTATGTTGAGATCAAAATAATCAGGCGTCATGCGGAAGCTAATAATTACAAACATTGAACAACGATAAATCAGACAAAAAAAAACTACTCACTCCATTCTAATTTATGTGATATAGTTTGACTCGGCACTGAGTTTAAGAAATAAAGAAAGACTTTTGAATCTTGTAGTCTAAAACAAGTCAAAAATATTTGTGTGGTTATAGATTATCTCGTTAAGCGTCAAAGGTAAATGTTAAAGTTAAATTATTGTAAAATAAGAAAATGTATCATTGTTTTTTGAACGGACTAAAAAGAAAAGTGTATCACATAAATTGGACAGAGAGAGTATAAAAAGACTTATTATATGATATGATTTTGTCAATTGACCTACATATGATTAAACTAATATAAAAATATCTAAAGCTATTAAGAGAAAAATCTTGTCGTAAACCATATTTCTTTAAAGACTATATTGTGGATGCTATTGTGTTGTCTATGAGAAAAAAGGATCTCCTATTTATAGAAATTCAAAATTTCTCCTTCAAGAAAAGGATAAATATGGTTGAATTCTTTTCCACAAAGAAAACCTTTTTTACCAGAAAACTTTTTTGAAGTAAAACACAATTATGGTAAAATTCAAATAAGATAGAAAATTCAAGGCAAACCCTAACAAATCTCCCCTTGGCCTGAATTTTCTGGCAAATTAATCTTGATTTTTCTTCTTCACATAGTCTTCATTCACTGCTGCTTGTCATGGTTAAAAATAAGGTTAAAATATTATGATTAAAAATTAGTTTTAAAATATTTTGCTTTATTTTTAAAGATGCAGTAGCAGGAATGTTGAAAAATCATCTCCACATGTAGTACGCTTGATAAAATCTTCATTATCGTGATACTGGTTGCAGCTTGATTTGAACCGCCCTTAAACCCGTCTTCAGCCTCGTTAATCATTGACTCTGATACCACTTGTTGTGATCAAAATAATCAGGACATCATGCGGAAGTTAATAGTTGCAAACCTTGAACAACGATAAATCAGACAACAAAAAAACTATAAAAAGAGTTATTATATGATATGATTTGGTCAATTGACCTACATATGATTAATCTAATATAAAAATATCTAAAGTTATTGAGAGAAAAATCTCGCCCTAAACTAGACTTCTTTAAAAATTACATTGTGGATGCTATTGTGTTGTTTATGAGAAGAAAGAATCTCCTATTTATAGAAGTATAAAACTTCTCCTTCAAGAAAAAGATAAATATGATAGAATTTTTTTTCACAAAAAAAAACATTTTTCGCCAAGTAAACTTTTTTGAAGTAAAACACAATTATGGTAAAATTCAAACAAGGTAAGAAATTCAGGGCAAACCCTAACACATTATTCTTTTTTTCTTTTTTAGACTGCTTTGTCGTGCTTTATTTAGTATTTTGACATGGATTTTTAATTTATGTTTATTTCTTTTTCAGGACTGTTTTAATTTGTTTTTTAAACCGAAGGTCTATCGAAAATAGTTTCTCTACCTTTTATGACAGATAAAGTCTGCGTACACTCTACCCTCTCCAAATCCACTTTATGAGATAACACTGAATATGTTATTATTGTTGTTGTTATGTTTTGGCTATGAAACCTTCTTTCATAACTAGGTAGTAGTATATTTTTAGCTCTATTTTTGCTTGAAGAAACAAAATGAGAATTCATCGATCTGGAAAGAAGGTGGCAGTCATGGCTTTTCATTTTTAAACCAGATTATCAGCTACCAACTGAGCCTATAATGATGCTCCCAATTTGGGTAACATTTCCAAATCTTCCTGTTCAGTTTAATTTGGGAAGGATTGCTAGTTGTATTGGTAAACTTATATGCACGGATAAGCTAACAGCGCAAGGCGATAGGATATCTGATTGACAGCTACCAACTGAGCCTATAATTATGCACGAATGCTGATTGACATTGATGTAACCATGCCTTTACCTGAGGATGTAGTGATTGAAGATCCAGCTGGGTGCTATAGGGACCAAGTGATTGATTATGAATGAAGGCCTCTCTTTTGCCAAGATAGTTGTCAGTTAAGGCACAGGAGTGGAAGTTGTAAGCCTAAGAACCCACAACCTGAGCATAAACAACCTTTAAAGAAGAAGAAACAGGTAAGACAGGCATGGAATGCAAAGCCTGGAGAACAGGGGACTGTACAGAACCTAGATCCACAGCAACTTGAAGAGCATGCTGAAATGGGTGAGCAAGGAAATATAGTAGCTCCACCTGTTGCTCAATCTACAAATGCAACAGGCGCTACTACTGAGGCTAAGACTGCAACTACTGAGATAAATAGTGGAAAAGAATAGGACCCTCCAGCAATTGAGAAAATGAAAGCAAAAGGAAAGACAGGCTATGGAACACTCAAGAAAAGGCTCGCTGAACCAAGACTTGGCTTTGGACATTGAAATGGCTGCTTATATGCTCAGTCAAAACACTGCTCAGCCATTGAGAATCCATATGGATAAAGCCACTGATAAGGTGGTGAAAGGGGGTAGGCAAGCGGTTAAGTACCCCCCATGATTGTTTGTTCATGGAACATAAGAGGGCTCAATAGAGCCTTTAAGCAGAAAGAGCTAAAATCCTTCTTAATAAAGAATAAAGTAGATTTATTGGGGTGTTTGGAAACAAAAGTTAAGGAAAGGAAAGCAGATAAAGTGAAGAAGAAACTAGGGGATGACAGGGTGGTAGCCACCGACTATTCACTCAATCCCAATGGTAGAATATAGTTATGCTGGAAGAACAATGCAGTAAGGGTCACAATTTTGAGCTCTAAGCCTCAGGTGGTCCACTGTTTTGTAGAAGATAGAAACTCTCAGTTTGCTAGCTATGTGTCATTTTTCTATGGGTTTGAATGGGGTTTTTTGGAAATGGTGTTGTTGGAATATGGTTTTTCCTTGAAGTTTGTAAATTTGATAATGCAATGTGTTACCACTGTCAGCTACTCCCTACTGTTCGATGGTGGATTAACACCTAGTTTCATGGCCAAGAAAGCACTTAGACAAGGCGACCTATGTCCCCATATCTATTTGTCTTGATGATGGAATATCTGAACAAATCACTTGAGCAACTAAGACACAATCAAGCCTTCATGTATAATCCAAGGTGTGGCAAACTGAAGATAGTACACATCTGCTTTGCAGATGATTTGCTTATGTGTTGTAGGGCAGATAAAGAATCAATCCAGCTCATGATTCAAGCATTCAATCACTTTTCAGATGTTTCTAGATTGAGAGAAAATATGGACAAAAGTGCTCTGTACATCATTGGTACAACTCAAGAGTTCAAGGACTAAATATTGGAGGAGATGCAGTGTGTACAAGGTGAATTGCCATTCAAGCGTCTAGGAGTTCCTCTGTCATCTAGGAAGATTACTATTCAATAGTGTCTACCTTTAATTGACAAGATGGTGTCCATGATAAGGTGTTGGACTACAAAAATGCTCTTATAGTGGGAGAGTACAACTTATCAAAAGTATCATGTTTGAAATACAAGCATACTGGACTCAAATTTTTCTCTTACCAAAGAAAGCGATTCAAATGATTACCAGCATTTGCAGAACTTTCTTGTGGATAGAAAATACTGATGCCTCAAGAAAAGCTTTGGTGGTTTAGGAGACATTATGTAAACCAAGGGGTGCAGGTGGCCTTAACTTCATAGAATTCTCAACTTGGAATAGAGCTGCATTGTGCAAGCTGCTGTGGGCAGTGGCGAAGAACAAGGACACTCTTTGGGTTCAATGGATACATATTTTTTATATAAAGAGACAGGATCTAAACACTATGCCAACTCCAAAACAGGCTTGCTGGATTGTGAGGAAAATATTTGATGCAAGATATTGGCTTCAACCTGGAGATGTGATAACACTCTTGCAGAAGAATGTGCACAATGGTAAATTCAGTATAAAAGAGACCTATCTTTCACTCATTCCTCAGTATCCAAAAGTGAGTTGGAAAAACTTAGTATTGAACAAAGGGACAGTTCCAAAACATCAGTTCATTCTTTGGCTTGCATTACATCAGAGGTTGGCAATAGTGGATAGATTAGAGAAGTGGGGAATCCAAGTTCCTCAGGACTATGTGCAATGTAGTACAGGGAAATTAGAACTTTCACTCACATGTTCTACAACTGTGATTATGCCAAAACTATGTGGAAGACCCTACTCAGCTGGTTGGGATTGAATAAGCAAATTACTACATGGGAAGATGAGGTGAAATGGTTATCAGAACAAGCTCATAAGGGAAAGCCAAGAAATGAGATTCTAAGTTGGTTGTTTGCTGCCTTGGTTTACTATATATGAAAGGAAAGGAATGCTCACAGATATGAACAACATAGTCAGGAAGGAAGAATTTGAATCAAAGAAATCATCCTTCAACTCCACATCAGAAGACAGAAACAACAGAAATAGAGCTATTATCTTAGCAAATTGAACAATTTTCCTAGATCATTGTATAGTTCATAGAATGTTTTTAAGTGTCGTTAAGTGTTTTCCTAGTTTTTTGAGAATCAACTCTAGAGTCCAATGAGTTGGTTGGCTTTACAAAGTTTATACTGGTTGAATACAAATTATTGTTCTACCAAAAAAAAAGTTAAATGTCTTAACTGTGTGGTTCCACTGATCCTCAACTGCACAAAGTTTGCTAATACCTTCAAAGAGTGAGAACAGAAGTATGCTTTTATTCCTGCTCTAGAAACCAGAGAGATCCATGTAATAAGTTAAATTGGCTTCAACAACTGGGCAGTAAGGAAATACATATTTAAGAACCACGGTGTCATTATCATAAACAATTGTACATTCATAGGACCAAAGTAAGAGCTAAGGAATCATTCAATCATCCACAATTCAGCTATCCAACTTCTGCATGGGCAATTTCAGGTCTCTGAACCTCCTAGCTCATTTTAGAACTCAACTCATCAAGGGGCTTTGGGAAAGCCTTACACAACACATAATGTCATATTAGCATAAATAACCATAGAACTAGATGATATTATATGTCATTTATAATAGCAAGCATGTAAACTGGGAAATTCTTCACTAACAAAATACATTTTTTAGTATGTCTATACAGTGAGAACTGAGAACAATCATTTCTATAGCTTTGCTAAGGCCTGAAGATATTTGTGTACATGACAGAAGTAGAAATGATCATTTCTTTTCATAAGTAATTCAACACTAAAAAGACCTTAATAGAGTAAAATTGATACAGAAAATACATTTAACCGACACCAACTCATTTGAAATTGACAATTATTGATAAATTCAGTCATCTTTAATAAAGTAGTAATATATTATCAAATGTTTTCAGAATAGTGCCAGAACTGGAAGTTCTCTTACCAAATATGAGTCAGCTGTGCAATTAGCCTAAAACAGCGGAAACAATATGCAAAGAACCAGTGACTATTATAGTTTCAGGTTACTCTCCAGTTCTTTCATTGAGGATCTTAAAACCAGCTCTCATACAAGCCAATAATGATCCCTCCGCAAGTAAAATGCTTTGAGAGTCCACTATTCCCGCAATTTGAAGTGATTGATCCTCACTATCTGCAACTTTGAGGTCAAGAACCTTCATATTCATCTCTCTCGAAGCATTGAGCCAAGCAGATTTCAATAAAGATTTACCACCAGCAATATCTACTTCTGTGGAAAATACAACATCCAAATCCCCAACTGCCAAAAGAAACGGCTTAATTTTAGGGGAGCTATTTATAATATTACAATCAAAATACCAAAAAACATGTGAAATGTAAGTATAATGTTTGAGAAAAACACTCTAATATTCGAAAGCTGGTAATGCACATTTCATTTAGAACTCATGATACTTGTTTGTATTAGTAACTAAAAACATGTAAATGGCCAAAAGGAAGAAGAGAGCGTTCAACATTACATATTAGGAAAAGTTTGCTGCTTTTAGTACTCCCTCTGTCTCAATATCAAATCCTTTATTTTCATTTTAAGACATTTTAGAGAAATATCTACCTTCCTGAAATTGAACAGTTATAAGTTGTCTTATACCAAGAGAGCCCAAATAGGTTCACCTTATAAACTTCCCTACACTCCCTGATCTTTGTCCTTGTAATAGAATACCTTACCAGAACTCTAAAAAGATGTGTGAACTCCCTGATTTTAGTTACCATCCAATGTGCAAGGCTACTAAACTTACGCATTTAGCCTTTGCGGATGATCTCATGATATTTTGTAAAGGAGATGAAGCCTCTATTTCTAGAGTAATGGAGAGGATTTGAATAAGTTAACAGAGGAGGAGAAACAGTGGATACAGAGGCCTGTTTCAATAGAAGAAGTGGAAAGGGTTATAAAGCAATTTAACGGAGACAAGGCATCAGGTCCAGATGGCTTCAATCTACATTTTTTCGAGAAATATTGGAGTACAGTCCGGAGTGATGTGTGGAATACAGTGGAGCTATTTTTTCAAGAAGCAAATTTTACTAAAAGCTTTAATGCTACTTTTATTGCTTTGATTCCGAAGAAGAGGGAGGCTGTGGAAATTAATGATTTCAGACCAATCAGTTTACTGGGCTTTATTTACAAAATAATTGCCAATTTACTAGCAGAAACACTCAAGCTGGTAATAGGGAACTTGATTTCTGATAATCAAAATGCATTTATAAGGGGGAGACAAATTATTGATGCTTCATTGGTTGCAAATGAGTGTGGAATATATGCTAAAAAATAAAAGGCAAGGGATTCTATGCAAGTTAGATCTTGAGAAAGCATATGATCATATTAACTGGACATGCTTATTAGTTATTATGAGCCAAATGAACTTTGGAGAAAAATGGTTGAAGATGGTTTGAATATTGCATCTCCACTGTAAGATTTTCAGTTCTCATTAATGATGATCCTCAAGATTTCTTTAAATTTTCTAGGGGGATCCTTAATCCCCATACATGTTTGTGTTGGTTATGAAAATTTTCAGCATGATGTTGAAGAAAGCAGAATTAGTGGGATGGATTAAAGGTTTGAATATTAGCAGAAGAGGGGGTGTTAGCTATGATATTTCTCACATACTATATGCAGATGATACCCTGTTGATTTGTGAAGCAAAGAAATAGCAATTTCTTTACTTAAGGTGCATCCTTTTAGCCTTTGAAGCTGTATCAGAACTAAAAGTGAACCTAGCTAAGAGAATCTTGTTTAGTATAAATGCAGATCATTATATAGGGGAACTAGCAGGCGTGATGGGATGAAAAGTGGAGAAACTACCTACACTATACTTGGGAATTCCTTTGGATGCTATGTAAAACGAGAAAAGGATCTGGCAAGGAGTTTTGGACAGATGTTCCAGTAAATTGATGCATTTGAGAAAGCAATATTTGTCCTTTTGGAGGTAGACTTAATTTGATAAATAGTGTCTTGGATAGCATTCCAGCTTATTTGATGTCCTTGCTTCAGCTACCGTCAAGTGTGGAGTTTGAATTCTATGAGGAGTAAATTCTTATGGGAAGAAAATGCAGATAGAAGAAAGTTATATCTGTTTAATTGGCAAAAGGTGATGATTGCCAAGAAGGGATGAGGTATGGGGGTTAGAAATTTAAGAATGCATAATAAGAGCTTACTATATAAATGGTTATGGAGATACAATGATGGAAAGGATAACATCTGGAAGAAAATTAAAGATGCGAAATATGTGAAGAAGGATGTTTGGAGACCTGCAGTTGTTCATAGTGCTACGAAAGGCAGTATTTGGAGTAATATTAGTAAGCTATGGGATGAATTTCACCAGTATACAAAACTGAAGCTGGAGAATGGTAATAAAATCAAATTCTGGACTGATGTTTGGGTGGGAGATATGAGTTTAAGTAACAAATTTCCAATTTTGTACAATTGTTCTCTAAATAAAGATAGACATGTTGTTGAGTTTTATTCTGTTAGTGGCTGGCAATTTAATTCCAGAAGAGGCTTTAATGACTGGGAGATAGAAGAAGTGGGGCAATTACTCCAATTGTTAGACACAACATTGGTAGATGAAGAAAAAAGAGGATGTTATGGTTTGGACAGAAAGCAATGATCTAAAATATTATGTCAAAAGTTGCTATAATCTTCTCGAGAAACAAAATGAACATTATGATGATAATTGGTCTTAGAAAATGTTATGAAAAAACAGGGCGCCTCAGAAAGTGGCCTGCTTTGGATGTGTTGCCATCAGATAAGCTTGTTTAACCCAAGATAATCTACAGAGAAAAGGTTTCACTCTATGTAACAGGTGCTACCTGTGTGAAGAAGGGCTGGAAAGTGTTAATCACTTGTTTATCCATTGTAAAATTGCAACACAGTGCTGGGAGTTCTTCCTGTGTTTGTGTGTTGTTTTCTGGACAATGTCGTCAGATTTAAGATCCTTACTAGTTAGTTGGCAAGGGCAGAAAATAGCAAGGAATCAGAAACAGCTGTGGAGGACCATCCCTCTATGCATTTGCTGGACCCTTTGGAAGGAAAGGAACAATGCTTATTTTGAAAATAAAAGGGCTCACATGTTCAGAATAAAAAACACTTAGTCTCCGAAATCTGTTCTTCTGGTGTAAAAGAGGTTTAATTGAGAGAATGGATCAGTTTTTAGATTTGTTAGGAAATTTGTAACTGCTTTTCGCTGTTGTAGGTGTTGACTGCTTCTGATGTAATCTTTGTACCTCCTTGATACTAGTAATAAAATTTTACCTTGTCAAAAAAAGATTAATGGAAGTTTTGAATAATTTCAGTGGAGAAACATATTTCTGGCTGTTATTGATGCAGCACCTCAAGATAAACTATTGGAGATAACTTGGTTTTTCTTTGGGTTCTCTGCCTATCAGGTATCTAGGTCTGCCATTATCGTCAAAGAAATGGAATAAGATGAAATGTCATCATCTTGTGGAGAAAATCACAAATAGGATCAGTAATGCATACTCAAGGCATCTCTCATATGCAAGCAGGCTGCAAATCATAAATGTTGTGTTATTTTCAATATATAATTTATGGGGAGTAGCATTCATTCTCCCTCAGAATGTTTTGAAAGAAGTAGATCAAAAATGTAGGCAGTACATCTGGGAGGTGAAGAAGAGAAGAGAAAAGTGCATTTAGTGGCTTGAGACACAGACTGCAGAGTAAGAGCGATAGATCTTTGATGGCAGAGGAAAGAATGTGTTGGGGAAAAAGTGTATTTTCCCTCTTTGTTTAATTAGGATGAAAATTAAAATTGCGAACAAAAATTATGAGAATAATAGACAAAGAAACATGAGAAATTTTGGTTACGCGGAAAATTCAAGAATAAGGGAAAACCGCAGGACTAGTAGTCCAATCCTTCCACTATAAGATGATAGTAGGATTACAAGATCTCACTCAAATTGTATGGATAACAATATTTCTCTCTCAATAATAATTTATGTGGAACACTCACTAACTTGAGAAAAATTGAGAATTTTTTTCAAGCACCCTCACTATGAAAGTAACTCTCTCTCTCTCACTCTTAGAGTGGATGCTCTCACTTGTGTTGTAGATGATCTTCACAACTTGTGAATGTAGATACCCAAAACTTCTCCAAGTACTCGTATTTATAGAGCCAAAATGAACATGCTAGAAGACTCTCAAGGTTGTTTAAATTCAACTCCCAACAAACTAGTAATTAATGCATGAGTCATTCTAGAGAAATCCAACTCTAGAGAATTACAACTCTAGAGAAATCTCATTCTAGAGAAATCTATTTCTAGAGAAATCTAATTATATGTGGGCATCCCATAATTAAGTAGGGATAACCCAACAAATCTCCCCCTTCCCGACTAAATTGGGGTGGCACCACCACACCGACACCATCACAACAATCATCAAATTTCTTAGTCGGTATAACCTTGGTCATCATGTCCGATCAATTATCATCAGTGTGAACTTTATCAAGTTGTAGCAGCTTTTCTTCTAACACATCCCAGATTCAATGATATTGAACATCAATATGTTTCGATCGGGAATGATAGGCTGAGTTTTTAGCTAAGTAAAATAGCACTCTGATTATCACAAAGTAGAACATATTTTTCTTGCTTTTGACCCAATTCTAGCATAAAAATTTTCAACCACAACATCTCTTTGCAAGCTTCCGTGACTGCAATGTATTCCGCCTCGGTGGTAGACAAGACAACACATTTTTGGAGCTTAGACTGCCAAGATACAACTCCCCCTGCAAATGTAGTCAAATATCCTGATGTCGATTTTCTAGAGTCGACATCTCCTGCCATATCTGCGTCTGTGTAACCCTTTGACACAAGTTTTCCTTTTCCAAAGCACAAACATTTCTTGGTTGTTCCCCGGAGATATTAAAATATCCACTTGACTACGGCCCAATGTTCCTTTCGGGGATTTGACAAATGCTGACTCACGGCACCGACTACGTAAGCAATGTCGGGTCGTGTACATATCATGGAGTATATGAGACTGCCAACCGCGGAAGAATATGGGACACTCTTCATTTCATCCCTTTCTTTCTCACTTTTTAGACTTTGCTTCTTACTCAACTTGAAATGTCCAGCAAGTGGTACACTAACCATCTTGGCTTTGTGCATGTTAAGACTTTCTCAATGTATCTTTCTTGGGATAGCCACAATAGTCTCTTAGATCGATCTCGAGTGACTTTCATCCCAAGGATCTGCTTTGCCGGTCCCAAGTCTTTCATAGAAATAGATTTGCTCAAAGCCTTCTTGAGAGTTGCAATTTTCTTCTTGTCTTGCCCAACAATTAACATATCATCAACATATAGCAAAAGTATAATAAAATCACCATTAGCATACCTCTTCATGAATACACAATGGTCGGTGAGAGTCTTCTTGAATCCATGTTGCGTCATGAAAGAGTCGAACTTCTTATACCATTGACGTGGTGCCTATTTTAGACCATAGAGACTTTTTGAGACGACACACTAGATGCTCTTTTTTCGGAACTATGAACCCCTCGGGTAGCTCTATAGAGATCTCTTCTTCTAGATCTCCATGTAAGAATGTAGTCTTGACATCAAGTTGTTCAACTTCGAAGTCTAGGCTGACAGTTAGACCCATTACAACTCGGATAGATGACATCTTCACCACAGGGGGAAATATTTCATCAAATCAATACCTTTCTTCTGATTGCATCACTTTACAACAATTCGAGCTTTATACCTTGGCCTAGGATTGTTCTTCTATGTCTTGAGCTTGTACACCCATTTGCATCTCAAAGCTCGTTTCCCTTTAGGCAGCTCTACTAGATCATATGTATAGTTGTCATGCAAGGATTTCATTTCCTCTTGCATAGCTTTTTCCCATTATCCTTTGTGGTTGCTGCTCATGTCTTCTTCATAATGTTGAGCCCCCTCCCCCCATTAGTGAGGACCACATACTCATCTCGAGAATATCTGGTGGATGAACATCTTTCTCTACTAGAGCGTCGTAGCTGAGGTTGTGCTGGAGCATTTGTTTCCCCTGTCACTTCTTCATTTGACTGAGATTGTTCATTGTAGATGCGTCTTCTATTTGTTACTCAGTATTCTCATTTAGTTCTACAGGTGCATCATGATTAGCCTCTAACTCTTCTCCCCTTGTATCATCTCGCACCGCAAGGAATGGTGTAGAGTCAGAATGGATTATGATCTTAGGCTGTGACTTCTCTGATTGCTTGAAATCTTCGATAGTCTGATCCTCAAAGAAAACAACATCTTGACTTCTGACAATTTTCCTTTTAGCTGGATCCCACAATCGGTAGCCGAACTCATCCTTTGGTGAACCAAGATAAATGTACTGCTTGATTTTGAAGTCAAGTTTGGCTCGTTCGTCCTTAGGGATGTGGACAAATACGCGATAACCAAACACCTTGAAGTGACCATAAGACACCTTCTTTTCAGTCCAAACTTCATCTGGAATACCTCTATCCAAAGGACCTGATGGTGAGATATTGATGATATCAACAACAGTTTTCACGACTTCTCCCCAGAATGACTGAGAGAGCTTAGCGTGAGATAGCATACATCAAACTCTTTCTTCAATAGTTCCGTTCATTCTCTCAGCAACACCGTTTAACTGAGGTGTCTTTGGAGGTGTTTTCTCAAGTCGGATGCCAAATGTCTTGCAATAATCTTTAAATGGACCACGGTATTCACCATCATTATCGGCTCGAACACACTTCAACTTCTTTCCCGTCTGACGTTCCACCAGGGCATGGAACTCCTTGAATGCCTCAAGTACATGGTCTTTGGTTTTCAACAAATACACCCAAACCTTTCTCGAATGATCATCAATAAAAGTCATAAAATATAATGCACCTCCAAGATATTTTTTAGTCATGGAGCAAACATCGGTATGTACCAAATCAAGAACATGCTTTCTTCTAAATAGACGGTTTGATCTATAGAATGAAACTCTATGTTGATTGCCAGCTAAACAATCAGTGCAAGGATCAAGTGTTTTACCTTTCACCTCGGGTAAGAGCTCCTTTTGGACGAGGATTTGCAATCCCTTTTCGCTCATGTGCCATAGCTCCAAAATTGAATTATCATGGGCAGCATTAGCTTCCCCCTTGCATATGCGTCCATGTGTAAAATACAAGGAACCTTCCTTTTTGCCTCGAGCAATGACCATGTTTCTATTGGCGATCTTCCATTTCCCAACACCAAAATGATTCACCAAACCAGCATCATCGAGCTTACTAGCAGAGATAAGACTAAGGCGCATATCTGGGACATGCCTTACATCCCTCTACACGAGCTTACAGCCAGTGCTGGTTATCAGTTGAACATCTCCTAAGCCAACAATCTTACTTGTGACTTGATTTCCCATTTTCACGGTACCAAAATCACCTTTTTGATATGACTAAAATAACCATTCATGTGGAGTAATGTGAAAGGAAGCACTTGAGTCGACAAACCATAGGTTATCATCATAAGCGAGATTGAGATAATTGTCTTCTCCAATTAGAAATATGTTTGTTTCATCCTTGACTGCGACTGCGGTAGTGCTGTACTCTTCCTTCTTCTTCAGATCAACTTGGTCTGGTTTGACAGTACCATTCTTATGATCTCTCTTGAGATTACGACATTCAGATTTCATATGACCCCGTTTGCCACAATAATAACAAGTGACTCTTGAGCGGGACTTGGATCATCCTCTTGACTTATCACATATCTTCTTTCTGTTCCTTCCACAACTTTCACTTCTTCCTCTATTCTCCACTATATTAGCCTCATTTTGTGTTGATATGCCATGCTCTTTTCTTCTTGCTTCTTCACTTAGAAGGTTGTCGACGACACCATCCATAGTGAGCTTTCCTTCCAGAGTAGAGTTACTGAGAGTGACAACCAACATATCCTAACTCCCAAGTAAAGAGCTTAAAAGTAGCAATGCTTGCAACTCATCATCGATCTTCATCTCAATCTTGGTTAACTGGTTTACTAGTCCCGTGAAAGTGTTCAAGTGCTCAATCATGACTTGACCATCTTTGTATTCCAACTTCACCAACCGTCATACTAGATGAGCTTTGTTTCAGGGGGTCTTCTTTTGAATCATGGACTCAAGTTTTTTCCATAATTCATGGGCATTAGTGTAAGTGAACACATGCTCAAATAAACTTCGATCAATATACTTACGGATCATGGCAACAACTTTTCGATTTAAGAGCTCCCATTCTTTATTAGATTTCTCCTCCGGTTTGTTTGCATTTGTGATTGGCACATACAAATCCTTGCAATATAAGTGATCCTCCATCATTGGCTTCCAGTAAGAAAAATTCTCCGTTGTGAGTTTGAACATGTCATCATCATGAGTGATAGTAGACTCCATCGCAATTCACACAAGAAGAGTATATCGTTGAACCTTGCTTTGATACCACTGTTGGAAAAAAAACTCGTATTTTCCCTCTTAGTATAATTAGGATGAAAATTAAAATTGCGAACAAAAATTATGAGAATAATAGACAAATAAATATGAGAATTTTTGGTTACGCGGAAAACCCAAAAATGAGGGAAAAACAGCGGGACTAGTAGTCCAATCCTTCCACTATAAGATGATAGTAGAATTACAAGATCTCACCCAAATTGGATGGATAACAATATTTATCTCTCACTAATAATTTATGTGGAACACTCACTAACTTGAGAAAAATGGAGAATTTTTCTCAAGCACCCTCACTATGAAAGTGGCTCTCTCTCACTATTAAGTGGATGCTCTCACTTGTGTTGTAGATGTTCTTCACAACTTGTGGATGTGGATACCCAAGGCTTCTCCAAGTACCCGTATTTATAGGGCCAAATTGAACATACTAGAAGACTCTCAAGGTTGTCTAAATTCAACTCCCAACAAACTAGTAATTAATGCATGAGCCATTCTAGAGAAATCCAACTCTAGAGAAATCTATTTCTAGAGAAATCCAATTATATGTGGGCATCCCATAATTAAGCAGGGATAACCCAACATAATGAAATATCGGATGGATGAGGTACAAACAAGGCCAAGAGGCAAGCCCGAAAAACATAAAAATATGTTAGGGTGTTAGTTGTAAAAGAAAAGTAAAAAGATGGAGCAACATCTATGTATTTATTTTTTTATCCCCCTACATAGAAAATATGTTATATTAGGAATAATTTTGGAATTATACTACTGTTAATCTGTATTGTGTTAATACAATAATATAATATATATTATTATATTATATTATAATGTGGCAGAGTGTTGTTTAGTGTTAGATCAACTATGTTGCATGGGTGGAGTATTGGTCTATCAAGAACTCTCATGATCGGAAGATGAAGGTGGTGGAAATGAGAATGTTGCGGTGGATGTGTGGCCATACAAGGAAAGATAGAATTTGAAATGAAGATATCCGGGAGAAGGCGGGGGTGACCACAATGGAGGATAAAATACGGGAAGCGAGACTGATGTGATTAGGGCATGTGAAGAGGAGATGCATGGATACCGGATGTGTGAGGTTGACTATGGATGGTTTCAATAGAGATAGAGATAGGCCGAAGAAGTATTGTAGAGAGGTGATTAGACATGACATGGTGTAGTTTCAGCTCACTGAGGACATGACCATAGATTGGAGTTATGAAGGACACAAATCATGGTAGTATGTAGTTGAGCGTTGTCACACTTTTATATTACTCTTGTAGTTTCTTATCCTTTGATTTGTGTTATTATCTGTTGTGTCTTGTACTTTAATTTTCGTAGGATTTTGTGGTAGTTATGTTAATGTTAAAGTTTTAGACTGTTTTGTCATGCTTTATATAGTATTTTGACATGACTTCTTTATTTCCGTTTTTTTCTTTCTTCGAATGCTTTAATTTGCTTATTTTTTTAGCTAAGGGTCTGCCAAAAACAACCTCTCTACCTTTCATGCTAGGAGTAAAGTCTCTGTACACTCTACCCTTCCATACTCTACTTTATGTGTTTATACTGGGTATGTTATTGTTATTGTTGTTGTTATTTTTTGGCTATGAAACCTTCTTCCATAATTAGGTGGTAGTATTTATTTAGCTCTATTTTTTGCTTGAAGATACAAAATGAGGATACATCGATCTGGAAAGAAAATAGTAGCCATGGCTTTTGTGGCTTTCCATTTTCTTCTAGCTTTTTCTTTTGTCGAAATTTCTATGTTATATTATAATTGATAGAGTTGGTGGTGGTGATTGTGGAAAAAGGTAGTGACAGTAATGATAGTGGAAAAATTGAAAAGATGAAGATTGTAGAATAGTATTAATCTATCTTGGGAGTCTTTCTCATATATATATATATATATATATATATATATATATATATATATATATATATATATATATATATATATATAGTGTACAATGTCGAATCCTAGTAAAATAATGAATCCTCTACTTACCATAATTCTATATACAAAATATATGGGATATATTATAATTATGGAGGTGAGATTGAATTGGGATTCTAGACCTAGTGGTACACGTTAATACACCCCCTCAGTCTAAGCGGGAGGAGGCCGGACGCTGAGACTGGATCTGAAGTCGAGGAATAACTGTCGAGGAACAACTGTCGAGGAAGACCCTTCGTGAAGATATCCACGTATTGATATGAGGAAGGCACATGCAACACCTTAACATGACCGAGAGCAACATTCTCATGAACAAAGTATATATCCATCTCAATATGCCTGGTCCGCTGATGTTGAACCAGATTATGAGATAAATAAATAGCGGATCTGTTATCACAATAGACGACAGACGCCTTACGCAAGGGACATTGAAGCTCCAAAAAAAGGTTTCGGAGCCAGTTGATCTCAGCAACAACATTTGCAACTCCCCTATACTCTGCTTCTACACTCGAACGGGATAATGTGGCTTGCCTCTTGGCAGACCATAAAATGAGATTATCCCCTAAAACACGCAGTAGCCTGAGGTGGAGCGTCGTGTGTCCGGACAGCCCGCCCAATCAGCATCTGTGTAGGCTAACAATCTGATCGGTGCTGAGGGGTGCAGATGTAATCCATAATCAAGTGTGCCCTTAACATATCGAATGATGCGTTTTAGGGTATTGTAATGAGGCTTCCTGGGGCATGCATAAACAAGCATACCTGCTGAACAACATAAGCAATGTCAGGCCTGGTGAAGGTAAGATAATGTAGTGCACCTGCAAGACTTCTGTAAAGAGTGGGATCGGACACTGGGTTACCATCATCAGCACTAAGCTTTGATTTAGAATCAACCGGAGTGGGCATGATTTTGCAGTTTGACATTTTGGTCCTGTATACTATCTCCTCGTCATACTTGCGCTGACACATGAACATAGAATCGGCAGACCAAGTTACTGATATGCCCAAAAAATAGCTCAACTTCCCCAAGTCAGCCATAGCAAATTCGGTTTTAAGGAGTGCAATAATCTCATTCTTTAACACATCAGAGGACGCAGTGAGCACAATATCATCCACATATAACAACAAATAAGCAATGCTACTACCTTAATGGAAAATAAAAAGAGAGTTATCGCACTTGCTACAGATGAACCAAATCCGCATAATGTACTGTGCAAAGTAATCATACCACGCTCGAGGGGCCTGTTTCAACCCATATAGTGACTTACGAAGATGGCATACATATTGAGGGGCGACGGGGTGGACAAAACCATGTGGTTGATGCATATAAACAGTTTCTTTCAGATCCCCGTGAAGAAAAGCATTTTTCACATCAAGCTGATGAATGGGCCAATTTTTACCTATAGTAATACTCAGAACTGTGCGGATAGTGTCCGGTTTGACCACCGGACTGAATGTCTCACCACAATCAATACCTGCCTGCTGGTTAGTGCCATTGGCCACAAGTCCGGCTTTATATCTCTCTAAGTCACCACTATCTCTGTACTTGTGACGAAAAGGCCACATGCACCGGACCACATTCACACCCTCTAGTCGAGGAACCAAGTCCCAAGTATGCTATTTCGTCAAAGCATTAAACTCCTCACACATGGTCGCATTCCAATTTGGATCCAGTTTGGCTAATTTTGGGCTTTTGGAAATAGGGGAAATTGTGTGGGCGGACAGGTTAAATTGGACTTTAGGTTTGAAAATCCCGTATTGGGCACGGGTTTCCATGCGGTGTGAGGGTGCTGGGTTTGCAAGAGGATGGGTCAATTTGGCTATTGAACTGGGTAGGGTGGGACTAGTGACGGGTGAGAGGTGAGGCATCGAATGGGTTGGGTCGATGGTGGTGGCAGGTTCTGGATAGGGTTTGGGGATCAGTGTCGGTGTACCGGGACTGGTGGTAGATGGTATAGTGGGGTACGACATCGGTGGTAGAGTGTTTTCGGTAACGGGGTTGGTTGACTGGTTGCCGGTGGATGAGCCGGTGTCGGCGGAACGGGGAGACTGTAGCGATGGTACAGGGGTAGGGACGACGACCGGTGGACTGGTGGAACTGGATGGAGTCTGCACACTGGGCAATGATGCCGATGGGTAGTTCTGGTGTGTGGCAGTTAGTGACCGGGACTGACTGGCAGTGTTTGGCACAAGTGACTGGGTGGCGGTGTTTGGCTGACATAGTTCCCTAAGAATGACGGGAGAAATGTCTGACTTGTCTAAAAAATTGTAATTCGGTTTTCGAAACTTTTGGATATTCGAAAATGGGAATGTGGTCTCATCAAAGGTGACGTTGACGAGATACGTGAATTTGACGAGTGGCCAAGTTATTGCAAAGATAGCCTCTATGGTTCGAAGGAAATCCTAAGAAGACACACGGAGTGGTGCGGGGGGCTAATTTATGAGGGGCAGTGGACGTGAGATTAGGATAGCATAGGCAATCAAATATCCGAAGGTGGTTATAAGAGTGAATCCGACGGTGTAAGATTTTGGTGGGAGTCATGTTATGCAGGGTACTAGTGGGTAAAATATTAAGGATGTATTCTACCATTTTGACTGCATAGACCCAAAAAGAGGGAGAGAGAGAGGCATGAAACGGAAAAGTGCGGATCATATTATTTATTGTACGGATGATACGTTACACTTTACCATTTTGAGGGGACGTGTGAGGACACGAAAAACGAAAGATCATGCCATTATTTTTGCAAAATTTTTGAAACACGAAATTGTTAAATTTACGGCCATTGTCACATTGGAAAGATTTTATGGCTCGTTCAAATTGCGTTTTGATAAGTGTGCAAAATTCTAAAAATTTGACAAAGACTTCGGATTTGAATTTTAGTGGGTAAATCCAAATAAAGTGAGAGTAGTCATCCAATAGGATGAGATAATATTTATGACCCAGCGGGCTGGTAATAGGGGACGTCCACAAATCATCATGAACAATATCAAACGGAGCAAATGTAATGCTAACAGATGAATTAAAGGGAAGACGAACATGTTTGCCTAATTGACAAGACTCGCAGTTTTGGGCAAGTTTCCCATTACAATGAATAAAATTATTGCTTCTAAGGAAATTAAAAATAGGAGCTCTTGGGTGTCCAAACCTATTGTGCCAAATTGACGAAGACAGAGTAGCTAGGACGGAGTGTGAATGAGAACTGGCAGGCGATGAGGGTGTGAACGGATATAGGTCCCCTATGCTATTGCATCTCGTAAGGGGAGTCCCCGTACGTAGATCTTTCACAGTGAAACCAAATGGGTCAAAATCAACAAACACAGAGTTATGACGAGTAAATTTCCTAATGAAGATTAAATTTTTGATGATGTTTGGTGCATAGAAGACGTTATTTAGGGTGAAAGGTGGGTGATGTATCGGAGTGTAGGTGTGACCATAACCCTGAATTGGAATGCGGTGACCGTTTCCAACTGTAATAAATTGAGGAGACTTTAGACTAAACAAATTGGAAAGATTACCTGCAGACCGGGTGAGGTGAGATGAGACTCCGGAGTCCATGTACCAATTTTCATCGGGCTGCTGCAAATTCATGTTGCTGAATGCCTGGCCTAAATCAGTGGGCTTCTGATTTATGGGCTGTTGCGGAACTGGGCTTGTGTATGGCGTTGAAGATATTGGGCTGGTCGAGAGCCTGGAGTTGGGCCCAGTACCCCTTGCTGCTGAAGCAGATAGTGGGCTGAGGGGTAACATGGGAATGAGGCCCACTGCGGGTTCTGGGTGCTGGGTGCTGGGCGTTGGGCCGGTCCATGAAGGAAATTGATTGGGCTATTGTAGTTGCTGGCCCTTTCCTTTACCGCGACCCTTGCCGCCTCGCCCACTGCCACGCCCCCTGCTACCCCTGCCGTCGCGGTTCTGCCGTGGCTGGCTGTTCTCCGGCAATGGCTGCTAGCCGGCGGCAGCGTGATTCGGTGCAGACGTTTCAACCGCTAATGCCTTCTGGTTGTGCTCGTCTTGCTTTGCACGGCGGGTTTCCTCCAATAATAATTGTGAGCGGGCTTTGTTGAAACTAGGAAGAGGGTCAGCCTGCTGAATCATCGTGGCTAGGGTGTTATATTCACCTTTTTGGAGGCCTGCAATTAGTTGCAACACCATCTCCGTTTCGGACACGGGCGTACCAACGTTGGACAATTGGTCTGCCACCAGTTTCAACTGCTTGCAATATTTGGACATATTAGAAAAAGTTTCAAGACGGTAGTGTTAAATTGTTCTTCCAAGTATACTGCACGAGTGTTCTTGTTGTCTTGAAATATTTCTTCCAGCCGTGTCCATAGGTCACGGGCGGATGCACCCGTTTTCATGATGGTGAGGAGTAAATCCTTGGATATAGTGCCATATATCCATTATTTGACCACGACATCAAGGCGACGCCATGTTGTGTCATCCATATCAAGAGGACGAGGTACAAAGTCGTCAATATGGTCAAGCACATGATATACACATGCATGAATTCGGAACAGTTCCACCCATGACCAGTATTGGCCATCTTCCTAATCAATAATCAACGGGATGAAGTTCTTGATGTGGGTAACGATGAGAGCCGGATGGAAAGATGGCAGTGAGAGGGTTGTGAGAGGAGTTTGGATGACGACTGGTTAGAAGCGGAAGCATCAGAAGAGGTGGGAGTAGCCAATATATCCATTAAATTGGGATTGAATGGAAGAGAAGAAAAATTTAAGGTTGGAAAAAAAATCTGGCTGTTGGCCGAGAGAGGAGAAAGATTTTTTTTTGATTTAGAGTAGGGTTTTGTCTCTTGATACCATGTAGAATAGTATTAATCTACCTTGGGAGGCTTTCTCATTAATACAAATATATATAGTGTACAATGTAGAATCCTAGTAAAATAATGAATTCTCTACTTACAATAATTCTATACAAAATATATGGGATATATTCTAATTATGGAGGTGAGATTGAATTGAGATTTTAGACCTAGTGGTTCACGTTAATAAAGAAGATGAAAAATGTAGAAAATTTTGGCTTTAAAGATATAACTCTAAGTATTTTATTTAAAGTTAATGACATGTGTCATGTCATATTTTCTAAAGTTAATGATATTTATACTTATAATTGAAAAAAATGATCAAACACCGAAAAGGTATGTAAATGGAACAAGATTGGAAAAAGTCTGTTTTGTAAATTTTTTTCATAAAATAAGGGTATATTAGTTTTGATACTAGTTGAAATGACAAAATATATTAAGCCTTAAAAAAGACCTAATTACTGATATATTCTTATACTTGATACTTGTCACAAACATAATAAGTTGTTTAGAGTCTACCAAATTCTCAAGGTTTAATTTACAAGTTGACACCTAGTTGCATAATTTTGATCCCTTCATATTTAACTAGAGGTCTCTACAGTGTTTTCAAAGGCATTTTTGGGACGAGCTCCGGAGCGGGGCGTACCAAAAACACTTTGGAGCGCAAATGAAAGGCATCCATAGGGTGTACGCCTCGGGCGCAAAAGCGTAAGCCCCGAACGTAAAAGTGTACGCCCAGACGTTAAATTTGATTTTTATTATTTTAAAAGTATTTTTTCTATAGATTATGATTTTTATTATTGATGTAATGATGTTTATACTTTATGTTATCATATTTTTATGTTGTACTGATTTTTCCTAAAACAAATAAATAAAGAAAGCAACTCTCGTAGAAAATAACACTGTCAAAAGTAGTTGTTTTAGATGATTATGTCTGAAATTGGTAGGATACATATTTCATAGCATTATGTTCCTGAAGCAGCTTTATCCATTTTTTTGTCATTGCTCTTATACGTTTTACTCTTGTCTTTCTTTGAAATATATAAATAAAAATCAGTGAAAATATTAGTTGAGGGTGGTAATAATTAATAGATGTAGAGATTGATGATGAAGTGGATGAAGATTTCATTCTAAAGATTATCCAGACTATTATCATTTTTTCTGTTGTTACCTTTCTCAAATAACAATTATAATAATTTTTTTATATTATTGGTGATGTATTTGAATTATTTGTAGAATTTAATGAAAATTTTACCTTTGCTTATTTTTTAGTAATAAAATTATAAAATTAAAGATATATGTCCCGTATATCCATGGGATTTATGCCCTGTGTTTCGGGACTTACGTCTCGTCCCGTGCTGCATAAAATGCCTCGCCTCACGCCCCCGCCTCTTAAAACACTGGTCTCTAGTACGAACCTTAGGGATGGAAAAGCTCTTGATGTGAATCATTTTTTCCTAATTAGTGAACAATGTGCAGCACAAATACAGAGAAGTTAAGCCAGTAAATTTCAATATTTAATGCATAAAACAAGAAAATGTATTGCTGATATACATATTTTTATTTCATAGGTCATTAGACATAAAATAATATGTAGCTTACGTATATACTAGCAAATAATGTGGTAACCAAATGCCGCAAAAGATAATGCAAAGACTATTGTTTTAAATAGAGTAACATAGTTTTTGTTAATGCTTTGCAAAAAGGCATATGTTATTTTACAGTAGACCTTTAGTTCATTTTTTCAAAGATTGATGGTATTATTTAAATGGTTGTGCAAGTATGTATATATTCTTTGATAACTTGGAAGTCTCGATTGTTGATTTTGTCTTATTTCAAATAATATAGAATATCATCATTACATTTCATCATAATGTAAGCTATAAATTATTGCTATTATTGCTATGCAGTTAGCTGGAGAACATCCAAAACCATTTTTTCTCTTTCTACTATATTATAAGAGAGAGCACATACCTCTCTGTCACTTTTGTCATTTTTATGCTTCTAGTTGCAAGCAACAAGGACGTTTTGGTATTTCGATATTTCTATGCTTCAGTTTGTACTAAATGTTGTAGTGTATGTACCTTTTTCCTTATGGACAAAAAGAAACTTTTATATTTAATGATCAAGAGTCTGTTTGGTCAAGCTTATAAAATCAGCTTATTTTGAAATGTGCTTTCTCAAAAGTATTTTTTTTAAAAGTATTTTTGGTGAGACTCAGTTTGTGTTTTTCAGTTAATTTTAAAAACACTTTTAATCAGCAATTAGTGTTTGACCAAGCGTTTAAAAAGTGCTTCTAAATGTATTTTTCTCAAAAATATATTTTTTTAAAATGATTCTGAGAAAAAACTATTTTTTAGCTTATGAAAACAACTCTGATACTCCCCCAAAACACTTATTTTCTCCCCAAAGCTTAATCAAACACCTCAATTTTTTAAAATAACCACTTTTGGAGAAAAATAAACTTGGTCAAACAGACTTTAAGTGAAACGTGTACATCTTTTCTGAAGTTGTGGGCCCATTTTAGTTTTCTATTTATTGAGTGACGTATTTGACTTCTTTAATAGCCCCACTTAAATTTAAGTAGATGCATTGTGACTTCTCATTGATTTGATTGACATCTGTAAATAATGATTGACAGTTTGAGGTTTACTTTTTGCATGCCCATCCTTTATTTTCATATCCATTTAGTCAGTTACTGTTTATAAATTGACATTTTCACAAATATTTGGTAGAAAATTAGAAATATAATTGCTATGTTGATAGTTTAAAAAGGCACTAATATAAGTATTGCACTATCACTTAAACGTTTTCCAACGTATTAACGATCCATTTTTAGTCCTAATTAATTACTAATAAAACAAAATGCTTTATTATTTTGTAAACTTTGTGTAATTTTACTCTTTCTAATCGCATTGTATTTAAATTTCATCTTAACAATTGAAGAGTACTTATACACTAATTATGAGTCGTCTGGTAGCTGGTAGGATTATACAGGTATTAGTATGCAACTATTAGTAATACATGTATTAGTAATGCATATATTAGTTATGCAGGGTTTAGTTATGCATAAATTATTTCTTTGGATGTTGGTTTGTTATATTAAAAGTTAATAAATATTTATATATTTTTTTAAAATTTAAATATTTATTTATAATTAAGATTAAATATTATATTTTTTACCAAATATTAAAACATTATAGTAGTAAAATATTATATTAAGAAATTATATAAAAATATTTATTTAGAAAAAAAAGTATTTAAGTGCGAAGTTATAAGGGTAATATTGTTATTTCAACTTTTTATTCATGTTTTAGTTATTTCATCTTCTAACCCTTATAAAATAATAGATAAATTCCTTCATAACTTAACATGTATTAGTTATGCGGGTTTCTAAATTGCAAACCAAACGTCGTTCAAATTTTATACATAAATAACGCACTTCCTAACTAGCTACCAAACGCGGTATAAGTATGCATAAATTAATACATGAGTAATGTGTCCCTTTACTAGCTATCAAACGTAGTATAAGTTATGCATAAATTAATACATAAGTAAAGCGTCTCTTTACTAGCTACCAAACGGCCCCTTAGTGTTATGAGAGTTTTAGATAAATATTGATGAAATTATTATAATTGAATTTTGAGTACTATCTTTAGAATAGCTAAAAATGTAATAGAGTAAAAATGTATTTTTCAAGAGTTTAACTAAATCAATTTTGGTAATAGTAGAGGAGAACCTATCACGTGCAGACGTTAGCTAAAAGATTTAAGAATCACACACTCAAAATTTATACATCTACGATACTAAAATAAAGCTTATTTTATATTATCAATCTAAAATTCATAAAAAAAATATTTATCAATTTCAATATTTTTATCCACGTTTGGGCCCGTGCACAACATGGAATTTTATAAATAACTTACTTCCTAACTAACTACCAAACGCGGTATAAGTATGCAGAAATTAATACATGAATAAGGTGACTCCCTCCGGATAAAAAAGAGTGTCCACTTGCCATTTGCACACCCCTTAAGAAAATACTAACTTCTAGGTAAAAAAAGGTAATTTGACTAAAATATCCCTAATTAAAGAGATATTAGAATTTGATCACCTAACATTTAATAAGGGCAAATCTGAAAAAGTAAGGTTAATTATTTCTTAATTTGATAAGTGAACACTCTTTTTGACTCAAAATAATGGCTAAGTAGACACTCTTTTTTATTCTGAGGGAGTAGCTACCAAACGTGATATAACTTATGCAGAAATTACTATATGAATAAAGTGTCGCTTTACTAGCTACCAAACGTCCCCTTAATTTTTTGAGTTTTAGATAAATATTGATGAAATTATTATATTGGAATTTTGAGTACTATCTTTAGAATAGCTAGCTGTTTTTTTATTGTAGCTAGGGCGGAGCGAAGGGTTAGACAGGTAGTATGGACCCTCTGACTTCCAGCTATGTGATGTGTGGTTCCCGCAAAGCGAATGAAGGGAAACTCGAAATATTAATAGAGTAAAAATGTTTTTTTCAAGAGTTTAACTAAATCGATTTTGGTAATAGTAGAGGAGAACCTATCACGTGCATACATTAGCTAAATGATTTAAGAATCACATACTTGAAATTTATACTTCTATGACACTAAAATAAAGCTTATTTATATTATCAATTCAAAATTCATAAAAAAATATTTATCAATTTCAACATTTTTATTCACGTTTGGGCCCGTGCACATCACAGAATTTTATAAATAACTTACTTCCTAACTAGATACTAAACGCGGTATAAGTATGCAAAAATTAATACATGAATAAGGTATCTCTTTACTAGCTACCAAACGTGGTATAAGTTATGCAGAAATTAATACATGAATAAAGTGTCTCTTTGCTAGCTACCAAATGGCCCCTTAGAGTTTTGAGAGTTTTAGATAAATATTAATAAAATTATTATATTTGAATTTTGAGTACTATCTTTAGAATAGCTAGAAATATTAATAGAGTAAAAAAGAGTTTAATTAAATCAAAATTTTGGTAAGGGTGAAAATCAATTACCCTCCCCAACTTTGCTTTAAAAATCAAACTCCCCCCTCTACTTTGAATAATGGACATTCTCCCCTCTTTATCCTATTTAACTTTTTTAAATGCCAATTTATCCTTACATTTTTTTGGTAACTTATTTTATCCTTACATTTAATTAACCTTTGTCTTTTTATTTTACTTTTTAAAAGTCATGATATATTTTATTTTTTAATCTATGTAACAAAATTTTAATGAAAAAATAAATACTTATTGTTTTAAACGAAAAAAGTGAGAAATACTTAGTTGGGTATATAAGTTAATGACAATATATAATGAAATAAATGAGCAGAATAAAGTTATTAAATTTATAAATAATAATCAAAACTCTAATATATATTTATACAAGTGAAAATAACATGTAATAATAACTTTATAAAGATATTTCAATGCAGGTAATACAAAAGTAATTAATAAAAATAGAGGTATATTTTATAAAAAAAATTCCAAAATGGTTATCTATTTATATTGTAAATGAATTTTAAATTATAATTTTAAAAATATTTGTTATTAACAACCAAAACTCGTTTATCTATATAGAGAATAAAGAATAAGAGAGAGAAACATGCATTTGTATACATATAACATACTTAATGCATGTAATATTAAAATATCAATCATAAAAAATAGCATTAGATTTTGTGACAAATTCATAAAAGGATTTGTCTACTTATAATGTCAACTTAAATAAAAATATATAAATACCTAGGTTAATAGAAATAAATATTATGTATAATAGAAAAAATATTACATAGATGAAGATTGAAAATATCAAGGGTAAAATAGATATTGCATAGAACAAGGGGGGAAGAATTTCTATTGTTCATAGTTGAGGGGGGAGTTTGATTTTTTAAGCAAAATTGGAGAAGGTAAATGATTTCCACCCATTTTGGTAATAGTAGGGAGAACCTATCACGTGCAGACATTAGCTAAAAGATTTAAGAATCACATACTCGAAATTTATACTTCTACGATACTAAAATAAATCTTATTTATATATAAAAATATAAAATTCATAAAAAATTATTTATCGATTTCAACATTTTTATTCATGTTTGGGCCTGTGCACAACACAAATTTTTATAACGAGTCTTAAATAGAAAGGAGGTGTGTGTGTGTCAAAATTCTTGTTAACACCCATCTAAGATATCTATCAAGTTAGCTTAAATAGCCATACAATGACATTGGCAAAAAAATCCTAGCTATTTTTAGGTAGTATATTAGCAGGGATACATTCCAAGCAAACATGAAAAAAAAAAAACTAGGATATTAATAATACTAGGTATGAATATCCAATATAGTCAGTATTGATTAAACAGAGAATTTAAGTAGGGCTATGTAGAAAATACTTACTGGAATATATGCGTGGCAAAATAATCCTAGCTAATTTAGCTGATGAATCAATTTTCTAGCTAAAATTAGGCTAAGAGCGTATTACCTACGGAAATAAGGTAAAGATAAAGTGACGTTAGCTTTGAACTTCTCCAACTTGGCAAAAAAATTTCTCCCAAGTTAAATGCATGTTCTCTTGTAGTGTTTAATGAATGTTCTGTAGTTCAATTGATGCAATATTATAGATGTGTTATCATTGTATTAGCAATAATTAGCTGAGGTGGCATCACAAGTAGTTAGTTAGCTGATGTGGCATAGTTGGTTAACATTGTTCGGAAATTAGTTAAGTCCAGAGTTAGTTACAGTGTTTAGCAAGCAATTAACTGATTAGACTGGATTAAATTCATTCATATATATTTTTTAAAGATCACAATTGATTCATTCATGAATATACATATTACTTCTCTCTCATCTCTATTTCTCTCTTTACCTAAATATCTCGGTTGAGCCCTGAATTGGCTTTACTGTTCTTCGAATTCTTCAATTCTTAGAACTATTTCTTCTCTTGATTGCACTGTGTGCATCAATTGGTATCAGAGCAACACGATTCTCAGCATCGAACAGTTGGTTAGCATTGTTTCGGAAATTAGTTAAGCTCAGAATTAGTTACAATGGTTAGCAAGCAATTAACTGATTAGAGTGGATTAGATTCATTCATATATACTTTGTAAATATCACAATTGATTCATTCATGAATATACAAATTACTTCTCTCTCATCTTCATTTCTCTCTTTAGCTAAATATCTCGGTTGAATCCTGAATTGGCTTTACCGTTCTTCAAATTCTTCAATTCCTAGAACTATTTCTTCTCTTGATGTAACTGTGTGCATCAATTGGTATCAGATCAACACGATTCTCGACATCGAATCATGACTTAGAGTAACAAAATTGTAACTAGAAGTCGCAGTCAAGAACAACAAGAAGATAGGGGTGATAATTTTTTCCAGATTCAGACCCAATTACAGAAGTTAAAGGAAGGAATGAGCAGTATGAATGTTCATAATGTGATGGCAGACAAGGAAATGATGGAAATGTGAACCACCATCAACAATCTCCATGGAAAGGGAAGGGAACATGAGGTTCGTAGGGAGGAATCTTCATCAGGAGATTGAAATTATTCTGCTGAAGTTATACATGAATTACGAGCAAGGGATAACCATGGGACTCAAGCACATACTGATAATTTCTTTACTAGGTATTCGAGGTAAGAATTTCCCAAATTTTCTGGGCATGATTTGAAGACTTGGTTATATAAGGTGGATCAGTTTTTGCTATGGATGAGGTTCCTTCTTCAATTCATTTAGAAGGAGAGGCAATAGCTTGGCATATGTCATACATAAGGGCTAGAAATTCAATTTTAGAACCAACTTGGACTGAATATGTTCTAGCTTTGAATGAGTGGTTTGAGGAAGAATTTGAAGATCATATGAAATCATTGAAAATCTTACTCAAACTGGTAGTGTAAAGGAATACCAGGTTGGGTTTGATAGGTTATTGACCGGTATGAATTTGGCCAATGAAAATACTATCAGTTGTTTCTTGGGTGGATTAAAACCAGAATTGAATAAAGCAGTTAAAGTACATGTTCCAAGAACATTGTGCAAGCTTACAAGATTGCAAGGTTGCAAGAAGAAGTGTTTGAAGCTCAAGCTAAAACTTGGGGTTTGAAACCTGTCACTAGACCGTTTCAAAGTACTCTTTACCTACTCCAAGTCACTTCAGAGCACAAAATTTCCAAAAACCATCTATACCAAACTCCACAGTCAGGAAACCATTTGAATCACTTGTCAAAAGTAACAGGATTCCAGGAAGGAGATTAACCACTGCAAAGATGGATGAAAAAAGGGCTAAGGGTATTTTTTTTGTGATGAAAAGTATGTGCCAGGGCACAAATGTAATTCCAATAAACAACTCTTCTTGGTGGATGTAGTTGAAGGATAACCAGACTTAGTAGAAGCATTAGAAGGGCCATGTCAAGAATTTATTGAAGAAATAGATGAATTCATGATCATTTCATTACAAGCTTTTTCTGGAGTAACAGGTTACCAAACTATTAGGGTAACTGGTTAACATGAAAAAAAACTTTACAAGTCCTTATTGATACAAGAAGCACACATAATTTCATTGATCAAGATATGGCTAAGAAGTTAGGATGTAAAGCAAGTGCTATAATGGCACAGTCTGTGAGTGTTGCTGGTGGAATGAAGGTGCAAACAACTTCAGATTGCAGAAATCTTCAGTGGTTGTTACAAGGTACTACATTCAGTTCTGATTTCTTGTTATTGCCATTAGGCAATGTGGATATTGTCCTAGGTGTGCAATGATTAAATACATTAGGGAGGATACTATTTGATTTTAAGAATAGAACCATTGAATTTGTGTATCAAGGCAAGAAACATGTCTTGAGAGGAGCTAGTAGTCAGCTGAAATCTACTAATGCTAAGGCAGTGAATAGAATTGAGGGGGGAAATACTCAGTTCTTTATGTTGACATTAACATCTTGAGAAGAGAAAGGAATTCATTGTCATACTATTCAAGCTGCTCAAGGTGATGCAATTTCCCTTGAGTTATCTGGTTTGATTGAGCAATATGATAGTATTTTTGCACTACCTACAACTCTTCCTCCCCACAGAGGTTCTTTTGATCATAAGATACCATTGGTGGAAGCTGCAAATCCAATAAACAAAAGACCTTATAGATACCCTGGTGTCAAGAAGGATATCATAAAGAAATTGGTACAAGAGATGCTTGATCAGGGAGTTATACAACACAATACTAGCCTTTATACATCACCAGTAGTTTTAGTTGGTAAGTTAGAGGTTATGTGTTGACTACAGAGAATTGAACCAGTTGACAATAAAGGATAATTTTCCTATACCTATTATAGAGGATTTGTTGGATGAATTAGGGGGTGCAGTGGTGTTCTCTAAAATTGATCTTAGAGCTGGTTATCACAAGTTAAGAATGTCTGAGGATGATTGTCACAAGACAGCCTTCAAAACACATGAAGGACATTATGAATTTCTAGTTATGCCCTTTGGCTTAACCAATGCCCCTTCTCATTTCAAAATCTCATGAATTCAGTTTTTAGATCATTGTTGAGGAAAACAATGCTAGTTTTCTTTGATGACATACTCATATACAACAAGAGTATGACTGAGCATATTGAACATGTGAGAACTATGTTTGACTTGATGCAGAGGTTCCAATTGTATGCTAAAATGTCTAAGTGTGCATTTGGAGTGTCTAAGGTGGAGTATTTTGGGTCATTTCATCAGTAAAGATGGAGTATCAACAGATCTCAAGAAGATTATAGCAGTACAGCAATGGCTTATTCCCAGCAACATTAAGCAGTTGAGGGTTTTCTGGGACTTGCTGGGTATTATAGAAGATTTATACAAAATTTCGGTGCTATTTGCAAACCTTTACATGAGTTACTAAAGAAGGATGGTTATTCTTGGAATGTTGAAGCTACTGCAGCATTTGAGAAGTTGAAACAAGCACTAGTTTCTGCCCCAGTGTTAGCAATGCCTGATTTTTCAAAACCTTTCACAGTGGAGACTGATGCAAGTGGTAAAGGTATAAGGGATGTCTTGATGCAGCAAGGGCATCCTATAGCTTATATGAGTAAATCTTTAGCACCTAGACACCAAGCTATGTCTGTTTATGATAGAGTTACTAGCTCTCATCTTTGTTGTTACTAAGTGGTCACATTACTTGTTAAGCAGACCATTTGTTAAGACTGATCAAAAGACCCTGAAGTATTTGTTGGAACAACATGTCCATACTGATTTTCAGATTGTTGGTATTTCCAAACTCATGACTTTTGACTTTTCTATTGAATATAAAAAGGGTGCTGAGAATAAGACTGCAGATGCCTTATCCAGAAAAGTTGATTCTGAATTGTTGGCTATCTCTTTTTTTTTATGTCCGAACAATTCATTGTATGACCAAATCAGGACACATGGTCAACTGATGCAAGCCTGCAGGCTATGATTGCTAAACTATAGATCCAACCTTTTAAGTCATTTACTTGGCTTAATGGTCAGTTGAGGTGAGAGGGTAGGCTTGTGGTTGGTGCTGATCAACAATTGAGGACAACTATTAATTATTTGTGAACATTCTACTACTCAAGCTGGGCATTCTGGTATGGATTCTACTTTAAAGAGACTGCAATCTCTTTTTTATTGGAAATCACTTGCTGCAGATATTAGGGAGTTCATCAACAAGTGTGATGTGTGCCAAAGACACAAATATGCTACTGCTGCATATCCTGTGGTTGTAACCTGGGTTGTTACAACCACTTCCCATTCCTGATGGAGTGTGGACTGATATATGTTTAGATTTCATTGAGGGGTTACCTAAATTTAATGGGAAGGATGTTATTTTGGTTGTTGTAGACAAAGTAAGTATGATCATTTTATGAGCTTGCATCATCCATATAATGCTCAAACAGTGGCCCAATGCTTCGTAGACAATGTTTTCAAGCTACACGGGTGGCCTTCTACAATTACAAGTGATAGGGATCCTAATTTCCTCAACAATATTTGGCAAGAATTGTTTACCTTCCAAGGGTTCAACTACAAGATCTACTGCCTATCACCCTCAAACAGATGGGCAGACTGAAGTTTTGAACAGGACTTTGGAGACCTATCTTAGGTGTTTTTTCTCTGACAATCCTCATGATTGGTCTAAGTATTTACCATTAGCTAAATGGTGGTATAATACTACTTATCATACTGCCATTAAATGCAGTCCGTATGAAGTCTTGTATGGTAAAAAATCACCCCTCCATCTTCCTTATTTAGCCGGGGAATCATCTTCTGAGATGGTTGACAGATCACTGGTTGCTAGGGAGTTAATTATTCAACTTTTAAAGTTTCATATCCAAAGGGCACAACAATGAATGAAGGACTTAGCTGACAAACACAGATCTGATAGAAGCTTTGAAGTAGGTGATTGAGTTTATCTTAAGCTTCAACCTTATAGGCAGATTTCAATTGCTACCAAGCCATTCAATAAATTGACTGCTAAGTATTTTGGGCCCTATCCTATTGATGCTAAAGTGGGTGTTGTTGCTTACAAATTACTGCTTCCAGCTGATTTTTAATCTATCACACTTTTCATGTGTCTCAACTAAAGAAGGGACATGAAGTTCCTACTGTTCTCAATCATCCTCCTGTTTTTCACCTATCCGGTCCTTATTGTCCTCTACCAGAGCTTGTGTTCGAAAGAAGGCTTGTTAAGAGGGGTAACAAGACTGTTACTCAGGTGCCGGTAAAAATGGACAGATATTGATGCATCTCAAACTACTTGGGAATATCTTTCTGATTTGAAGCATAGGTTTCGAGGACAAGACTGATCTTTTGTAGGGGGTATTGATGCAATATTATAGCTGGGTTATCATTATATTAGCACTAATTAGCTGAGGTGGCATCACATTTAGTTAGTTAGCTGAGGTGGCACCGTTGGTTAGCATTGTTCTGGAAATTAGTTAAGTTCAGAGTTAGTTACAGTGGTTAGCAAGCAAGTAACTGATTAGAGTGGATTAGATTCATTCATATATACTTTGTAAAGATCACAATTGATTCATTCATGAATATACATATTACTTCTCTCTTATCTCTGTTTCTCTCTTTAGCTAAATATCTCAATTGAACCCTGAATTGGCTTTACTGTTCTTCGAATTCTTCAATATTTATTACTGTGTGCATCATCAATATTTTCATGGCCCAAACAGTATAGCTAACTTGTTCTAGTGCTAAATAAGTACAGTAACATTATTTCCTCTTCAATTGTACGATGAGTTTCAGTCAAGTTAAACGTCTTAATTGTGTGGTTCGACTGATCCTCAATTGCATAAAGTTAGCTAATAGTTTCAAAGAGTGTGAGAAGAGAAGTATGCTTTTATTCCTGCTCCAGAAACCAGAGAGATCCATGTAATAAGTTAAATTGGCTTCAACAACTGGGCAGCAAGGAAATACATATTTAAGAACCACGTGTCATTATATTGTACACAATTTACATTCATAGGACCAAAGTAAGAGCTAAGGAATCATTCAGCCATCCACAGTTCAGCTATCCAACTTTTGCACGGGCAATTTCAGGGCTCTGAACCTCCTAAGCTCATTTTAGAACTCAACTCATCAAGGGGGTTTGGGAAAGCCTTACACAAACAGATAATGTCATATTAGCATAAATAGCACATAGAATTAGATGACAATATATCAAGATAATGCCATCTATAATAGCAAGCATGTAAACTGGGAAATTCTTCACTAACAAATTACAGCTTTTAGTATCGTCTATAAAATGAGAACAAGCATTTTGCTATAGCTTTTATGAGGCCTGAAGATATTTGCATGCATGACAGAAGTAGAAATGATCATTCATCTTCATGAGTAATTCAACAATAAAAAGACCTTAATAGAGTACAATTGATACAGATAATACATATAATCGACACCAACTCATTTGACATTGACAATTGTTGATAAATTCAGTCATCTTTAATAAGTAGTAATTCAATATCAAATGTTTTCAGAATAGTACCAAAAATGGAAGATTTCTTACCAACAGGAGTCAGCTGTGAAAGTAGCCTAAAACAGCGGAAACAATATGCAAAGAACCAGTGACTATTATAATTCCAGGTTGCTCTCCAGTTCTTTCATTGAGGATGTTAAAACCAGCTCTCATACAAGCCAATAATGATCCTTCCGCAAGTAAAATGCTTTGAGATTCCACTATCCCAGCAGTTTGAAGTGATTGGACCTCACTATCTGCAACTTTGAGGTCAAGAGCCTTCATATTCATCTCTCTCGACGCATTGACCCAAGCAGATTTCAATAAAGATGCTGAAGTCATTCTTGATTTAGCACCAGCAATGTCAACTTCTGTGGAAAATACAGCATCCAAATCCCCAACTGCCAAAAGAAACGGCTCTATCTTTCGGGAGTTATTTATAATACTACAATCAAATACCAGAAAACATGTAAAATGTAAGTATAATGTTCGAGACAAACACTCTAATATTAGAATGTAAGTATAATGTTAGAGGCAAACACTCTTGTTAGAAAGCTGGTACTTCACATTTCATTTAGAACTCACGATACTTGTTTGTATTAGTAACTAAAAACATGTAAATGGCCAAAAGGAAGAAAAGAGTGAACAACATTTCATATTAGGAAAAGTTTAATGCTTTTAGCACTCCCTATGTCTCAATATCAATTCCTTTGTTTTCATTTTAACACGTTTTAGAGAAATATCTACCTTCCTGAAATTGAACAGTTATAAGTTGTCTTATACCAAGAGAACCCAAATCGATTCGCCTTATAAACTTCCCTACACTGATAATCCACATTTGAGCCTACCTTCTTACATAGAAAAATGCACAAATAGAGCAACAAGTCATTTTGATTAGAAGGTTGTTCAACTTAGAGGAATACAACATCTTGGTTAAGCCAAAAGGAATGCTGATTAGATGCTCTAAAGTGATATGTTCTTTAACCTTAAAACCTAATAATGAGGTTCAAAAGTTTGTGCCTCAGGGAAAAAATAAACTAAAAATCCCATCCCAAATTTATCTCCGAATTCAATCAATTATTCAGCCATGCCTCAAATCCAAACTAGTTAAGGTTGGTTGTATGAATCCTTCGTTATCATTCAGCTACATTAGGGTCTATTCCGTTACAAAAATAAATTATGTCTTTTAAGACAACTTAGGAGCTTTTGAACTAAGATTATCTAAATATCACAATTATCCCTGCAGTAACATACAAAAGATTTTAACCAGACAAAAAAACTCTTGTTAAGACCAAACCTATTTTATCCGAAGTTTCCAACGGGACAACTCTTGTTGAGACCAAACATGTAAGGGTAATAATTACACCTTTATCCCAAGTAGTAGGTGTCATCTATATGAAATATTTTACTGCATTTTTGTTCTATTTTTAGCTAAGTTCACATTGACTTCAAAGGTTGTAGGTCTTTTCAACAATTTCATTCCATGTTATTTTAGGTTCATCCCTTTTCTTTTAGCACCTTCAATTATCATATTGTCACACCTCCAGACAGCGAATATGAAGTCTATGTAGGACATAACAAAACCATCTTAGACAACCTCCATATATTCTCTATGTCTGCCACTTGAACCCTTTATCAGATATCATCATTTCTGTGAAATGGAAGAGAAAATAAGAGAACTCGGCTTGATTATTATCTCAAGCTATTGGGGTTTAAATAGCTAAGTTTACATGTCTTAGACAGTTAAAAGGGAAGGAAATCAATACTAATCAATTCCTGGTTACAAAATATTCTATCCTAATTACAAAATATTCTATCTACTATATTTACATAAATATTATAATCTTCACAGATTCTAACACTCCCCCTCAAGCTGGTGCATACAAATTATATGTACCAAGCTTGTTACATAAGTAACTCATTCTGGAACCGGCTATGGACTTGGTGAATATGTCTACAAGCTGATTATTTGACCGCACGAACCTCGTGACGATATTTCTTGAGAGTACCTTCTCTCTGACAAAATGACAATCAATCTCTATGTGTTTGGTCCTCTCGTGAAACACTGAATTCGATGCAATGTGAAGTGTAGCTTCATTATCGCACACAAGTTCCATTTCTTTAATCTCTCCAAATTTCAATTCTTTCAGTAGTTCCTTGATCCATATGAGTTCACATGCCACTACTGCCATAGTCTGATATTCTGCTTCTGCACTAGACCTAGAAACTACATGTTGTTTCTTACTTTTCCAAGAAACCAAATTTCCCCCAACTAGCACACAATATCCAAAAGTAGATCGTCTGTCAGAGGGTGATCCCGCGTAGTCCTTGATCTTCATAGAGTAGTCCTTTCCCTGAAGCAGATTTTATGTATCGAAGGATGCGAATAACTGCATTCCAATGACTGTCACAAGGAGAATTCAAGAATTGACTTACAACACTAACCGGAAAGGTAATATCAAGTCGAGTTACTGTGAGATAATTCAACTTCCCAACCAGCCTTCTATATCTTCCAGGATTGCTAAGAGGCTTCCTGACTTGGTAGGAGCTTAACATTTGGATCCATCGGAGAATCAATAAACCTACAATCTATCATTCCAGTCTCCTAAAAAATATCAAGTGCATACTTCCTCTGTGAGATGGCAATTCCTGATTTGGATTGAGCAACCTCAATGCCCAAGAAGTACCTCAATCGACCAAGATCCTTAATCTGAAAATGCTAGAAAATGTAATGTTTCAATTTGGTAATCCCCTCATCATCATTCCCTGTGATGACTATGTCATCAACGTACACCACCAAATACATACACAAACCTGGAGCAGAGTGACAATAAAACACAGAATGAGCAGCTTCACTTCGTATTCACCAAATAAAACCAGCGGAAGACCTTTTGTAAAAATGTCGGCAATCTGATAACATGACAGGACATGTAAGACCACACTTGTCCATGAGCAACCTTTTTTGTGAACAAAGTAAATATCTAGCTCAATATGTTTAGTGTGTTGGTGGTGAACCGGATTCCTCGAGAGATAAATTGCACTAACATTATCACAATAAACCAATGTCGCCTTCGGAACCGGACATTGGAACTCTAAAAGAAGGTTCCGTATCCAACAAGATTCAGACACCACATTGGCAACTCCTCGGTCTGCTTCGGCATTGGATCTGGCAACGTCGCTTGCCGTTTTGAGGACCAAGATACCAAATTATCACAAAAAAATACATAATAACCTGACGTGGAGCGTCTGGTATCCGGGCATCCACCTCAATCGGCATCTGCATATGAAATAAGAGTGGTTGTCGAAGACGGATATAAATGCAATCCATGATTGAGAGTGCCCTGAATATAACACACAATGTGTTTGAGAGCATGCATGTGATCCTCCATCGGGTTATGCATGAATAGACAAACCTATTGTATAGCATAAGAGATGTCGGGCCTCGTGAAGGTGGGATATTGCAGGGCCCCTGCAAGGCTGCGGTAATGTGATGGATCGGCATACAACTTGTTGGAAGAAGCACTCAACTTTGGTTTAGTATCAACCGGAGTGGAGGACGGCCTACACGATGACATGCCAGCTTGTTCAATAATCTCTGCAGCATACTTCTTTTGGGATAATATAAACCACATGCATGACGTGTCACAGCTATCCCCAAGAAATAACTCAGTGGCCATAGATCTTTCATTGCAAACTCACAGCCAAGCAGTGACATGATAGACTTGCAAAGAGCATCAGATAAGACAGTTAATATAATATCATCCACATACAAGAGGATATACGCGATATCATTACCATGACTGTATATGAATAGAGAATGATCAGACCTGCTGTTAGAAAACCCAATATGTGAAACATAATCTGCTAGTCTTTTGTACCAGGCCCTAGGAGCTTGTTTGAGCCCATATAATTATTTCTTCAGCAGGCACACATGATTAGGATAAGTAGGGTCTCGGTACCCTATGGGCTGATACATGTACACTGTTTCATTAAGGTTTCCATGCAGGAAGGCATTTTTTACATCAAGCTGATGAAGTGGCAGTGCCTTTGAGAGGAGCCAGACTGAGGACCGTTCTGATATTTGCCAGTTTGACCACCTGACTGAAAGTCTCACCGCAATCCACACCAACCTGTCAAGTCTTCCCTATCACCTACAAGACTGGCTTTGTGCCTCCTAAATATACCATCAGATTTTTTTATGACTAAAAATCCACATAGACTGAATCACATTAACATCAGAAGGACGAGACACAATTAATAAGAGCATTAAATTCATCATCCATAGCCATTTTTTAATTTGGGTCATTAAGGGTAGACATATGATTACGGGGCAACGATGACTTGGCAACATGGGTGTGAAGATCGTATATTTTGTTTGGCTTAAAAATTCCGTGTTGACTACGAGTGACAGGCCGTTGGGCCAGAACTGGATTTGGGCTAGACGAGACTAACAGATAGGTTTTCGAGTGCTTATGTCATTAAGGGAAGACATATGCTTATGTTTTTATGTATGTTCAAAAGATAGGTTGCCATTTGTAACGCATGATGCCAAAAGGATGGTGGTAGAGAGGCATGGACAAGTAAAGTTCTAACAATGTTGTTAATGATTCAAAATTTTCTTTCTGCTTTTCCATTTTGAGATGATGTATGTGGACAGGAGAGACGAAACGACAAACCATTAGTTTTGCAAAAATCTCAAAATGGGTCATCATCAAATTCTCTACCATTATCACACTGAATATTTTTAATGTCCCGTTCAAATTGAGTGCGGATGTATGCTCTAAAGGATGGAAATGTAGAAAAAATTTGTGACTTTTTAGACAAAGGAAACGTCCACAAAAAATTAGAGTAATCATCCAACAAAAGAAGATAATATCTATGGCGCGAAGAGCTCAAAACGGGAGATGTCCAAATATCACTATGATTAATATCAAAGGGCATAACAGTACGAGAATTAGAAACAACAAAAGGCAACTTAACATGTTTTCCAAGAGAACAAGAGCAACAAGCATGAGAATCACGAGTTCTAGTACACTCAATAAATTTATCTTGTTTAAGGGATGCAAAAATATGTGCTCCCGGATGGCCCAAACATTCATGCCATAAAAAAGGAGCTAAAGCGGAAAAAGTGGATGGTATTGTGGCTTGATGTGTGGTTGTGGTGATTGGAAAAAGCTCGCCTTGACTATCACATCTCATTAGATGCATCCCCATATGAAAATCCTTCACGGAAACCCCAAAATGATCAAGTTCAACAGAAACTCAATTATCAGTAGTAAATTTTCATACTGAAATCAAGTTTTTAATTAATTGAGAAGTGTGAAGGACAGTTTTTAAAGTTAATGGTGGGTTCGGGGGAGACAAGTTTGTAGTACCATAACCTCGAATTGGAATTGAATGACCATTTCCGACAATTATACCATGATTATTGCTCAAATTAAAATAGGACAAGAGATTACCTTGGGAGGACGTCATATGAGATGTTGCACCGGTGTCCATATACCAATTTGCGTCGGGCGGATTAAGCCTAAGAATATGCATCGCGGCCTCGATATCTGTCCGGGTCGCCACTGCAGAGTGGGCCTGCTGCCACTGGTTCGGTAGTGGCCCAATGATCATTGGCTGTTGGGTCACTGCTGGTAGAGAGTTGGGCCTAACCCAGGTGCCGACTGGGTAGAGGTAGGGAGGCACGACCCAAGGCCACTACCAGGCCCATGGTGCTGGCCCATTGCCACTGGGCTGGCGGTTGCTACCGGCCACCGTCTCTACCGCCTCCTCCGCTACGACGGTGGCCGCCGCCCTTTCCACCACTGCGGTTTTTGCCTCCATTACTGCTATTTCATCCCTTTTGACCATGGTTTGGTGAATTTTCAAATTTTGTAGAGGTATCCTTGGACGGAGTGGCAACCATGGCGGAATTTGACACAGTGGCGGACTTTTTGGCAAAACCCGCTTCTTTGAGAATTAGCATAGAGCGGGCTTGGTAAAACGGCAGAAGAGGATTGCTTTGGCGGATGAGCGTACCCACGCTACTATATACGTCGGTGAGGCTGACAACTAGTTGTAAAATAAGTCGATTGTTAGTTACCGGCGCACCGACGTTCTTAAGTTGGTCCGATAAAACCTTGAGTCGTTGACAATATGCAGGTGCATTGGGAAAATCTGTCATGTCGATGGTGGAGAATTCCTGCTCAAGACTAACGGCCCGAGAATTTTATTGTCTTGAAATATGTCGCGTAGGCGATTCCAATCCGACATCGCCGTAGAGTCGGGTTCAATAATTGTATGCAGCAAATCGGGTTTTGCCAATACTCTTCCTTGATTATTTCATTTCAAAATCATAGTACATATACTAAAATACAAACCTAATCCTATGCTACAATTACAGTAAGTAATAACTACAATATACATCTACCATATACAGAATATACATAATTATGACTAAATATAATTTTCCTATTCTATCATTTAAAGTCATTATCATATTGCAAATAATGTTTTACTAAATATTTTGGGATAAACGTGCAACACAGGTTCCCAGGAATTAGTAACTTGAAATGAATCAGAGTTAGTTTTTAATTATAATCCTATGTTCGGCACGATTCGGATTTGAAAGTTAAACAGTTTAATTTTGGCTGTGAATTCGGACAATCTTTAAAAAAAATTGATTTTTTTTAATATTTGAAACTAGATAAACAGTACTATAAGTCTGAATAATTGCTAATTTAAAATATTTAAAAGATATATGAAAAATTACGATTAAAGAAAAACTTGTTTAAATCTCGAAATTCGAAAAGTACCCCATAAATTAAGACAGAGCGAGCGAGTAGTAAAAGAGGAAATTGTTCAAATTTTATCTTAATTCGGACTTGAATTATTTATTTTTGAAAATGAAAATTTGGTATTCAGTTATTATAGTGTGTATACTATCACAAGGTACAATCATTTTAGAATTAAAAGTTTTATATTTTACCAAAATTCATACATAAAATACTCCTATATGAAAATGGTATTACTTCCTAGATGATGGTGGTGCTGGTGCATGTCATATACTAGGTGTCGTTTGGTTGGTGAGAAAAGGAATAACAATCTTAGAATATTTTACGGGATTATTTTAGTATACCATAATTAGTTAATGAGATAAGGGATAACAATTCCTTGGGAATGTACTAAAATGATGAAATAGCTAATCTCATGAGATATCCTTGTAAATCTAGTCTCAACGACCAGACGATCAATGTACAGTATAATGGAAGTGATAACAAAGTGACATAATTTTGAAAGGAGGCTCCATTTAGCTAGTGTGCTCTTCACCTCAATGTTACACTTTAACAGCTACAAAGATGATGTAGAAGAAAAGCTACATCCAGTCTCCTTTCACCTTGACAGGCTAACCCTAACTTACTTAAGGTCTTGCCAATCGAATGAGCTAACCCTAACTTACTTAAGGTCTTACCAACCGAATGAGCAAGAGTAGTGTCTACTCGTACTTTTGAGAGGCCCACTGCTTGGTGGAGCTAGGTAGACGAAAGTAGGGGTGGGCATGGTACTGTAAATACCGATTATCATATCGAAATTGAAATTTTTATATCGTGGTTTTGATATTATGATATTTGGTATGCATTTTTAAAAAATTTAATATTCGGTATTGATAAAAAATATACCGAAATATCGAATATCATACCGAAGTATATAATTACATATATAATTCATATATATTAGCATTATAATACTAACAAATATATAAACAAGTTTAGTACAATATTAATTGTTTGCACATTGTACTTTTGATTAATCTATCTTGATTGAAATACCTTTTTTGTGTAATTGATTTACAAAGGGGATTGTGTGTGCTTTCTTTTGAATATATTTACATGTGTAAGCTATTAGTACGATATAATTGAGACGTTTCTTGAATAGCTGAAGTCCTACCTTTCTATTAAATGAGTATATGTACGTCGAAGTCGAACAAACTATAGTACCGATTTACCATATCGCAAAATACCGAAATCGAACTTAAAAATACCGAACCATACCGAATTAATTTGGTATGATAATGGTATAGTATTCTTAAAAAATGAAAACCGAAATTACCATACCGAAATTTCCAATACGAAAGGAGTTTCATTGGAACCCCTTGTTGGGGAGAATATTATTGTATATACAAAGTCAAAATTATTGTCTATATATTTCTTGATTTCTGCGTATCTATATTTTGCTTATAATATTTTGAATTCTCTTAGTGAAAATTCTGACTCCGTCACTGGTCCACTTGTACTATTGATGAACTCTCTTAAAAAATTAAGGCCCTCATTGTTATATAGTAAGATTCAATTTAATCAAATAAGCAAACTATCTTCGGCTATTATGAGATCTTTACGAGCCAAAGAACTTGTGCAAGCTAAGACCTGCTGATGAACTATCTAATAAAGGAGAAACATCAGGCACAATTTTGTTATACAACTCAAAGCTTTACAATCACATAACAGGGAAGATAAATTTTGTGAGGTCCATTAAACTAATGAAGTTCTATAAAATACAATAATTGTATCACTAATATGTTGCAGTTCAGTTATGAGCTAGCAGCCAACGCCCTGTCCATCTTTTGTTGCAACAAAGAGGTATTGAAGAAGATCCAATAATTTAGACCGAAGACAAAAATAAAAGTGCGTAAAGCAAGTTTAATTCTTCAGTAACTGGATATATACATGGCCATTTCTCTAATTACTGATTACCAACTAGCCATAAGCATTGAGGACGAAATTACTATTGTTGTTTGAAAAGTTACTACACAACTGATATGGATTCAACTGATATGGAACCTAAGGTTCCTTTAGTATTGAGTATTCATCTTTGATAGTTAGAAGAATAGGAGAGTATCGAATTGAGAGAGGAGAAGAAGATATTTTTATTGATTGTATCTAAAATGTTTATATCAAGCAGATATATATATATATATATATATATATATTCCATTGCTCTACAAATGACAACTGTAACTAGTTGTCAGTCGACTGCTACTTCCATTACTAACTAACTTTCTGTTGTAATTAACTATGGCACCTAATCTAAAATTGCACAACTAATTCTCATTAACCACTTGCTACTTTAATACTAACCCTCAAGCTAGAGGATGAGAAAACATTAAGCATCCCCAGCTTGGATAACAAGAGAGCATGTTGTGCTGACCCAATTCCTTTAATAAGTAAGTCTACAAGTTGTTCTTTGGTGTTGATGTATGTTGTCTGCACAATACCACTCTTGATTTTTTTCTCTCACAAAATGACAATTAATGTCTATATGCTTGTTCCTCTCATGAAAGATTGGATTACCTGCAATTTGAATTGCATCATTGCTTTCATAATAGAGAGTTACTGGAGATGGGACTTCTTCATTGAGCTCTTTTAACAATCCTAGTAACCAGATAATTTCTGAGACTGCCCCTGCCATGCTCATGTATTTAGCTTCCACTGAACTCCTGCTTACTGTGTACTGTTTCTTTAATTTTCAAGAGATTTGAGAATCACCTAGTTTGATCACATACCATGTGATTAATATTCTTGTATTAGGACAAGCAGCCCTGAATCACAATAGGCTATTAACTGATTCTTTGCATTACTAGATAATAGAATTTTCAATCCCGGTGTCCCTTTGAGATATCTGACTAATCTTACAGTAACTTCCTAATGAGATAGTTTTGGTTGCTACATGAATTGGCTTAGGACCTGAACTGCAAAAACTGATGTTAGGTCTGGTAATAGTCAGGTACAAAAGCCTACTAAGTCTCTAATAAGCATCAATGTCATGATAGTGAGGATCATAGGGTTTTCCTTCTTTCACATTTGACTCTAATTGAGTACTAACAGGTTTTGATCCACTTAGACTATCTTCTGAAATTAATTCAAGAGCATATTTTCTTTGGTTGAGCAGAATACCATGCTTTGATCTGAGTACCTCAATGCCTAGGAAATATTTGAGATCACTAAGATCTTTCATCTTGAAATTCTTATGTAATGACCCTTTTGGCTCACTAAGTAGCTTGCTATTGTTTCCTCTGATGAGTATGTCATCTACATAAATCAATATGATAGCAATCTCTGTCCCCTCCTTCTTGGTGAATAAAGAATGATCATAAACACTTTTAGAGTAGCCTGCATGTAGAAATGCCTCTGTAAGTTTGAGATTTTACTGTTTGGAAGCTTGCTTCAAACCACAAAGGGACTTAATCAACTTACACACCTTATACTTCTTCTGTTTTTGAAACCCATGAGGTAAGTCCATATAGATTTTTTCATGCAAGTCACCATGCAAGAAAGCATTATTCACATCCATTTAGTATATAGGCCAGTTATGTGATGCTGCAACAACAATAACAAATGGTACCGTAGGCACTCCATTAATTAACACTCAGGCAAATCATTATCCATTTAGTAAATGTGTCTGATCTCATTTCCATTTAGTAAATGTGACTGATAAACTTATCCATTGAGTAGGATACTGATCTCAGGCAAATCATTATCCATTTAGTAAATGTGTCTGCAAAGTGTAGGCTATGCAATACATGTTCTAAGTAGAGTCATTTAATAGTCTATCTTCAGCATACATCTAGGGGATAAGTTCTTTCTGTTGTATCCTCTAACAAGTTCGTGACTCAGCACTATATTGTTTGAGATTACTCTGCCAGGAATAAATACAGCTTGATTCTCATCTACCAATATGTCCAATATTACGCTCAATCTGCTAGTGATAATTTTGGATATGATTTTGTAATAACTGTGCAGCATGAGATAGATCTATATTCCTTGATAGTAGCAGGATGAGGAACTTAGGTATTAGGGGTCACTGATGTGCAATTCACTGGTTGGTACATCTCATTGTATTGGAAGAATCTTAACACTGCTTCTGTGATTTCCTCCCCTAGAATGGGTCATGCTCTTTTGTAGAATAGAGCATTAAACCCATCCATCCTAGGAGATTTTTGGTCATCGATTCCTTTGAGGGTCATTACAACCTTTGGACTAGTAACAGGTGCTATCAGCAGCAGTTGTTGTTGTCTATTCAAAATAGGGTCATTCTGCATGATCTCATTATTAATGCAAGGAAGTTGATGTGTTGCTGTCCCCAATAGCTTATTGTAGAACCTCATTATCTCCTTTGTGACCTCCTCTTCATTTTGAGTAATAGTACCATCCTCTAGGACTATATTCCTGATTTGGTTCTTAGTCATCCTATTCTTCAATGAGGCTCCATTTTTCCCACTCAGCCTTCAACTCTTTTTCCTCCTCAAATAATCTTTGGTGTTCATATATGGACCTTATTTGCCTTTGTAGTATTTCCAGCTTCTCTTTACATTCCCTGACTTTGTTTGTTACACCTGCAAACTCTTTGTTATTCAACTTCTTTAGGCCTTGCTTAACCAGCTTAAGTTTATACCAAACACTTTCCATATGAGCATATCTAGTTGGTCTTACCCAAGCCTCCTCAACAACCTTTAAGAACTCAGCATGATCAGATAGGAAGTTAAAGAATTTGAAGGGTCGGGTTATCTTATCATTGCCTTCTTGCATATCTATACTGAGGGGTGAGTGATCTGAGAAAAGAGGATCAAGGACTAGTGTCTCCAAATGTGTCCATTTTCTCACCCATTCATGGTTGATCAAAGTTCTATCAATCATGTTATATACATGGTTATTAGTCCATGTAAAGGTTCTCCCAACTGCTTTCATCTCCAGTAAACCTGACATTTGGAAAAATGTTTCAAAATCTTTCGTTTCTGCTTCTTGGACTGGTGTGCCATTACTTCTATCATCCACCCGCAAAACAGCATTAAAATCACCCATGCCAAGTCAGGGCTCAGTCATACTATTGGCGAGGTGCATTAATCCTTCCCACAAGCTCTTTCTATCTTGGATGGTGTGGAGTCCATAAATAGCTGTAAGTTGGAATTCCATATGGTTATCTTACATTATTACCCTAACATGTATAAATTGTTCATGATTCTGCAATACAGTAACCTCGGCTACATTTGCTCTCCCTATGAGCCAAATTCTACCTTTTATCAGAATGTTGATAGTTATGAGCATATTCCCATCCCTGAGCAACTTTTGTTATTTATTCTCGGTGTCATGTGTTGTTTAACTCTATTTTTCACCACTGCAATTACTGCTATATTATTGGCCTGCAAATATTTTTTGATTTTTTTTTTGTTTATAGACTTTATTCAGACCTCGTACGTTCTATGTTGTCACCTTCATCTGGGCAGGTTAGAGGGTTTGTGGCCCCTTCATCCCCCAACACTACTCTGAGCACCATGTTGATGTGGTATTGGAATTACTGGAATGTCCCTCCATCAAGAGGACTAAAAGAATTAGCAGTGCCTATTCACCTTATCATTGATGACATCAATGCATATGGGAGGTGTAGTACTCTTTGCCTTTTCCCAACCATCATCCTGAGTATTCTGCCTCTCTAATTGTGTGTTTTGACCAGCATTACCAGTACTAGTCTGACTGGTGGAAGCTTGTATCCCTGTATTCTCATGTTGCACGACTACCTTGGCTTCATCCTTGGAGATCTGCTTTTTTTGCTTTGTTCTGATGTTGCACCCTTTTATTCTCCTTAACTGGAGCTTCCAGTCATATTCCACTATTTGAGTTTGACCCTCACGATCCTGCACCTTTACTTCGCTCGACAATTCTCTGGTGACATCCATTTTAATTAAGATTCTTGCATATGAGACCCTTTCATCAGCAGACTCCCAATCTTACTTAAAGTGGTCATGCCCCAATATCTCAGTGCCCATAAAGGAATCGTACGCAAAACTTCATCATTAAAATTGAATCGTGGACTCCATGCTCTAATGATAACAGGTCGGCTATTGAGAGTGTATGGGCCAGACATACAATACAATTGATTGGTTTCACTTTCAATATCCTCCTCTTGGATTTGCGCGACTTGCTCACCCTCGATTATACATAACGGAGGTTCATACCTTTCGCCGCCATCTTAGTTCCTGCAAATAGGTTCACCTATTCAGTCTTCTTCTCCGGAGACACCGGGTTGGGCAGTGGTTTAGGTGTATGATCTTCAACCCTTGTTTCCACTCGTCATTTCCACTAGATTATCGAATTGCCCATCCTCCACCGCCTTCAATTTTCCCTTATTGGAGATCGATTTCGTTAGGACGGGGAATTCTTCCTCTCGACTACCAATCCCTGTTTCATTGGCCCTAGGCGTTACAGCAACCGCCTTCCCAATAGACCCAGGAGCTTGCTGGTGTGTTACCGCTCCCCTTCCTTTGTTGCCTACTGTCTTCTGTTCCGTTCCAGTTTTTTTGGTCCGTCCTCGAGCCATTTCTCCGGCTAAGGCACAGGATAGTTAGCCGATCGGTTCCCATAAGAGTAGAGCCCCTTATCCTTATTCAATAAGGCACTTCTTCTTCGCCCTCTAGGGAGCGGCAAGGTAGATCAGGAATACAGTCTCCACTTTTCATGCCCATCTACGTTGAAATGCATCATGTTGATAAAAATCAGCAAAGACCTTGTATACGTCTTCGAGGGCATCATTCATGACAATCATCACGTTATGATCAATCACAAAATATGAGTGCAAAACTACTTGTGCACAATAATAAAAATGAGTTAATGTGAAAATTACAATTAATTAATACACAAAAGGTTAAAAACGATGAAGCGAGAACTTCAAGCGTTTTTGATTGGGGAATAAAAAGTTTTAAAGACTATTTAATTTTTCTCTTTCTTTGCCCCAACAAATTGAATTAACAAACGTGGAAAAAAAAAAGACTGAAAGTAAAGTCAAACAAACTAAAAGGAAAAGTCAACGAAGAAAAAAGAATCTGGTTTGGAGAAAAGAAAGAAAAATCATTCGAAAAAGAGCTGTGTGAAATCGATCCACCACAACACTCCAAAGAATGGGCTCCGCACCAACGCACCCATCAGTCACTTTGTTCAGTGGGTACTGCTGATCCCTTTTAACTGTCTCAAACAAAATTCTGTATAAATAATATAGCTGGCGTCCGGGTCAATGGGTGCTCGAGCACCGGAATGTTACACGTGGGCCCTCCCCGATAAATTATCTATCATTTTTCGCCTTTCAAGATTAAATTATGTAAATTTTGATCAATATTTTAAAATATATTATGTCATTATATTCACATGAGAAGAGTTATACTATTATTACTTTTCATATAATTTTTTAATATCTACACTTCTAAAAATATTGAGTTGGTCCTATTTAACTAGATTTGAAAATTAGTCAAATTGACTCTCTAAACACTTATTTTTGGAACAGATAGAATAATTGATTGTAATTTTACTTTAAATTCTTTAGTTTAATATAAATATCGGATACATATAACTATTAGTATTTACCAGAGAGGTGTGTCCATGTATCCCTCAGAGACCTGTAAAATTTTCTAGGTGAAGTGTTTGTTTGGACTTTTTTGCGCATAAAGTTAAATTTTTTAAATAATTTCCTACTCAATGTTTCAAATCTTTCAAACACTCAGATTTTAACACGTTCTATTGTTGGCAACGTACCCTGTTATAGTTTTATTAGTGATCATTTTCAAGATTGCTAGTGGACTGGAAAAGATCTTGTAATAGTTATATTTGCAACTTGGATACTATGGTAGGCTGCCTCCGAAATTAAACTTGAAATAATTAAGCAGTTGGTCTTTTGTTTTTTCGCTTGGCTGCGAAAGTATTACTAATGGCTACTGAACTACCTGTCTCATCGATATAACTCAGCCTAGCTATTTGCTTTTGGGATATTAGAGACTTTAATATTTCCTTTTCGCACTATTTCACTCTCTCCTGATAAGAAGTTTCGAGTTCGACTTGTTAAAATATAATTATATTTGATAGGAATACTTTACCCAATTCTTAATGTGGGACTTTTCACTAAAAATTTATATTAGTCGGTTCTCAAAGAGGATACCGAACACCTGACCAAATTCAATAATTACATCAAATCAATGAATGCATGAAACATCACATCTTGATTCTCACCAAATCATAGTTTATTAATGCACATTCTCGCGGTAATTTATAACAATCATATTAAATAAATATTATTTGATGTAAATATCGGGTGCATATAAATTTTTATCCTTCCACCAAGGGCTGAGCTAAAGGGTGAAAGGTGTTGGGAGTTTTTGCTCTATGATACTTTATAATGCAGTACGGAAAGTATATAATTATTACAAGTATTCGAAAGGATAAACAAAGATTCAATAATTCAACTAGAAATCTGAAAATTACAATAGTTACACAAGAAAACTGGAAATTCCAGTTTTGTAGAAGATGGAAAAATGGAAATTATTTTTGTTGAGTCGAGTGTAGCACTCTGTCCTTAAGACAATATTTCCCCGTATGTATCCTTTATACGTCCTGGACAATTTGTCTCCCAAGATAAAACAGCAATGGAACCCTTGAGCAAAGGAAACTCAAGAGCTACCGTGAAGAATATTGAGTAACGAAATGATGCTTGGAAGTTGTAGGAAGAAAACTGTTTTCGGTTGTGTATTTTCGTGCACTATTTTTCGTGCACTGTTTTTGGTGTTCTCCTTTGTGCTCAACAATGGTGTAAGGGGGTGTTTATATAGGTGAGAGAGAGGCTGATTACCGCCCTCCATAACAGTCAAATAATGGTCATTATGAAGGTAGTAAAGCCACCAACATAAATGGAGAAAAGACCAACGGATTTGGCCATTATAGGAGGAGTAATTTAGTCAAAATAAATGGTGAATTGAGTGCTTGGCACTGCTTTCACCTTGTCAGATTCGGAAACTTGAGGGACCAAACCGTACATCTTGAAACTTCGGGGACCAAACCGTACATCCGAAAGAATTCGATCCGAACCGTACATCCGGAAACTTCGGAATCAAGCGTACTTCCGGCAAAGTTCTCTCGGCCCAAAAAGATAATATCGAAGACCCACGCCCCACGGCCCACGACCGTGACTCCGAGAACCCGAACTCGAACCGGACCGGACGGCGGGCGGCGGCGCGCGCGTGTGGTCTTTCCTCGAACCGAAGCACATCTAGGTCCTCCCTCTTTAAACACATGGGATACCCCTTGGGGTCCCAAACCCCAAACCAATTTCGAGTCTTATATACACAACAATTCTTTCTTCCTCTACCGATGAGGGAGAATTACACACAATACCACACTTTCCATGCTTCAAACACCTTACTTCGTGAACCAATATCTCTTTCATTTCTCAATGAAATTTGACGATTCTTGGCCCTACGGTTATCTACGTACTTAGTAGATCATGCATGTGTGAAGAACCGAATTCTCCAATATGCGTAACACTAGTGTTTAAGCCGTTAAAGTTGGTCGGTCGCAACTCCCGCCAAAGGCAAATTTCCAACAATCCCCTCTTGAAAGAGATTTTGGCGCACTCACATGGTGTCTTTTCATTTCCAGCAATATTTCGGCGGACCGATGTTGCATAAGGAGAGGTAGCTTCAACTTTGAACCTTCCATAGTTAAATACCATCGGACTTACTTACTGCGCGGTGAACGTGATGTCTTGAACCGTCAGTGTTTAGTGTAAGCCAAGTCAATGGTACCAACACAACAAATTCCCTTACTCTCTTCTTCGTAATGTTTTGTCCGTTTTGGCCATGGACAACGTCTTTGATTCTTAAGCGCGTTCATTTTGAGGCGGCCCGTCCTCGCACTTAAATAGGTGGTCTCCTACAAGGTATCCTGCTATACCCCACTTCACAAGTGTTAGGAACCATTAAAAGTTTCCCAAAGACCTAACCTCAACTGTTGAGGATCATTACAGATTTTGAAAACTTAACCTTTACCCATAACTGCAGATAGCACTTAACGTCTATCGCGGGAACGGCTTTGGATTTGGTGTTTCTTTTCAGAGATCACTATCCGAAGTGCTCATGCTTCCACCGAAGCGATCAACCGAACCTTTACAACTTAGTTTTTCCATTGAACCAAATTACCGGGATCTCCGGTTCGTAAGGTTGGGTTTCTACCGTATTGGTCCGTATATTTTGGGTTTTAAGCCCATTCCCTAGATAGGCAGAACACTTGATCTCCGGGTAGTCCCTTAGTTCGTAAACAAGGAAGTGACACCCGTGATGATCAATCGCCATACGGTCTTATGTCTCCGACGGATCCCCGACAGATATGTCCGACGCCGTCATCCGTGTCCTTCCTAAAGCCGACCGGCTAGCCACAGTGTAGAACCGCTGAAGGCACGGGTTTCTCCCAATAAGGGACGTCCTCTAATGAGTCGTGAAGTTACTCAACTTCTTTCATGCTTTGTATAAAGCGATAAACTCCAATACCATCATGAATCGGTCGATGCAAGTTTGCTTAGAAGATTTTCCAAGAACCACCATACACATTTACTTGTGGCTTTGGTGTTCTTCGGATCCGATGTCCGTTTGCATCACCGTGTTCTCTCGTAACCGCTGGACATCCAGAATACTATAATCCATAGATAAGCGAATAATTCGGATATCGTCATATCCGACTTAACGCCTTCTATTGATCATGTATTAAGATCATCGAGTGAACCTTAGTTCAACCGATCGTTTGTTGAACGATACCAGGTCGGTTGTAGTGTGTACAATACATTGAACTACACGTGACCGAGCATATCGCTCCTTGTCTATGGGTGCACCATGATTCCAATCAGTTCTATGATTCATATCCATTGGTAGCTTCAATGAGACTGTCAACTATCGACCAGTCCGTTAGATGTCTTAGAAATCCAATTCCTAAGATGTCATCTGGTGATACCCATATCTTTCATATCGAGACTTTGTTTCAATATGATTTTCACTCTAAGACCGTTGGTTTTCCAACTGTTGGCTTTCTAACTTCAGAGCCAATGTTTCTGTGGTCAGATTCATTGTTTCTGTTTTATCTGAAACTTTTGGACTAAAATGTAAACATTTCAGGGACCAAACTGAAAGTTCAGGAAGAAACCCAACAGTTCAGCAAACTAACTCTGATTCTCTTCTTCCAACTCTCCGGTTGGGAAGGCTAGTTCAACATCCACGCAAGACTACAATGGCCCTGGATGTTAAGCTACTCACAGGGGAGCACATTTTACAACCCAAAGGTTCTTTTCCTGGAGGAAGATTAACCATTACACAAGTATGGTTCTATATATGGAATCTATTTCTCCCTTTAGCTTCTTTCCAAAGCAGCGCTTTTGGAGATAACAATTATTTGTTAATTGTTCATGGTTCATTATTAACCATACAAGCTAGAAGGACTGGAACAAGTCTTTGTCCCCTTCTTTGCTCTGTCTCGGTTCAACATCTAGAATCCCTGAGTTCTGCAGATCTGGAATATTAAGTTCGGATAGCCAGCAACTTTCGAGTCCTGTAGATACGGAACGTCTAGTTCCGGACAGTCAGGCCCTCGTGGGTTCTTGTTAACCTTGAGCAATTACTCTTTTTTCCTTTTTCAAGGAAAGCTATCTTAAAAGAATTCAGCATTCTTTGATGCCAAGAGGCGATCAGCACTACTGTTATTTACGGATCCAGTGGATATGCAATCTATAGTCTTAGGTCGAACTTGACCTATCTCGGTAGTCCAACTTCTACCAAGCCATCCCACATCACAACTTTTGTATGTGAGATCCTTTCCATGTTTCACACGGAGAGTTATCCTTATCCTTATCCTTATGCGGAGTTCTGTTGAGAATCGCATTAGCGGTAAGGATCGCCTTGCCCTACATAATTTAGGTGTACGGGTTTGCGCTTGGCTAACACCGTTAGACTGAGGTGAGTAATGAGCAGTCGTTTAATGAACGATGCTTCACATTCTCCCCCTCTATCACTACGAATTTCTCAATCCGTAGGCTTAGTTGATATTCAACTTCTGCTTTGTAGCGCTTATCCGCTTCAACAACTTCATCTTTGCTTTTTAACAAACAAAGGATTCCATACGTTGTACCATCATCAATGAAGATCACAACGTACTTGTCTCCCCCCTCTATTTTGTATAAACTTCAAATCACCCAATTAGGTGTGACTAAGTTCTAGAGGAGCGGTACTTCTTTCGCTATTCCCTTGACGGAATTTGGAAAGGTGATTTTGCCTCTTCATCTACCTCACATTTATTTTGAGGGTTTATGTCGACAGAAGGCAACAATCTCAATATCGTTAGCTTTTGAATGACTTGCTATTTAACGTGTCTTAATCTATGATGGCATAGATGCACGGATTACAAGTATATCACTCATTTGGCTACAGACATACTGTAACATTCTTAGTTATCACAGACCTGTTGGACTAGTCTCAAACCAGGTTTGACCAACAGCGTCCCTTTAACCAAGTTTGGGACATGTATCACCTCATCTTTGAGTGATCCCAATCCATGAAGTCCTATTGTGGACAACCTCTCCAACCCCTTCTACTTTAGAGGTGACGTTGCTTCACATGAACAACCTTTTGCCCGTGGTTAGGGCGTAACCAGATCATATGTGATCTGGATACTCTGGCCCACTCCAGTTGCTTTGGCAGACTGAGTGTCCAATTTCTTTTCTGCCTTTCTTTAGGCGTTCAGATCATTTAAGACCTGGAAACTCTGGCCCACCTTACTAGATGTCCATTACTTTTCCAATGAAATGAATTCTGGCCCCACTCCAGTCGCCCGGAGGCTTTATATGACTGAGTGTCCAATATCATCATATCAAAGGAATTTTTGGCCTACTCCAGTCGCCCGGAGGCTTTTTATGACTGAGTGTCCAATATCATCCTATCAAAGGAATTTTGGCCCACTCTAGTCGCCCGGAGGCTTTGTATGACTGAGTGTCCAATATCATCCTATGAAGGATCTTCTGCCAAATAATATGACAGGATCAACGTCATTAACTTTTAGACTTCTTCCGTTATGATTGGTGCCCAGATAATTCTTGGCGCTTACTTAAGTGTGGTAACAGTTTTCGCGCAGTCAGTGGATCTTTCTCCCTCGTATGTGCGAACATACTTTACACACTTTAATAATTACACTTAAAAGAACGGATCTTCTTAAGTCGTTTACAAAATCCAATCTATCATTTAATCTTTATTCTTGACAAGTAAGAAAATTACTTATCCCAATTTCGGATTGTGGCTCACTTCAGTCACTTCATCAGACTGAGTGTCCATTTCCTTCTCACCATTATTCGGATCTTTTGTCTGGGACAGATATAGGCCTTCTGGCTGTTTGCAAGATAGAATAACATCTTGAGTCTTCTCCTCTTGTCCCAGTTGACATCCTCAGGCTCTCGAGAGCGCTTTTTCCCACCAAGTCTTGGTAGCGGTGACACCATGAACACGTTCATCATCGTCACTCTCTTCTACCGAAAACCATTGCCATATCCAGATTTGGTCACACAACTTTTGACCGACATCTTTCGAAAACTAATAGTAATACAATACAATATTGTCTTAAGTTGTTGGTAGTTTTTGCTCTATGGTACTTTATAATGCAGTACGGAAAGTATATAACTATTACAAGTATTCGAAAGGATAAACAAAGATTCAATAATTCAACTAGAAATCTGAAAATTACAATAGTTACACAAGAAAACTGGAAATTCCAGTTTTGTAGAAGATGGAAAAATGGAAATTGTTTTTGCCGAGTCGAGTGTAGCACTCGTCCTTAAGACAATATTGCCCCGTATGTATCCTTTATACGTCCTGGACAATTTGTCTCCCAAGATAAAACAGCAATGGAACCCTTGAGCAAAGGAAACTCAAGAGCTACCGTGAAGAATATTGAGTAACGAAATGATGCTTGGAAGTTGTAGAAAGAAAACTGTTTTCGGTTGTGTATTTTCGTGCACTGTTTTTCGTGCACTGTTTTTGGTGTTCTCCTTTGTGCTCAACAATGGTGTAAGGGGGTGTTTATATAGGTGAGGAGGGGGGGCGATTCGCCCTCCATAACACCAAATAATGGCTATTATGAAGGTAGTAAAGCCACCAACATAAATGGAGAAAATACCAATGGATTTGGCCATTATAGGAGGAGTAATTCAGCCAAAATAAATGGCTGAATTGAGTGCTTGGCAACTGCTTTGATTGTCCAGATTCTGGAAACTTGAGGGACCAAACCGTACATCCGAAAGAATTCGGTCCGAACCGTACATCCGGAAACTTCGGGATCAAAGCGTACTTACGGCAAAGTTCTCGGCCCAAAAAGATAATATCGAAGACCCACAGACCCACCACCCGTGAACCCGGAATCGGACCGGACGGGCGGGCGGCGGCGGCGCGCGTGTGGTCTTTCCTCGAACCGAAGCACATCTAGGTCCTCCCTCCTTTAAACACATGGGATACCCCTTGGGGTCCCAAACCCCAAACCAATTTTGAGTCTTATATACACAACAATTCTTTCTTCCTCTACCGATGAGGGAGAATTACACACAATACCACACTTTCCATGCTTCAAACACCTTACTTCGTGAACCAATATCTCTTTCATTTCTCAATGAAATTTGACGATTCTTGGCCCTACGGTTATCTACGTACTTAGTAGATCATGCATGTGTGAAGAACCGAATTCTCCAATATGCGTAACACTAGTGTTTAAGCCGTTAAAGTTGGTCGGTCGCAACTCCCGCCAAAGGCAAATTTCCAACAAAAGGTCGCCTAAAAATCACATTGTATATATAGATATAATCGATGTTAAACCTCCTTCATTAAAATTCTCTCTTCGCAAAGAAGCATGAAAATTCTTTTATCACACCCCATGAAAAAGTGTAGCAAGTTTCGTTCAGACTAATAAGAAAGCAAAAAGGACAGGGTTGAAATTAATAAATTTGTAGCCAATGATCAATGTTTCTTATAGCGGATTTGTGAACTGTTTGGCTGATAAAACCTTTGGAGGTTTTCAACATTTCGATCCAATTATCTTTCAGAAATTCAGGGTTTTGTCGATTGCATTTGCTGACATTTCATTCTCTTTGTTTGGCAGGAAAAAAAAACAGCCAGCGTGGTATTCACTATATGTAATTTTAGATTGAACTTTTCTCACCTTTTGACCAATCACTTACACCTTTAATCCCAGCAACTCTATAAATTAAGTAAAAATTAGAAGCAGGATTTCAGAAAAGGCCATCGAGTTTAGTTAGTATTGTTAGGAAAAAAGAAAAGAAATTTACGAAGTATCCGCGCAAGGGATTTTTTTTTTGCATGATTCCATCATTCTCCCGTATTCTTTTTGTCCATTGAGTAATTTATTAAACAGAAGTAGTGGACTCTAACAGGTTCAGCTCGAGAGAATGCTGGTTTAAGGTAAGGCTACTAAAGGTTCTGCTTTGGGTCTTCAAGAGTCGAGCCTCCAAAACTTTGATATTATTGTATATAATAATATAAATTTTAAAATTATCATAGTATAATATAAATTCAGTGTTTTTTCTTAACTTAGTTGAGCTAGGTTGGAAATGAGTGAGCAAATTAAGTTATCTTTTTATTTCTTATTAAATAGTTTATTTATCAACCCTATTTGTTCCGATTTTGCTTTTTCGCATACATTTATTCCCTTTTTCAAGTTTATTGTGATTTCCTATAAAAAGTTTATGACATCTTATTAAGTTTTATAATATTTGAATTAATTGTGTTGATAAAGACCTTTTCAAAATAATTCAACTGGTATCTAATAAACGATTTTTCTGTTGAACACTAGCCTTATTAGAGAGCTCTAGTTGCAATAATATCATGTGCATTGTTAGATAGATTTTAGTACTGTTTTAGAGTGTGCTTTAGAAAGTATTTTGTTTGTCTTGTGCAGTATTATGCGTGTTGTTTTGTGTTTTAAGGTTTAAGCGATTCAGAAAGGAATAAGGCGAATCTAAAGGAAATAGACGGTTATTAAGGACAAAAATGCATAGTTGGTCACAAGAAATGAGTCAAAGAAGCCACGGGAAGCTTGGAAAGTAGTCTAAACAAATTCCGGACGAAAAACGCTGAAGAGCCGCGGTGCCCAACATTAGCGCTGCGGCGCCCCACTGGCAGAAAGTGAGCAACTTTCAGAAGCGAATTAGCGTCGCGGCGCTCTAATAGCTGAGTCGCAGCGCCGACGACGTCAGGGCAGCGAAAAACCTAAATTTAACAAGGGAAAAAAGGTCTATTCTGGGGTTTTTCGTGATACATGCTAGGGGAGGCGCATTTGAAAAAAATGAGATGACACTTTGGAGGCAAGAAACAAGAGAAGGAGTCATTAGAGACATCTATTGTTCAAGTTCTTTTCCTTTTCTTTACTTGAATTCAATTCATGTTGGATATTGGGTTAATTAGTTCTTAGCATGACTATGAGCTAATTACTTTTATTAGGGTTTTCCGTTGAGTCACTTGAAACTCTATTATGATTTAATGCATTACTAATGTTCTTCTTCACCTATTAAGATCTCTTCAACTTGTGTTTATTGAATGAGAATTAATTGGCCATTAGTTTTCATTACCTATATGATTTCAAATCGAGATCTGAAAAGGGAGATTTGAATATGCTATAGTTGATTAGACGTAGGTTTAATCTTGAAGGAGAGTATCACGATTGCCTGTGTAGCTTTTTAGGTTATTGATCTTAACCATCCTATGTGATCAAATTTATCATAGAAATATAGAAAATTCTCATTTAGGTTGAGTTTTTATATGTCCAAACCGGAATATAGAACTTTTGTCACGACCCGACCCGACGGGCCGCGACTAACCGCCCTAATGACGTCATTACACTAACTTGTCACACATAATCCAACTAACACTTAATGAGTCTGAAATTCGGCAGCATAACGCTGCAATAACAACATATGCTAGGGTAGGCGAGCCGACAAGGCTGCCTTTACCCCCAAATGCACCTGTCTCCTGAGGAGTCACAACTAGCCAACACCATATAACAGACAAGCCGACAAGGCTGCCAACAGATAATATAACAGGCAAGCCGACAAGGCTGCCAACAGATACTAACGTATATACATGGAAACACCCCCAACATAGAGTACAATGATATGGCTGACCAAAACAGAGTTATAACCCTTACATAAGTACAACCCACCACTGTCTACAGACCTCTATAAGAAGAACAATGACATATGACGGGACAGGGCCCCGTCGTGCCCCTAAATACAAACATAAGTCTAAAAGAGGTTCGGTACCAAAACGACCAAGCTCTGGATCAAAGGAGCTTTCCAACCTGCTGAGTAGGAACCTAGGCCTGAGGTTCACCAAACTGAAAACATGTACATGCGGGCATGAAACGCAGCCCCCCCGAGAAAAGGGGGTCAGTACGAAATAATGTACTGAGTATGTAAAACATGAAGCTGTAAAAGAGATCATAAGTAGCCAACAGAAACAGGAGATCAGTATAAAAATAGGATCCAAATCCATCTGTGCCATAAACCATAAAAGTCAGATGTGCCTTATAAAAATGAGAGTCAAGTCAAGAAAACATGAATGTATGTCCATATACATATATATACATCTGTAATGTAACCCGGCCCACTAGTGCGGGACTCGGTGGAATCATATCATAACCCGGCCCATGCTGGGACTCGGTAAAGTCATATCTCATCTATGGATCCATCCTACGTAACCCGGCCCTCTAGTGAGGGTCTCGGTGAACAATGCAAGGTTGTGCACGAATCGTAACCCGGCCCGGGACTCGGTGAGGTGAAGTAGTAACACTTAGCACGAGTAGATATCATGAGTAACCATATGCAAGTAAAATTTATCATTTGACTCTCAATAAAATCATTATAATAATGTCATAATAAACTCTTTGCTGAAAAATCATAGGCACTTCTCATAACAATCCACTTTAGGAATTAAACTGTATAAGAATCAAGTACGTCCGCCGTACCTTTATTAAATAAAAATCTTGCCAAAGAAAGAAGGAATAGTTCACATACCTCTTAGACGAACTAATCAACTCTATATTAGAGTACGTCTCGATTTAGAACTTCAACCTATAATAATGGTAATACGTTCGTCAATTCTATGTTCGCTAGCATACTTTATATCGAATAACGACTTCTTATTTTATAAAAATTCGGTCAGCACTTCCCCTGTTTATACATGCTTCCACAACTTCCAAACGAGGCTAATAACATCAATAAACAAGAACCAATTAAGGGCACAACCAAGACAACAATCAAGGGAATTTACACACCCACTTCTCATGTAAATTTAGCCTCTTAATACACCTTAAAAATAGCCCACAAAACAGCCCATGTTTCAACAACAACGAGGGTAGAATGTGAAGCCTTTCCACACCCTTATTCCTTTAGGACTTACCTTAGAAATTACCACCCTTAAACATGCATAATGGTGACTAAATTTTCAGAATTATAACACCACAAAACAGCCCCTAAAACAGTCCATATACATCACAACATGTCCAACAATTTCATGCAAGTTCTTGGCCACAACATGTCATAATTCCATAACTCTTATCTTAATTCCTATAATCCAATTTCGGATTTTAATACTTGCATATAACTAATTCCAACTAAATCTCCATGTTTCCTTTCAATTTCATCATGCAATTAATGATAATAATAACAACAATAACCAACGAATCCAACAACACCAAAATCTGTCCCAAATTGGCAACTAGCCCAAAATGGTCACATGCAATGCTTAAATTCCAATTCTTCCTTAACACAAATTCATTACCTTAATTCTAACAACATGCATTCCAATTATATCATAGAAAGAAGAATTTTTATACCTTAAATTCGTCAAAACAGTTTGCAAATTTTCTGCCACTGTTTGTCCAAAAATTTCCACTGTTTTGTAATTTTTCTCCTCCTTTTTGTTTACTTCTTCAACTCCAATTGACATGCAAATGTTCTATAATGTTAAGCCATCATCTCTACACGTTTTTCTTCCAAAATTTTATCCCAAAAATTCGAAAATTCTGGGCAGATTTCGGCCCAAACAGTGGCTGTTTTGCCACTGTTTTTGGTGTTGTTTAGCTTCTAATTTTTGGTGAAAAATGTAGTCTAGGAAGAGAAGATAACAACCTTAATTTTGGTTATGGGTGGAGGGTGATTTTCGGATTAGTTTGGAGGAGAGAATGAGAGGAGAGTTTTTTTTTTGTTTAAGTGTAGGAAGAAGATGAAGAGGTTGGTGTAAGGTTATATGAAAAATCTGATTTTTTTCCTTTACACTTTGGCCCCCAAGTTCTTCAATTATTAAATCTCAAACCCACTTCTTTTAATTTCCGAGAATTTCATAAGCCTCGTATCCTCAATGTCATAATTTTGTTTTATACAATACTATTCCGGGATAGCATCCGTTTATACACTATTTTCCCGTATTAACATATGTAAGCGTTCCTTATATTCAATATCCGAATCTTGCTTTCTTAATGACGTTCTTAATTATCGTCTCAATCTTACGAGGTGTAACAACATCTCAGTTAACCTGCTATCTTAACAAGAAGAAGAATCACTAGTCTTGCATTAATGAATGATAGAGTAGATTGTTGATGAGATTGGAAACCCTAATTTCTTTCATTACTGAATTAAATTTCGTGTATTTTCATTACTACTTCATTTCTGCAATTTACTTTAGTAGTTAATTCGTTAGTTTAGAAATCACCACTTATATTTGTTGGCCAAATAGAAACTAAAGATTAATTAATTGGTACTTGATAAATCAATCTCTATGGATGATACTCGGTCTTACCGAAATTTATTACAAATTGCGATACGTACACTTGCGTAGCATCTAGAAATACCGCAATATTTTTTTTTACTTAATTTGCATGCAATGTTTCTGATCAATTTTAGGTAGCTTTTGTAAATGCGAAGCAGAAGAGGAGCAGACATCCTTGTTCCTCTGAATTCGAAGATTGTAAAAGCGTGTAAGCAGAACCGAAAGAACAAAAGAATTGCTGCTTCAACCGCTATGGCTAATCAACATGATAATGATGGGTTGAATGGAGGGGTGCCTGAATTCGTGTAGGCACAAGCCCAAAATCCTGCGGCGAGGAGCTTACGGGACTACATATTGCCAACTGTTACAGATGTGCAGACATGCATAAGGCTACCAGCTGTGGAGGCAAATAATTTTAAGATTAAGCCAGCAACCCTGCATATGGTCCAGAGAACAATTCAGTTTGGTGGGTTACCCTCTGAAGATCCACATATGCATTTGGCGAACTTCTTGGAGTTATGTGCTACCTTTAAGTACAATGGTGTTACTGATGATGCCATTAGGTTGAGTCTGTTCCCATTCTCACTAAGGGACCGAGCCAAAAGATGGTTGAACTCTCTTCAAGAAAATTCTATTACTATTTGGCAAGATTTGGCTCAGAAAATTCTTTCCAAGTTCTTTCCTCCATCAAAGGCCGCGAAGTTAAGGGGAGAAATGAGTAATTTTTATCAGGTTGACGGGGAGTCTTTGTATGATGCTTGGGAGAGGTTTAAGGAGTTGCAAAGGAGATGCCATCACCATGGAATTGAACAGTGGATGCTGGTCCACAGTTTCTACAATGGGTTGTGTGATACTACTCGTACCATAATTGATGTTGCGGCTGGAGGGGCATTTATGAGTAAAAGTTCTAATGAGGCGTATGAATTGTTAGAAGATATGGCCATAAACAATCATCAATGGTATGATGAGAAATCAATGAGCAGTAGAAAAACAACAGGGGTTCATGAGTTAGATGCCATCATTGCGTTAACTGCTTAAGTTGATTCCTTGACAAATCAATTGCAACAGAATACCGTGTCCGCAAATACCGTTCAGATGCAAGTGGTTTGTAAAATTTGCGGGGGTCCACATAATTTTGATCGTGCACAACAATGGATCCAAACAATGTTTCTATGGATCAAGCTCAGGTTCAAGTAGTTGAAAATTTTCAGAGGCCCTACAATAATCCATTCTCCAACACTTATAATCTTGGGTAGAGAAATCACCTTAACTTTTCATAGAGAAACGACCAAGGCCAACAATCACAGTTTCAAGGGCAATATCAGAACCAACAGCCATAGTTCCAAGGGCTGTATCAACATAACAGTCCACAACAGCCAATGAATCAAGCTTCATTTTCTCAGCAGCCTAGGCCACAAGTCATACAAGAGAATCCTAATGAATTGCAAGCAGCTTTGTTGACCCTCACCAATTCCTAAACACAGTTCATGACAGAGACACGATCTTCTATTCGGAATTTGAAGACGCAAGTGGGGTAGTTAGCAAACATGTTGAATAACAGACCTCAAAGGGATCTGCCTAGCAATACCGTTGTGAACCCGAAGGAGCAGTGTCAAGCCATCACCTTGAGAAGTGGTAAGCAAGTGGAGTAGTCTGTAACTCAACCACCTGTTGAAAAGAATGATAACTTAGGAGAGATATCAGGTTTAGAGAAAGAGGGGGGTACTGAAGACCACCCTAGTACAGAGAAGGCACCACCCGCTAGTATGGTTGATTCTCAAATCAGAATTCCATTACGCCAAAGACTTCGGAAAAATTCTCTTAATAAACAATTTTCCAAGTTTTTAGAGGTGTTCAAGAAATTGCACATCAATATTCCCTTTGTTGAGGCCATAGAACTAATGCCTAGTTATGTGAAATTCATGAAGGAAATTCTCTCTAAAAATATAAAGATGGAATATTATTAGACTGTGGCTTTAACTGAAGAGTGTAGCGCCATTTTGCAAAAGAAGCTTCCCAGAAGTTGAGAGATCCAGGGAGCTTCACTATTCCCTGCACTATCGGGAATTTTGAGTGCCAGCATACTCTGTGTGATTTGGGGGCAAGTATGAACCTGATACCCTTATCTGTGTTTCGTAGACTTGGTTTGGGTGAAGCTAGGCCTACAACAGTTACCTTGCAGTTGGCAGATTGTTCGATCAAGCATCCACGAGGTATCATTGAAGATGTGCTAGTAAAAGTGGATAAGTTCATCTTTCCTATTGACTTCATTATTCTGGATATGGAAGCAGATGAAAATATGCCCATCATTATGGGGAGACCATTCTTAGCTACATGTCAAGCACTTATAGATGTTCAGAAGGGCGAACTAAAACTCCGAGTCTAGGGAGAAAAAGTGACTTTCAATGTATTCAGGGCAAAAACTTATCCAAGAGCAAGTGACGACTGTTTTTCCATTGATGTAATTGACAAAACGGTTGCTGAGGAAAGATTCAAGAGTACTGATGCTCTTGAATTAGAATTAACACAATGCGAGGACGATGAGAGCAGGCCTTCAATTGAGGCGCAAAGGAGGTTGAACCCAACTATGAAGGAGGTGATAAGAAAAGAGATCCTGAAATGAAGAGGAAATTTGCGACCAGCTAAATGAAGTTAAACGACAGTGCTATTGGGAGGCAACCCAATATTTTAATAGTTTATTTTTATTTTGGGTATTTTCGAACAATCTCAGTGTCTTGTTGTTCCTTGGTTTGCATTTTTTTTATGTTAGGTGAATTTTGAGCCAACTCTGGGTGAAAAAGCGCCGCGAATGAGCCCTACTTTGGCTATCCTCTACAGTACCAGCCGCTTACCACCCACCGACGCCGCCACCACCATTCTGAATCACTTAACTGCAGTTTCAGTAAGTCTTCTTACTCTTGCAATACTTATCACATTGGGGACAATAGAGTCTTACTGTTTTGTGTTAATTGTTTGTGTTCAGTTGTTTATTTATTGTTAGTGTTTTTATTTTAGTGTCAGTGTTTGAGTTTTTTGTGTCAATGAGTCAAGTTAATAATAATAGCCCATGAGAATGAGTGAACACATGTGATAGAGTTGAATGAAATTGATAGCCATGAAATGCATAAATCTGTGTGCTTAAGTTGGATAGGTTCTGAGTTGTTTTCAATTATTAATAAGTATGAAAACTTGATCATGATTGGTGAATTTCTTGTACTTGAATATTGGTTTATGCATGATTGAATTTTGGTTTGAGGAAAGATGGTGGAAAGTCCTAAAATTTGCTTGCTTGCTATTTGAGACGAATCATAGATGATACATGCTTAGGAAGATGATTTAGGCCATCTTTGAAATGATTGAGCCTTTCAAGCCAACCTTGACTAATTTAATCCCTAGTTACCATTTTCAAGCCTTAAGTAACCCTTCTTTGATTGGCACCTATTCTGAGCCTACTTGAAACCCTTTACAAATATTTTCCTTCCCTTGAATTCCATGAGCATATAAGTATATGATTGGGGGATTGACACTTTGTAATTGGTATTTTAAATTTAGTGCTATCAATAGAAGAGCAAAGAAAAATGAATACACTACATTTCCCTTGTACATACATTGAAAAACAAGTTTGGGGGTGTAGTTTGGAAAGAAAAGAAAAATTGGGTAAAGAAAAATTGGGGGTTGCTTTTGTCTTATAACGTGAATATAGAGTTGGATTGATTGGTTTATATGGTTATGGTAACTTTGAGCCTAAATGACATTTCATCTACCCGTGCCTAAGCATATCGTTATAACCTATAAAAGTCCTATTGATTCGTGAGCATGTGTTGTCTAAATTAGTGGAGAATAGCAAGTTAGCAAGCATATAGAACTTGAACATGATGGACTGTTGGTGGGAATTAGTTGTGCATGAACTAATATTGAATACTTGTTTAAGTCAATAATCATGGTTGAGTGGTCATATGCATTAATAAATTTAAGCAAATTTGAGGAATATCTTACTTGAAATTCTAGATAGCAAATTAGTGGCTAGAATGTTCCAGAAGATTATATTGCATGTTGTTCATGATTTTCGAGGCATGATATATGTTGTTGACCTAATTCAGTCTAGAGTCTGTGTGTTTTTCTTTTTAGGGTGTCTAGAGTTCATTACTCGAGGACAAGTAAAGTTTAAATTTGGGGGTATTTGTTATGTAGATTTTAATACTGTTTTAGAGTGTGTTTTAGGGAGTCTTTTATTTGTCTTTTATTTGTCTTGTACAATATTATGCGTGTTGTTTTGTGTTTTCAGGCTTTAAGCAATTCTAAAAGGAATAAGGCAAATCCAAAGAAAATAGGCGGTTATTAAGGACAAAAATGCATAGTTGGTCACAAGAAATGAGTCAAAGAAGCCATGGGAAGATTGGAAAGTAGTCTAAATAAATTTCGAACGAAGAACGCTGAAAAGCCGCGGAGCTGAAGGGCTGTGGCGCCTAACATTAGCGCCGCGGCGCCCCACTGGCAGAAAGTGAAAGACTTTCAGAAGCGAATTAGCGCCGCGACGCTCTAATAGCTGAGTCGCGGCGCCGACGACGTTAGGACAACGAAAAACCTAAATTTAACAAGGGCAGAAAGGTCCATTCTGGAGGTTTTTCGTGATATATGCTGGGGGAGGCGTATTTGGAAAAAGGGAGATAACACTTTGGAGGCAAGAAACAAGAGAAGAAGGAGCCATTAGAGACATCTATTGTTCAAGTTCTTTTTCTTTTCTTTACTTGAATTCAGTTCATGTTGGATATTGAGTTAATTAGTTCTTAGCATGACTATGAGCTAATTACTTTTATTAGGATTTTCCGCTGCGTCACTTGAAACTCTATTATGATTTAATGCATTGCTAATGTTCTTCTTCACTTATTAAGATCTCTTCAACTTGTGTTTATTGAATAGGAATTAATTGGTCATTAGTTTTCATTACCTATATGATTTCAAATCAAGATCTGAAAAGGGAGATTTGAATATGCTATAGTTGATTAGACGTAGGTTTAATCTTGAACGAGAGTATCGCGATTGCCTGTGTAGCGTTTTAGGTTATTGATCTTAATCCTCTTATGTGATCGAATTTATCATAGAAATACAGAAAATTCTCATTTAGGTTGAGTTTTTATATGTCCTAACCGGAATATAGAACATCTCAGTTAACCTGTTATCTTAACAAGAAGAAGAATCGCTAGTCTTGCATTAATAAATGATATAGTGGATTGTTGATGAGATTGGAAACCCTAATTTATTTCATTACTGAATTAAACTTCGTGTGTTTTCATTACTATTTCATTTCTGCAATTTACTTTAGTTGTTAATTCGTTAGTTTAGAAATCACCACTTATATTTGTTGGCCAAATAGAAATTAAAGATTAATTAATTGATACTTGATAAATCAGTGTCTATGGACGATACTCAATCTTATCGAAATTTATTACAAATTGCGATACGTACACTTAAGTAGCATATAGAAATATCGCAACATGCATATATAACTTTGAAGTCATTCACAAACAGCTGAACGACACCGACTTAAGCCTTTCAAAGTTTCAAGTGAACCACCGCAAATCCCACTTGCTCGCGTTGGGCAAAGAGAATGCCACTTTGGCACTATTAGTAAACACAATCTAAGACATGATTTGCCAATTAATAAAACATTGGATTCTAAAAACCCTCAGGCGTGATGCGGGGACACAACAAGAAAGTATATAATTTCCAACAAAACTTTAACAACAATATAATAAATATATTATTGCTAAAAAAGGCAAATGACAATAAAAATTTAATATATTATTACTAAAAAAATGTAAATGACAACAAAAAAAAAATAACTTATTGCAAAAACTTTTTGCATCGGAGGTTATTGCAATAACATACAACAACAAAAGTTGTTTCAAAAAGTACTTTTGACAACAACATCATCCAACATATGGCAATAAAAATGTTGTTGGCAAATGTCTTTCTACTTGTAGCGGTAATAATTGAAAACCAGTTTAACAATAACAAAAATAGCATAGTCAGTGTAATATACAAGTACGGTCTGAGAAGGATACTTTAGCGAAGAAGTAATGTTGAAAATAATGAAGAAGAGAACAGTAACAATAAATAATACGATAAATGAGGTAAAAGAAACAACCGGCAATACTAATTGAAGAATAAGATAGTAGAAGTGTAATAATAAGCGGCACCCGGGGACTAGATCAATGAATTTTAGACACCCATGAGAGAAAAAACACTAGATTCTGAAAAGTAAATATACATCCAAGCCCAAACAACTCAAGTTTCAGTAAACATTATGCATTTCATGTAGTCCAGGTAGAGTATTACATGGAAACTCTGGAGAAGCCTCTCTACTTATTATCAAAACATGTTTTTGATAAAAAAAACAAAACGAAACTCTACTTCTTCGTTCCGTTCACTTAAACGGAGAATCTAAAACAAACAACTTTTAACTCTAATATACTATTATAAGTAAAACAGAAAAGGCACTAGTTGATTTCTTATTGTCCCCGGTATACAAAATTTGCCAATAGCTCTGGCAAACCGGCGACAATGAACACTTACAAGGCCATTAAAGCATCAACACTGGAAAAATCTCCAATGTCTCTGAAAAAACTATCCACTTCCAATGCACCCAAGTCTTGAAACGAATCCTCAAACTTGCCAATCTCATGGTCTAATAGCAAGTCCTTCGAGAAATCCCAAGACGATACTTCATCGAATGACGTGCACAAATCATTAGCAAAACTTGTCGTGTCATCAAATAATGTCTGTTCCGCAGCTCCAAAGTTGAAGAAATCCTCTAAAAATGGAACATCTGTCGGCAAGTACTCCTTTGAATAATCGGGTGAAATGCTCGTCTCGCCCTGGCACTCAAGGTGTTCAACGGTTAGCTCACTGTTTGGTTCTTCCACCAATGTACAATGTTCTTCCGGAACATCTCTTTTTGTTTCTTCGAGGACCGGTTCGGGCCCGGGCCCAAACCCGGACCCACTTTGTTGTTCTGCGTCTTCACTGAATAATTGGCTCGTTCTGAACCGCAAAACAGAGGTAGGAGAAGAAAGGTTATGAGAATCATCACCAGATTCGTAGCCCGAATTCGAAGCCACATTGACTTCGGGCTTCTCCTTTGTTGGGGGTGTAATGAAATTAGTTAAAGCGTCTGGCCCACGGAGCTTAATGGCCGCATTGTCATAAACCATAGCAGCTTCTTCAGCCGTATCATAAGTACCCAACCATAGCCTCACGCGTCGGGCCGGGTCTCTTATTTCCGCGGCCCATTTACCCCACGGCCGTTGACGTACACCTCTGAACTTCCTAACCGTTCCGTCTGAGGGTTGCTGCACTTGTTTCACCTTCAATGCCTTCTGTTTTTTGATAGTCTTGCCCGCGTTATTCAGAGGTTTAACGACGTCATTGATTGATGATGAGGTCTCAATACTTATTTCGTTTATGTACCTCTTGACACGTTTCCGTCCAAAAAGCTCATCTTCGTCACTAGAAGAGTCGGTTGCATTCGGGTCAGTAACGGATATCCGAACGGTTCTTGGAATAGTGGGATTATACTCGGATGATTTGCAGACTTTGTTTATTTTCTTAAGTTTTAGGGTTGAGGGTTTAGTGATTTTTCTGATGTTTTTTTTGTGTTCGGTATATTTGATCGGACATAGCATAGTGTAATCCATATCAAAGCTATTTTTTCACTGTTTAGTGAATAACATAGAAGTGTATGTATAGATATAAAAGGAAGATTTCTTTGGATTAAAAAGAAGAGTAATAGTCAAAGAGAAGCTTCAAATACAAGGCTCTAACCAAAGATATCTGACAAAAAGAAGAGCAACGTCGTTAAAAGACGGAATATAGAATAAAAAGTATACTACCACCGAGACACAAACGGAGCACAAAGTATTGAAGGCGATAACAAAGTGAGGGCCTTTTAACAAATGGGAACCAAGAAGAAGCTAAAAAGAACTGTGTAAGCGTGAGGGTTAAAAAGTTTAGTGGATAATAAAGGAACACACCTTATGGTAAAAAAAAAAAAAAAAAAGAGAAGGAATCGAAGTCTCTGCACGATGGTAATCCTATGTTTAATTGTCTTACGAAAACTAAAAAAGTAATTACAGTTGTAAGATATGAAGTCTCTTTTATAAGATGATGAGAGAGAGTTTCAAGTTTGAGTTTTGTGGAGAGTAGAAAGAGTTATGGTTCTACTAAGTCCGTGTCTTTTATAGGATCCTATACATAGCCGAAATTTTAAGGGGTCCCCGTAATATGCCCACATCATTTTTATTACTTTTATATTCGCTACTATTTTTATATTGCACTTCTAAAAACTATTACACTCTCAATTTATATGAAACAATATCTTTTATAGTCCGTCTTAAAAAGAATAATATATTTTTTTATTTGATAATAATTTAATTTTAAATTTTACTTTATACGTTTAATGCTTAATGGTTAACGATATAATTTTTAATTATATAAATATCTTTGACTTGTTTTACATCACAAAATCAAAAGTCTTCCTTTATTTCTTAAATTTCGCGCCTAATCAAACTACCTCATATAAATTGAAACGGAGAAAGTAAATATTTCATAAATATGGCAGTATCATATATGTACCAAAAATAAAAGGCACTACCATACGCTATCACCGTAAGTATCTTCCTACAGGGCGAGGAAAAGAATAAAATGAATCCAATGATAATATTCATGAATTTGAGCCGTGAAATCAGTAACTAATGTTTGTATTAGGATAAACTATTTATATTATATTCCTTGAAGTGCGGTTGTTTATATTTTTTGTACCGAACATTTAAAAATAGATATAATTTTTAAATTTATGGTACAGTTAAGAATAGATATATTTTTTAAATTTATGGTCTTAAATATATCATGAATTTTTTATGACTTTAAAAGTGTGTCATTAAATATTAAATTAGAAATTTAAAGCCAAATTATTTCAATTATTACAAGAAATTATCTTCTTTTTAAAAAAATATAACTTCCTCTGTTTCATTTTTATGTCTTAAGTTTAAGTGAGCTTGAAATTTTAAAAAGTATGGAAACTTTTGAATCATGGTCTAATTAAGATATGTATAATACATTGAAATACTTTTTTCTATCATGTATTTTTAAATATGCTAGGTATGATGCTAAAATTAAGAGTTACTTCTACTAAATATAAAAATCATAGTAGTAGCATAAATAAAAAATTAACGCCACATAAAAGAATCATACGAAATACTTTAGTTTATTCCAAAATCATTTTGTGAAGCAAATTTTTCTGTCGTGATAGTACATTTGATTGACAACTTCCGGTACATCGGTGTAATTGTTTTGTTATGAAAGTCCAAGGATTAGTCACCGGCCGTCGGTATCGTTGGCCCAAAGATTCCGTCAAGGACCGACGGAGAGAAAAAAAACTACTCGCCGCATATATATAAATATGTAGTGAGAAACCACTTAAGATTTGACACGTACGTACAGTAGGCCCCACTAATAACGTTGGTCCAATGAGTGAACTTCAAATACTGCTGAGTCAGCCTCTATTTTAATCTCGATGCTCGTGTGACTAGTCACGTGAGGCCCAGGATGCCCGGTCAGTTAAAAAAATATGTACTAATTGGCTACAACTCATTTCTTTGACTAGTAAATGCATGCCTTTTAATTACCTTTTATAATTACTTACTGGTCTTTGATTTGGATTCTTTAATTTTGGTGATTTTTCGGAATGAGAACTTTTCTATATTTAACGATGCTTGTTTATCAAGTAAATGGATTTTTTTGGGGTGCTATACACTTTTAACTCAAATAAAAAATAAAAATATTATTTTACGTATTTTCTAACTTTCACACCCGGCAAAATGAGTGAGTCCACTCTCTATTGCACTTGAATTTGCAGGGGTGTTTTACATGAAAAATACTCCTAGTGTTCACTTTTACTTGCTCACTATACTAAAAATAAATTTTTACTTTTACTTGTCACTTTTAACATATCAAGATAAGATAATTTTTTTTGTTTTACCCATATTATTAATTATTCATTTCAAATCATACTTCAAGTCTATTAATACTATGCACCAATAAATATGAGTATAGATAAATTATGTGCTTCATTTATTATTTTTTAAGTGGTATGTACAGTCAATAATGAACAAGTAAAAGTGAACGAATGTAGTATTATAGTTGAGGAGGTAATTAACAACAAAACTTTTGAGGTGTTATCTCTTTTTATATTTAATATATCAAATAAATTCTACTCTTTTACTTTTCTCATTGTTCACCCGTGCTCTATAAAAGAAAAAATTCAAAACATTTTAGAAAAGGAAGAAAAGACTATGGGGTAGGAAGAGTTTATATGCATTAATTAATGGTCTAGACAAAATATTAGATTCTTGGACTTTCCTTTGGACAAAGATAAAAACTGTTCAAAACTTTGAAGTTTAAATGAATTAAAATTTACTTTTACAGCTAGGAATAGCGTGGTGGACAACCTACAATTGGCTGCCATTAATAATTTGGTTTTGTACGGCTCTGGGTTTTACCTTATTTGTATTTACTTTATCGAGGGTGCTAACTAAACTCACGCGATTATGATCTCCGTGGTGCATACGAACATCACCAATGTACGTATTATCTTAGAGCGTGCAACGACGTGCACTGAAGCGTGTGGATATTTATGGCTCTTACCTTATCCTTTTTTAACTTGCAAGAAACAACTGTCCCAATTGTCGACGTTTTTATCAGTAAAAACTAAAAACTAAAAACTAAAAATGTTCCCGACAACAATCTTTCACCCCCGCAAAATGGCAAATGACAACCGAAAGAAGTTATAGTATGATACTCCCCGGTTTCAATTTTATTTTTTTTTGTTTTACGCTTTTAAAAAAGTATTAATTAAGAAAAATATTTAATTATTTTTATTTATATTTATATTTAAGTTATAATTTTCTTTCATTAAATATTTACTTTATTTATGAGTCATTTTATTAATGACAAAATTTTACTAAAAGTAAAAAAAATATATATAATTAATTATATTTTAAAATTTTAAAATAATAAATATATTGAGATAACTATTTTAACAACTACGACAAATAATTTGAGACGGAGGAAGTACAATGTGATTATACCTTGGGGCTGTTTCATCAATTGTACTGTTTATAGAAATTTACCCCAAATTGTACTTTTTTAAGGATCAAACTTTAGTTATTTAAACTGTATACACTAATATTAGCATTTTTGGTGGGAAAATATTTTACAATATTGGAATACAAAATCTAAATTCAAAAATTATAATACGAGAAGATTAATAATGAAGAGGACACTTGACTAATAAACATTAACATAGCCGTAAAATAAAATTAAAGAGTGTAACTAATCACTGTAAGATTTTTCTAAAATGTTTCTTAGGCAATTTCCTCCCTTTTCCTTTCCTTCTTTCTTTCTTCCTAGTGTTGGATACCGCTGCCATTTTTTTCCACTTTGAGAGAAAACACTCCCTATCATATATGAGTGCATTTCTTGATAGGAGGACGTGGAAGTCGAAAATCAGAGTAGAGGATTAGTAAGTCGCCGAACGTATTTGTTTTCTGTACTAGGAGATTTAGTTATTACTTGTACGTTTGCTTATTCTTCGATCTCTAGTACCATTTGATTGTTTCTTTCACTTCGTTTATTCTATTATCTTACTGTTGTTACCGCTTAATTGTTACTGTCTTATATATCTTTCTTGAACTGAGAATATATGAGAAACAACTTCCATATTACAAGATAGTGATAAAATCTGCGTACATACAAAACTCTCCGGATCTAACCTATCTATGAAATTGTACTGGGTAACGTTATGGTTGTTGTTGACCCAAAACTCAAAAATTGCGGTTAGTTATGGGCTCATAAGTTTTAGAACTAATTAGTTGTAGGCAGAAAATTCGTACAGTGGTACATACATTGCCTTCATTTGCTATTGTACAAATGTTTGCACTTACATACAAATTACAAAGGAATGGGTGCAACTTGCAAGTGGGAGAAGGTACTTTGTGTCTGCCTTGGAATGCTGGCACGTAAAATCACTAAAAAGCTGAACGCACATTATATCAGACTATCTATCAGAGTGCTCACATTTATGGAATGGTTGCGCTTCACATGCATCTTTCTTAGTGACAAGACTGTATTCCCCCTCCTTTTTAGAATAATAATACTCCCTCTGTGTCAAATTATTTGTCATGATTATTAAAAATAGATTTCTCAAATCATTTATCGTCTTAGAGATTCAAAACATAATTAATTATTATTTCTCTATTTTTCTACATTGACATTCAATTAAATTCATCAGTAATTTTTTAAACGCTCGATGACATGTTCCAATTGAGCAATTGGTGATAAAGTGTTTCTGTTAGATATATTCAACTCAAAATTTTGAATTTTTTTTGTCTGTGTTCTCAAACGCCCTATTAAGTAAATAAATTGATTACATAAATTGTGACCTTTGTTAATTATACTCATTAATCATCATGATCAATTGGAATATACTTGATGTTTACTCCTTAATGAGATTTCTTCGTGTAATTTAAAGTATACACATAAATTGAGACAGTAGGATATTTGTTAACTTTATTATGCACTCCTTCCGTTCCAGTAGTGTTTTAGATTTTTCATTTTATTTCAAAATAAATGATGTTTTAGAATTTCAAAAAGAAATTGACCTTATTCTCCTAAAATTTTCTTTATTTACATAATCAAGAATCATTAAGTAGTTTTTTTCTTTTCTAAGCATTAATTAGGGGTAAGTTAATAAAAACATTCATAATTTCTACAAGTGAGTAATTTTTTGAAGGATGTGCATAAGCTAAAAATACTACTTATTATGAAACAGAGAGAGTAAAAGATTCTAACTAGCAAGAGTTTCTCACAAGCCAGAGATGTTGGTCTCTCTCACACTATATCTCCCTCAACCCCCCCCCCCTCCCCCTCCCACCACCACCCAAACACGAAAGACAATATTGGGTGGGGGGAGAAAGCAGTAAGGGCGGGATTCTGTAGGCACCCCACGGGTTCAGCTCCTTTCTTTGCGGCAATTCACTTTATTTTTCTACTAATTCCCTTTTACCAAGAAATGATACGGTAACGGTATCATTCCACAACTAGCAACTTGCATTTAATCACAAAATTTTAACTTAATCCTTGGGCGGTAATCTTCTATTTAATGCTACATTTTTCAAGGTGCAATTTTCGATGTGGAAAGTGTAGCTTCCTCTAGGATATCCAGTCCTTTTAGTTTTGTCGTCAAAATTTGGAAATACTCATTGAAAAAATTCTTTACTTAAAAGCATTAATCATACAAGTTATTTAATTTGTTTAAACTATCATTTATCTTTTCTCAAACTCTTTTTAGAGATAAGTAAGATGCACAAATTTATCGAGCAATGCAACATCATCAAAGCCGCTGCAACAGTAATACACTCACACACATTGTGTGAAGACTGTTAGTAAAGTTTGTTAGAGGTTGTTAAGTTTGTTAGAAGTGGGTAGAGAGTTTGTTTGCTATGTATACTATTAGTATAAATATAGAGCTACATCTTCATTATAATAGATTAGAAAAAATACACAAGAAAAGCTTCCAAAAAACTTTTCCTTCTTCTCCGATATCTTCAATTCTGCATCGAGTATGATCTGGATTGCACATGCGATCCAGAATTAGTTCAGATTGAGTAGTTTATCATGGTATCTGAGCACATGCAAAGTGAATCGAGGATTTTTCTATCGACATTGAAGCAGAAAATCGAGGGATTCAATGTGAAGGTATGAACTCGTTTTTTGTATATCTGAACTATTTCGAATTGTTTTCTTTCAATTCTGTGAGTAGTGTAAGCCAATTTTTGGTGTTGTAAGATAATTTGATTGTGGAATTCATAGAGAATACATCATCAATTACTTTGTTAATTGCTGATGAGAGTTCGAATTTTGCTTCGAACATAGTTGATCATAATCATCCATTGTTCATAAGTGCATCAGATACAATTGGTGCAATGCATGTAGAGATTCAATTAGTAGGCATGGAGAATTATACCTTATGGATTCGAGCTATGAAATTGACTTTATTAACAAAGAATAAAATAGGATTCATTAATGGATCTGTTAAGCGAGAAACATATGGTCCTAATCAGATGAGGCAATGGGATTGATGTAATGCAATGGTTATTTCGTGGATTATGAGAAATGTTAATAAAAATCTGTTGAGTGGGATATTGTATAGGTCTACTGCCCATACAATGTGGAAGGATTTAAAGGAGAGATTTGATAAAATTAACTTATCTAAAGTATATCAATTGAAGAAGGAGCTTGCAATGCTGAATCAAGGAGTTTACCAATGTCTAGCTAATATTCAAGAATGAAGGATTTATGGGATGGAATTTATTCAATCATTCCTCCACCAACATGTGATTGTGTCAGTTCTAGAGAGTATATAGAACACTTAGCTAATCAGAGACTGCTAGAGTTTCTGGTGGGGTTAAATGATGGCTATAATCAGGCAAGGAGTTATATTCTTCTAATGTCCCACACTCCTAGTATAAACCAAGATTATGCAATGATTGCATAAGATGAAAGCCAGAAACACATAACATGAGGGTACACGTCTATGGGAGAAGCTACTGAGAATATATCTTTGATCAGCAGGTTCCCTCAACACAGGCAGAAGAAGCCATACAGTTCATATGCATTATGTGATCATTGTTAGATGAAGGGACACACTAGAGAAGGATGTTATAAATTGATGTATTGTGATTACTCTAAAAATAAGGGGCATGTTAGGGATATCTGTTATAGACTCATAGGCTATCCTTCAAACTTTAAAGGAAAGAAAAAGGTGAATGTTGGAATGGCAGGAATGTCACATGTTGAAGGACATAACACAATACAACAAAATGATAGTGGATGTGTGGAGTATTCAAATCAGAAGAATTTGGGAAGTTGCAGGGAACTATCCTAGGATCAGCATGAACAACTCAATCTTCTGTTGAAATCATGTACTCTAGATAAGTTTGAGAGGGTGATGGCCATGCAGAATCAGAATACAACAGTTGCTGGTGCACAATGTGACAATACAACAATTCCTAAAATTCATATGGCATGTAAACATGTATTCAATAAGGAAAGCAGTAATACTTGGATAGTTGATTCAGGTGCAACTAATCACATGGCAAGTGATAAAAATATGATTGAAAAGCTTGATTTGTTAGAGAATGCATGGCAAGTTCAATTGCCTACTGGTGACACTGCAACAATTACTCAGACATGGAATTGCATGTTGACAAAAACGTGATCTTATAAAACATGTGTTGTGTGTACCAAGTTTGAAGTTTAATCTTCTTTCAGTTTCAAAGCTGACAAGGGAGTTAAATTGTAGTGCAGGGTTCTTTCCTGACTTCTTTGTCCTACAGGATCTCTTCACTGGGAAGGTGAAGAAGATTGGTAAGGAGGTAGATGGATTGTATATACTGGAGTCAAAAGGAAGAAGTCCTGAACTGATGCAGACACATACACATATGCTAATGGTTACAACAGATGAGTTGAAAGCAGAACTCTGGCACGGGAGATTGGGATATGTACCAATGAGTGTTCTCAAGAAAATAGATAGTTTCAATAATAAGCCTAGTTTTACAATACATCATTGTGAAGTAGATCTTATGGCCAGACAAACTAGGGTGCCATTTCTAGTTAGCAGTAATAGAACTGATTTTGATTTTCAATTGTTGCATCTTGATGTATGTGGACCATACAGGACCCCTACTTATACTGTATGAGATACTTTCTCACAGTTGTTGATGTTCACACCGGATGGACCTGGGTATTTATCCTGCATGTTAAATCTGATGTTGCTACTGTTCTTAAGAACCTATGTGCACTGATCAAAACTCAGTTTAATATAGCTGTTAAATATGTTAGATCAGATAATGGTTCAGGGTTTTTTAATAGCTCATGTAATGAGTTATTTGCCCAACTTGAAATTGTACATCAAAGATCTTGTCCATATACTCCACATCATAATGGAGTAGTGAAGAGGAGACACATGCACATATTGGAGATTGCCAGAGCCATTAAATTTTAAAGTTATTTGCCAGCAAGATTTTGGGGAGATTGTGGAGAAACAATTGTGTATGTGATCAACAGGATTTCTTCTGTAGTGATAGGAAATGTTTCACCTTATAAAAAACTTTACAAAAGAGCTCCAAAATTTTCTCATATGAGAGTCATATGATGTTTATGTTATGCCACCAATTTAGTAAAGAAGGGCAAATTTGAAGTTAGGGCCACAAAATCAGTGTTACTTGGTTATGCTTCCAGGTAAAATGAATACAAATTATTGGATCTAACTAACATGACTATTTTTGTAAGCAATGATGTATTCTTTTATGAAGATATATTTCCTTTCAGGCAACACATACATTGTGATGTTGAGTCACATACTTCAGACATAAACAAAAATTATTTTCCTGTTTATGAGGAATATGTTGATGATGTAACAGATGAAAGTGTGCTTCAACAAGTTGCTAGTCAAATGGAGCAAGATGATCAATAGCTGATGAAGGCATGACTGATGCAGTGGCACTGATGCATCATGAAGATAATGAGGATACAATCAATATTACAGATCCTTATAGTTGCCAACCCAATCTTTCATGATACCGACTGATGCAGTGGAGCTGATGATACTGATATTGATTTCCATTTCACTAAATTATATATTCCTACTGCTGATCAACTTGCAGATGTGCTGACCAAAAGCTTAACTCATGGACACCATGGTTATTTGTTATCCAAGCTAGGTCTGAAAAACTTCTTTTCAGTACCTAGTTTGTGAGGGGTGTCGAGCAATGCAACAGCAGCAAAGCAGCTGCAACAGCAACACACTCACACATATTGTGTGAAGGCTGTTAGTAAAGTTTGTTAGAGGTTGTTAAGTTTGTTAGAAGTGGTTAGGGAGTTTGTTTGATATGTATAGCTATTAGTATAAATATAGAGCTACATCTTCATTGTAATAAATTAGAAAAAATACACAAGAAAAGCTTCCACAAAACTTTTCCTTCTTCTCCGATATCTTCAATTCTGCATCGAGTATGATCTGGATTGCACATGCAATCCAGAATTAGTTTGGATCGAGCAGTATATCAAAATTACACTACGAAAAAACCAGGTAAAACCTACGAAGAAAAAATCGACGGACTGCGTTGGAAACAAAAACCGACGTAGTCCGTCAGTTTTAATAATTTTTAATTTTTTTATTTAAAATCGACGGACTACGTCGATTTATTTTGGCAGAATTATGCGCATAAAATTCTGCTAAAATGAACCGACGTAGTCCGTCGATTTTATTAAAATTAAATAAAAATTAATATATAAAAACTGAGGATTCCGTCAGTTTATTAGCAAAAACATTTTAAAATGAATTTTTAATTTTAATTCATTTTAAATTATTAATAAAATTGACTGAAGCCGTCGGTTTTAATTTTATTTTTTTATTGGTCAAAGTGCGGGTCAACTGATGGACAAAACCGACGCAGTTTTCTGTCGATTTTTGTCTTAAATAATAGATTCACATCGGGTCTTTCAACATAGCCGAAAGTTAACCCCAAAACTTTTAAAGAAAAAAACCGGCGACGTCTCCATCACTGCTCACCAACGAAATCCCAACCCATCGACGTCCCCTACCATCTGATAGCCCATCGGTGCACCCTACCACTGCCACAACCCACCGGCGTCCCTCTTTACCCCTAAAGTGAGGTTAGTATTCAAATTAGAACTTTTTGATGTCTTTCAATGTCATTGTTAATTTTAGATTTTAGGTTCAATGTTAGTGTATTTATGTTAGTTTTTCGTTAATTTAAGGCTTTATTTTAGGGTGTAAACTTGAATTTGTGAAAAAATAGAGACTTTATTTGTGAAAAAATTGTGGTCATGATTTTTCCAATTTATTTAAAATTGAAATGGCTATATTTTATGTTCATTGTCAATGTATTTGTGTTACCTTAGTTAACATCATTTGTAATGTTATTGATGTTGTATTTGTGAAAAATTGTAGACTTTATTTGACTAGTTTACTTTTCAATTTCTTTTTTATTTTCATTCATAAGTTATTAAAGTTAGATTTGTTATTGAGAATTCAAATTAGGCTTCTTAATCAAGGTTAAACATAATTACAATATTTCTATAACCTCAAATTTTTGTGGGTATTTTTGTAGAGGTTATTTTGCTAGTTTTGAATTTTGATCGTTGGTTGTTGTTGAGATTGTTATTTCTTAAGCTTTTAAAATTAGAATTCAACCTAGCTTAACCTAACTTAGTTTAAATTTAAATAATGCAACCTCACTTATAATTAATATTTCTATTTTATGGGTATTTTTTGTAGATGGATAATCGTATATGGATGTATAACAGGAATAATAGCGAACATGTGAGTGTTAATGATGAATTTGTTAAATGTGTTAAAGGGTTTATCATACATGCAATGTCACTTGATCCTTACCAAAATGAAAGGGTAATTAGGTGTCCTTGTTTAAATTGTAAGTGTATGAAGTATTTTAAACCTGAAACGGTTAAGCTTCATTTATATCGTAAGGGGTTTAAGGCGGGATATTCTATTTGGACGGATTATGGAGAGGTTGATGGGGTTAATGGTATATATTATAATTTGGTTGTTGGTGAAAGTAATTGGCCGTAGGAAAATATTCATGTCTTATATGATAGAGTTAACGATATGGTCAATGATGCTTTTGGGATACATTCTGGGTTTGAACATGAACAAATTATTGAGCAACCTCCGAATGAAGAAGCAATGCACTTCTATTAAGAATTAGAAGAGTCTAGTCGTCCACTTTGGATCGGGAGTCCTCATTCTACGTTGTCTGTTGCAATTAGAATTATTATTATTATTAAATTAGATTGGAGTGTTGTTGAAGGTGCTATGGACTCTATGATTAAGCTTGTGCGGGAACTAGTTAGTCCTTAATTCAACATACCTAAAATTTACTATCAGGCAAAGAGACTGGTTTCCAAGTTATGATTAACATATGATAGAATTCATTGTTGTCCAAACGGTTGTATGTTGTTCTATAAGTAAGGTTGTTGATTTAGAACATTGTAAATTATGTGGACATGCTCGTTTCAGGCGGACTCCTAGTGGAAAGATGGTTCCAATCAAGGTGATGCATTATTTACCTCTATTACCTAGATTAAAGAGGTTGTATGCATCGACGAGTTCCGCTCCTCATATGAGATGACACAGTGAAAGTAGAAGGGCACTTTGTGTTATATGTCATCCATCAGATGGGGAAGCGTAAAAACATTTGATAGAACTTATCTTGATTTTGCTAGTGAACCAAGGAACATTCATTTGGGTTTGCATGCAGATGGTTTCACACCATTCTCAGTTTCTGCTGCACCTTATTCTTGTTGGCCTGTATTTCTTACTATGTATAATCTTTCTTCTGAGATGTATATGACAAGTCCCTACATATTTCTGAATTGTATTATCCTTGTCCTCGTAATCCAAAAGTTCTAATTGATGTTTATCTATAACCTTTGATTGATGAGTTAAAATAATTGTGGTGTGAAGGTGTAGTGACATATGATGTTTCAACTAAAACTATTTTCATTTTGCGTGCTTCTTTAATGTGGACTATTAACGATTTTTCTGCGTATGAGATGTTGTCTGGTTGGATGACTGCTAGAAAGACAGCTTGTCCGCATTGCATGGAAAATAGTAAAGCCTTCACTTTAAAATATGATCGTAAAAATTCATGGGTTGATTGTCATCGTCACTTCTTGCATATGGATCACGAATACAAAAAATGAAACAAGCATTTAGAAAGAATAAAGTTGAAAATGATCCGCCACCTTGAACGTTGATAGGACAGGAAATTTGGAAAAAAGTTTGTCACTTGCCTAAGGTTATAGAAGTTACACCTTATAGACTACCTGGTTATGGTGTTGAACATTATTGGACTAAACAGAGCATAGTCTGGGAGTTACCATATTGGAAGAATAATATTGTACGGCATAACCTTGATGTGATGCATATTGAAAAAACTTACTTTGATAATTTATTCAACACCGTGATTGATGTTAAGGGCAAGACAAAAGATAACCTAAAGGCTAGAATGGACTTAAATGAATATTGTAGGTGCCCTAAATTGTCTTTGCATGAATCAACAAATAAGAAAGTGTTCAAACCCAAGGCTAATTTTTCATTCACCTTGAATGAGAAACAAGAGATTTGTCAGTGGGTTAAGAATTTGCGGATGCCAGAGGGCTATGCATCCAATTTTAATCAGCGTACAGATATGAATGAAGGAAAATTGGTTGGTATAAAAAGTCATGGCTGCCACATTTTTATTGAAACCTTGATTCCTATTGCATTTAGTGCCTTACCTGAGAGAATATGGAAATCAATCACCGAGTTAAGTTTGTTCTTTGAGAATTTATGCTCTAACACTTTGACGGAAGATAATGTTATAAGGATGGAACAGAATATGCCAGTCATTACGACTAAGCTCGAGAAAATCTTTCCATGTGGTTTTTTTATGTGATGGAACATCTTCCTATTCATCTTTACAAGAGGCATGTCTTGGAAGTCCAGTTCAATGTAGGTAGATGTATCCTTTCGAGAGATAATGAACCAAACTTAATGCGTTAATTTATATTTTTAACTAATTATTATATAATAAGATATTAAATATGTGCAGGACCATTGACAAATGCAAAAGATTAGCTAAGCAGAGGTCTAAGATTGAAGATGTATTCGCAAAGCTTATATTGCTAAGGAAACCACTCATTTTTGTTCTTATTACTTTGGTGACCTAGTGTCGTGTATGAGAAATATGCCCAACCGCAATGATGAAGGTACGGTTGACAATTTCACCCTGACCCGATGGATATCCGATTCACCCGACCTGATTATATGGACGAAAATCCGACAAAACACGGATTTTAATCAGGTGACGGATGGATCGAGTGACGGATCGGGTCGGATTCGGGTGGACATACATCCAACCCACCACCCGACCCATCCATCCACCCATTTATAAATTAATTAAAACTACATAATTAAATTCTAGAAAACTTAAATGTATAAGCAAAGAAAGTATGTCTTTCTTTGAATCATTATTTCTAGTCACATGAAAATCAACAGTTAGAGGATCATCATTCTCTTCCATTTTGGCTACAATTAATAAATAGGACATAGCTACTTTCAAAGTTACATCAAGAATTTATACCTGCATATGAGTTCTAAAATAGAATATAGGCTATCAAATATTATGAGAAATTTAGTGGCCAAATGACTGCAATGACACAACTGAATATCTCAACACAACAACTTATATTATGTAATCTGATTGCTTGAATTTCCTGAGCTCACTTGTTCTTTATTAAACTATCATTTCAAGCACAGTTTGTAAAAAGTTTCATGTAAAAATATTTTATAATAAATTTCTGAAATACTAAATAAAATAAAATGATTATTGTAATTGGCTAGTTATATTCATGGGGAGGAAGCATGAATATAATATTTGTTTGGATATCAAAACTACACATTTAAGAGTTTTAGAATTGTGACACACATTACTTTAAAAAAAAATAACTGGTAACTTGTTGACGCACATTACATTATTTGTTTATGATATTTATTTGATGTACTTTTTTTTTCATTTTACCAAGGATTTTAGGTGATTGACTGATTGTGCTATAATTTTTCTCCGCGAAGCACCCGATTCACCCGTGGATCGGATGTGGATGAAGAAAAAATAGGGTGATGGATGGGTCGGGTGGTGGATGTATGGTTGGCGGGTAGAGGCGGATTGAGCTCCACCCGATCCACCTCCGATCCATTTCCAGCCCTAGATGAAAGTGAGGTTGATCCTGACTATCCACCAATGTCCACCTTCAATCAACCATGTCGATGTTAATAAAAGCCTCCAAAATGGACCTTGAATAGTATGGAGATGCAATCAGCCATGACACATGTTTTGCTCAACTTCTCTAAAATTCAAGCATATCTTCGGTAAGTGTATAATTATGTTATTGAATTACATGAATTATTGATAAGGATGAAACTAATGAAAATCATCAAAATCTTGAACAGTCACTTCGTAAATCTGGAGGGCAATGACGCAATATATACGAAGTTTTCGAATTGGTTGCACAATTTTGTAAGTCTTGAATTTTATTACACAATTTCTATTAAATGACAACATATATGATAGTTGTTGATTTATAATTATCTATTAATCTTATTTATGTTTATCAATCGAATACTGAAAAAAATCCCCAGTTTGTGAAAGATATAGCCCTTGGGCCTGACACTCAAGTTAATACAATGAATAAGTACATTGTAAGTGGTTACAAGTTTCAAACGGAAGAAGTTTCTCAGTATAAAAAAATCAATAATAGTGGAGTGTGCATCAAAGGCAATGCTAATGGTAATGGTGTAATTATTAATTATTACGGTGTGTTACAAGAGATCACACAACTTTAATATCCTGGTTATCAAAAGAAGATAGTATTATTTCGGTGCAAGTGGTTTGATCCAAGCCATAGAGGTATAAGGGTGAATCGTCAGCATAACATAATTGAAGTCAAACACACGAGATAGTATGGTCATTACGATTTCTTTATAATTGCACAAAATGTTAAGCAAGTGTATTATGCTTCATATTCTTTGCGTAGAGATAAGGTTGATTAGTGAGTGGTTATAAATACTAAGCATGTGGGTAGGATTGAGGTCAATAATGAGGTAGTTGTGGCGTATCAAAATGATCTACCAGTTGTTCATCATACGGTGGGCACAAAATTGGAAAATAGTCTGGAACATCCTCAACACATAGTAAAAGAAGTTGGAATGAAGAGGTAACTGTTGTAACACATATTGAAGATGAATTGACTGATGAAAATGAAACAAGCAAGTACGATGAATCAGGTGATGAGAATGAATCAAGTGAGGAGGATGACGGGGAGGATGACGGGGAGGATGACTAGTACATCGCATGTTAGTTTAATGCACATATATAAAACAATTTTATTCTATACTTGTTAATTATTTTTTATACTAACATTAGTTTGTATGCAAATGTCATCAGGTGGTAGTGATCGAGGTAGAGGTAGAGGTAATAGTAAGGGAGGTAGAGGTCCTTCTAAGGGAAAAAACAAGAGACTGATAGATCCTAATGATACTACTAGCTTGTCTGTTCCTTCCGATCCACATATGCACTCTAGCTCGCCTTCTTATTTTATATGCGATTAGAGTATGCATTCCCATTTTGACCAGTATGTCTATCTTGCTCCACCACCTCAGAAGCCCCATTTACCCATCCTAGTTTTATATCTATACCCATGTTTTTGCACCACGAGGCTGCTCTCCTTCTACCTCGGCGACCATGTCTCCTTCACCTTCTCCACGGGGTTCAACTCATGTCCTATCTAATTTGTGCCTTAGAGATAGCAGCTCTAAGCCAGACTTACAGCCATGGACACTAACTATGAGCCAGACACGGGCACCAATACCTACATCTGCTCTAGCACCGACATCGACACCTGCTCCTGATCAGGATCTATAGCCGGGAGATGTAGATATGATGGGTAAGGTTATGATCGTGCCTGAGGGAGATGGGTAAGATTTTTTTAATTAAGTTTTTATCATCTTACTCTTTATGTATTAAAATTTTTATTCTATTATTGTAGGTTTTATCCAAACCATGAGACTACAAAAGCAATTCTGGATGTCGTTCGAAGGCTTTACGACAATCACTTTTACACTTCATGGAGTGCGTGAGACTCGACTAGCAATTTTTCATGAGTGTAAGGTATGTATCTTATTTTTAATTTCATTAAATTTTAATTTAGTTATATATATTATCTAACTTTAGCCATTTTATTTTGAAGCTGGTGTGAACATGAGATCCAAAAAACACTGATAAGATTGCTATTAACTTCCGGAGGAAAGGGAGTGCAAGATTGTCCGATTGATTTTCGAGGGCTAGAAAGTATAATAGGAAGCCCTTCTAGCTAATCGACAGATAATGATAGCAACTTAAAGCATATTGGCAAGCTCCTGAGTTCATCGCTAAGTCTGAGCAGACAAAGGTTCCCCCTGCATCCCAAAATGGTGGTTCCTTGCACAATACGGGTGCAAGAAATCAAGGGCATGTAGCTAGGAAAATGGTAAGTAATTTTACACTTTAAAAATTATAAACTATCAATATGTTATTATTGAGTGATAATTTTTTTTATAGAAAGAAAAGACGAGAGTTTTTTTCAGTCATGATGAGCTCCTCCTAAAGACCCACGTAAAAAAGAAGAAGAACGAGACAGATGAGGATGAATGGGTCGAACCCAGGGCTAAAGACACTTATGTTAGTAATTCTTTTAGTCTTTGAATAATTATGGTATAAGTTTAATTGTTACTCTCTCTATTTCAATTTATGTGAACCTTTTCAAAGTACGAGGGTCAAACTTTATAACTTTGACATGGATTTTTACTTGACGAGGAATCCTTTCTCGCGAACAAACATAAAATTTATATATTTAGAAACTACATTAAAAGTACTATAAGTCATGATAATTTATAATTCAAATAATTTAGAAAAAATGTAAGGAAAATATGGTTAAAGAACCACCTCGTAGACTTCGCAAATAGTAAAAGGTCCACATAAATTGAAACAGAGGGAGTATATGTTTGGTATATACTAACTTTTCTTTTTAAAAGTATAGGTTGGGTATAAAGAAGTGATCCATGAGTATAAGAAAAATCATCTTGAAGGCGAGTTGGCCCAGCCTCCATCGGAGTTTGAGATTGAAATATGGTGTATAGTAGATGTGTCACAAAATGGTAGAACTTACGGTCTAGGTCCGAGGAACAACTTTCAGCGCCTCCAGTCAGGACAGAGAGGTGAAAGGACTTCCCAACAAGGAGAGGACGTTGATGGTGTCCATGTCACTGCTATGGCACAACAAATCGCTGAACTTAATCGGTAATTAGCAGTGGCTGAATCTAAACGATTAGAGGGAGAGATGGTGATGCAAGAGAGCCTGAAATCGCTCGAGGCACAAACTAGGAGCTACATTGCATGTGGATGATTTGGTTTACCCTGCTTTCCCCTCCTCACCCTGATGATGATGATGACATCGAGCCGAAAGACGACGGAGAATACATAGACCGTACACCGGATCACGAGATGCCTTAGTACTTAGGATTACCCTTATGTTATATTGGTATTTTAGTTGAATGTTTTGAAAACTTGGAACTTTGGTGAACTTTTTTTTAATTGTATTTGATGTGTTTGATTGATAATTAGAATGTTATTTATGTTTGTAGCTCGTTTAGAACTATTTTGACAACATTTAGTGTTGGTTTGTAGCTGAAATTAGAATATATTTGCTTTGATGTTTTTGACAGGTGGGGGCTACTGAAAAACCAATAGAATTCTGCTATTTTGTTTTTGCAGAAAACCGTCGGAACACCGATTGATTCCGTCGATTTTTTAAAAAAATAAATATTAATTATATCCGACGGAGTCTGTCGGTTTAAAAAATAAAAAAAAATACTAATTAGAAACTAACATATTCCGTCGGTTTTTTATAATATATATATATATATATATATATATAAGATTAATAATTTAATTAAAAAACCGATGGAATCCGTCGATTTTTAATTAAATTATGAATTCAAATTAAAAACCGATGAAATTTATTACCGACGCGATACGTCAGTTTAAGCCGACACGGTCCGTCGGTTTTCGACCTTTTTTTTAGTAGTGTTGCTCATTCCCACTCTACAAAGACGGATGTCTTCTCTTTTAATCGTGGTTTTGCTTAAATAATACTTGTTAGAATACTGTATAGATGTTTTATTGGAGCAAAGGTATATTTGAAAAAAACAATTAATATTTTTTTGGTAATCTCTCCATTTCCCTAACGACAATAAACTAAACATAGAATTTAATATATTAGTTTGACATATAAAGCATTATTACGTCGGAACATAATTTGAGTAGTTTAGTGAGTCTTTATTATTGAAAGTTATATGAAAATAAAATTGTGTGAAATATTTTTAGATGCTTTACATTAAGATGAAATGTAAAATAAAGGTAGAATAGTTCGCGATATCTCTGAACTTGGTGATTTTTAGTTAGTACGCACCTGGACTTTTCATCGGTCTAATTACCCCATGAACAAGACATTTCACTATAATTATAAAAAATATTTAAAAATATTTATATAAATTAATATATTATATATAAATTGTATATATAATTTGTTGGTTTGGTCAATTTCTTCTCAATTTATTTTTATGAAACCAAACCAAATCAAATCAAATCAAATATTGTCATTTTTTAAAATTTAAAATCAAGTCAAATCAAACTCAAAAAAGTATTGATTTGATTCGATTTTCAATTTAGAATTAGTTTTTTACCAATTCATGAACACCCCTGATGTCACAATTAAAACAAATAGCCACTGCATAAAAAAACAAATAAAAAAAAAAATGTTTCTCTAAAAAATCCACCGTTTGAACTCCATCACTTTTACTAAACCTTTTTTACTCCATTCGGATAAAAAAGAGTGTACACTTACCTTTTTTTCTTGAGTAAAAAAGAGTGTCCACTTGTCAAATCAAGAAATAATTAACCTTATTTTTTCAGATTTGTCCTTACTAAGTACTATATGATCAAATCTCAATACATATTTAATTAGGGGCAATTTAGTCAAATTATTTTTTTATGTCTAGGCGTTAGTATTTTTTTAAGATACGTGCAAATGACTAAGTGAACACTCCTTTTTATCCGGAGGGAGTATTTAGCTAAAATTATGAAGTTCCAGCTAAATTTTACATATTTGACCGGACAAAAATATATATAGTTCAAGCAAATAGTCATTGTATCTAAAGATGGATCAGAAAACACAGTTGGAATAAAATATACATTGTATATTAAAAAAAATATTAAGAAAAAAATACAGATGTAACAAATAAATCATTTTATTTAATTATGTGGTAATTAACGTTGGAAAGTACTTCACTTAAAGTTGATTTTTAAATTTTTTTTCTTCCTTTCCACACGCCTTAAAGAGTGTGTATTTATATTTTTGCCACATCAATATTTAGGGAGCCTATGGCTATCAAATTGTCAAGTTCAAAGGAATAATTAAGATAATATAAAATTCAAGTGTACACAAAATAAAAACAGTCAAGTTTAGAGAGTCAAATCTGTCTACAATCTATAGGGCAAGATGCCATATAGTAACGCTTTTCCTTCATTATCTCCTTTTGCATACGTGTGGTGTGTTTAATTTGTTCATGTTTCCATCGTCTTTAAAAGGTTTGGTATAACACTCTTTTACTCCGAAAGAAATAACTCCCTTGATTATTTTCATTAATTGAAATGTATATATACAAGTTACAAAATAGGAGAATTATATTCTTATTCTACTCCTAAAACGTTATTCTACCATAATTCTAACTATACAATTATGGTAAGTGTATAAGACTAATTAAGAAAACCTTTACACTACAATATACTACAAATATACTTTCCTAATATACAATATCCTACACTGCCCGTGATGGGCTACAGGCTACCGCCTGTGATGGGCCTCAGCCATTCTGCCGATATGGGCTTCTTCATTCCTCTTGTACCCGTGATATACACTATGTATACTAAGTGTATATCACGGGTATATTATCTTGTTTAACACACCCCCGCACATAGCGGACGGTCTACAAACGCTGAGACTGTCCCTAAAATCTTCAAAAAGAACAGAGGGAAGACCCTTTGTAAAGATGTCTGTAATCTGATATCTTGACGGGACATGACAGACGCGTACCTGACCCCGAGCAACCTTTTCACGGACAAAATGGATGTCCATCTCGATATGCTTAGTGCGTTGGTGCTGAACCGGATTACCAGAAAGGTAAATGGCATTAATATTTTCGCGATACACCAAGGTTGCCTTTTGAATTGGACAATGTAGCTCAAAAAGCAAATTACGTAACCAACATGATTCGGAGACCACATTGGCTACCCCTCGGTATTCAACCTCGGCACTTGAGCAGGATAGGGTCGCCTGACGCTTCGCAGACCAGGAGACCAAGTTGTTGCCAAGGAACATACAGTAGCCAGACGTAGATCGTCTGGTGTCTGGACCCCCACCCCAATCAACATCTGTGTAGGAGATAAGTGTGGATATCGATGACGGATACAAATGCAAACCATAGTCCAGTGTACCCTGAATATATCGAATGATGCGTTTGAGGGCATTCATGTGCTCAATTCTGAGATCATGCATGAATAAAGACACCTGCTAGACTATATACGTAATATCCGATCTGGTAAAGGTAAGTTACTGAAGGCCCCCTGTAAGACTGCTATAGCCGGTTGGATCCTCGTAAGGTGCGTCGGCCGCGACACTAATCTTGGGAGTCGTATCAACTGTAGTGGAAGTGGACTTACATGATGACATCCCAGCCCTCTCGATGATCTCAGGTGCATACTTTCGTTGAGATAAGAACAATCCATCGGAATGACGCTTGACAGCAATCCCCAAAAAGTAACTCAAGGGCCCTAAGTCTTTCATAGCAAACTCAGAGCTGAGCATGGTCATGATAGACTGGCGTAAGGCATCGAAAGAGGCAGTCAGAATGATATCATCCACATACAACAGGATGTAGGCTAAGGATGAACCACGTCGGTAGATGAACAAAGAATTGTCTGACCTGCTGTGAGTGAACCCAATTGTCGAAACATAGTCAGCAAACCTTGTATACCAGGCCCGTGGAGACTGCTTAAGCCCATATAAGGACTTCTTCAACAAACAGACATGACGAGGATAGTGGGGATCCCGGAAACCCAATGGCTGATACATATAGACTGTTTCCTTGAGATCACCATGTAGGAAAGCATTCTTGACATCCAACTGATGAATAGGCCATGCCTTTGAAAGAGCCAAGCTAAGCACAGTGCGAATAGTAGCCGGTTTGACCACTGGACTAAACGTCTCCCCACAATCTATCCCAACCTCCTGAGTCTTACCATTACCCACAAGCTGCGCCTTATGTCAAGCAAATGATCCATCTGAATTTTCCTTATGAGCAAAAATCCACATAGACCTGATAGCATTAATACCAGATGGACGGGGCACCAACTCCCACGTCTTATTATCAATAAGAGCATTATATTCATCAGTCATAGAAATTTTCCAATTCGGGTCGTTTAAGGCGGACACAGGATTACGGGGCAAGGGGGATTTAGAGACATCAGAATGTAAATTAAAATGTCTTTTAGGTGTAAAAATACCCCGCTGACTACGAGTGACCGGTCTATGACTCAAGGAAGAATTGAGTGAATTTTGGGAATTTGCTGGGCTCGGGACGGACTGGCCAGTAGGCAGTGGGCCTGCTGGCCCAAATCGGCAATCTAGAGCTGGAACTGGAGTAGTTCCATAATTGGGCTGGACTGGCCCAATCACTGGAACTGATCCAGCGATTGGAAACTGCGACGGAAAAGTGGGTCCAGCGGGCAGTGGGCCTGCTGGAGGATTTTGGGTGCGGGACATGTTCGAAAAATGATGAGTAATATACGGAGATATACCATCATCCAAAAAATTATACGAACTAGGCTCGGGAGTATGGACTTTAGTAAATGAAAATTGAGTTTCATAAAAAATTACATGGCGATTAATGATGATTTTCTTGAAGGATAAATCAAAGCATTTGTAACCACGATGATTAGACGGATAACCCAAAAACACACAAGGAGTAGACCGGGCATGAAGTTTGTTAATTGTGGTGGATGGGAATAACAGATAACACAATCACCTAAAAACCCGAAGATGAGAATAAGAAGGATTCTTATTATATAAAATTTGGAGGGGGAAGAATATGTCAGACCTTTGGAAGGACTTATGTTAAGGAGATATGTCGCCATTTGAAGAGCATGATGCCAAAAATATGGGGGTACGGAAGTATGCAGTAAGAGAGTGCGAACAATGTTATTTATGGAACGAATTTTGCGTTCGGCTTTCCCATTTTGTGAAGATGTATGAGGGCACGAAAAACGAAAATTGATCCTATTATTAGCACAGAACTTCCGAAACACCCTATTGTCATACTCTTTCCCATTATCACACTGAATATTTTTATTTCTTTTTCGAATTGTGTTCTACTGAATGCTCTAAATTTTATGAAGACGACAAACACTTGAGATTTATTGGCAATTGGAAACGTCCACAAAAATTTAGAATAATCATCCAAAAAAAGAACATAATATCGATGACCCAATGAACTTAGAACATGAGACGTCCATAGGTCGCTATGAATAATATCAAATGACATTGAAGTATGAGACTTTGAGTCTACAAATGGCAACTTAACAATTTTTCCTAACGAACAAGATTGACAAATTTGAGTATGACTCGTACCCTTAAAATAAATAAATCTATTTTTATCTAAAACTGATAAAATAGAGGATCCCGGATGACAAAGGCGAGCATGCCACAAGGAAGGAGAAATGGCTGCAAAAGCTGATGGCAAGGCTTGACTCGATGGACTGAAATCAGGTGTGATAGGATAAAGATATCCCCTACTATCACACCTCATGAGAGGACTCCCCGTCTTGAAATCCTTCACAGAGAAACCAAAAGGATCAAATTCAACAGAAACAGAATTGTCAGTGGTGAACTTGCGGACATACACTAAGTTTTTAATCAATTTGGGGCCATGTAAAGTATTTTTCAAGATAAGGGGTGGATTGGGGGGAGACAAAGTTTTATGACCATAACCCTAAATTGGAATAGAGTTACTATTTTCGACAATTATACCACGAGGGTTGCTCAAATTGGAATAAGACGAGAGAGTACCTTGATAGGAAGTCATGCGTGTCATTGCGCCAGTAACCATGTATCAATTTGGATCCGGTTGCGTCAACCCAAGTGTGTGCATTGCGGCCTCAATGTCGGTGTGAGTGGGGCCCGCTGCGTGGTGAGCTTGCGGAGGCCGGGGCCCAAGAATCCCCAGAAGTGGACTGTGGGCCGTAACTGCTGGAATTACTAGGCCAGTGGGTAGTGGGAAGTGGGGGCCGTGACCGCCGACCGTTGGGCTCGAAGACCGCTGCCCCACCGGCCGCCGGGAGCTATTTGGAAAATAGGGGTTGCTGGCCCACGACCCATTGCCCTAGCCCTACTTCCATGGGCCCCACTGTTGGGACCAGTAGGGTGGAAGGCCACTGTTCACTGGACGGGCCCCACTGCCGGCCTGCTGACCACCGGAACCACCACCGGAACCGTCGCGTTTGCCCCCACAGTTTTTGTTATTATTCTTACGATTATTTTTGTCGCTACCATGAGTATGGTTTTGGCCTGAATTATCAATAAAACCCGAAGAATTTATGGAGGACGTCATTAGGACGACGGGGCTTGCTCCGATATCCGGCTTTTTAGCCAAATCGACTTCTTCCAAAGTAAGCATGAAGCGGGCTTGATAAAAAGCGCGATGTGGGTTGCTTTGACGAAGGAGAGTCCCAACACCATTATAGGCCTCAGAAAGACCGACAACCAGTTGTAGAACCAGATGATTATTTGTCACAGGTGCGCCAACGTTACGGAGTTGGTCCGCCAACTCTTTGAGTTTCTTACAATATGCAGATACGTTTGGAAATTCTTCCATGCGAACTAGAGAGAATTCCTGCTCAAGTGTGACAACACGTGAATGTTGGTTATCTTGGAATATGTCACACAATCTATTCTAGGTAGCCATAGCCGTGGTATCCGGCTCAATAATCGTCTGTAAGAGGTCAATCGAAATAATGGAATAGATCTACCGGAGAACGGTAACATCAAGAGTAATCCATAACTGAGGATTCTCCGCGGGAATAGGTATAGCAGGAGGAATTATGTGATGGATAACTTGATGGGAGATAGCGTGAATTTTAAACAATTCTGTCCACGTCGCATATTGGACGTTTTCCATCTCAAGCACAATAGGGATATTGTTCTTGATGTTAGAAACCATGAGGGCATGATAAAAATTGTTCTTAGACATATTAAAAGAACAAATAAGGAGGGGAAATGTGGGAATAGTAAGAGAGTTTTTTTAGAGTGAAAGACGAAATTTGGACAAGAAACCCGAGGGGGGGGTTTCGACCGAAAAGGGTACAAAATTTGGGAGAGAAAAATTTTGTTAGACCTAGTCTCTTAATACCATGAAATAAATAACCCCCTTGATTATTTTCATTAATTGAAAGGTATATATACAAGTTACAAAATATGAGAATCCTATTCCTTTTCTACTCCTAAAACCTTATTCTACCATAATTCTAACTATACAATTATGGTAAGTATATAAGACCAATTAAGGTAACCTTTACACTACAATATACTACAAATATACTTTCCTAATATACAATATCCTACACTGCCCGTGATGGGCTACAGGCTACTGCCCGTGATGGGCCTCGACCATTCTGCCGATATGGGCTTCTTCGTTCCTCTTGTACCCGTGATATACACTATGTATACTAAGTGTTGATGGGTATTATTGTAGTAAAGCAGTATGGGAAGTAAATAAATATTACAAGTGTTCAAAAGGATAAACAAATAGCCAATCTTCAAAACTGTCACAAAGTTGTTGTGTCTTGAATCTTGATAAGCTGAAATCAAGAAACACTAAATCTGGATGGTTACAACTGTGTGCTGAGTCGAGTGATTGCACTCTGTCCTTAAGACAAGATTGCCCTGTGTATATGCTTTTACGTTAGTGTCACGACCCGACCCGACGGGCCGCGACTAACCGCCCTAATGACGTCATTATACTAACATGTCACACATAATCCAACTAACACTTAATGAGTCTGAAATCCGGCAGCATAACGCTGCAATAACAACATATGTTAGGGTAGGCAAGCCGACAAGGCTGTCTTTACCCCCCGAATGTACCTGCCTCCTGAGGAGTCACTACTAGCCAACACAATACAACAGGCAAGCCGACAAGGCTGCCACTAGATAATGTCATATATACACGGGGACACCCCAACACAGAGTACAATAGCATGACTAACCAAAACAGAGTTATAACCCTTACATAAGTACAACCCACAACTGTCTACAAACCTCTATAAGAAGGACAACGACATATGACGGGACAGGGCCCCGTCGTGCCCCTAAATATACATAAATTAAAATAATAGGGTTCTGTACCAAAATGGTAAAGCTCTGGATCAAAGGAGCTTTCCAAACAGCTGCGCAGGAACCTAAACTAGAGGATCACCAAACTGAGCACATGTACCTGCGGGCATGAACGCAGCCCCCCGAGGAAAGGGGGTCAGTACGAAATAATGTACTGAGTATGTAAACATGAAATACTGCAAATGAGATCATAAGTGGCCAATGGATAACAAGAGATCATTATAAAAATCAGGATCCAAATCCAACTGTGCCATAAACAATAAAAGTCAGTTGTGCCTTATAAAAATGGGAGTCACGTCAAGAAAACATGAATGCCTGTCCATATACATATATATACCTGTAACGTAACCCGGCCCACTAATGCGGGACTCGGTGGAATCATATCATAACCCGACCCATACTGGGACTCGGTGAAGTCATATCATAACCCGGCCCATACTGGGACTCGGTGAAGTCATATCATAACCCAGCCCATACTGGGACTCGGTAAAGTCATATCTCATCTATGGATCCATTCTACGTAACCCGGCCCTCTAGTGAGGGACTCGGTGAAAAATGCAAGGCTGTACACGAAGATAACCCGGCCCATACTGGGACTCGGTGAAGTGAAGTAATAACACTTAGCACGAGTAGATTTCATGAGTAACCATATGCAATCAAAATTTTCATTTGACTCTCAATAAAATCATTATAATAATGTCATAATAAACTCTTTACTGAAAAATCATAGGCACTTCTCATAACTAACATCTTTAGGAATTAAACTGTATAAGAATCATGTACGTCCGCCGTACTTTCATTAAATAAAAATCATGCCAAAGAAAGAAGGAATAGTTCACATACCTCTTAGACGAACTAATCAACTCTATATTAGAGTACGTCTCGATTTAGAACTTCAACCTATAATAATGGTAATACGTTCGTCAATTCTATGTTCGCTAGCATACTTTATATCGAATAACGACTTCTTATTTTATAAAAATTCGGGCAGCACTTCCCCTGTTTATACATGCTTCCACAACTTCCAAACGAGGCTAATAACATCAATAAACAAGAACCAATTAAGGGCACAACCAAGACAATAATCAAGGGAATTTACACACCCACTTCTCATGTAAATTTAGCCTCTTAATCCACATTAAAACAACCCACAAAAACAGTCCATGTTCCAACAACAACGAGGGTAGAATGTGAAGCCTTTCTACACCTTTCTACACCCTTATTCCTTTAGGACTTACATTAGCAATTACCACACTTAAACATGCATAATGGTAACTAAATTTTCAGCATTATAACATCACAAAACAGTCCCTAAAACAGTCCATATCCATCTCAACATGTCCAACGATTTCATGCAAGTTCTTGGCCACAACATGTCATAATTCCATAACTCTTCTCTTAACTCCTAAAATCCAATTCCATATTTCAATGCTTCCATATAACTAATTTTAAACTTTAATATCAATGTTTCCTTTTAATTTCATCATGAAATTAGTGATAATAATAACAACAATAACCAACGAATCCAACAACACCAAAATCTGTCCTAAATTGGCAACTAGCTCAAAATTGTCACATGCATTGTTTAAATTCCAAATTTTTCCTTAACACAAATTAATATCCTTAATTCTAACAACATGCATTCCAATTATATTATAGAAATAAGAATTTTATACCTCAAATTTCGTCCAAAACAGTCCGCACAGTTTGCTCACTGCTCGGGTCCGAAAATCCCCACTGTTTTCGTATTTCTTTCCCCTTTTTGTTCACTTCTTCAACTCCAATTGACATGCCAGTGTTCTACAATGTTAAGCCATCATCCCTACACGTTTTTCTTCCAAAATTTCATCCCAAAAATCTCGAAATTTTTGGGCAAATTCTCGGCAAGCAGTGGTTGTTTTTGCCACTGTTTTTGGTGAAAATGTAGTCTAAGAAGAGGAGATAAAAACCTTAAATTTGGTTATGGATGGGGGGTTTCTCGGCTGGGCTTGGAGGAGAGAAGAGAGGAGAATTTTTGGTTAAGTTAGAATGAAGATGAAGAGGTGAGTGTAGGTTATAAACAAAAATATGAATTTTTCTTATTACACTTTGGCCCCCAAGTTCTTCAATTAATAAATCTCAAACCCACTTCTTTTAATTCCCGAGAATTTCATAAGCCTCGCATCCTCAATGTCGTAATTTTATAATACATTATTAACCCATATTAGGACTATAAAATTTTTATAAGTGTCCAACGTCACCCTCATTGTGACCAACATCTTTCCGGAATCACATCCTCCTGTATACTAATTTCCGGTATTTGAATCCTATTTCCTTAATTACGTTCTTAATTATCGTCTTAATCTTACGAGGTATAACAGTTAATGGGCAATAGTCTCCCAAGATGAAACAACACTTTAATCTCAACACTACAAAGCAAATAGGTTGAGTTTGACGAAGAAAACAAACACGAAACGCCTTGCTGAAGAAATGGAAAAGGAAGGAAGAGTTTTTGTTTTAGTCCCAACGTTTTGGACTGAATTTCAGTGTCTCTTCTGTTTGTCTCTGTGTATATAAATGTTGTCTTTTTCTGTGTCTTTCTATTCTATTTTTGTGTGTTTTTCGTGTGTTATTTTTCTGTCACGTTATTGAGCCAAAGAGGCATCAATATATAGCATGGATGAGGGACTCCTCAACTGCCACAAACAAGGCTGTTAATAGCCATTAGTGAGGGCTGTTAATGGCAGGTTTAAGGCCATTAGTGTGGCAGGTTTAAAGCCATTAGTGAGGTTGTTCATGGCCATTGAAGGAGGGCTGATTATGGAGGAGTTAATCAGCCAAGTAATGACTGATTAATGCCCCAAAAATCAACTCCAACGGTAGGCAGAAAGTTTCTGCCTTCTGTCGTTCTAAATTCAACTTTCCAGAAACTCTAGGGACCAAACTGTAAATATTAAGCAATTTGGGGTCCAAAAAGATAATATCAGAAAGTCCCCACTGCCCATGACCCGTGACCTGAGCCCGAGCCCTGACCGGGACGGGCGGTGCGCGTGTGGGCTTAGCCTTGAACCCAAGCACATTTAGGTCCTCCCTCCTTTAAACACATGGGATACCCCTTGGGGTCCCAAACCCTTAACCACTTTAGAGACTTATAAAGAGAGCAACTCTTCCTTTTCCCACCAATGTGGTAGATTTGTCCCGCACCATATTTCCATGCCTCAAACACCTTACTTCGTGAACCAATATCTCTTTCATTTCTCAACGAAATTTGACGATTCTTGGCCCTACGGTCATCTACTCACTTAGTAGATTATGCATGTGTGAAGAGACAAAGCCTCCAACATGCGGAATACTAGTGTTTAATTCATTAAAGATGGGTGGACGCATCTCCCTGCCAAAGGCAAATTTCCAACAAGTGTATATCACGGGTATATTACCTTGTTTAACAAAAATATGAAAAAGAATTATACCTGCACGAAGAAACAAAAATGGTCGACAGTTTTTTCCTACTAAATAAATTACTTCAGACGACAAGTATGCCTGTTGCATATTTCACAATCCTTTTTCTCTGTGTATATATGTAGCAATGCCACTGATTTTATAGAGTATACTCCTATTTAATATATTTTGATACTAACTTAGCAAAAACATAGGTGGACACATCTATATAGGTCAAAGGGAGACAAGTTTGAGAATTTTAAATTATGTAAAACTTTAGTGTGTCACCCACTAGTAAGTCTATGGTCAATCATCCAATTTGAAGAACTACAGAATTTTGTATTCATAATACACTTAATTATCTGGATTTTTAAATACTATTATTTTTGTTAAATATGTTAATGTGAGGAGAGACAGAATACAATACCAAAAATTGTTTACCGCTAAAAAATGATTTTAGGATTCTTTGTTCAAGTTAAATTTGTTAGGAGAGTAGGGTTAAAGACAAGTGAATCATATTCAATCATGAGCTCTATAAGGGGTTCTTGTTGAACCCTATGATTACTTGGAGGCTACCCTAAAATCCTAATCCATACCTATATAAAGGGGCTATATATTTTCTTTGGAGGCATCTTGAAAATTCCATAACATGGACAGTGTAATGATATGTAAAACTAGTAAAAATGACGCAAGTATATGCTAATAAGAACTCAAGAATGAAGATGTATATTTTAAGCTTAGAGAGCAAAAAATTGCTAGGATTACAAGTGTAGAAGATAATAAATCCCCTATTCCTTCCCCTCGAAGTTACATTTATCCAAAATAAAATTAGACTTTTTAACCCTAAAATACAAGTGATGAGACGGTTCTCACAGAACCAACGTGCCACTCTCATGCAGAACGTAGATCGAGGCTGACAGATGTGATGCAGATTGATGGGAGTGGAAGTCAGGTGTGAAGAGATTTTGGGTCCTTATGCACCAATTATGTTATCCTTTCTGGGAACTCAATTTCCCGAATACAAAAATATGTTTTTAAGTACAAATAATGCAGGATTCTATATTTGAAAGCAACAACAACAATAACATATCCAGTGTGGCATTTCCCAATACAAAAATATGTTTTAAGTACAAATAATGCAGGATTCTATATCTGAAAGCAACAACAACAACATACTCAGTGTAATCCCATTGGGGTCTGGGGAGGGTAAGATGTACATAGACCTTATCTCTACATGTGTGGGTAGAGATGTTGTTTCCCATAGACCCTCGGCTCATAAGAACGTAGTCAGAAATTCAAGGAAAATGAGACAACAAGATGTCACAATAACAAAACATTAAAGCAACACCTAGGAATACACATATAAGAGTAAGGATGTACGTGAAACCTATATAATACTACAAAGAAAGAGATAAGAGGGGATGGAGAGGCTAGCCCCTACCCCTCTCACACGTATCGGAAAGCAAATACTATATAAACAATCACCAAAATTTATACCAAACATAATTTTTATTCCACAACCCAAACAATCCCTTCATGTATATAAGTTGAATTCATTTGTAATTATTGGCATTTAACTTCTAATTTTTATTGTCCAAAAGATTAAGTTAAATACACGTCATCAATTTCAAAATTTGTTGGTCGAAGGTAGGGCGGTGCACAGTTCGGATATATTCAAAAATTCAAACCGATCCACACTATTCGGATGATCGGATTTTAGACTTTGAATATTTGGTTCGGATATAGATTTTGTTTTTTTTTAATTTTGGATATACAAACCGGATACAAGTTGGTACAACTTTAAACCAATCCTACCCAAAATCTGAAATATATGGATACATATAAAAGGTTACACTTTAATTTTAGGTTATTACACATTTGTTTGTGATTTCAGTTTACTTTGTTAATGATTGTCGTTTATTTTATTGATGGCTTTGTTTAGTAAACTTTATATAAACATTGGTTGATAAAGATTATGATCTAGGTGTTGGGATGTTGACGTGCTGCATCAATGTTATAATCATCTTAATAAGGCGTACAATCCGATCCTAAAATTCAAAGTGTTTACCCGAATTAAACATCAAAAATTCGATCCGATCGTACATTAATTCAAATCGGATTTGGATTGCGTTTTACAAAATTTGAAATGTGCTAAATCCAATCCGATCTGACATATGAACAATCCTAGTCGGAGGCAGAAAAGGACTAGTAATAAGCTGGAAAAGGCAAAGCGATGACGGTTGTATATATGCAGGCAGTGGCGGAGCCGCCTTACGCTAAGGGTGTCAATTGACACTTCCTTGTCGGAAAATTACATTGTTTATAATGTATAAATACTATATGTTGACTATTTTTTTTTTTTTACGTGTGCTACTACTTATTTATATTTTGACACTTGTTAGAAAAAACTATGGCTCCACCAGTGCATATAATCCGTTGGACAAGGAGGTGGATTTGTCTTGGGACTTGACGATACTAGGGACCGGCTTGGGTCCCACTTACTGATTTTGACTGTTCCCCGAGCTGAGTCTGGACCGCCAGTCACCGGCGCCGGTCCTTCCGGTTAATTATCCTAACTGCAAGTGGGTTGACGTGGTCCTTTTTCACGACTATATATTATGTTCAATTCACAGAGATTTGTATTCTTTTTGGTCTTTTTTTGTTTGTTTGTTTGTTTGTTTAGAGTATAATAATTGCTGCTAATAATTAAAGGTTTTAAATTATGGCCGAGAGAGAAAGGTGGAATTGGAGAGCAGGAGAGGGTGTGAATATTTTGTAAATGTTCCACTAATTTAATCGAGAGTAGTATCTATTTTGTGTGTTTGTTAGGAGAAGACTGTTTTGGAGTTTAGTGGGACATTCAATTTGCTCTAATAATATACTTTTTTGGTCCAATGCGCTGATAATATATAATCATAAGAAAAAGGAAGATAATAGGCCATAAAAAGCAGTTTATTTGATGCCTTAAAATGAGGAAATAAAGTTTCACTTTTAATGGATTTGGTAATTAGGTTCCCTAGGGAGTTGTTACTTATCCCTAAATAATGCATATCCCGTTTTCCGGTCTCGAATTTTTAGATATGTAATCTGCTCCCCACTCATTATTCATTAGCCTAATTGCATTTTTTTAATCCTTTGACCCCCCCTAAAAAAATGCCAAACACTATATGTAAGATAATATATCCTCTTAACGAAATTATAATTGATTCACTTTCTTTTAATCCAATTTGCTCTCTTAGATAATATATCCTCTAACGAAATTATAGATTGATTCGCTTTCTTTTAATCCAGTTTGCTCTCCCATTCTTTCATATTAATTAACTTCAAGAAAACAAAAGTCTATTTGACTTTAGTGCAACCGAAAATAAAACTAAAGAGTAAAGAATGATATAAAAGAAAATATATTCATATGTCGACTTGGTTCATTTTTTTTTTGGTTAAATATGTAATCAAATATATGTATATATATAAAACATACAAAAAAGTAGCATAAATGGCTGAAAATAATAATTCATAAAAAGTATGATATGAAAGAAATAAATGGAAAACATGCACCTAATCTCATAGCTTTTTTTTTTGCTAACAAGGTCAAGCATAGTCAAGCAGCCGCGGCCAGCTTAAATTTCCACTTAGAAATGTCTTTAGATTTAAGTGGGGATCAACTTGTCCCTCTCAACCTTGTCTTCAATTAAGACAAAAACTTCGATTCCAAATACGTGCAACTCAATTATTATTATTATTCTTAATTATGATTAGTGTATTATTTTGCATTACTATTCAGGGTTAGGTTTAAAATTAATGAAGCTGATATTCAGGTTCCATGCCTCATTGCCTTTCTTCTTCCCACTCGTGGGCACGACCTCTTTGCCAGATTTTTATTCAATATATATCAAAGATTTTAAAATCAGGTGCTTCTGCGGATCTCCACTTGACACGTGTAATTCATAAGGAAAAATTAAATTATTGTCATCAAGTAAAATAAAGTATTAGTAAGTAGCAGACAGTGCACGAGACATGGGTCACCATGTCCTATTACCATTAACAAATACTAACAAATCCTATTTTTAAAATTTAAAGGAGAAGCTACAAAGGTGATAGCTTTGGGGAAACATCTTAAAGACACGCAATAGTGATTTATAATTAATTAATTAATTGGTACTTTGCTCTCACTTTCTGAGCTTTTTGAGTCCTTTTCGAAGATATTAATTATTAAGTAATGATGACTCTCAATGACATAGTTATAGCAGTTCTCTCTCCATCATATTTTGCTTCATTCTCACATTCAATTGGAATTTATGTATTTCTAATTTGTGAAGGGGAAAGTCCCGAATGCGAAACCCTCCTACCTGTATCAGAGGTCTCTTGGCCAGGTGAGATGTAAATCGAGGGCTATCTGTATCAGAGGCCTCTTGGCCAGGTGAGATGTAAATCGAGGGATATGCGAATGGCAGCCCTGCAAGGAAGAGGACCAACGGAACACGAATCCAGCAACAACCCTTGCAATATTTAAGCAAAGACTATTACCACACAGATTCGAACCCGCGACATCGGAGTGGTTGTACCCCAATCACCTTGTCACTTACCAACTCGCCTACGCTTCCGGGGCTATGTATTTCTACTATTATCGTCCTTTAATATTCTCTCCCTCCTCTTTCTAAATTTTCTCTTTTTCAATTATAATAGGTGTCAATCAATTTTACCTCCCTTGAACTGTATCACCCAATATTTACTATTAGTGTCGCACAATTATCGACTAAGTTTACACGCCAAAACTCAGGTAAAAAAGATAAAACTATTAGTCCCTAAATATTCATTGTTAATTGGCGGTTCTACTGTTGTTGTGACACGGAGAAAGCTTAATATTTAAAGCTAGCTAAACCTCCAACTTTCATTTAAAAAATAGAAATTGAAAGTTAACAAAAAAAAATGTACTCTCTCCGTCTACTTTTATTTGTCAACTTTTGACTTTGCACGCCCCTTAAGAACGAATAAATGAAGTATGTATTTTATCATAATACTCGTATTAATTGGTGTACAATTTCAATAGACTTGATTTTTTTTGAAAATGAGTAATTATTGTTAAGGGTAAAACAAGAAAAAAAGTTTATCTTTCTCTTAATATGTTAAAGTGAACAAGTAAAAATGAAAATTTATTTTTAATATAGTGAATAAGTAAAAGTGAATGGAGAGAGTAGTAAGAAACCATCACAAAAGTCCAAGAAAGCTTCTCATCATATTAAATCTCAACTTAAGGGGGTATAACTGGAGGGTTGATGTCTGGAAATTAAAAAGATTAGTCGCTTTGTTAACCGCGATTAAAGGCACATTAACGATAAGATTTTGACTTTTGTGTACACTATATTAGTGTGTAACCAATAAAAATAATCCAAGTATAATGCATTTATCAGTAAATTCATGCAAAATCAGTATCAGTAGTTCCTTTGTAGCTGACCTCCTGGATGATGCAATACTGGTAATTAAGGGGATAAAACAAAATGAGGTCTGTTCATTTCATGAGAAAATTAATCAAAGTACGTAAAATCACATGGTATCATTCTCGTATGTACTAGTGGGAATTCTGTATGTTAGATATACATATGATATACCATGTATCATATGTATATCATACTGTACATAGTCTCGGGTTTGCGGTACATAGTGTATATTTAGTTTAGGTAATATTTGGGTGTAATTAGTATTGTATACTTACCATAATTGTATAGTTAGTATCCAAGTAGAATAAGGTTTTAGGAGTAGAACAGGAATATGATTCTCCTATTATGAAAATATGTAAATTGTATATATACCCTTTCAATTAATGAAATAATCAAGGGATTATTTCTTTCATGGTATCAGAAGTATAGGTCTTAAAATCCTCTCCAAAATTCTTCCTCCTTCTCGTCCTAAGCCTCGAAAATCGAGCCCTCCATCTCGGTTTTTGTGCCGACAATTCATCTTTCTCACAATTTTTTCTTCCAAATCCCTCAATCACATAATGTTCTATCAGTATGTCTACATCAAAGAACACGTTTCATCATGCCTTTGCAGTTTCTAACATCAAGAATAACATCCCTCTTGTTCTTGAAATAGAAAACGTCCAATATGCGACGTGGGCCGAACTGTTCAAAATTCACGCACGCTCGCATCAAGTCATCCATCACATAATCCCCGCGGCTCCTGAGGATACGAAGGTGCCAAAACGCGAGGATGATCCTAAGTTGTGGACGGCTCTTGATGCCACTGTCATTCAGTGAATATATTCCACAATTTCTACCGACCTTTTGTAAACGATTATTGAGCCTGACGCTACGGCACAGGCGACTTGGGATAGACTGTGTGATATATTCCAAGATAATCAAAATTCTAGAGCTGTTACTCTTGAGCATGATTTCTCCCACGTAAATATGGAAGATTTTCCTAACGTTTCGGCTTATTGCAAAAGGTTGAAGGAATTGGTGGACCAACTCCGCAAAGTTGTCACGCCGGTTTCGAATGATGGTTTGGTCCTCCAAATGGTTTCAGGCCTCTCCGAGGCCTATAGTGGTGTTGGCACGCTTCTTCGTCAAAGCAATCCTTTTCCGCAATTTTATCAAGCTCGTTCTATGCTTACACTCGAAGAAGCGGGCATGGATAAAAAGACGGCTACCGGTGCTAGTCCCGTGGTCATGATGATCGAGTCCACTGTTCATCCTACCGCTTCCAACAACTCGGTCCAAAACCGCAACAACGGTGGCGGCAAAAAGGGGAAAGAAGAAAAATAATGGCAAGAATCGCGGCGGCAACAATGGCGGCAGCCGGAATATTGGTGGTGGAGGTGGTGCCCCTCGGGGCAGTCAGCAGCAACAATAGTTTTGGGCCTCGCAGTGGGCCCCTATACACTGGCAGTGAGCCCCACATTTTGGGCCAAACAGTGGCAACCCAGCGATGCAGCCTCACTGGCGGTGGGCTGGCCAGTAGCAGCAGCGGTCCAACATGCAGTGGCCCATTTTCGATAATCTATCTGTGACGAGGCAGCAAGCGGGGGTACTTGGACCTCGGCCCCCGCAGGCCCATTATGCAGTGGCCCCCACTTCTACAGACGTCAAAACCGCAATGCACACGCTTGGATTAAATTCTCCAGACCCAAATTGGTAGATGGACACCGGTGCCACTACCCACATGATATCCGATTCAGGTACCCTCTCATCTTATTCCAATTTGAGCAACCCTCGTGGCATAATCGTTGGTAATGGTAATTCTGTTCCAATTCGTGGTTATGGTCATAAAACTTTATCCCCCCATCCACCCCTTATCTTGAAAAATACCCTTCATCCCCCAAATTGATTAAAAATCTAGTGTATGTCCGTAAATTCACCACTGACAACTCCGTGTCTATTGAATTTGATCCATTTGGTTTCTCTGTGAAGGATTTCAAGACAGGGAGTCCTCTCATGAGGTGTGATAGTAGGGGATATCTTTATCCTATCACACCCAGTTCTGATCCATCGAGTCAAGTCTTGCTTGCAGCCCTTGCTCATTCATTGTGGCATGCTCGTCTTGGTCATCCGGGGTCGTCTAGTTTGTCTTCCTTGGATAAAAATAATTTTATTTCATGTAAGGGTATGCACAGTACTCCGAATTGTCATTCTTGTTCTTTAGGAAAAATTGTTAGGTTGCCGTTTGTAGATTCTAATTCTCATACTTTAATGCCATTTGGTATTATTCATAGCGACTTATGGACATCTCATGTTCTTAATTCTTTGGGTCATCGGTATTATGTTCTCTTCTTGGATGATTATTCTAAATTTTTATGAACTTTTCCGATAGCAAAAAAATCTCAAGTTTTTTCCATCTTCTTAAAATTTAGAGCTTTCATTAGAACCAATTCGAACGAGAAATAAAAAATATCCAATGTGACAATGAGGGGGGGGGGGTTTCGGGAATTTTGTGCAAATAATGGGACCAATTTTTGTTTTTCTTGCCCTCACACATCTTCACAAAATGGGAAAGCCGAACGAAAAATTCGTACCATTAATAACATTGTTCGCACTTTATTGATCCATGCTTCCGTACCCCCATCTTTCTGGCATCATGCTCTACAAATGACTACATATCTTCTTAACATTCTTCCTTCCAAAGGTTTGACGTATTCTCTCCCCCTACAAATTTTATATAGTAAAACACCTTCATATTCCCATCTAAGGGTCTTTGGGTGCTTGTGTTATACGCTCTTTTCGTCCACCACAATTAATAAATTTCAGGCATGTTCTACCCCGTGTGTGTTCTTGGGTTATCCGTCAAACCACCGTGGTTACAAATGTTTTGATTTGTCGTCTAATAAAATCATCATTAGTCGCCATGTAATTTTTGATGAATCCCAATTTTCATTTACTAAGGTTAGTACTCCCGTGCCTAGTTTGTATAATTTTTTGAATAATGATATATGCCAGTACATAATTCACCATTTTTCGGACGTATCCCGCACCCCGAATCTGCCAGCGGGCCCACTGCTCGCTGGTCCTCCAGCCACAACGTCACCTCCAGTTCTGGGTCCAGTAACTGGGCCACCTATTCTGCCCAGTTCTATCCCAGTTTCGTGTCCAGTTGACGGGTCCAGGACTAGCCCAAGTCGTGCTTCCAGTTCTGGCCCAATCCCTATTCCAGTCTCCGTTTCAGCTAGTCTCCGTGTTGGGCCAGCAGGCCCATTGCCTGCTGGCCAATCCGTCACGTGTCCCGATATTTCCCAAAATTCGCCCAATTCTTCCTCGAGTTATAGGCCAATCACTCGTAGTCAATGGGGTATTTTTACACCAAAAAGACATTTTAATTTAAATTATAATGTTCTTAAATCTCATTTCCTCGTAATCATGTGTCTGCTTTAAATGACCCGAATTGAAAAATTGCTATGACCGACGAATATACTGCTTTTATTGATAATAAGACGTGGAAATTGGTTCCCCGTCCATCCGGTGTTAATATTATTCGGTCTATGTGGTTTTTTGCTCATAAGGACAATTCAAAAGGTTCGTTTGCAAGGCATAAGGTTCGGCTTGTGGGTGATGGTAAGACTCAGCAGGTTGGTGTAAATTGTGGGGAGACGTTTAGTCCGATGATCAAGCCGACTACCATTCACATTGTACTCAGTTTGGCTCTTTCAAAAGCATGGTCCATCAATCAGTTAGATGTCAAGAATATTTTCTTACATGGTGATCTCAAGGAAACAATCTATATGCATCAGCCCTTAGGGTTTAGGGATCCTAAATATCTTAATCATGTTTGTTTATTGAAAAAGTCCTTATATGGGATTAAGTAGTCTCCACAGGCCGGGTATAAGAGGTTTGCCGACTATGTCTCGACTATTGGGCTCACTCACAGCAGGTCGGATAATTCCTTGTTCATATATCGTCGTGGTTCGTCCTTGGCTTATATCCTATTATATGTGGATGATATTATCTTGATTGCCTCTTCCGATGCATTACGCCAGTCGAACATGACATTGCTCAGTTCTGAGTTTGCTATGAAAGACTTGGGGCCCTTGAGTTATATTTTGGGGATTGCTATCACTCGTCATACAGGTGGGTTGTTCTTAGCACAGAGGAAGTATGCAGCCGAGATCATTGAGAGCGCTGGGATGTCATCCTGTAAGTCCACGTCCACTCTAGTTGATACTAAACCTAAATTGGGTGATGCGGCCGGCGCACCATACAAGGATCAGACCCCCTATCGCAGTCTTCCAGGGACCCTTCAGTATCTTACATTCACGAGACCAGATATTACGTATGCCGTACAACAGGTGTGTTTGTTTATGCATGATCCCAGGGTTGAGCACATGAATGCGCTCAAACGCATCATTAGGTATATTCAGGGTACACTTGACTATGGCTTGCATTTATTTCCTTCTTCGACGTTCACACTTGTCTCGTATATAGATGCTGATTGGGGTGGCTGTCCGGACACCAGACGGTCTACGTTTGGCTATTGCATGTTTTTTGGTAATAACTTGGTCTCCTGGCCTGCGAAACGTCGGTCGACTTTGTCCCGCTCCAGTGCCGAGGCTGAGTATCGAGGGGTAGCTAATGTGGTCTCTGAATCATATTGGTTGCGTAATTTGTTGTTAGAGCTTCATTGTCCTATCCAGAAAGCGACCTTTGTTTATTGTGATAATATTAGTGCCATCTATCTGTCGGGTAATCCGGTTCAGCACCAGCGCACTAAACATATCGAGATGGACATTCACTTTGTTCGCGAAAAGGTTGCTCGTGGTCAGGTATGCGTCTGCCATGTCCCGTCCCGGTATCAAATACCCGACATCTTTACAAAGGGTCTTCCCTCGGTCCTTTTTGAAGATTTTTGGGACAGTCTCAGCGTTCGAAAATCGCCCGCTTTGATTGCGGGTGTGTGTTAGATATAGATATGATATACCATATATCATATGTATATCATACGGTACATAGTCTCGGGTTTGCGGTACATAGTGTATATTTAGTTTATGTAATATTTAGGTGTAATTAGTATTGTATACTTACCATAATTGTATTACCATAATTGTATAGTTAGTATACAAGTAGAATAAGGTTTTAGGAGTAGAATAGGAATATGACTCTCCTATTATGAAAATTTGTAAATTGTATATATACCCTTTCAATTAATGAAAATAATCAAGGGATTATTTCTTTCACTGTAGAACATGTTTAAACAGTATCCTTAATCATTCTTTAGTGTGATTAATTTCAGATTACTAAGTGATGATTAGTTGATACTTGCATTTTAATTTGGGAGTCAGATTAACCTCTTAGGTGTTGAATAGCTATAACTAGTGAGGATAGATTCTTGTCATTACTGCAACTGAGCTTAAGATAATGATAATTAGCTATCACTAATCTAATTAATGTGGTCCTAGATCTTCATAGTTGCATGCTTCATGCAAAAAAACAAAAAAAAAGGTATGTGCATTTTGTGAGAAAATCAAAGTAATATCACATGGTATCCTTCTTGTATAGAGTTGTCGGAATTGTATACACAGAAGATGTTTAATAGCAGTTAATTTAGTCATGCATTAAGTGTCAATAATTGAGTACTACTACTTGTATTAGTGATTCTAGCGATTTGACTTGAAGGTGAGTCATCAACTTGCACTGACCCCTGAACTATTCAATATAGCTATAATTAGTAATAGTAATAGCTGTGACATTAATTAATACTACTCCTACTAATCTTTCTATAATTGTCAGTTATGGTACTCCGTAGCTGTTGAATAGCTATAATTAGTAATGGTATAAAAATTGTAAGATTGAATTAATCCCCCTTAAAAGTCTTTCTCATTAATACAAATATATATAGCGTACAATGTGAAACCCTAATACAATAAGAACCTTAGGTTTACCATAATTATACATCACTAAATATTTACACAATATATGTGATATATTCTAATTATGGTGTAGGGATTGTACATAGATTGTACTACGTTAATACACCCCCTCAGTCTGAGCGGGAGGAGGCCGGACGCTGAGACTGGATCAGAAGTCAATGAACAGCTGTCTCGGAAGGCCCTTCGTGAAGATATTCGCGCACTGATAGGAAGAAGGTACATGCAGTACCCTAACATGACCGAGAGCAACCTTCTCACGAACAAAGTAGATGTCCATCTCAATATGTTTGGTTTGCTGGTGCTGAATCGGATTGTGAGATAAGTATATAGCGGATATGTTATCACAGTGCACAAGAGACGTTTTACGTAAAGGACACTGAAGCTCCAAAATAAGGTTTCGGAGCCAACAAATCTTAGCAACAACATTGACAACTCCTATATACTCTACTTCTGCACTCGAACGGGATAATGTTGCTTGCCGCTTGGCAGACCAAGATGAGATTATCCCCCAAGAACACACAGTAGTGTCCGAATAGCCTGTCCAATCACCATCTGTATATATAATAACTTGTTCAGTGCGGAGGGGTATAGGTGTAATCCATAATCAAGTGTGCCCTTAACATATTGAATGATAAGTTTAAGGGCAGTAAAATGAGGCTCCATGAGGCATGCATAAACAAACATACATGTTGAACATCATAAGCAATATCAGGCCTGGTGAAAGTGAGTTACTGAAGTGCACCTGCTAGACTCATGTACAGAGTAGGATCTGTCACTGGATTACCATCCATTGCACTAAGTTTAGATTTAGAATCAACCGGAGTGGATATGATTTTGCAATTTTCCATCTTAGCCCTGTATACGATCTCCTCTGCATAGTTACGCTGGCAAAGAAACATAGTGTCTGCAGATCTAGTCACTGAGATCCCCAAAAAATAACTCAACTTCCCTAAATCAGTCATAACAAATTCGGTTTTGAGCAGTGTAATTGTCTCGTGTTTCAACACATCGGTAGAAGCAATAAGAACAATGTCATCCACATATAATAACAAATAAGCAATGTTACTACCTCTATGGAAAATAAAGAGAGAATTATCACACTTGCTGCATGTAAACCCAATTCGTATAATGTACTGTGCAAAACGATCATACCATGCTCTAGGGGCCTGTTTCAAACCATAAAGTGACTTACAGAGACATCATACATACTGAGGGGCTGTTGGATGGACAAACTCGGGTGGTTGTTGCATGTAAACAAATTCTTTTAAATCCCCATGGAGAAATGTATTTTTGACATCAAGCTGATGAATCGACCAATGCTTACCCATGGCAATGTTCACGATTGTATCCTTCCCGACATATGTTGCAATGTCTCCAATACGAATGTTAGCCGATTTAACAACCAGACTGAATGTCTCACCACAATCAATGCCCTCTTGCTGATTGGTACCATTAGCCATAAGCCTTGCCTTATACCTTTCTAAGTCACCACTGTCTCTGTACTTGTGACGAAAAAGCCACATGCAACGGATCACATTCACCCCCCGGTCGAGGAACCAAATCCCAAGTACTCTGTTTTGTTAGTGCATTAAACTCCTCACACATGGCCGCATTCCAATTCGGGTCTAGTTGGCTAATTTGGGACTTTTGGGAATATGTGAAATGGTTTGTATAGACAAGTTAAATTAGACTTTGGGTTTGAAAATCCCGTGTTGGGCACGGGTTTCCATTTAGTGTGAGGGTGCTGGCTGGGTATGAGTGCTGGGTGTCAGGTCGGGTATACCGATATGGTCTTGGTTCTGGTTTGGTGCAAAGCTTGGGTGTGGAATGGGGTGTCGGGAGGTGAGCTGGTGGTTCGGTACAATGTCAGTTGGTGGGGAGGGGGGTCATCGATCTTGGTGGTTCGAGGTCGGTAGCAATTATTGGGTTGGGTTGTGTCGCCGGTCTTGGTAGATCGAGACTGGCTGAGATCGATACAACGGGGTAAAGTGTCGGAGGAGAGGGGTGACCGATATTCAGGTTAGTGGGTTGGTTGCCGGTGGTAGGTGTGGAAGCGGCTTGGTGGCGGTGTTGTGGAGATGATACAAACACGGGAAATGGGGTCGGTGACGGTACTAAGACTGTGGGAAGATTGCCGGTGGTATTGGCATTCAGCGGCGCCAGTGATATAGGCATGGCAGAGGCCAGAGACGCTAGAGTGTGTTCTGGACTGGTGGCAGTGGGTGGCAGAGACGGGGATGCTTGGTCAGTGGTAGCAGTACGACTGAGTTCCGTGAGTGTGACGGGGGAGATGTTGGACTCGTCTAGAAAAGTATAGTCCGTATTTTTGTATTTTTGAATGTTTGCAAATGGGAATATTGTCTCATTGAACATAACGTGATGAGAGACATGAATTTTATGAGTGGATAAGTCATAGCACAGATAGCCCCTATGATTAGAAGGAATACCTACAAAGACACACGGGGTGGTACGAGGTGCTAATTTATGAGGAGCACTGGAGGCAAAATTCGGGTAGCACAGGCAACCAAAAATTATAATGTGGTCATATGAGTGGATCCGACAGTAGAGAATTTTGGTAGGAGTTTTGTTGTGAAGAGTACTGGTAGGTAAAATATTGAGGATATATTATATCATTTTGACTGCATAGATCCACAACGATGGGGGAGAGAGAGGCATGGAAAAGAAAGGTACGAACCATGTTGTTCATAGTACAGAATCATCGTTCGGCTTTTCCGTTTTGTGGTCAGGTGTAGGGACAGGAGAAACGGAAGACCATTGCAAAAATTATGAAACACAGAATTATTAAACTCATGACCGTTATCACATTGGAATGATTTGATGAATTTTTCAAATTGTGTTTTGATAAAGTTATGAAACTCAAGAAACTTGGTATAAACTTCAGACTTGAACTTTAGAGGGTAAATTCATATAAAGTGAGAAAATTCATCTAGCAACACAAGATAAAATTTATGATCCAGTGAACTAATAACATGAGAGGTCCATAAATCTGCATGAACAATATCAAACGGAGAAAACGTAACACTTAAAGAAGACTGAAAAGGAAGGAGAACGTGTTTGCCTAGAGGGCAAGACAAACATTGTTGGGCAGGTTTCCCACTAGAACAACGAATTAAATTTTTGTTCTGAAGAAAATTAAAAACCGGGGCTCCGGGATGTCCAAGTCTATTGTGCCAAGTAGATGCAGAGATTGTTGCTAAGGCTGTAGGAGGGGTGACTTGGGCAGTTAGAGATGTGGGAGGGGTGAAACCGGTAGCGGATGCGGATAGGAAAGGATAAAGGTCTCCTTCACTATTGCATCGTGTAAGGAGTTTCTCGGTACGTAGGTCCGTTACAGAAAACCCAAATGGGTCAAAATTAATTGAGACAAAATTATCTATTGCATATTTTCTAACGGAAATTAGGTTCTTGATAATGTGTGGAGCATAGAGAGAGTTATTTAGGGAGAAGTGGGGATGGGGTGGTGGGGATGCGGTGGTGGCCAAAACCTTGAATTGGAATGCGGTGACCGTTTCCAACCAAAATGGATTGTGGAGTATTTAAATTATGCAGTTGAAGAAGATTACCAGAATTGTTGGTGAGGTGAGACATGACGCCCGTATCCATATACCACGCATTATCGGGCTTCCGAGGAGTCAACGTGTCGAAAGCCTGGCCTAAACTGGATTGGGGAAGGCCTGGAGCGAACTGTTGGGCTCCAGGATAGTGGGCCGGAAGGGTGTGGCCTGTTGTTGGTGCACCCAGATTGTTGGGCCACTGATGGGCTACGAGCATTAGGGCCTGATGGCTGAGGCCCAACGGTGATGTACCCAAGCTGCTGGGACGATGAAGCAGCCAATGTGACATGTGGGCTGCAGGCCAGAAAATCCACCAAGGGTGGTGTCCGCCATAGGTTCTGTCGGAAAAAAAATTTGAAGGGGGAGGGGGGGCTTTCGTGGTGTGGTCGACGTGGATGAGAGGCATAATTGGCCGTATATTGGTGATATATTAGAGTCATACTAGGCCGTAGAGGTCTAGGTTGTTGTATACGAGGTGTATATCAGCGGTATACCGGTGGTATATGACCGGTTTGGCGCTGGAAAAAAAGAAGGGGAAGGGCGGCCGATTTAGGGGTTTAGGGTAATAAAATTTTGGTTTTTGATACCATGTAAGATTGTATTAATCTCCCTTGAGGAGCCTTTCTCATTAATACAAATATATATAGCATACAATGTGGAACCCTAATACAATAAGAATCCTTGGTTTACCATAATTATACATCACTAAATATTTACACAATATATGATATATATTCTAATTATGGTGTAGGGATTATACAAGGATTGTACTACGTTAATAAAAATAATCAAAGATGGGAACTCATATTCACCAACTTAAATTATTAAGTTTGACCAAAGAAATTATATTTTTCTTTTACTTTTTTATCTTTTTTATTTGCATCTTCCCTTCTTTAATACCACTAATACTTCTATAATTATCAATATCAATTGTATAAACAAACTTTACAAAAATTAGAATAAATAAAAAAGAAAAAAGCAATCAAATGATGTAACAGACATATGCACCAATTTAAAAATATTGACACCAAAATAATTACTTTTGTTCCTCTTTTTTGCCCCTTTTTATGCATTTACCCTTCTCTAATAGACTAATACTACTAGTTTGAAAAAAAAAAAAAAGGAAATTGTACTAGTTTTGTTGTAGTTCCCTAAACTCTGTTTTTTCCTATTCCCTTGATTGTTGATGTCTCCTTTCAACATTTTTAGCTATAATAGCCTATATGATTATGTTTGATGGACGAAGCAGGAGCCCATTAGAAAATGACTTGTTGGATCAGAACAAGAAAACAAATGGGCCAAGGCCCAACACAGGTTGTTGCTCGGTTTGCATTTTATAATGTGGTGGGCTGGTGGGTGAGAATGTGGGATGGAAACAAGGCACAGTTCAACATAAACCCAATGGCAACACAGTCCAATAACGACTCTTTCTTGATCTTAATGCTATTCGGAAATCTCATTGATGTTTCTCAAACCAGCATGAAATGTATGCTTAATGCTTGTATATTCACTCATAGGTCGAATTGAATATGTAATTATTGAAATAATTAAATATAATAATAACAAAAATAACATACTTGTGTAATCTCGTAAATAGGGTATGTGGAGGATGATGTGTACCCAACCTTACCTCTACCTTCGAGAAACCCTCGGATCAAGTAAACACTGTATATAAATAAATACAAGATATTCTAAATCCTTTTGAGTCCGAAAGCAACGTTGATTGTCTTATAAAGACCTGCTTTCACCATGTCTTCAACCAAGCCTACAATAGCTAAAACATAATGGGTTTCTATACTTTCTTTTATATAGTAATAGTCAAATTCAATCAAATCGCCTCATTTGATACCCTAATTCCAGGGAATGTTCAATTGTTCGACGTTGTCTGCATTCCACAAGTCTTGCTTATTTGGAGTCCGATGTAATTGGAAAAAGAAAAGTGATTTAACATGAGAATTAATTTTTAACCATTTTAACTGAATAATTTTAATCTGTATCATTGTATGAATAGTACTATTGACAAAAACTTAAATTTTGAAAGAATATTGGAGCTTATGGTAAGCGTACCCATTCTCAAATCAAAATGTAATATTTGGCCTTCAACTTTTTCTTGTAAATTTGAATTTAAAGCGCCTGCATTAAAAAAGAATGCCATTCGTTAGCTAAGCTTTATATATTTAACGCGAGAATAATTTACAAATTGTATATATTGATTGGTATTTAACAACTTTTACAGTCTACATGTTACTTTTTTGGGTTTTCTATTAAAAGAATAAGAAAACAACTACTTTTAAGTGAAAAAAATAATCTCTTGATTATTTTCATTAATGAAGAGGTATATATATACATGATATACAATATCTAAATATGGAAAATAAATCTATCTTTCCCTAATACAATCCTAATATAATACCAATACCATAATTAGACTTTACAAGAATTCTACAAATATGATAATTTATACAATTAATTTTCGGTCCATGGTATACACGGTGCAGTCACAGCGGGCGGTTGTCGTACACTGAGACTGTCCCTAAAATCTTCAAACAGAACCAAGGGAAGACATTTAGTAAAGATGTCAGCAATTTGGTACCTTAAAGGGACATGTAAGACACGTACTTGTCCACGAGCTACCTTTTCGCGAACAAAGTGAATATCCATCTCGATATGTTTAGTGCGTTGTTGTTTGACCGAATTTCCAGAGAGATAGACCGCACTAACATTATCACAGTAGACCAACGTAGCTTTCTGAATAGGAAAGTGAAGCTCTAACAGAAGATTATGTAGCCAACATGACTCAGACACCACATTGGCCACCCCTCGATACTCAGCCTCCGCATTAGATCGTGATAAAGTAGACTGTCGTTTTGCCGACCAAGAAACCAAGTTATCACCAAGAAACATACAATAACCAGAGGTCGAACGTCTGTTATCTAGACATCCACCTCAATAAACATATGTATAAGACACGAGAGTAGAGACGGAGGATGTATATAAATGCAATCCACAATCAAGCGTGCCCTGTATGTATCGTATAATGCGTTTGAGCGCATGTATATGCTCAATCCGCGGATCATGCATAAATAAACATACATATTGTACTGCATAAGTAATATATGGTCTCGTGAAAGTAAGATACTGAATATCCCTTGCAAGACTACGATAGTGAGTGGGATCCTCATATGGTGTGCTAGAAGTAGCACTCAACTTCGATTTGGTATCAACCGAAGTAGAAGAATACTTACAAGACGACATGCCAACTCTCTTAATAATCTCAGCCGCATACTTCTTCTGTGATAAAAATATACCACCTGCATGATGAGTTACAGCTATAACAAAAAAATAACTCAAGGCCCCAAGTCTTTCATAGCAAATTCTGAACTCAGAAGGGACATGATAGACTTGCGCAAATTATCAGAGGAGGCAGTCAAAATGATATCATCCACACATAACAGAATGTATGCTAGAGAAGTACCATAGATGAACAGAGACTGACCACACCTGCTGTGAGAAATCCCAATAGTAGACACATAATCTGCAAATCTCTTATACCAAGAACGTGGGGACTGTTTAAGCCCATACAAGGACTTCTTCAACAAACAAACATGGTGAGGATAATTGAGGCCCTTAAAACCCAATGGCTGATGCATGTATACTGTCTCCTTAAGATTACCGAGTAAGAAAGCATTTTTCACATCCAGTTGATGAATGGGTCATGCTTTTGAGAGAGCCAGACTAAGCACAGTGCGAATGGTTGCCGGTTTGACCACCAAACTAAATGTCTCTCCACAATCCACGCCAACCTGTTGTGTTTTACCACCACCTACAAGATTGGCCTTATGCCTCTCAAAAGAACAATCATAGTTTCCTTTATGAGTAAAAATCCACATAGAACGAATAATATTGACACCAGGCAGACGGGGCACCAACTCCCACATATTATTTTCAATAGGAGCATTATATTCGTCATCCATGACCATTTTCCAATTTGGGTCATGAAGGGCAGACACTGGGTTACATGGTAGGGGTGATTTATTGATATTAGAATTAAAATTAAAATAATGTTTTTGTTTAAAAATACCCCGTTGGCTACGAGTAACGGGCCCTCGCCCCGAGATAAAACTGGACAGGATTTGGGTAATTATCGGGTCGGCAGTGGACTGGCCAATAGGTAGTGGGCCTGCTGGCTGAAAAAGTAGATGTGGGGAAAAATTATTTGGGCCAGAACTGGATCGAGAATCTTCTGGATCAAGACTGGCATTGGGCCATGACTCGGGAACAATACCGAATATATTTGGGCCAGCAGGCAGTGGGCCTGCTGGCGGATTTGGGTCACGGGACAACTAGGATAAATGGTGGATAATATACGGTGAGAGCCCATCATCCAAAAAATTATACGAACTAGACACAGAATTATACAATTTAGCAAACGGAAATTGGGTTTCATAAAAAATGACATGACGACTATTTATGATTTTATTAGCGGATAAAATCATAATGTGAGAGTTTACTTGGAACAAATTCTCTTCGATATGGTTGATGATGATTTGATATTCTGACTGTACGTTCGTGAGTTATTTTTTTTCTCAAATTTAATAGTTCTACATATTTATAGGTTACGGAAAGACATCGAGTTGTTAAATCTATTTCAACATCTCTGGGGTATTTTTAACAGCGATAGTTGAATTATTGAATTATTAGTACTAACTAAAAATATAATATTATTTTTCTTTTTAAACTAACCCGTTTATAGAAAGTTGATAGGGGTATGAAGGAGAACTATTAAAAGGAAGTAAGGAACTACTCTTCTCACTTCGAATAACATACTACGTAGTTGTTTTCTTGCTCACTTTGCCTCAATAAGGCTAGTTTCATTTTTTTAACGTCAAATCTTAATGATAGAAGGTATACACGGTCCATGGACCGAAAATTAATTGTATAAATTATCATATTTATAGAATTTTTGTACAAATGTAATTATGATATTAATATTATATTATGACTAGGTATTAGTCTTGTATTAGGAAAAGATAGATTTATTTTCCATATTTAGATATTGTATATCATGTATATATACCTTTTCATTAATGAAAATAATCAAGAGATTATTTCTTTCATGATATCAGCAGTCTAGGGCAAATTTTTCCTTCTCCAAAATCCCTCCTTCCCCTACCCTACTTGCCATTGGCCGTCGGCCAACCTCTTCCTCCTTTCAACTTTTGGATTTTTTTTCTCTTCCAAATCCCTGCTTCTCCTCTTGTTTTTTCATCACGTCTACCACAAAGAACATGTTTCATCCTGCCCTTACAGTCTTCAACATCAAGAACAACATTCCTATCATTCTTGAGATGGAAAACGTTCAATACGCGATGTGGGCAAAATTATTTAAAGTTCACGCATGCTCTCATCGAGTCCTTCATCACATCATCCCCTCAAAAACAGGCAAGGAGAAGGAGCCTACCACCGATGATGAAATAGAGAAGCAAGGAGAAGGAGCCTACCACCGATGATGAAATAGAGTTATGGGCAACTCTTGATGCTACGGTACTCCAGTGGATTTATTCCACTATCTCTACAGATCTTTTGCAGACGATTATTGAACCCGACGCCACGGCGATGGAAACTTGGAATAGGGTGCATGCTATATTCCAAGATAACAAAAATTCACATGTGGTCACTCTTGAGCAGGAATTTTCCCATGTCAATATGGATGATTTTCCGAATGTCTCAGCCTATTGTAAACGACTGAAGGAATTGGCGGATCAACTCAAGAACGTTGGTGCATATGTTACCAATGATTGTCTTTTTCTTCGGATGGTTGCAGGCCTATCTGAGGCTTATAATGGCGTTGAGACGCTTCTTCGTCAGAGTAATCCCTTCCACCGTTCTACCAGGCCCGTTCCATGCTCACATTAGAAGTGGCTAAGAAGGCGGCTACTGGAGCTAATTCCGTCATGATTTGTATGTCAGTTAGCCCGTTTAGAATAACTTGCAAATATGTACAATAACAAAGACCACCTCTTGTTATTGGCTCCTTCTGACTTGCCACTTTCGGCAATACCTACGTCGTTCCTGTACATATGTGTGTGTTTTACACACACACATACACATATTAACACTGATGTATGCATGTTGTACTAGACTCTCATCATAAGCCAGCAAAATTTCATATGATCTTTTGTTCATTTATCAAGGTTACCTTTTTAATCAGAGGATTTACTATAGTTTGAACATTTTACGTTGGTCGTCAAGTTACTGCAATCCTCTTCTTTTATCCATGCTTACATTTTTACTCTCCAAAAATCAAAGAAAGATTTATTTACTAGATAAGGTTCACTCCAGCAAAGAAACAGTAGCAGATCTTTAAGAAATTCTGATTATATGTAGTCACTCCTTTGTATAAAATATAGTCCAATGGATTATGTCAACAAGATAATGTACCAATAATTTATCTTCATATCCCTGTTTGGAAATCGATAAGGGCTCTAACAGGCTGATGAAATAAATTTGTATGCAAATTGGTGGAACTACTGCTAAAGTATAAATGATGATGTCTTTCTTTACCTGCTCCCTCACCTCCTGCAACTTGTGGCTTTTAAATTTTGCAGCAGTAGGTTATTTCTTTTGTTTTATTCTGAGGATCAACCAAACAGGATAGCCCTTGAGGCTTTCTTTCTTTGAGCTATATAAGCATGAACAACTTCTTAACAATAATGTTGGTAGTGGCTTGCATTTAAAACATGGAAGATGTGAAAAGCAACAATATCAGCATAAACAACTATGATATTGAAAGTGTTGGGAGTTTTGCTCTTTATGGTACTTTATAAAGCAGTACGGGAAGTATTTAACTATTACAAGTATTCGAAAGGATAAACAAAGATTCAATAATTCAACATGAAATCTGAAAATTACAATAGTTATACAAGTAAAAACTGGAAATTCCAGTTTTATAGAAGACGGAAAAATATAAATTGGTTTTTCTTTGAGTCGAGTGTAGCACTCTGTCCTTAAGACAATATTGCCCCGTATGTATCCTTTATACGTCCTGGACAATTTGTCTCCCAAGATAAAACAGCAATGGAACCCTTGAGCAAAGGAAACTCAAGAGCTACCGTGAAGAATATTGAGTAACGAAATGATGCTTGGAAGTTGTAGGAAGAAGTTTTTTTTTTTTTCTGGTTGTGTATTTTCGTGCATATGTCTTAGTGCTCAACAATGGTGTAAGGGGGTGTTTATATAGGTGATGGAGGGGGCTGAAAACTGCCTCCATAATAGCCAAATAATGGCCATTATGGAGGTAGTAAAGTCACCAACATAAATGGTGAAAGACCAACGGATTTGGCCATTATAGGAGGAGTAATTCAGCCAAAATAAATGGCTGAATTGAGAGCTTGGACGTTTCTGATTTGACCGTCGAAATTCCAACTTTCGAAAACTTCGGGGACCAAAGCGTACATCTTGAAACTTCGGGGACCAAAGCGCACATACGAAAGAATTCGGTCCAAAGCTGTATATCGAAACACGGGATCAAAGCGTACTTCGGCAAAGTTTTTCGGCCCAAAAAGATAATATCGTAAGAAGACCCACGACCCACCGACCGTGACCGTGACCGTGACCGAGAACCCGAGAACCGGAACCGGAAGCCGGACGGGACGGGACGGGACGGGCGGGCGGCGGCGGCGCGCGTGTGGTCTTTCCTCGAACCGAAGCACATCTAGGTCCTCCCTCCTTTAAACACATGGGATACCCCTTGGGGTCCCAAACCCCAAACCAATTTCGAATCTTATATACACAACAATTCTTTCTTCCTCTACCGATGAGGGAGAATTACACACAATACCACACTTTCCATGCTTCAAACACCTTACTTCGTGAACCAATATCTCTTTCATTTCTCAATGAAATTTGACGATTCTTGGCCCTACGGTTATCTACGTACTTAGTAGATCATGCATGTGTGAAGAACCGGATTCTCCAACATACGTTACACTAGTGTTTAAGCCGTTAAAGTTGGTCGGTCGCAACTCCCGCCAAAGGAAAATTTCCAACAATCCCCTCTTGAAAGAGATTTTGGCGCACTCACATGGTGTCTTTTCATTTCCGGCAATATTTCGGCGGACCGATGTTGCATAAGGAGAGGTAGCCTCGGCTTTGAACCTTCCATAGTTGAATACCATCGGACTTACTTGCGCGGTGAACGTGATGTCTTGAACCGTCGGTGTTTAGTGTAAGCCAAGACAACGGTACCAACACAACAAATTCCCTTACTCTCTTCTTCGTAATGTTTTGTCCGTTTTGGCCATGGACAACGTCTTGGATTCTTAAGTGCGTTCAATTTGAGGCGGCCGTCCTCGCACTTAAATAGGTGGTCTCCTACAAGGTATCTGCTATACCCCACTTCACAAGTGTTAGGAACCATTAAAAGTTTCCCAAAGACCTAACCTCAACTCGTTGAGGATCATTACGAGTTTTGAAAACTTAACCTTTACCCATACTGAGATAGCACTTAACGTCTATCGCGGGAACGGCTTTGGATTTGGTGTTTCTTTTCGAAATCACTATCCGAAGTGCTCATGCTTCGACCGAAGCGATCAAGCGAACCTTTACAACTTAGTTTTCCCATTGAACCAAATTCGGGATCTCCGGTTCGTAAGGTTGGGTTTCCATTTGTATTGGTTCGTATATTTTGGGTTTTAAGCCCATTCCCCTAGACAGCGAGAACACTTGATCTCCGGGTAGTCCCTTAGTTAGTAAATAAGGAAGTGACACCCGTGATGATCAGCGCCATACGGTCTTATGTCTCCGACGGATCGTGACGAGATATGTCCGAGACGCCGTCATCCGTGTCCTTCCTAAAGCCGACCGGCTAGCCACGGTGTAGAGCTGCTGAAGGCACGGGTTTCTCCCAATAAGGGACGTCCTCTAATGAGTCGTGAAGTTACTCAACTTCTTTCATGCTTTGTATAAAGCGATAAACTCCGATACCATCATGAATCGGTCGATGCAAGTTTGCTTAGAGGATTTTCCAAGACCCACCATACACATATACTTGTGGCTTTGGTGTTCTTCGGATACGATGTCCGGTTTGCATCTTGTGTTCTCTCGGAACATTTGGACATCCGAGAATACTATAATCCGTAGATAAGCGAATAATTCGGATATCGTCATATCCGACTTAACGCCTTCTATTGATCATGTATTAAGATCATCGGTGAACCTTAGTTCAACCGATCGTTTGTTGGACGATACCGGGTCGGTTGTAGTGTGTACAATACATTGAACTACACGTGACACGAGCATATCGCTCCTTGTCTATGGGTGCACCATGATTCCAATCGTTCTATGATTCATATCTATTGGTGGCTTCAACGAGATGTCAACTATCGACCGATCCGTTAGATGTCTTAGAAATCCAATTCCTAAGATGTCATCTGTGATTCTTATATCTTTCATATCGAGACTTTGTTTCAATATGATTTTCACTCTAAGACCGTTGGTTTTCCAACTTGTTGGATTTCTAACTTCGAGTCAATGTTTCGTGATCGATTCATTGTTTTGTTTTATCGAGACTTTTAGGACCAAAATGTTAACATTTCGGGGACCAAAATGAAAGTTCGGGAAGAAGCCCAACGATTCGACAAACCAATTCGATCCTCTTCTTCCAACTCTCCGGTTTGGAAGGTCGTTTCAACACCCATGCCATGTAAGATTACAATGGCCCTGGATGTGAAGCTACTCACAGGGGAGCACTTTTTACAACCCAAAGGTTCTTTTCCGGAGGAAGATTAACCATTACACAAGTATGGTTCTATATATAGAATCTATTTCTCCCTTTAGCTTCTTTCCAAAGCAGCGTTTTTGAAGATAACAATTATTTCTTAATTGTTCATGGTTCATTATTAACCATACAAGCTAGAAGGACTGGAACAAGTCTTTGTCCCCTTCTTTGCTCTGTCTCGGTTCAACATCTAGAATCCCTGAGTTCTGCAGATCTGGAATATTAAGTTCCGGACAGCCAACAACTTTCGAGTCTTGTAGATACGGAACGTCTAGTTCCGGACAGTCAGGCCCTCGCGGGTTCTTGTTAACCTTGAGCAATTACTCCTTTTTCCTTTTCCAAGGAAAGTTATCTCCAAAGAATTCAGCATTCTTTGACGCCAAGAGGCGATCAACACTCTTGTTATTTGCGGATCCGGTGGATATGCAATCTACGATCTTAGGTCGAACTTGACTGTTTCGGTAGCCCATCTTTTACCAAGCTACCCCTCATAATTTGGGCATACGACTTCGCGCTTGGCTAACACCATTAGACTGAGGTGAGAAATGAACATTCGTTTAATGAACGATGCTTCACATTCTCCCCCTCTATCACTACGAATTTTTCAATCCGTAGGCTTAGTTGATTTTCAACTTCTGCTTTGTAGCGCTTATCCGCTTCAACAACTTCATCTTTGCTTTTCAACAAACAAAGGATTCCATACGTTGTACTATCATCAAATGACGATCACAACGTACTTGTCTCCCCCTCTATTTTGTATAAACTTCAAATCACCCAATTAGGTGTGACTAAGTTCTAGAGGAGCGGTGCTTCTTTCGCTATTCCCTTGACGGAATTTGGAAAGGTGATTTTGCCTCTTCATCTACCTCACATTTATTTTGAGGGTTTATTTCGACGGTAGGCAACAATCTTAACATCGTTAGCTTTTGAATGACTTGCTATTTAACGTGTCTTAATCTATGATGGCATAGATGCACGGATTACAAATATATCATTCATTTGGCTACGGACATTATTTGTACCATTCTTAGTTATTACAGACCCGTTGGACTAATTTCAAACTAGCTTGACCAACAGCGTCCCTTAAACCAAGTTAGGAATATGTATCACCTCATCTTAGAGTGATCACAATCCATGAAGTCCTATTGAGGACAACCTCTCCAACCCCTTTGATTTTAGAGGTGGCGTTGCTTCACATGAACAACCTTTTGCCGTGGTTAGGGCGTAACCGGATCATATGTGATCTCGATACTCGGGTCCACTCTAGTTGCTTTGGTAGACTGAGTGTCCAATTTCTTTACTGCCTTTATTTAGGCCTTCGGATCATTTAGGACCTGGAAATTCTGGCCCACCTTACTAGGTGTCCATTACTTTTCCTATGAAATGAATTACGGCACCACTCCACGTCGCCGGAGGCTTTATATGAATGAGTGTCCAATATCATCATATCAAAGGAATTTTGGCCCACCTCCCGGTCGCCGGAGGCTTTTTATGACCGAGTGTCCAATATCATCCTATGAAGGATCTTCGCAAATAGTATGACAGGCTCAACGTCTTTAGCTTTTAGTCTTCTTCCGTTATGATTGGTGCCCGAGATAATTCTTGGCGCTTACTTAAGAGTGGTAACAATTTTCGCACAGTCAGTGGATCTTTCTCACTCGTATGTGCGAACATACTTTACACACTTTTAATAATTACACTTAAAAGAACGGATCTTTTTAAATCGTTTACAAAATCCAATCTTTAAACGGAAAAGAAGATGAGATTAAACTTCTGATTTGTTAAAGCATAAGGAATATAAATTATTTTCATATTCCTCCTTACTTTAATCCATTTTTAATCAGACATAATTTAATCTTTATTCTTGACAAGTAAGAAAAATACTTATCATTTAATCCTTATTCTTGACAAGTAAGAAAAGTACTTATCCCAATTTCGGATTCTGGCTCACTTAAGTCACTTCATCAGACTGAGTGTCCATTTCCTTCTCACCATTGTTCGGATCCTTTGTCTGGGACAGATATAGGCCTTCTGCTACAAGATAGAATAACATCTTGATCTTCTCCTCTTGTCCCAGTTGACATCCTCAGGCTCTCGTGAGCGCTTGTTCCCACCAGTCTTGGTGGCGGAGACACCATGAACACGTTCATCATCATCACTCTCTTCTACCAGAAAACCATTGCCATATCCAGATTTGGTCACATAACTTTTGACCGACATCTTTCGAACACTAATAGTAATACTATACAATATTGTCTTAAGTTGTTGGGAGTTTTGCTCTTTATGGTACTTTTTAAAGCAGTACGGGAAGTATTTAACTATTACAAGTATTCGAAAGGATAAACAAAGATTCAATAATTCAACATGAAATCTGAAAATTACAATAGTTATACAAGTAAAAACTGGAAATTCCAGTTTTATAGAAAGACGGAAAAATATAAATTGGTTTTTTCTTTGAGTCGAGTGTAGCACTCTGTCCTTAAGACAATATTGCCCCGTATGTATCCTTTATACGTCCTGGACAATTTGTCTCCCAAGATAAAACAGCAATGGAACCCTTGAGCAAAGGAAACTCAAGAGCTACCGTGAAGAATATTGAGTAACGAAATGATGCTTGGAAGTTGTAGGAAGAAGTTTTTTTTTTTTTTTAAGGTTGTGTATTTTCGTGCATATGTCTTAGTGCTCAACAATGGTGTAAGGGGGTGTTTATATAGGTGATGGAGGGGGCTGAAAAGCGCCTCCATAATAGCCAAATAATGGCCATTATGGAGGTAGTAAAGTCACCAACATAAATGGTGAAAGACCAACGGATTTGGCCATTATAGGAGGAGTAATTCAGCCAAAATAAATGGGTGAATTGAGAGCTTGGACGTTTCGATTTGACCGTCGAAATTCCAACTTTCGAAAACTTCGGGGACCAAAGCTGTACATCTTGAAACTTCGGGGACCAAAGCGCACATCCGAAAGAATTACGGTCCAAAGCGTATATACGAAACTTCGGGATCAAACCGTACTTCGGCAAAGTTTTACGGCCCAAAAAGATAATATCGAGAAGACCCACGGCCGTGACCGTGACCGTGACCGTGACCGTGACCGTGACCCATGACCCGTGACCGTGACCGAGCCGGAACCGGACCGGACGGGACGGGCGGGCGACGGCGGCGCGCGTGTGGTCTTTCCTCGAACCGAAGCACATCTAGGTCCTCCCTCCTTTAAACACATGGGATACCCCTTGGGGTCCCAAACCCCAAACCAATTTAGATTTCAAGAGAGTGTACGCCTTTTAAGATAACTTCCTTCCATGTGATTAATTTAGATCTACCTACCAATATTATAAAGAAATAGTTTTTCTAGCACTAAAAGTTGTCTACATTTTCTACTGCTCAACATCTCAAACAAGACCAAAAGACACCTAGAAACATTGGGATTGAAAGTAAACATATTAGCATAACTAAAACTTAAACCAATTAATCAATATCTGTTGGAAATTTGCCTTTGATGGGGATTGCGTCCACCCATCTTTAATGACTTAAACACCCGGGTTCCGCATGTTGGAGTCTTTGGTTCTTCACACGTGCATCATCTACTAAGTGAGTAGATGACCGTAGGGCCAAGAATCGTCAAATTTCGTCGAAAGAGATATTGGTCCACTAAGTAAGGTGTTTGAGGCATGAAAATATGGTGTGGGACAAATTTACCACATCGGTGGGAAAATGAAGAATTGTTCTTTTTAGAAGCCTGAAAAATGGATAAGGGTTTGGGACCCCAAGGGGTAACCCATGTGTTTGAAGGAGGGAGGACCTAGGTGTGCTTGGGTTCGAGGCTAGCCCCACGCGCGCCGCCGACCGCCCGGTCCGGGCTTCGAGCTTCTTCTAATATTATCTTTTGGACCCCAAACTGTTTAGTATTTAGAGTTTAGTCCCTGGAGTTTCAGGATTGCTTCCCGCAGCCAACAATTTTATGACATTAACCATCTGAAACGTTTTGCACTTACTACAAAATGTTTCTGGCCATGACTACACCTATTAAAGGACCTCTTAACACCTATCCTCCTCCTAAACACTATATATTGAGACCTCAAACAGATTTGAGGAGAGAAGAAGAGAAACCAAATAGAAAGAGATAACACAAGTCTTGAACAAGAGCAGAAACTCTTCATTTTCCTCTTAAATTTCCATTCTTCATCAAGTCGTTTCATGTTTGTTTTCTTCGTCAGAAGCAACATATTTGCTTTGTAGTGTTGATTAATTGTTGTTTTATCTTGGGAGACTATTACTCTCTAACGTAAAAGCATATATACGGGGTAATCTTGTCTTAAAGACAGAGAGCCATCTCTCGACTCAGCCGGTGGTGTTGTGATTATCTAATTGGTTGCTAAGTGTTTCAAGCGTGAACTTGAAACTCAAAGGACTCTAACCGTTCGGATTCTCATCGGTTCTACAAGCCACAAATGTAGCAGTTCATGTTCTTGTATTTCTGAATACAAGATCCAGATTTGAAGTTCTAGTACAAGATTAAAAGATTGACAACTTCTTATTGTAATCTTTATTGTTTATCCTTTCGAAGCACTTGTAATAGTCATTTACTATTTCCGTACTGCTTTATTTCCAACAATATCGTCTATATAGATCATTTTTTATTGTTCCCAATCTTTCGCTAGTTTGCATAGATTTCAAGAGAGTGTACGGCTTTTAAGATAACTTCCTTCCATGTGATTAATTTAGATCTACCTCTTCCTTTTTAACACCATATGTCACCATGGTTCCTGCGAACCCGGTGCATCTGGAGGTTGACATAGGACATGAAGAAGCCATCTCAAGCGTTTTCTGATTTTATCCTCTATATGTGCTACTAGCATTATCAATAAAATCTAATACCTTCACTGATAGAAATGTCTTCCGTGGTTTATTTCATTCATTCTAGTCAATCATATACATGATTACAAAGAGTATCTTTAGACTACAATTACGTTAACAATATCACAAGGATATACACTAGCATATACATATGCTATAAGTAAAAGATTATTTACATATTCTAATACACCCCCGTAGTCAAAACGGGAGGTTGTCGTACGTTGAGACTATCACGAAAATCATCAAACAGTTGCAGCAGAAGTCCCTTAGTAAAAATTTCGGCAATCCGATAATGCAAAGGGAACACACACTTGTCCATGAGCGACTTTCTCACGTACGAAATGTATATCCATCTCAATGTGCTTAGAGAGTTGATGCTGAACTGGGTTGGCAAAAGGATATACTGCACTAACATTGTCACAATAGACCAAAGTGGCCTTTGTAACTGGACATTGTAGCTCCAAAAGTAAGTTTCGAATCCAACAAGATTCAGACACAACATTAGCCATCCCACGGTACTCGGCCTCAGCACTAGGCCGAGATAATGTAGTCTGTCGTTTTGCAGACCAGGAAATCAGATTATCACCAAGATATACACAATAGCCAGAGGTTGATCGCCAGGTATCTGGACACACATCCCAATCGACATCGGTGTAAGAAATGAGCTTGCTCATCGTAGAGGGATAAAAATGGAATGAGAATTTGGACTCCTTATATGAATTTGGACAATCCTCCTCTCAAGAGCTAGCTTTTGGGGTTGAGTTAGGCCCAAGATCCATTCTTTACATGGTATCAGAGGTAGACCCATTCCAATTCTATGTTCACCGATGTTGGGTCCCAAATTATGTCATCCACACACTAGTTAACGGGGTTTGGGCGTGCGGGTGAGTGTTAAGAGTCCCACATCGGAAATGGAATGAGAATTTGGACAATCCTCCCCTCATGAGCTAGCTTTTAGGGTTGAATTAGGCCCAAGATCATTTCTTTACATTCACTTTTTTTTTTGGTTACAGTCTTGAGACTTTCTAACTCACTTCATAGTAAACTGGGATTTTGAGTATTTGTCTCAGGAATATTCAGCCGTGCAGACCTTGTTGTTGGCTTACCAATCTCTTGGAGTTGTATATGGGGACCTTGGAACTTCTCCTGTCAATGTATTTTCCTCTACTCGCTTGACAAATCTCACTGAAGATGATTTACTTGGGACATTCAGCCTAATCTTTTGGACTTTAACATTGCTCGTGTTAGTCAAATATGTCTTCATAGTCCTTCATGCTAATGATCATGGAGAAGGCGGTACTTTTGCTCTCTATTCATATCTCTGTCGCCATATCAATTTTCGAAGCAAACTTACTAGCCACAACGTTAGGATGGAATCTGATGAGAGCATGGCTGATTACAGCCAAGATAGTGGAAGTCCTCTGCGTTCAAAAACTAAGAAGTTCCTGGAGAGAAGTTCTGCAGCTCAAAATTTTCTCACTTTTGTTGTTTTACTTGGAACCTGTATGGTCATTGGTGATGGAGCTCTCACTCCTGCTACTTGTGGTAACATTCTCCCTTTGTTTTATCCAAGTTATATTTCCTTTCTTTGCCTCATGTTCATACACTTGTTATATTAATGTTCCTTCCTATTATATCAGTTCTCTCAGCCCTCCAAGGAATTCAATCTGTCTCTTCCAAGATAACCCAAGGTAAAATCAAAATAATTTTCAGAAGACAGTTCTTTTGCAAGTTCAGATTTGCTTCCATTTACTCACCAAATTGCAAGGTTTAACGGATGTTCTATTGACTGCAGATCATGTGGTTTTCATGTCTGTGATTATGTTAATCGCCCTTTTCATGTTTCAACGCTGTGGAACAAGCAAAGTTAGCTTCTGCTTCACACCAGTTATGTTATTGTGGTTCGCTACCAATGTTTCAGTCGGTATCTACAATATGTTCGAGTACTATCCATCAGTTCTTAAAGCAATTTCTCCTCACCACATAGTGAAATTTGTTTCACGAAATGGAAAGACTGCTTGGAATCTTCTCGGTGCAGTATTTCTAAGCATTACAGGTTTAACTTTTGCAACTACCTTTGAGGGAAAACAAAAAAGATAAAAGAAAAGCATATGAAATAGAAGAAAAGAAGTTCACTTACGACATGTTTTAAACTGTTATGCAGGAGCTGAAGCCATGTTTGCTGATTTAGGTCATTTCAATAAAAGAGCAATTCAGGTAAGGAACAAAGAACTCTAATGACTAATCTACCATTAGGAATGTTAATCTGGTTGATGGCATTTCTATCTTGCAGTTGGCATTTTCTTTTGTGGTTTATCCATCCCTAGTTCTCAGCTATGCCGGTGAAACAGCTTATCTAATGAGGTATCCAGAGAACATCAACAACGCCTATTACAGTTCCCTACCAAAACCTGTATACTGGCCAATGTTCGTAATCTCAACCCTAGCTGCCATAGTTGCTAGCCAGTCCATGATATCAGCAACTTTTTCCATTGTAAAGCAATCACTTGCTCTTGGATGCTTCCCTCGAGTAAACATTATACATACTTCATCCAAGCATGAAGGACAAATCTATTCCCCAGAAGTAAACTACATCCTCATGATTCTTTGTGTCACTCTCGTTCTCGGATTTAAAGGAGGTGTTGAACTAGCAAATGCCTATGGTAAGCATCATTCGGTTTATTTTTGTACACTGACAACTTAAAGAAATCTAATACTATCAAGCTAATTAACAACTAATTATAGGCAACTTTTTATACCAAGCATGGATTAATAACCCGTAACAATGGTAAATAACCTGTTATAACCAGTAAAATTAAGTCGAAGTAAAACGTACTTCGCTGAGAAATAGGACTAACTTTTCTTCTTTAACTACAGGGGTGGTGGTCATCTGGGTCATGATCATAACAACATTCTTGACAGCATTAGTGATGCTAATCATATGGAAGACAAATATCATTCTCATTTTGGCATTTTTCTTGCCCTATATAATAATTGAAGGTTGTTTCATGACATCTTTGCTCAATAAAATACCACAAGGAGGGTGGGTTCCATTTGCTATTTCTGCTTTCTTATTGACCATCATGCTATCTTGGACATATGGAAGGAGTAAGAAAAATGAATATGAAGCAGATAGAAAGATGAGTTTACCTGATCTAGACGAAATGCTATCAAGCTATAGTACATATCGAGCGTCAGGAATTTGCTTCTTTTTCACCGATCTTGCAAATGGCATTCCACCCATAATCCAGCATTATATTCAGCACACGAATTCTGTACGAGAAATCCTGGTAATTGTCACTGTTAGAACTCTTCCCATCAAAACTGTCCTGCTGGAGGAACGTTACAATGTGGGGAAGTTGGGAGTTGTAGGGGTCTATCGGTGTTTGATTCTGTTTGGATATAAGGATTCTCAAAGCTTGGAAGGAGATGACTTTGTTACTTTGATGATCGCTAAACTCCAAGACCAAGCTGAGTCTACTAGTGAAAAACAAAAGATAGATGCAGCTGCTGACAGAGGACCCGTGTTTGTGTTAGGAAGAACCATTCTCAAAGCAAATAAAGGTTGGTTTGCTCGATTCACCATAGAATACTTGTACAGGTTCCTTCAGAAGAATAGCAGGGCAGCCATTTCCGCGCTTCAAATTCCACCAGATAAAACACTTCAAGTTGGTATGCTTTATGAAATCTAAAAAGGTGTCTTCGCAGCATAAAATGACCTCGGAAACACAACATATTCTTAAGTAGCGCATGTAATGATTCTAGTGAATAAAAATGCATTTCAATAGATTTTCGCTCATGTAGCATGAAAGGCTAATATGTGTAACACGTTCAACATAGACCATAGACCAATTCAGGGAAAACACACTCACTTCAGATTATCAACAGATTCATGTGCAAGTAAACTTCACTTTAAGGGTGTATCTTTTAATCCTCCAAGTACAATCTTTCTATGATTATGCAATTTTGTATACAGTAGTCATATACAAGTCCAAAGTTTACGTATTGCATTCTGCGAACCATGGTCCAATTTTAAGGAATTCGGGTATCTTGTGATCTTTGGACTTCCAGAATCGGACAGCCCACAAAACGGAAGAGCATTTGTTTTGGACCAAAGAGAGTTTGATAAGTACTTTGTTTTTGTTATAAATAGAAGAAGGAAAGGTCTTTGGAGGTTCATAGGACATGGTCATCAACAGCCATTTTCAATTTTTACATTGGTGTCCTATGAATACTCTAGCTCAATCATCAAGAACAATTTCTCTACCAAAATCCTTTCTTTACAATCTCAAAGTTCTTCTTCTAGTGATCCTGGTTCTGAAAAAAACTACTCCCTCCGGATAAAAAAGAGTGTCCACTTAGCCTTTTTTTCTTGAGTCAAAAAGAGTGTCCACTTATCAAATCAAGAAAGAATTAACCTTATTTTCCAGATTTGCCTCTATTAAGTACTATGTGATCAAATCCCAATACATATTTAATTAGGGGCAGTTTAGTCAAATTACTTTTTTTGTCTAGGAGTTTGTATTTTCTTAAGGAGTGTGTAAATGGCTAAGTGTACACTTTTTTTTATCCGGAGAGAGTATTATTTTCCGGTGAAATCGGTTCTAACCATAAACACAGTTAAAGATTTGTATTTTAGGATTTAAACACAAGTGAGTTGTATCTGATCCGGAGAACCCCTCGACGAGTCCAGTGTTAAATGGTAAAAGAAAGAAATAAATAGAAAATAATAATAAGTAAGCTTGAATCTCAGAACAAGTAATATAAAATAATGAACTATTCTTTCAGTATATTGCTTTGAGAGAAAATAGAGCTTAGGTTTCAAATGTGAGCAAGAGGATTCAGAATATGGTTCCTTCACTTCTAAGTCTTACATATATAAGCCAAAACTAGACTATTGTACCCCTCTAAAGTTATGACCACGTGAGCGTGATGACGTTACCGTACCCACGCGCGTCGTAACGCTCTAATCTAGGAAGATTGATTTGACGGGATTTGTTGGGAGTGGAAGACAGTTGTAGGATACCTCCGAGTTATTTGAACCTCTAGATACACTGACCCACCTGGAGGCATTTTTCATCCAACACAGATAGTCCTCCACTTTCCCGAGCCTTTCATTTCATGAGCTCGAGTCTACACATTTTTCAAAACCTTTCACGAAAATAAAAACATCACCTCCTTTCCCACGATCAGACGTTTCTTTAGGTTGGTATTTAAGGCATTCAGTCACTCATTCGATGACATCCTTTTAGAGACACCGATTGACACTTACTAACAGGGCATGTCGCTTCATTTTCCAAGGCTATTGATTACCCCAACAAGTTATTTAAACTGATGACTTCATTCGCATTTCTCCATCCTCACTCTCATTTCATACTTGTAAACAGACGCAACTTCTTGCTTGGTCAAATTCCATATTTTTTCATGTCTTCTTATTCCACATCCATATCTTCCTATTATGATCTTACTCTCACCAGAATGCTAGAGAAATTGGGTGCCACTTTGGTGGTCTCCGTCCACCGCCGTCCCTCGTCGTCTTCCATCACCCGGATGATAGACCTAGGTTCCTCGGCATCTGAGATTATCCCTTCAAACTTCAATTATGAGAGGGATTTTCGTGTCAACCTCCATTATGATTCTATGGAAGGCATCTCTTCCTTGATTCATCACTCCACCATTCCCAGGTCCACATCAATTGTCGATGGGGCCTTGATGTCGATATATTTCCTCCTTCTACCAACGTAAGCATCACCAGTACATCCCGAGGATGTGTATGATCTACACTTACCCCTTCACTATCGGGTTTGGCCTCCCGATTCATTAGGTATTAAGACCTTCTGTTGCCGGTATGACATTTTTCTGGTACAGCTGGTCCCTCAAACTTAGAGGATAGTCCATTGCCTGCAATAGTTGGCAGATTTTGCCCATCTCCCCTTCATTCTGGATCATCTAATCCACCTCTATGCCCCCTGGGTGTTTCGCGGGGGAATGATAAACCTAGTTTTTTGAGGCTCGCAAGGCCTCATTATCAATATTGAGGGTGATCACGATCAAGGATGGTGTAATCAATTCTTGATGATCCATACTAGCCACATTTATGATGCCGACTTTGGCCCTCTACCAGAGTAGTGGAATAACGCCCATGAGTATACATGCCTTTACTTCCTGTATTATTTCCTTGAATACCTCAATTTTTCTATTCTTTTAGCGGCCCCGGTGGTACCCGAACTCCTGCCTAATATTTTTGGCTGGGTAACGGGCTTGCTTTGCGCCCTTGGAGGTGTTAAGCGGACTTGGAGAGGCATTTCCTCTAATAGGTGGAAAGGGAAGAGCCACGGTAATTTCCTTTCCGTCATTTTTGTCTCTTTATCGATTAAGTCTTAGGATGTCATTCTAACTTCTTTTTTCCTCTGCAAGGTCTCCCCGCTCGAGGGGGCTCGATCAGGAAAGTGCCCTCCCGGGTTGAAGCCCGAGATCGTATTGCCGAGGCAGCTGCAGAAGCGAGAAAGAGTAGGAAGCGTGCGCTTCCAGATGATGTCAGTGCATTTTCATTGGAATCAGTTTGTGTGTAAGGATGCGTCGCTGATTCAATGTGTACTATATAGAGTATATGCACATAGTAATCCATATAGAAGACAATGATGGAGAGGCCGTAGAGGTAGGGGGCGTGAGGGTCCCTTCCACCGAAGCTATCGAGGGGTCGGGAGTTAGTAAATAACAACCCGTGAGCATAGGGGTGGTAATGCGGGTGCTGGCTCTTCAGTTCCATCACCTCCTGCTACTAGTTTAAACATTGGTTTGAAGGCTTCCCTGTCCCATATGGAGGGTATCTTTCTTCAGGTAACATAAATCTTTTTACCTCGTATCAATTGTTCTTTAGAGAAAACGTATGTGCTAAGTTTGCTTCGTTTGACCTTTTTTCAATGTCACGCTTCCTCTTCCTCCGCCATTGAGCATTACAAGAGTATGCCTTCATCATCCCAGGTATGGAGAGGTTGACAGAGGAGAATCAGTGCCTCCAGGATGATATTTCCTAGTTCCGGTCGGAAAATAGAGATCTCCAGGACATAAGGACCACTATGGGGTTTAGGTGGGAGAAGGCCAAGCAGGCTCTGGCAGCTCAGGATGACACCTTTCATATCATGACCAAGGCTTGCCAGTTGATGAATGAGATGGTGGTCTAAGTAGAGGCCGAGCGTGATGCTACTCGGGGATGGGTGCAAGCACTTGAGGCTTCTTGCGCTCGGCTCTGAGCGCGGAACCAGCACCTAGTGCTTCACCTAGAGGCTGATCAATAGAGGGTCACCTTGCTTTGGGACTATGTCATTCTCTAAACCCAATATGAGGTTTTGCGGGGTGAGGAGGAGGGGCATATTGATGTCTCCTCAGCCCTTATAAATGCGGAGATGGATCTCGGCGCAGCTAAGGCGGATATGGACGAGCTACTTGAAAAAACACCTCCTTCCTATGATGCCTTTACCGACTCCTCAGTTGGCGAAGATACTCTCCCTCCATCTTAGCTTTGTAAGTCTTGAGCATCTGGATATTGGTTAGGATGCCTTCCAAGGGTCTATTTCTGCGGCGAAGATCAACAATAATGTCGATGGTTGGTGCTAGCTTTTTGGGAGGATAACTAGGTTTGGCCTCTTTAGCGCACCTTGGAAGATGACTAATTTTTTAGCCTGATAGATTTGTTGCGGGCCTGTGTGCCTTTTTATGAATGTTTTTTGCTACTACTCTGGCCCGCGTGTCATTTTTGCATTTGATTGATACTTCTGGGCCCGTGTGCCCTTTCAACTTTGGTTTTGAGCCTTCATGCTCCGTTTTGTGGAATCTCTAGTGCTTGTGTACCCTCAAATGTTTTTGTATGAACGTTTGTCCTCTCTTCGCTCTTTGTTCAATGATAATTATTAGTTTTGCCTTGAACCTTATCTTATCACGCTTTGACATGCGCTTTGTTATTGCAACAATTGTGATCATAAAATGACCTATTGGCTTTTTAGTTTGCACTTAACCGTCGAGGCGTGACCTTTATGCCCGTCTACCAAAACTATGCTAATATTGAAGCATTTGTTATTTAAGTTGAGGCATGATGACCGGTGCACGCTTATGTTGTTTCCGCATTTTATGTTTGAGGTCATATTCCTAACCCAATCCGGGAACGTTTTCACAATATTGGGGATCAAAACATCCAATTCGCAATAAGGGAGGGCCCTCGATTTTTTATGCTGATGGGGAGGACGGCTCGACCACATTTAATGGCATAAAGATTCATGGAACATGCACGCTCTGAGGCTCTATAGTTGTGTCGTGTGTTAGAAGGGTTTGTGGGGCTATGTGGCTTCCGAGTTCGGTTCTGCCCCGAACATTTTTTCAATGTTGAGCGAAGGGTGCCTTGCTATTTTTAATCAAAAACAAGTGAAGATTTTTATTTCTTTTATGAGATTATCAGGAATGACTCATCCTATAAGTACATGACCCCTCCTCCGGGGTTATTACAAAATCACAAAAAGAAACCGGGCGAGTGCAGTGACTGCCAGCAGTCCCAGTCCATGCGAGTCTGTCCTCAGAGAGATCTCATGTTTTGAATATGTGGATCCACTCTTATCCCCCCCCCCCGATGATACTCGGGTGTGAGTTCCCAAGGAGTTGAGTTTCGACATATAGCCCGGTATGAAATGCTTGGTATTTTTTGAGTTATTATCTCGTTAAAAACCTTGCCAGGAAAATCGAATTGGGACAAAACATTGGTCAAGAGAAAGAGTGCAATGCGCATCCATACCATTCTCCTCAGGTGATCAGAAGATCCCGATTTAGGGAGCAGTCCCTGTCAGGGAGAGAAAGCTAGTTAATCAGAGATAGACAATTTTCTGAAGATAAGAGACATACCTGTCGTGCTTACAAAGATAGAATCTTTTCAAGTGACTGACGTTCCAGCTATTCTTCAGTTCTTTTCCGAATTCATCTTTGATCCAGTAGGATCCCTTTCCTACAATTCCCACTATATGATACGGTCCTTCCAGTTTGCTTCCAGCTTACCCGCGCATAGATCCCTGGTTGCAAGAGTGACCTTCCAGAGGACGTAGTCCCCGATTTTAAAATGCCTCAAATTTATCTTCCTGTTAAAGTACCTCTCAACTCTTTGTTTTTTTGCCGCCAAACGTATAAGGACCAAATCCCTATGCTCCTCTAATAACTCTATCCCTATTGCCATGGCCTCGTTGGAGGAATCTTCGATTGCCTGGGTGTATCGAAAGCTGTGTTCCCCGATTTCCACGGGTATCAAGGCCTCGACACTGTATACCAAGAAAAATGGCATTTTCTTGGTACTTGTCTTGGTCGTGATCCTATAAGTCCACAACACCCCTGGTAACTCTTTTGGCCATTTACATTTGGCATTTTTCTAACCTTTTCTTGATGCTTTGGATTATAGTTTTGTTGGTCGATTCTTCTTGTCCATTTACGCACGGATGATAAGGTGACGAAATGACCCTTTTGATGTTCAGCCCCTCTAGGAACTCGGTAACCTTTTTCCTATGAAATGCCGATCACTGTCGCAGGCAATCTCCTTTGGTATCCCGAATCAGCAGATGATGTGGTCCCAGATGAAGTCTATAACCTAATTTTCTCAGACCTTTTTGTATGCCTCCTCTATCTATTTTGAGAAATAATCTGTTAAGATCAGTAAGAACCTAACCTTTCCTACAACTCCTGGTAATGACCCTACGATGTCTATCCCCTATTTTAGGAATGGCCATGGGGGGGCCACGACCGAATGGAGTGGTACAACAGGCCGAGGGAGTGTTGCTGGCATTTCTCACACTTTCGGACGCAGGCCTTGGAATCTTCCTCCATCCAAGACTAATATTATCCAACCCTCACTATCTTTTTCACCAATGAGTCATACCCGGAATGATTTCCGCAATTGCCTTCATGTATTTCCTTTATTACGTACTCGACCTCTGTTAGTCCTAAATACTTGGCCAGGGGACCAAGGTAAGATCTACTGCATAGCTCACCCTCGTGCATGCAATATCATGTCGCTTTGCTCGTTAAGGCTCGTACAACCTTATTGTCCTCCAGAAGAGTCCCGGTCTGTAAATAGTTTATGATGTTGCTTCGCCAGTCCCATATCAAACTGGTAGAATTTACTTCATGCACGCCAGGATCTAGGGTGAAATATAGGAGGTGGACTATGGATTCCGCTCTCCCTTAGTCGCTCTGGACGAAGAACCCAACATAGACAAGACGTCAGATTCGATGTTCATTTCTCGTGGAATTTGCACCACTTTTCACTTTCTGAAGTGGGACAACAAAGCAGTGACCTTGTTTAAGTATTCCTGCATTTGACTGTCTTTGGCCTTGTATTTGCCGAAGATTTGGTTGATGATCAGTTGGGAATCACTTTTAAGCTATATGTTTTCATCTTCGAGCCCTCGAGCCAATTCCAAACCTGAAATTGCAGCCTCATACTCGGCCTCATTGTTAGATAAAGACATATATTTAATAGCTTGCTTGATCGTTTCCCCTAATTGGGTAATCAGGAAAATTCCCAGTCTAGTGACCTTCATGCTTGTGGCTCTGCCTATATACAAGATCCATTCCCCGGAAGCGATCTCGGTTTCCCAGATCACTTCCGTATGAGCATGGGGTATCATGTCCGGACTGTAATCAGCCATGAAGTCAGCCAAGGTTTGAGACTTAATAGCAGTCTGGGGTCGATAAGTAATGTCATACCCGCATATTTCTATTGACCAGTTCGCTAGCTTACAGAAGAGTTTGGGCTTGTGCAAGATGTTCCTTAGAGGGAAGGTTGTGATCACACATATGGGATGACATTGAAAGTATGGCCTTAGCTTGCGAGACGCAACCACCGGGGCCAAAGCCAATTTTTTGAGGTGGAGATAGCAGGTTTCGGCCTCAGTCAAGGCCTTGCTAGTAAAATAAATAAGGATTGCGTACCTTTTTCTTCCCCAACGAGCACAACACTTACTGCGGTCTCGGAGACAACAAGATAAATTAGCAAAGGTTCCCCCACCTCTGGTCTTGCGAGCAGAGGCGGATTTGTCAAATATATTGTCAAGTCCTTCAGCGCATGTTGGCACTCCGTGGTCCATTTGAAGTATTTATTTTTCTTCAGCACATCAAAGAATTTTTTACATCGCTCGGACGACCTCGATATGAACTTCCCAAGCGCGGACATTCTCTCAGTCAACTGTTGTACTTCTCGAGCATTGTCTAGTATTTGTTCGATCGCCCAAATATGATCCAAATTGGCCTTGATGTCCCTGTTCGATACTATAAAATCTATGAATTTCCCTGAGCCTACCCCGAAGGTGAATTTCTCTAGGTTTAACTTGAGGTTGTAGTTGCAGACAATATCAAATGTAATGTCTAATGTGTTCCTCTGTTTTCAGGGACTTGACGATTATATCATCTAAATAAATCTCCACACTTCGACGCAACTGATGTTGGAACATCCGTTGAGTCAATTGATGAAAAGTAGTCCCTGCATTTTTTAAGCCAAAGGGAATGGCATTATAACAGTAAGTCCCGTGCTCCGTTATGAATAAAGTCTTTTCCTGGTCCTCCGGGTCCAATCATATTTGATCGAACCCTGAGGAAACATCCAGGAAACTGAGCAACTCATGCCCGGCCACTGCGTCAACAATACTATCCAGACGGGGCATGGGGTACGAGTTCCTTAGGCATACTTAATTTAAGTCTTTTAAATCCAAGAACATTTGAAAATATCATGTTTTTAGGGAGTACTACCACATTTGCTAGCCAGTCAAGATATTTTACCTCTGGAACTGCTCCCGATTTGACGAGTCGAGCCAATTCTTCTTTAATAAATTTGCTTTATTCCACTGACAACGGATGCCTTTTTTTATTGATGAACTCGCAATCTAGGTTGACGGTTTACTTGTGGATGACTAATTTTGGGGGCATACATGTAATATCTAACCTCGACCAAGTGAAGCTACTCACGTTATCAGTTAAATTTTTGACTATTTTTTCTCAAAACTCAGGGTTTTAACCCGAGCCTAGGTATATATGTTCCTTGGGATGGTTCAGATGACAAGAAGTTAGCTCAATATATTCTACCATGGATCTCCTTACATCTAATTTTTCTGGCGCGACGAACTCCCGGGGTACCTAATTCGACGGATCCTCCGGACAAGAGCTTTTTACCGGTTCTTCTTTATGCTTGATTTTCAAATTGGTCCCAAAGTCGGGCATTTGTACTTGTTAGTTGTTGCTCTTAGCTGGTCCATCTTTCTCAGAAACCAAAGTCACTTCCGCTTGATCAGGTTCCAAATCTTCTTGTACTTTGGCTATCCCCCATGGTGTCGGGAATTTCATGACATGGTGGAAGGTAAATGGTACCGCCTTTATGGCATGCAGCCAGGGCCTCCCGATTATCAGATTGTAAGGCATTTCTCCATCGAGAACATCAAATAAAGCATTCAACGAAACCCCCTTTACATGGGTGGTTAGATAGATTCGCCCTCGAGTTGTTTCACTAGATAGGTTGAATTCGGTCAAGATTTTTATTACCGAGATCACCTATATGGTTAGCTGCATCTCTTTGATTACGTGGAGTTGCATCACATTTACAGCGCTACATGGATCGACAAGCACACACTTAACATTAAATTCAAAGATTTGGATAGATATTACCAGTGCATCAGCGTACGAGCCCTCGATACTTCTCCTCTCAGCCCCGCTGAATGTGATGGGGTCTTCGATCCCTTATTCTTTTCTTGGATGAGGAAGGTTCCTTAGCTTGTTGCCTTTATGACACTGCCCCAACTATTTCTCCTTTAGTGATCATGTTGACCACCCCCTGTTGTGTGTGACTCTCCCCCTTTACTTGGATCGGCTGTTAAAAAACTCTTTTAGGTGTCCCTTCCTTAGTAGGTCTTCCACCTCATACTATAAGTGCTTGTAGTCCTCTGTCAAATTCCCTAGAATTCTATGAAACTTACACCAAAGCTCCACATTTGTGCCCTATTTATTCGGGTTGGATCGTGTTGCTACCAGGAATCGAGCTTTCTTCACATCTTTTATTGCCATGACCAGTTCCACCACCTCCACATTAAAGTTATAAGATGCCATGCTCGGTGGACCCGATTCGTTCGTGGGCCTTATTTGTTGTATTTCTATGTCTCTCCTGGGTTGATCCTGATCATACCTTGGCCTATTCAACCTTCCTTCGTTTCTTGGTGGTGGTCGAGTCGAGTAGGGTTTGTACCAGCTTCTAGTATCTATATGTCTGAACGGGTGGCATTTCAAGGCTTGCCTTGCGATCCACCCCCAATTTTTTCTCAGGCATCGGTCTTGTGGTCGTCCTCTATCCTCATTTTAGTTGTCTCTATTGTTCACCTCATTCTAGGACTTGGACAGAAACTCTCTTAAGCTTTCTTTCATCTTTCTGGAGGCATCCGAACTATTGACATTAAGGCCGTTGATGAATGATGCGGCGGCCCAATCCTCTGGAATAACAGGCAATCTTGGGCCTTCACGAATGCATCTGCAAGAGCAACAAAAGAGTCAATAGAATTTTCAAGTAAAAGAGTATACCAAGAGAGTGCTCCCTTTGTGAGCGTTTGTCCATAACATATTTTATGAAATTTGATCCCACAATCCCTCAAACTGTATTTTCCTTAGTCCATAACGTATACAATCAGTTTGTGTATCAACATCAACTCATACTTCAATTAAAACATCCCACAAGTCATATCACGATGATTCCATAAGTTTACGAGTTTCGATTACAAAAATCCTTTCACAACTTGCTCCAATTCATCAATTAATCATAATAATAAGTAGAGGAGGGTAAAACTTACCTTTACGGATCATAATCTCCTCAAAACAGTAGAGTATTTCCTTTCCAAGGATTTCCAAAATCAATTCCACATGAAGACGACAATTCTCACGATAACCGCGGGGTTTATTACGTAAATCTTGTGGATTATGTCTTGGATTTGATCTTGAGATGATAAAGTATCTTGGGGATGTTTTTGGGAGAATTTAGGGTCTGGTGTAGGTAACAAATAGGCCCCAATTCGCAAAAATCTAATTTAAACCCGAAACAAAATCTTCACCGCCTCAAAATGACGGTCCGTCAATCTGGACCGTCAATCCACCTTTGCAATTTCAATTTCTCAGAAAAATTGACGGTTCATATTGGGCATTTTGAAGGTCCATCAATCTTCCCGTCAAATTGGCAATTTTTTTAATTTCGTCGAAATATATTTTCTTCGATCCGTTTAACTTCCAAACACTCCGAAACTTCCATAAACAAGCTGCAAACCTTCATTACCATTCCATAAGGTCGTACCTCTTCCTGGTACATTGGTATCACTGAAGACAGGACAAAATGTGAAACTACGGGGTGTAACATCCTTCCCCTCTTAGAAACATTCGTCTGCGAATGTTGAAGATATTCTAATTTCTTAACTTTTTCTGAAATTTTGGTAGAGTTTCCCTTGTAACCAAGACTATCCAAAACCTATTAAACAACCTAAATACACATCTAACACCACATATGGAGATATAATAACAAAACAATACCAAATCAACCTCACACGACCGCTTATACTTATAATAATCAGAGAGAGATCAGCTATCACTTACCTTAACGTTCTCTTGCTAACATTTGAGCTGCACCTGGTACATTTGTTTCAGAAACATTGTCTAAATAAGGTATATGGTCCAACTTTGGGTAACCCAATTAGGAATAAAGGGATTATATCGCACGAATACTAATATAAAACTGGAATTTGAAACATTCCAGTATAGAGGTTCTTAGGTTCCTTGACCATTCTGGTAGGGTTCTTTTGGACCAAGGACTATCTCAACCTGTCGTTCAATCATATTACACTTAACATTACATTGTTCATACATTAATCTCCACATGGTCGTACATTTCCTTTACACAGTTGCTTGGTTGCTGTAATTTGTCTGAGCTATTGAATTCTGACATCTGGATTATATCTTTCCTTTCTGTGTTTACAATCTTTATCTTATGATGGAATTTAGGTGACAGAGTTTGTAGGCATGGAACATAAGGAAAATGATGATAAAATATTATGGCACGATGATCGCCAAAGTCGAGGACGTGAAAATAATAGGGTTATCTGAACCCATTTATTCTTTTGCTTTTCTTCTTAATTTCTCTATAGTATCCTTAGATGGTACAAAAGTTTTGAGCAGCTTACTGGTCTTAAAATTTCTTTCATTGGTAAATTCTTTTTCCACTTTTACTTAGAGTAAATTTCGAATAAGCGTCTCTGATTAGGGTTATACTCTGCTTGTTGGTTACTGCCTTTTTCAACTGAGTTCGGTATTATGATCGCAAATATACTTAGACGGAATCTTTCCCCCTTGACAAGTTGAATTCTACTCCAGACATCAAATCTCTTAAAATATCTCCTCATTAATATAGGTATTCTCTCATAACTTACAACCTCAAATCTGATATTATTATTTCGGGTTCCTTCCATTTTTTTATTCAATAAGATTCCTACTCATTTGCCGTGTATAGCTCTTTATTTGTCAATATGGTAATATGTCACTTACTAGGCATTGATCCTTATTTCAAACTTCTTCCAAGTTCTATACATTCACTCATTTCCTGGGTCCGGTGGTCTGAAATGAAATTCTCATTGGTTATTTTAAGACAGGACAAGGGAAATCCTAAATATCTAGAGTTTCTTTCAAACTGGTTCTTCCATTAGTTATATTCCATAACGAGCGATTGTACAATGTCTGGAGATAGCTTTCAAGATAAATTTCTGACCAAACTTCGATTGTATAGACAAACTTAATTATTACAATACATACTGATGATCCACTTAGGTATAAATATCCTGAATTAAAATAGTTTCCAATGGTAATATGATGGCCCACAACGATCCTCGGACCACTCAATAATTCTTATGTAATATCTCAATTTTAAGGGCAAACCTTCTTGTGTTGTTAATCGATATTCTTAATCCTTGGATCTTGGTAAGGTTCCCGTTATTATCTTTACTCCATATTACAATATCTTTCAATGGGTTGTAGACAAAGTGCTTTGTCCTGACGTTTCTCAAATCCCCAATATAAGAAAGAATTCATTTACCAACAACATCAAGGGGTATCATCTAGTTTCTATTACGGATGGCCACTTGTTACTTCTTTGGGGCGGTTCCTTCTTGTAACTCCCTTAATAACTCTCGTTTTTCAATGGTACACGACCCTATGGTCCATTATCTTATTTTTCATTACGTCAGAACATCTTGCTTCTTATAACGTCTCGAGTTCGCATACTTCTTTGGTGATGCTATGTACTCCAAGATAGGTTCACCATTACTTAGTTATATCCCCTTTTTTGCTCAAGTATCCTTTCACAATTTGTATCGTTATCTTTCTAATCTCCTTAATTTCCCTTTGTCATTAACTACTGAAAACATGACATTCCCTCTCTTTCGACATTGTTTATCCTTTTGTTGACCTTATTTCTTGAGTGTCTACTATAGTTACTGACCCCAGACTTGTGATCTTCCGAAAATAGAATTTCCTTTATACTAAGAGCACATACTTGCCCCTTGTAACTTCAAGATCCCCTTATACGTCATATTCAACAACTCGTTTATTAGGTATCTCTTGTACATTTATTCCCAAAAGCAAACCTTTGACATACTCGCGTTATTTTTTAGTATCACTCATGCTAGGGGTCATCCCACCTTCTTTTTCATTAAAGGATTTGCTTTTGCAAGGTGTTGATTTTCTTGATCCCTTCGTGGTTACCGTACTTGAGTCAGCGTTGTTGCCATTATTTCTCAATTTCGGCCTCCTTTGTAATTAATGTCCTTAACCTTATGACCATTGCATTATCCTTATTGTAAGGTTTCCAGTTCATTCGGCAGTAAAAATTTACTATTACTTGCCCGCTCGTCTCTTGTTCCCTTGCTCTTATTCTTTAACTCTTCTCCTTATCGTTTATCTTAGACCATTTCTTTATTACAACATCATATGCTCACACTAGGCTTCATTCGTTTATTTACTTTCACTCACATATCCTTAAATATATTATCGATATTCGTGGTGAAACTAGTGCTTGACACATTCAAATTCAAGTTGTGGTTGGATTCAATCTTATTGTTGATTCGGGCCACCTCCCCTTAATTAGTATTAGACTCCTTCTCTATCCGTCATTCAACCAATCAACTTGTACGTTACCAACATGAGTTCCTGTAAGGATTCCTTGTCTTAGCGTACTTCCAGTACCTTCATTTATGGACGTCATATATTATATTTTTGGCTCGAAAAGCTTAAGTACCACTTATTTACTAATATCCTTATCTTTTAATGAAAATCATATTGTTTGAAGTCTCACTACAATACCATTATCGATATTCTTACCATTACCGTCTTTCCATCGATCTATTTATGTGAGAAATATCATTCGGCCTCCTTACGTTGTCATAACACTTTTGCTTGTGTTTACCAGACACCCGTTCACTATTTATCATTATTTACTATTGAAAATCCTTCTATCTTTTACTGTCGTCCACACATGTACTTGTTATGGTAAGGAAGGTATATCATTTGCCTTTAACCGACAACACTCCTCCCATATCACGATCTTCTTAAATAGTTTAGCCCTTGTGGAGGAATTGGGGTTACTAGTTCATGAATAACATTTCGCGTCCTTTTTCCTTTAACTGTTTTCTGAACAAAACTTTAGGTAACTTATTCCTAGAAATCCATTTTCCTTATCCTTCTTCTGGGGTTTCCCCTTAATTCTTTGGACTTGTGAATACCCCCTTTAAGTCACATGTTCATATATCTTTTATGTTCCAGTATCGCTCACGCTACAGAGCCTAAGGGTGTTAGGCATGTATGTAGCCAAGAAATGGTTGATTCCTAAGTCATTTTACTTAGAACCTTGAACATAAACATAACTATAGTTTCACTTACCACCTTCCACTTCTATTATCCATTTACAGTCCATATGAATCTGTATGACACGCTTTCTAGATTAATAATAACCGACCGATCATGGGCATAAACATATTCTTAATAATATTGTCAACATACCTGGTTTATTGCATAACTCTGAGTAACATTGGGACCTGCTATTCCCCTGACTCAATCTCGGGCATCTATACACTCTATGGCTTCTGCTCCCACACCAATAACATTCCTCAACATCACCCATGAATTTCCCATAATGCACTTGTCCACACTTATGGCACATCGACTGAAATCTCTCAGGACATTCTCTGTCCCTATGGCCCAAGGCTCCACATCCACAATATAACTCGATATCGAATAAGCATACTCTGTCATGTCTCCTTTCACATTGCTAATGACATGTCTACTACTTCCAACATCTTCTTGTACCTGCCTGATTTCTATCCCAGAGCTTCGGTCTGATGCGTCTCGCAACACAAATCCTTCCATACCTGCTTTTATCCCAAACCTCCCAGTTTGTCTATTGGGTACTTCTTTCTTGCTTCTACTCATTATGGGCAAACCTTGGTTAACTGACTTCCATTATAATGGGCTTCTTGGTCTCTCAGAAGGTCTAACTTGTGTCTGAACATGACCCTGCTCTAGGAAGATAACTGGAGGTGTTATTGCTTACACAATACCACTCACACCTAACCCAACAAGAAATGACCGTTGTGCTGATGGCCTCTGTATTATGTGGGCCCTCCTATGATCTGACAACACTACTAGAATTGATGGCACTCAGATGGGAGATTCTCCTGGGGCCTCAGATGGGCTTTCATAGATAAATCTTCCGATGGATCCTCTTCCATAGACAGATTGTCTTCTATAGACAAATCTTCTTCTATAGAATAACTCACATTTCTCTCTAGTGTCCTTATATTCCTCAGATTCATGTTAACGAGTGGCAGTCATCTAGTACCTTCTCTTGTATTTCTGACCCAATTCCTACTGTCAGTACTTTTCTTGGATCTCGGCATTACTGAAAAAGAGAATTAAGATGGAAATATGGGAATTCAGTTACTTACAACTTCACTTCTAACGCACGATCTAAATTTTAAAGAAGAGTAACATCCTAAATGCCATGTAGCCTTCTGTTTATAAGTGTGGTGCACAATATACCTATAAGCAAGACTCTACTAGACATGGCTTGTAGACATCCCAAGGACTGACCTACTTGGATACCATGTTTGTCACACCCCAACCTTGGGGGGTGTGGCCGGCACCCGGCGCCCGAAGGCCCGAGCATACCAATCCTGATATCTGTGACATCCTTGAACAATTCATAGGACAACAAAACCTCTGATAATTAATTCTCTGAATCAAGAACATAATTTCCTGTATGCAGAAAAGGCCCAACCTATAAATATATAGACAACAAGGCTGACAAGGACAACATGAACACAAAAAGTCTATTGGAGAGGGCGACAAAGCCACACACGACCATAATACATAATACGACTGTCTACAAGCCTTTAAAGAGTGTAACAAGAACAACTGGTCGGGACTGGACCCAGCCATACCCAACTATATACATATGCATATCTATCATACCTATCAGCTCACTACACAACTCCGGAAGAAAGTATCGTGACAACCTCCAGCTGAGTCGAGTCCTACCGTGAGGAAAGCATTTGCATCTCTATCTGTACCTGCGGGCATGAATACAGTGTCCCCAAAAAGGGACATCAGTACGAAAGATGTACTGAATATGTAAGGCTGAAGTTGTAAATAAGTACAATATTGTAAATGAAGCATAAGCTGAAACTGTAACTGAATGTACAATTGTAAGGTAAAGTAGTGGAAATATAACATGTACTCTAAGTGCCTCTGTGGGCCTGAATATGCATAAGTATCGTACATGTGCGTACATAACTCCCAGTGATACATATATATGTGTATATAATGCCTTCAATCCTCTGTAGGCATTCCATTATAACATATCGGCCTCTGTGGGCATAATCATTATCATATACCAGTTGATCAGGTGGTGGTGCGTATAAAACACCTTTTCCTTTCCCATAACCCATATAGATATAGTATATACGTATATAGCGCATGTGTGGTCATGGTATATACATATATATATATATAATGCATGAATGATAATAAAACAATCTGAGTCTATCGGAGTGACGTAAGGTCGTTGCACCTCTGATTAACATTATGGGACTAACATCATCAACATAACTTACTTTGAAGAATCAACAAGCCACAAGATAAGATCACTATCATTATATAGAAGTCAAGAACATCAACCTCTAACAAATCTAAGAGTGTAGCCGTTATGGATATCGTTCGTCTACGTTCATTTCATTCTGATCATGCCAAAAGAAAGAAGAGTAAGCCTTAACATACCTTGACCACGAAGCTACAATCATTCTACAAGTACTCGCACTTCTTAAAGATGATTATCTATATCATAAAAAGGGTTGATGTCAATATCGAATCCAAATTCCATAGAAAAACTCATTTAGGCATCCTTCGACAACTTTAAGCACATAGGATTCTTTAGGCTTCCTTTATATGAAAAATTTATGAAATTCGATCCCACAATCCCTCAAACCGTATTTCTTTAGTCCATAACGTATACAATCAGTTTTCGTATCAACATCAACTCATACTTCAATTAAAACAACCCACAAGTCATATCATGATGATTTTATAAGTTTACGAGTTTCGATTACGAAAATCCTTTCACAACTTGCTCCAATTCATCAATTAATCATAATAATAAGTAGAGGAGGGTAAAACTTACCTTTACGCATCATAATCCCCTCAAAACAGTAGAGTATTTCCTTTCCAAGGATTTCCAAAATCAATTCCACAGGAAGCCGACAATTCTCACGATAACCACGAGTTTTATTATGTAAATCTTGCGGATTATGGCTTGAATTTGATCTTGAGATGATAAAGTATCTTGGGGAAGTTTTGGGGAGAATTTAGGGTCTGGTATACGTAACAAATGAGCCCCAATTGGCAAAAAATTAATTTAAACCCGAAACAAAATATTCACCGCCTCAAAATGACGGTCCGTTTGACAGGCTGTCAATCTGGAACGTCAATCCAGCTTTGCAAATTCAATTTCTCAGGAAAATTGACGGTTCAAATTGGGCATTTTAAACTATTGTACCCCTCTAAAGTTATAACGACATGAGCGTGCTGACGTCACTGTACCAACGCGCGTCGCGGCTCTCTAATCTAGGAAAATTGTTTTGACGGGATTTATTGGGAGTGAAAGACAGTTATAGGGTACCTCCGAGTTATTTAAACCTCCGGATACACTGACCCACCCGAAGGCGTTTTTCATCCAATACAAGTATATTTAGCTTCCATAAAAAAGAGCTCATGTAAAAAACCAACATAGCAAATATAATTGGAAATACATATAGCAAGAAAACGTTGGAAAAGAAGGCTAGTGAGTTTCTCTCAAATCAAAAGATTCACATATAAACATTCATTCAAGCAGGGGCGATTTAGTGGGGCCAAGGATGTTCACCCGAACATCCTCGGTAAAAAATTATAATGTATATATAGGATAGATTTTCTGTATTTATGTATATATAATAACTTTTAAATATTCTAAATAAATACAAAAGGTTAGCTCAAGGAGTATAGGGTGTTCAAAATTGTCTCTAGTGTCCTAAGTTTGATTCTCAAGGACAACATTATTTTTTATATTTAACTTTTATTATTTTTTCCAACCCACTAAATAAAAATCATGGATCCACTAGTGATTGTCCTCCCCTTCTAAGACATGGACTTCTCGATTTTCCATATTACAACTCAAAGGAAAAACCCCCACTAATTCACACATAAAATGCAAATATCACATAAAAGTAAAAGGCCCTCACCTTACACATACCAAGAATGTAAACCCATTGCTCTAGTATCATACTTGTTCCTATCTGTCTATTACATGTGTGCAATCTCCGGAACCAATGGTCCATCAGGATATATTAGGGTCCATCAACAGAGAGCAAATTGAAAGAAACTTTGAAAGGGGTGATCTTTTCCCAAGGTTCATAGCTCTCCGTTATCTGATCAGTGTCCTGCTAGTATAACCGTCGAGCTAGGACGTTGATTAATAAACTTTGACATAACTGGAGAAAAAAAGGGAAACTGATCCTTTTCAGCAATTTTAATCTTTTTATGTTTGTCAAGAATACGTATATTTTATCTCCTTAAATATTTAACAAACTTCGAATTAAATTTACTAAGAATGGTAAAAGAAGATTTAACATTACTCACATTTAGGGGGCGTTTGCACATGATTTAAAATCATAAGATGAAATCATGATGATTTAAAATAAAGTTTTGTTTCGACATGCAATTTAGATTTCTTAAATTGTATTTTTTCTTATAGACATAAAAATTCCACAAATCGTGAAAATCATCAAAATTTCTCAATTCTTATACAATCTTACCAAATGACCAAGTTATAGTTCATAACAAAATTAATACGCTATTAGAAAATCTTTTTTAAAAAAAAAAAAAATCAATTGATCAAACTTTAGTTCAATAAAATGAAAAATTGAACATGAGTTGTAGTGTAACTACTCTTCAATGTAATCCTCTCACATGGTTGGTAAGAGTAAATTTGTTATAAGTATACTACCAACTTGTAGACATATTAGTATTTGATATAAATGGTTAGTAAACATGATCGGTAAATATATCTACCAACTTATGGATCTATTTTTATAATATACTATAAACTTACGAGTCAACTTTTACATTTAAAAAAATTGAAATCATGATTTGAAATCCCAAACTATACCTTTTTGGATGATTTGAAATTTCATCTCATGAGATGAAATCGCATGTCCAAACGCCGACTTAGATATGTGAAGTTACTTTGGAGTGTGATGCAGCTTTTGGGTCGCAGTTTATGCTACTTTTTAAAGGCAAAAGACATAGATTGCATCCTAAACTAAATTCAAAATGTCGAGTTTACATTCCAACTAGTCGGGCAACCTATTAGCCCACTGACCATCTAAAAAGTGAATTTAATGTCTCTCTGATACATATATAACCAACTGCACAAGGGGAGGTGTTACACATTTGCTCGCCACATCAGCGTCATGTCAGCTCCACGTTGAAAATATTCTAAATTTTAATGCTATATTCTTTTCCTTTTCTTTATTCATTTGATTTTCTTTTGTTAATTATATTTACACTAATTAATCCTAATTAAATGTTTAAAATTCTCATTTTGCCTGATTGTTATGCCCAACCATTTTGCAACTTCTTCTTGTAATGTTGTATTCCATTTGCAGTTTCCAAACATATGTGATTGGTTTTCATCAGTACATGTAGAACATAATCTGCACTTTGTATCATCCATTGGTATGTTCAACTTCTGGAGCCTCATCTTTTTTTGTAATATGTTTCTATATGCTAACCATAATATGAATCTCTGCTTTAGTAGCATTATGGAGTTCCATATTAGGTCAGCTTCTTCCATCTTTGTCATTGTGCCCCACCATTATGAGATAAGAAAAGAATGGGAAGTCAAAAAAGAAGAAAGAAGAAGAAGAAGAAGAAGAAGAAGAGAAGAAGAAGAAGAAGAAGAAAGAAGAAGAAGAGAAGAAGAAGAAGAAGAAGAAGAAGAAAGAAGAAGAAGAAGAGAAGAAGAAGAAGAAGAAGAAGAAGAAGAAGAAGAAGAAGAAGAAGAAGAAGAAGAAGAAGAAGAAGAAGAAGAAGAAGAAGAAGAAGAAGAAGAAGAAGAAGAAGAAGAGAAGAAGAAGAGAGAAGAAGAAGAAGAAGAAGAAGAAGAAGAAGAAGAAGAAAGAAGAAGAAGAAGAAGAAGAAGAAGAAGAAGAAGAAGAAGAAGAAGAAGAAGAAGAAGAAGAAGAAGAAGAAGAAGAAGAAGAAGAAGAAGAAGAGAAGAAGAAGAAGAAGAAGAAGAAGAAGAAGAAGAAGAAGAAGAAGAAGAAGAAGAAGAAGAAGAAGAAGAAGAAGAAGAAGAAGAAGAAGAAGAAAGAAGAAGAAGAAGAAGAAGAAGAAGAAGAAGAAGAAGAAGAAGAAGAAGAAGAAGAAGAAGAAGAAGAAGAAGAAGAAGAAGAAGAAGAAGAAGAAGAAGAAGAAGAGAGAAGAGAGAAGAAGAAGAAGAAGAAGAAGAAGAGAGAAGAGAGAAGAAGAAGAAGAAGAAGAAGAAGAAGAAGAAGAAGAGAGAAGAAAAGAGAGAGAGAGAAGAGAAGAAGAGAGAAGAAGAAGAAGAAGAAAGTAAGAAGCGAACTCGGGACGGGACGATGTCTCGTCCCGCCGACCCGAGCTCGCCCTGTGCCCGCCCGACCCGTCCCTCGCCCCGAGCCCGCCCCGACCCCGACCCCGCCCTTTTCTCCCCTTTGCAAAAATAGCCGTTGCACCAACGGCAATTTTAGATTATGGCCGTTGGCCAACGGCCATTTTAGGCCCCCCCCCCTCCCCCAACCCTCCTACCCCTTAATATTTATTTTTAACCCATAAGTTATTATATTTACACTTTAACCCAATTTTTCAACTATAAATAACTCATTTTCTCTTCATCTTTCTCACTAATCTTCCTACAATCTCTCTAATTTCTCAATATATCTCTCTACATTGTTTGCTAATTATTCAATTTTATTAATTCATTTGGGAATTGGGAGTGAAGTTGGCAACTAGCTTGAGGATCTTCCATCGAGCAAAGTTTCAATTTTCAACCTCTCGATTACACGTCGACGTTACGTCGGCGTTTGGTACATTCGTTCCTTTATTAAATTATTATTGTCTGTTTATTTTATATTTTTATTTAGCGCACTTAATTTTATTGTCTTTAATTATTTATTATCATAATTAAAATGGAAGGATTAAAAGGTATGTTTAAGGGTAAGGGTAAGAGTGCTTCTTCTAGTAGGGGCAACCAGGGCAAGGGTACTTCTTCTAGTCATCTTATTCCTACACATGATGATTTTGTTGATACTCAACATTTTCCTACAATACCATTAGATTTAGACCAGGAGCTATTTTCTGGAACTCAAGAAGACTTTAATTTAGACGATGATCTAGATGATATACCCACTAATATTGATGACAACACACCCACTAGTGCACCTTCAACTGAAATACCTCCTATTCCCCCTAGTATGAAACGAGGTCCAGCAAAACGACCATTAAAATCAGATGCATGGACATTTTTTGATAGGGACGTAGAGAATCAAGTAGCCATATGTAAAATTTGTAAAAATGTTTTAAAATTTAAAAGCGGAAAAGGTCACGGTGGGACGGGGGTTTAATTAGACACGTAGTAAGTGCTCATCCAGCTAGGTATGCCCAATACCAGGCTTCAAAACCGGGTGCGCAAACGCCGCTCCATCGGGACAAGGTTCACATACCGATATCGTCCCGGACCAAGTACATGGTCAAATTAACCCTATGACGGGGGAATTGTAGGCTCTAAATACAATAAATATAGAGATAGGGAAGCAATATCAAAATTAGTTACTTGTGGAGGGTTTGCCTTTTTCATTTCCTTCATCTCCGGTTTTATTCATTACATTAGAGATATATATAATCCTCGCTTTTAACGGTTTTCCTAGATCTACTGTTAAGAGAGATGTATTTAAATTCGCGCATGAATATCAACAATATTTACGTTTTTCATTATATCATTTTAATGGCAAAGTATCTATCACGTCTGATATAGGTCGTAGTACTAACGGCCATGATTATTTAATTGTAACTTGTCATTGGATAGATTATAAATGGTCTATGCAAAAACGTATTTTAGCGTATAGATATATAGATGATAGGCACACTGGTACTTTTATTGCAGAAAATATTTATCAAGTGTGCGATTATTACGGAATTACCGATAAAATTATGACTATTACATTAGATAACGCTTCTAATAACAATTACGCAATTACAATGTTAAAAAATAGTTTAACTCCATCTTTTCCAGACCATTTTCATATAAAATGTGCGTGTCATATATATAACTTAATTGTAAAGGATGGTCTATCACTTTTTGAAGACATTCTTAGTAAAATACAATTTGCTATAAACTTTATTTTTAAAAGTAATAAAGTACAACGTAGAAAAGAATATAAAAAAACTTGTCACGATTGTGGACTACCTTATAGAAGAATTCCACAAGAAGTATCCACTAGGTGGAATTCTTTATACGAGCAACTACTTGTTGCTTATGACTATAAATTACCTATAACTTTATTTTTTAACTCTCATAATAAAAAGCCAGCTGATATGATTTTAGATAGTGATTGGGTAAAAATTTCCGAACTTATTGTATTTTTAGAGAAATTTTTTCAAGCAACAAAAGAATTTTCCGGTATATATTATCCTACTATTTCAACTATGTTATTTTATATAACTCTAATATTTTTATTACTTAGTGAACATATGGAAAAACCAAACTTATAAGGTAGCTATTAAAAAAATATTTGTCAAAATTAAAAAATATTTTATTCCTATTCCCTCTATTTATATTATTGGTTCTGTATTAAATCCTACTATTAAAATAGACGGTACTAAATCACTAATTGAAACTATTTACGATTGTATAGAAGTACTACCACCTCCAAGTCCCAAAAATCTAAATCACCCACCACCTATTGAACAAACTAAAGAAGAAGCGGTGTCTAGCGTAGAACACCAATGCAAAAATATATATAGATTTTATCAACAACAAAATGCTAGTAACTCACCGGCTTCCATACCATCTTCTTCATCTTCAACACGGACCTCACAAAAGACATCTTTGTTTCTCGCGGCTAGTATTGAAAGCCTCGAAATAGAATGTGCGGTCGTACCTCTACTACTAACCAAATTAGCGAGTTGGATATTTTTGTTTTGCGGGGTCTCGTACCGTATCAAGAAGTTATCAATGAAGATGGACAAGAAGACTTTTGAAATCTTTGGAGGGGAAATGAGAAGACCTTTCCGACACTTTCATTGATGGCTCGGGATGTTTTGAACATTCAAGCGTCATCAATCGCGTTCGGAAAGCGCTTTTTTCTCGCAGCAGATATCAAATAGGAGACCACAGACACTCATTGGCCGGAGACACTTGGAAATTGCGGTATTATTCAGAGATTGGATACGAGCGGAGTGGAGAAGGTGCGGTCAACCGGAGATCAACGAATAAGATGATGAAAACTACAACGAAATCTTAACCGAAGGTAGTGGAAGCGACGTGGATCAATTTGACCAACAAATACCAATTCCAACCGAAGAACCACATGAAATCATCAAGCAATTAGAACAGGTTTTTTTGAAAATGTAATTTTTTTAATTGCAATTTTATTATGTAATTTGCAACTTTTGGACAACACCACAAAGTTGCAATTTAGATTTTAGACAATTGTATTTGTATTACAAAAAAATCATATGTCTATTAAATAATATAAGAGGCACAAAAACATCCTTGGGATGTTTTTATTACACTATCTTGTTTTGTTTATTGAGTTTTTTTTATACATATGTTATTTAAAAAAAAAAAAAAAAGGAAAACCCGACCGTACCCCGCCCCGAGCCCGAGCCCGACCCGACCCCGCCCCGCCCCGATACCGACGGGATCGGGATCGGGACAGGACTGGAGTAGGTCCCGCCAGACCCGACCCCGATAGGCCCACTAGACCCGACCCCGACCCCCTGGCTCATCCCGCCCCGAGCCCGACCCCGCCAGACCCGAGCCCAGCCCACTGGCCACCCCTAATTTATAGGGATATATTGAGGTATATCAAATGGTTTCATGAATAAGGAATTAACTATTGACATCATGGGGAGGCTATGGGGTGTGAGAATTAATCCAATAATGGTGAGAAGTAGCGGAGGGTTAATTATACATCAGGGAGAAGAGTAGTCGAAGTAACTTCTCAGGAGTTATGGACATCCACCATAATATGTCAAATATTTCTTAACACCCCCGTTGGATGTCCATAGATAATAATGTGCTTTATTAAAACTTTAGTAGGAAAAAATCTTGTGAAAAAAAAATCCTAGTGAAAGAAAAAGAGTACACATATTTGGTAATAACATTGCTAGATGCCTTATTAAAAACCTTGCTAGGAAAATCCAATGGGACAAAAGTACAACGCATATTATACTCCCCTGATGAAAGCATCACTTTATTTCTCGGAGATGACGCATCTCAATCTTGTATATCACGCTTCTCAAATGTTGAGGTTGGTATTGCCTTAGTTAATAAATCTGCTAAATTATCACTTGAATTTCTTGAATATATTTTCACCGTTCTTTTGAAGATATTGTGTGACATTTTCAGCGAAATGTGTTTCCTTCGATTCCACCTTCAATGTGTCAAGTCTTGTAGATAATTTCTTCCAACATTATATATCTGATTTCCAACTGTTGATATTGGCAATGTCTTTGTGTCCAAATCACATTCATCAAGATGTTGCATCCTTGATGTCACCGCAATCTTGAGGGTTGTGGCCAAAACCCGGTGTCTTACGGTCCGAGCGTACCACATCTCTTCTGTATCCTAGAGAATGACCCTCATAGGAAAACAAGACATAATAACCTGTAGAAGTAGAAAAGCCCAACATATATGGTATGAAGAAAGCCGACAATTCCATACATAACTCTGACACACAGAACGACTGACTACAAGCCTCTAAGAATACTTAAACATAATCAGTTCGGGATAGGACCCCGCCATACCCAGATATATATACACTCATACCGACTCCAACTAGCATCATCGAAACAAGTGGATAGCTCGAACACCATCATTGGGCTGAAGTCCTACTAGAAATGAGCGATGCTCTGTCTACCTGAACTTGTGGGCATAAAACGCATCACCCTGACAGGGGACGTCAGTACGAACAATGTACTGAATATGTAAGGCATGAAAATGTAAATAAATATAGTAATGTAAATGAGAATAAGGAAGGAAACAACCTGTAACTTCGAACGCCACTGAGGACCATGATATGGATGAGTAAAGTATAATACGATCGTGTATATAACACCGTAGGCCTTTGTGTGCGATGTCATCAATATTTTGTACCCGAACATAATAGGATTCGGTAATATCATACCCATCTATAATAGGACTCGGTAGTGGTGTGCACATATAAGTAATATTCTACCGAGTCGCGCTATAGTCGGCCGGGTACGACACTTATATATATACCTCAGGATATCTCATGAGTATGGCGGAGTAACATAAAGTCATTAACCCCCACCTATCATTATGGAATCATGAACAACAATCGTTACAATACAATAAGAATCTCAAAATCAATTAATGACAAGGAATAACATAAGGTGCGGAAAGTACTCCCTACAAGAGACAGATAGAATGTACGAAATACGTTCAATATCAAGGGACAAACATATCTTCAATGTTTCCAGAATCGAATTTCTTTTAAAGACGTTTCATTAAGTAATGGTCAGGTGTTCAGAAAGGTGGTGATGCGGCATTGGCATTTTCAGCAAATTCAATCATTTTATGGTAAGATCATGCTAATAAAAAGAAAAGGTAAGCCTTACATACCTTTTTGCCTTAGCTATATGGATTTCACAAGCCTTCGTATGTCCTACGAATGATTATCTACAATATACGAATGATTGGTATCACAAATCCATAATTCATACGAAAACTCATTTAGGCATTTCGTCGAACACTTAATGTACTTAAAGCTTCATCTTGCTCTTTAATGGCAATCCCACATCTATACAATACTACTAGCTCTTCTTCTTTGCTTACACTTTAACCAGCATCATATACAATTATGACTCACAATTTCCAGCCATGAAATACCTTAAGAAATGAGTCAAAACAACCCAACAATCACATATCACGAGACTACTCTTTTCAAGCGACTATCTAGTGTTCATCTTGAGGTTCTTCACTTTTAAAACTTCATCAATACAAGATTTAATCTAAGCACAAGCAAGAGAATACTTTACTCACCTTATACAAGAACTTTAACTGAGAATCTAATATCGGATAAGCTCACAACAATCCACAACACCATAACAACATCAATGAGACATCTTTTCTTCACTTAAACTAATTGTTGAGGTTGGATTGAGTTAGATTCCCTTTGAATTTGTTCTTGGACCTTAGAAATATGCTAGGGCACCTTTAGGAGAGTATTAGGAGTTGTTTTGGTCGAGATATATCCAGAATGAAGTTCTCACGAATTTAAAACGTAAAAAGGTCGGCCACCACCACAAAGTACACTTGCCAAGTACGGTACGTACCCTTGGGCGTACTTCCCAAATAGAACTTTAAAAAAATTTCAAATCTTGATACGGTCTCACAAGCACGATTGTACGGGTCATACCTCAAGTATGGTCCGTACATCTCACCGCACTATTGCAACTTCGTCGAAATTTTGTGCAATGTATCCTCTTTGATTCGTTTAACTTTCATACTTCCCGACACCTCTATGAACAAGTCTTAAGACAACATTAACCTATCGTAAGACCTCATATCTTCTCGGAACACTTAAGTTAATTAACGACATGACTTAACATAAAACTATGAGGTGTAACATCCTCTCTCCCCCGCCCCTCTCCCTTAAGAACATTCGTCCTTGAATGTAGGGATAACGTATCTTTAGGATCTTAACTCTTAAGGATTTCTAGAAATTTTGGCAGAGTTTCCCCTATAAACAGGGCTATCCAAAATTTGTCAAACAGCCAAACAATATATCTTATCCAACCCAGGACCACATAATAACATTGGCCTCACACGACCACTCATATATCCAGAAATCAAAAAAAGATAGCCATAACCCACCTCAACTGTCAAACGCCAAAACTTGGGTTGCATCTGTCACATATATATTAATAATGTTGCGTCTATGAGGTATCCAAGATAAACTTGATAGATAGAATAGATACATAGAAATAGTATCGCATGGGTGTCAATATCATCCTATAGGCTGAAACAATTTCTTCTACATTATTATTTTTCCACAACACTTTAACAGAGGCTACTTCCTTGGGTTATAGTTTTTGGATCTGACGATTTAAGACAGCAATCGGAATCTCCTCACACGATAAGTCCCCAATAATATGAACATCCTCTACAAGGGTACTATGGAAGAGACTTCTTATGCATGTTGCGGTATTTTTTAGATGCTACGCAAGTGTACGTATCGCAATTTATAATAATTTCTGTAAGACCGAGTATCATACACAGAGAATGATTTATCAAGTACCAATTAACTAATCTTTGGTTTCTATTTGGCTAACGAATATAGGTGATGATTTCTAAACTACAGAATTAACAAACTAAAGTAAATTAAAGAAATAAGATAGTAATGAAAATACACGAGGTTTAATTCAGTAATGAAGGAATTAGGGTTTCCAATCTCCTCAACTTTTCGCTCTATCATTCATTAATGCAAGACTAACGATTCTTCTTCTTATTAAGATAGCAGGTTAACTGAGATATTCTATATTCCGGTTAGGACATATAAAAACTCAACCTAAGTCTTTCTATATTTCTATGATAAGTTCCACCACATAGGAGGATTAAGATCAATAACCAAAACAACTACACAGGAAATCATGATACTCTCGTTCAAGATTAAACCTAGTCTAATCAACTATAGCATATTCAAATCTCCCTTTTCAGATCTTGATTTGAAATCATATAGGTAATGAAGACTAATGACCAATTAATTCTCATTCAATAAACACAAGTTGAAGAGATCTTAATAGATGAAGAAGAACATTAGCAATGCATTAACTCATAATAGAGTTTCAAGTGATTCGACGGAAAACCCTAATAAAAGTAATTAGCTCATAGATATGCTAAGAAAACTAATTAACTTAATATCAAATATGAACTGAATTAAAGTAAAGAAAATAAAAAGAACTTGAATAATAGATGTCTCTAATGGCTCCTTGTTCTCTTGTTTCTTGCCTCCAAAGCGTCTTCTTCTTCAAAATTCGCCTCTCCCAGCATATAAAACAAAAAACCACCGAATGGACCTTTTTACCCTTGTTAAATTTAGGGTTTTCACTGCCTGGATGTCGTCGGCGCCGCGACTCAGCTATTAGAGCGCCGCGGTGCTAATTCACTTCTCAATTTTCTACCAGTGGGGCACCGCGGCTCTTATGTTGGGCGCCGCAGCTCCATTATTGTAAACCGCGAGGGGTTGACAATGTAATTTTGGGGATTTTTGACTTAAACCATTAACCACGCGTGGTTTAAGAGGTCTACAGTGTTCTTCATCCGGAATTTGTTTAAACTATTTTCCGAGCTTCCTGGGCTTCTTTGACTAATCTCTTATGACCAGATATACATTTTTGTCCTCAATAACCGCCTATTTTCTTTGAATTCACCTTATTCCTTTTTGGATCGCTTAAAATCTGAAAACACAAAACAACACGCATAATACTGCACAAAATAACTAAAAGACAATCAAAAGACTCCCTAAAACACACTCTAAAACAATACTAAAATCTACCTAACAATGCACTCTCGAAACATCAACATACGAAGCAGTGGATGAACCACACTAATATCTGAGGGTTAATTCCGGTTCATAGACCGCTGTCCAAACTCTTCGAATAACATTATACGGTCTAACGTGTTTAATATTAAGCTCGTACTTTTCCCAAATCTCCTCACGCCTCTCATAGATGATATTTTTAAGAATCATAAGCCCTGTTGTTATCTATCTGAATAAGACTTATCGACGATTCTAATTAGTCAACATCTTCTTCTGACGGACTTTACTTGTTCTATGACTTGATATTTTAAATCAGATTTCACTAACTTTGGGTTACTTGTTTCTAACCATCCGATAGGAGTTCCACATCTCTTGCTCATTTAAGGCTTCATATAGTATCATTCGGATGCTTAACATGATAGTCGTTGTTTCACACAACGTAGGTGATTAGTCCAGCTTTCTTTAGAACCCACCATGCAAATTCGTAACATGACCTCGAGTGTTTAAATCATATGCTCAATTTGCTTCTGCTCGGAGGTGGGGCTAGCCGGAGTGCCTATAATCCTTCGCGAAACACCCTTCCGAATTCAGTTACAAAGTGAATGCTCTTTGTCAAATATCAGTGATATCCTGGATGTGAACCATCTTCTTAATCGTACAATCTCGTGTCATTCCCGACCTTAAAGGCAATTCTGATTGATAAGAAATGAATCAACTAGCCGGTCTACTAACACGTATTTGGATAGGAATCAACATTATGATAACAATGAAAAAAACCTTTAGTAAAACCCATACTAATCATTTCCCTTTCTCTATAGGGCCCTTCATGTCCCATTCACCGGCTTATAGCGTTAAATCTTCATTTGTTGATAATTAATATACTAATTTGCAATCTCTATAAAATTCCTTCTCACATCGCTTCATTAATAAGCTCATTAACATCCTGATACATCTTACAACATCTGGTCTTAATCTTGTCCGCAGTTTCGTTATATTGGGAATACATACGTGACCCTGAGGGTTCTTCTTCCATCACACTCAAGGATTGTGATTTTCTTTCTTTAAGTATCCTCCCAACTTTTTCTGAAAATGGGGTGTTTATCCTAACGTTTCTTATCTATGCATATAAAGGATGACTCTATTGAATCCAGAATACCATCTTTTGAATTCATTAATCAGGCTTCCATTAAATTAGTCGACATATTCCTTAGACTTATTCCTTTCCTTAACTTTCACCCTATAAGCAGGTACATGGCTGGTTATACCGGTGTCAATACCATAGGATTGTCGACACATTCAGAATACTTAATGTTTTGGAATATTGGTTATCCCTGCATGAACTTAGCCTCGCTTGTCAATCAATGTTTTGGAATTCTTATGGTTTCAGTGCTTCATCCATAAATATTCTATAGATAATATCATCGAAACTCTCATTCAGGGTTTGGAAGGAAAATGTTTTCGTACTTTCTTATTACTCATGGCTATAAGCGATCTTAAATCGGTCATAATGATCTGCTCAACTCTCTTGCCTGAAGTTGCCTTAAATGCTATCGTCTTTCTACGTTAAGTTTTCTATTTAAACTGTACTTAAAACATAAATCCTTTATCCTTGTCCCTTCCCTTGACCACTAAAGGTACTACTACTGAGATCTGGTTAGCGACTCCATTTGTTGTAATTTATCTTCTATATCGTCTCCTTCTCGATGAGGACCATATCTTACTATACCATATGGGTTTGCCTTTATTTACTTCTTAATCTCAAGAGTTGTTACTTTCTTTAAGAAGACTCACGGGTTTCGATATTGTTACGACTCATCTTGGATAACGCCTTTACCGTTAACAAACGAAACTCATCTCAATTCCAACTACTGCCACCTGGAGAAAAATGAGGGTACTGGAGGTTCTTATGGTTATAAAAGATATCATGTCAAACTTTTAATGCGTACTCACCGATGCCGCCCTTACGTCTTGGGTTTGTTATCCTTTTTGGCTTTCTTAATCGCCTTTTAAGCGTAAACGTACTTATTTCCTTACCCATTCTGAACCTGCATATTACAATGCATTTATTTATCTAGGAGCCCCTTATTTATATGGGCTTAATTTTTATTCTGGTTCATAACCTCAGTCCTTTATTTAACCAACACATCAAACGGTAATAATTGACGTACTTCCTTATTAAGTTATATACCTACACGTAGAGATGGCAGAGGATCTTTGACCCGGTCTGGATCCGGTGGATCTAGATCCATTTTATAGCATATGGATCTTCAACATTTGGACCCGATGGATTCGGATCGGACCCGGATCCATTTCTAACGGATCAGATCTGGATCTGAATCTTGTATTTGAGATCCGTATCCAGTCCAGATCCGACTCGTGGATTCATTTTTTTATTAAATATATGCATAACCTAGAATATAATTTTATAAGTATTTTCTTAATTTTTTTCATAATTTCTGTATTTTATCCCTTCAATTCACAAATTTCAATTTCTTGCTAGACCAATTTCGGATATGAAATTTGACTCCGAGCTGAATGATCATCAGATACACGAAGTTCGCCATCCCCGGAGACTATTAATTCCTCAAAAGGAAGTAACGACGAAGAGGTGACATCATATTCCATCAAGAGAAAAGACGCAGAACACAAAGAAGAAAAAGATGAAGAAAAACATTATATAGGAGTCAGAAAAAGACCATGGGAAAAATATGCAGCAGAAATAAGGGATTCAACAAGAAGTGGAGTTAGGGTATGGCTAGGAACATTCGATACTGCTGAAGAAGCTGCTTTAGCTTATGATCAAGCTGCATTTTCAATGCGTGGTCCTTTTTGGCACTTTTCCATTTTCCTATGGAAAAAGTCCAAGAATCACTAGAAAATATTAAATTTTTTAGCCAAGATGGATTGTCTCCAGCAGCTGCTTTAAAGGAAACACATAAAATGAGAATGAAAAATGTGAAGATAAGGAGAAATAGGAAAAAGAAAATAGTTCTGTTTTTTGAAGACTTAGGTGCTGACTTATTAGAAGAACTTTTAATAAATTCAATTGAAAATAATGCTTCTACTTATTAGTAGTAGCAAGTTTGCTTTCTCTGTTTTATTTTCTTCCACTTTTTGTGGTGTAGAACAAGTGTTGTAAATTATATATAGTAACCATAAAATTCACAATAGTCTGCATGCCTTCTTTTGTAGATATTATATCTAAATTTGAATGAGTGGAGTATTTTTTTTTTCACTATAGTTTATCTTTTGTGCCCATAATTCTCGATTATCTTTTGTGCCCATAATTCTCGATTATCTTTTGTGCCTATAATCAATTAAGGATGAGTCCTTTATTTTGTGCCCATAATTTCTGTATTTTCTTAGAATGTAAATTTTTTATAAGTATTTCCTTTATTTTGTGCCCATAATTCTCGATTATCTTATTGAATGAGATGAGTCCTTTATTTTGTGCCCATAATTTTCAATCAGATTGGGTTTCATTTTGTCAAAAAAGTTTCAACATGTGGGAATATTATTCAAGGCAAAAAAATTTACATGTGGATCCAGATCCGATCCGGTAGATCCGATGGATCCGGATTTGGATCTAATTTTTATGGACCCGATGGATCCGGATCCGGATCCGGGTATGAATAACGAATCTGGATCTGGATCTAGTAGGATCCGGTCCAGATCCGATCCGTTGCCATGAACATGTAAACCACTTGGCTAACATCTTCTAGCAATATATATTCTTGACAATCTCATCATTACATACTCCTATAAGATTTTGGGCATCCTTGACTGTCACTGTTTTCCCTCGTCTTCTTATCCAATCTTATCCCGAAAGTACCAATTTTGAGTGTATTTTTAATTACTTACATCCTCTTTTTTTTCTAGGCATTCATAATCCTTTAACTTGATTCGCTTTACACTGGCTCTTTTTGTCATTGTTTTTCATCTGAATTATTTTCTGAGAATTGTGATCACTTCCTGATGAGGTTAAAACTTCCGGTTCTAAAACCATCCCATACTGTGGAATTTTGTATTAACCGACGGCTCTTCCGGTCTCTTAGATCATCTTCTGTCTTGGCCCAATTTACCCCTTCCATTCACTAATCCCAAATACCCCCTTTGATGCCTTTGTTTTTACCAAAATGTATTCCTTACCAAAACATGAAGCTTGAAAGCAACATATCAACATAACAGAACACTACCAGTATGTCAATTTTCAACAACTTACAAAAGTTTGTATTGGGACAGTTGGATGAGTGAAACCGAATCGAAAGATGGTGAGGACAAGTAACCAACAATCCGTGTTGATAACGTAATGTAAAATTAACCTAAAGAGTTAGTATAATATGTCAAAAGATAAAAGCAAGAACAATAAAGAAATAAAGATAGACAAGCGAGGAGAGATTTTCTTATTCTTCCAAGTATGTAAGTGTTCCACAAGTATCTTCAAGTGTGTACAATATGATTCTCATTGCCTCTATTTATAGGGCTACATCAAATGGTGTCATGAATAAGGAATTAATTATGAACATTATGGAAAAGATCATGGGGAGGTTATGGGGTGTATCCAATAATGGTGAGAAGCAGTGGAGGGCTAATTATACACCAAGTAGAAGAGTAGTGGGAGTAACTTCTTAGAAGTTATGGACATCCACCATAATATGTCAAATATTTCATAACAAAAGGATCATTTTTGTCATTTTTTCACATAATATTGTTATCTTGATTAGGGAAGTTAACCTTTTTTATCTCCAAAAACAATTGTAAAATTTATTTTTCAAACTTTGAATTTTGCATTTCAAGCTAGAAATTGAAAATAACTACCTAATTTAGTAAGAGAGTATTCATTTGAAATAATCATCCTACACGTTGGACACCTTTTTAAAAAAAAAGTAATTACCTTGAAATTAAGATGAATTTCACAAATTGTCACATAACTATGAGATTTTTTCACCAAAGTCACTTAAGTATGGTTTCTAACACAAAGTCACAAAACTTTGCCCTTACTAATACAAAAATCACATACGCCAGAAAATTCAACTTTCGGTGGGTATTTCATTTTACTATTTTCTTATTATTGATCTAATATTTCAAATTCAGTTAAAAAGACGGTCCCGACCCGACCCAAACCAAAATTCATATTTGATAGTTACTACTTTCTCTGTTTCAAAATATTTGTCTTACTTTATTTTTTAGTCCGTTTCGAAATGAATGCTTCTTCTCTTCTTTGACAACTCTTTTATTCAAACTTTCACATGACACGTTGAAGATCACAAAATTAAAGGATATTTTGGACATTCTACATATCTTTAGGTAACAATTAAATGATTAAAAAGTTCTTTTTACTTTCTTAAAATTCGGGTCAAACCCGACCCGACCCGTCCTTGATGAACCGATCGCTAACGTTTGAAACGGAAGCCCACGGATAGCAACGTAATTATTCTTTGAAAAGCATCGTTTCACATAAATTGCATGGGCGATTACCTTGACGTGCCTGAAGATTCTAGAAAAACAAGGTACTACATGCCACAGTTTAAAATATTCATAATTTACTTATTTTTCCTGTAACGGTGGTTATTATACAAGTCACCTTGCAGCACACTGATTGATCTTTATACAATTTACTTGGTCATTGGTTTAATTAAATTATCTTAACGTTTGAAATTTAAGTTTTATTTTTTATTTGAAGCTTTCTGGTTAAAACTGAAAATGCAGACGCCTACTAGTAATAGCATGGAACAATGGTACATTTTTTTTTTTGCAATATGTAAAATTAGAATATCTATTGGTTATTAATCCCTCGTTTCATTTTATATGGCGGTGTTTGACTTAACACAGAAAAAATATTTTTACAACATAGTAATATTCGAGTATTGCCTTAAACATACAAAAACAACAACATACTCAGTGTAATCCCACAAGTGGGGTCTGGGGAGGACAGGTTGTACGCAAACTTTATCCCTACTTTGGGAGGTAGAGAGACTGTTTCCGATAGACCCTCGGCTAAGAACGAGTATTGCCTTAAACATGCTATGCCATTATTATGGCTATAAGAGCGTGTAATTAGATGTAAAATGAGAAGTTTGAAGCTGTTCAAGATTATTTAATGGGATTAATTAAATAATCTTAACTGAAATTAAAGTTTCATTTTTGAATTGACGGGTTGTGGTTAAAAGTGAAAATGCAGACGCTTTATAGTAACAGTGTTGCAACAATGGCACATTTTTTATTTTATTTGCAGATTATGTATTTATTGGTTATTACTCCCTCGGTTTCATTTTACATGGCAGTATCACTTAGCACAGAAAACTACTCTTAGAACCAGTTGCCTGAAACATATCATGACATTATATGGCTATAAGAGCAATATTTTAGGTGAAAAATCAAGAGTTTGAAGTTAAAGAATTTTTAAATATAAAGTATATTTTTTTTTGTAACAAGTAACATATAAAATTGAACAGAGGAGAAGCCTACTTTTAACCTCTAGCATTGTGATTAAAAAGGTACCACAATAACTACAATTGCTATATGAGTCGGTTAGAATGGTATTTCCATCTATGATATTTAAATGTTATAATGGTATTTCTTAATGTTATTAAAAGCCATTGCGTCGTTGGTTAAAGCAATGAAGTGATGCGAAGCGAGGGGCTAGTAGTTCTTACTGATAGAATTCATGAAAGTCTTTTATTCATAACATAAATTCTTATAAAGCAATAACAAGATAATAGAATAATACTATTATTGAGAGCTAAAAGTGCAAGTAAAAGAAAAGTAAGTAAAGCCCTTTATATAGGGTCTATTACATGAGATACAAATGTGTTTTTCCAAGTGGGACAAAAGCAATGTGGGAAAGAGTTAATGCTAATATCCCCTCTCAAACTCGCGATGGTGTAGACAGAAGCATCGAGAGTTTGCCAAGAAAGAACCGGTGACGCCTTAAGGTATGCGCCTTTGTGAAGAAATCTGCAAGTTGCATCGAAGATGAGACAAATGGCAAGGATAGAGTGCCCTACTGAAGATGATATCGAATAATATGACAATCAATCTCAATATGCTTGGTACGTTCATGAAAGACCGTGTTGTGCGCAATCTGAATAGAACTCTTATTATCACAATACATCGGTGTTGGTGAGGAAAGAGAGACACCCATATCAACCAATAACCGACTTACCCATACAATCTCACACGTAGTATAAGCCATAGCACGATACTCTGCCTCAGTTGAAGAGCGAGAAACCACATCTTATTTCTTACTTTTCCATGAGATGAGTGAATCTCCTAAAAATACACAATAATCAGTAGTTGATTTCCGATCAGTTAGGTCACCAGCCCAATCTGCATCAGAAAATGCACGAACCTCCATGGATGAGGTCGATGGAAACAAGAGACTCTGATAAATCGTTCCTCGAAGATAGCGAATAATACGCATAACTGCAGCCCAATGTACAGATGTAGGAAAGCAAACAAACTAACTGACAATGTGAACATCATATGCAATGTCAGGGCGAGTAATGGTGAGGTACACCAGACTTCCTACAACTGAACGATATAAAGTGAGATCAGGAAGAGGATCCCCGTCAGTATGTGTATATCGAACATTAACCTCAAGAGGAGAGTCAACTATACGAGTATTTGTGAGACGGGCCCGCTCAAGAATATCTACAGTGTACTTAGACTGAGAGATAAGATATCCCTTCTCAGAATAAGCTACCTCAATGCCTAAAAAGTAATGTAGATGACCTAAATCTTTCATCTCAAAACGGCGAGACAAAGTAGATTTTAGGTTTGCAATACCATCAATATCATCAACTGTAATTATCGTGTCATCAACATACAACAAAAGAAAAATACAAACTGCAGGAGATGATTTAACAAATAACGTCGAATCATGAAAGATGGAAATAAACCCAAGAGATGATACTACAGTGGAGAACTTGTCGAACCAAGCTCTTAGAGCTTGTTTGAGACCATACAGAGCTTTCTTAAGCATGCACACATGTCCTGGACTATGTGAAACACCAGGTGGAGGGACCATGTAGACTTTTTCTTGAAGATCCCCATTCAAAAAAGCATTTTTAACATCCATTTGTGAAATATGCCAATGACGAACAGAGGCCACAACAATAAGAACTCGAACATATGTCATCTTTGCAACAGGTGCAAAAGTCTCTTCATAATCCATACCATATTCTTGAGCAATACCCTTTGCAACCAAACGAGCTTTATATCGCTCAATAGAACCATCAGACTTGGTCTTAATCTTGTACACCCATCGAGAACCAATAGTTTTCTTACCAGTCGGTAGAGAAATCAAATCCCAAGTACCAATTTTGTTCAAAGCAACCAGTTTCTCATTCATAGCCTCTTGCCAAAGAGGATCACGAGCTGCCTCAGAGTAGGAGGTAGGCTCACAGAGAGAATTAATAGAAACTAGAAAGGAAGCGAATGATGGAGCATAGCAAGAATAATCAAAATCGGATACCTGAGTAGATCGCAGAGTTCGCTTAAGATAGCGAGGTGGATTTGGATCTGCAACCACAAGAGGTTCTGAAATAGGCGTAGGAGGGGGCTGAGTATCAATATCACGGGACCTGCCAGAAGGCTGAGAAGGAACAAATGATAGAGATGTAGAATCAGATGGGCAATCAGCATCAAAGGGATCAATATCAATAAGGTCAGATTTTGTCATGCCATGTGAGGTAGGTGGGATGGAAAAGAAAGGAACATGCTCAATAAAGGAAACATTACAAGACACATACAATTTTCCAGAAACTGGATCATGACAATGATAACCTTTCTGCCCAACCCCATATCCAATAAAAACACAAATGGCGACACGAGAAGATAACTTAGTACGCTCTGCATGTGGACGTAGAACAAAACATGTAGAACCAAAAACTCTCAAATGGGAATATAGTGGGGTGTGACCAAATAGTCTAGCATACAGAGAAATCCCAGAATTATGAAAGGTAGGGATCCTATTAATAAGATAAACAGATGTAAGGATAGCTTCTCCCCAAAATTCACTAGGTACACTAGCGGACAAAAGCATGGATCTAGCGGTCTCAACAATATGCCTATGCTTTCTCTCAGCTACCCCATTTTGTTGTGGTGTGTCAGTACAAGAAGACTGATGTATTGTACCATCAGCTTTGAAAATACCAGAAAGATCTCCACTAGTATATTCACCTCCTAAATCAGCCCGAAAATATTTAATAATGGCAGAATGTTGAGTTTTCACATAGGCTTGAAACTCAGCATAAGTATGAATAAAATTAGAACGTCTTTTCAACAAATAAACCCAAAAATGACGAGTATAATCATCAATAAAGGAAATATAATATCTGGAGCCTCCCTTAGTAGGGATAGGTGCTGGTCCCCAAACATCTGAATGAACTAGATCAAATGGTGCAGAAGAAGTAAAAGTACTAGGATTAAAAGGCAAAGCAGAAAATTTTCCAAGTTTACATCCACTACAATCAGAAATATCATCGGATTGTAAATCACCAAGAACACCAGTATTACATATAAAACGCAGGCGAGAGCCTAATACATGACCAAGTATAGAGTTCCACAAATAAAACTTCGAAAGAAAGGTGTTAAATAAAAAGAAGACAGATTAACAGGCATAGTTGCTACATGAGTAGGAAGATGCAGCTCATCCAAAACATAGAGAGCTCTCCCCTTTCTACGCCATGTCCCAATCACTCTCTTGGATTTTAGATCCTGCACATAACAAGAATTAGGGAAAGTCCAATAAAACATCCAGAGTCACATATTTGACCAGCAGAAGCAAGATTCATATGTAATTTTGGAATGCAATAAACATCAGTTAATGATATAGTGGATGTATGAATAGTGTCAATGTCTGTCAATGGCATAGGTATGCCATCAGCAGTCACAATAGAAGTGGAAGGGGGGGTCAGAAGACATAGATACAAAGATGGAAGAATCAGGAGACATGATTTCCAACTCCAGAGTCCAAGATCCAATAAGACGAAATGATCTCTGAACCAATAGATGGTGATGAGTCGGAAGGAGCAGAAAGAGCATAAGACTGAGAATTCTTTTGAAACTGTTGGAAGGCGAGAAACTTCTGAAATTGGTCAGCTACAGAATCAGTATTGTGACTCACAGTGGCTCCTGAAGCTGGGTGATCAAGAGAGGGCACAAAGGCAGCCTGAGTCGGTGGATACGAGTTCTGGAATTGACCCCCAGAATATGGCTTCTGTTGAGAAGGCTTTTGTCCTTGTCCCGAATGTGGAGGCTTAGAACCTGACGTCTTCCGTAGCTCAGGACATTGATTCTTCCAGTGTCCTGGTTTCTTACAATAATTATAATTACCCATGATAGATGTTCTATATTGGTATGTAGGGGCTGCAAGTACCGATGCAGACGAATGAGCTGCCAATACGGAAGTAGAAGCCTTATGTACCCCTTTTATAGTCTTCAAACGTGTTTCTTCAGCCATAAGTTCATTTACCACATCTTCAACAGATGTTAAGGATTTGCGGTGCAACAAGCCTGAACGACAATTCTCAAATTCTGACCGAAGACCCATCAATAGCTGAACAAGACGGTCTCCATCTCTGCATTTAATATAAGCATCGTATGCTTGCAATTCAATAGATTCCGTCATAGCTAACTGATCCCACAAAGTGGTCATTGCACAGAAATAATCTTGAATGTCCAAGTCATTTTGTACTAGTGCACGAATTTCATATTGTAACTGATATTTAACAGCAAAATTATTTTTCACAAACAATCTTGACAGATAATCCCAATTCTCTTTAGCAGTTTTGAACTTAGCCAATTGAACACCAATTCTTTGTTCAACAGAGTTATTAATCCAAGTAATAATCTTTGAATTATTGGTCTCCGAAGACCTAAATAATTCATCAAATTTTAATCTCCAGCTGTAGGGCATTTGGCTTTTCCAGACATATAATCTCAAAGCCCCTTTCCTTTCAAAAAATTTACCATGACATAGCTCCAATAGGAATATTTTTTTCCATCTAACCGAACATCAATAGTTTGCAAAGAATCATCACCTCCAGCCATTATGAATTTTAAACAGAAAAATCTCAAATAACAAGCAACAATCCCAAACAACAAGCAACAATCCCAAATAATAAGCAACAAATAATAAAGGGCAGATCCCACCAATCAGATGCGGAAGTCAAGAAGACGAAACCCAGATGCGGAAGCCAAGATCAGAACGAGCACGAGCAGCCAAAACAAGCCAAAACGAGCACGAGCTTCCAAAACAAGCCAAGAACAAACCAAAAAAAATAAAATTTAACTGATACCAGGAGCGTGCTGCACCCCAACTAACTCACCGTGAAGTTGGATCCGCGATCGAGTTAAAAATATTAACTTGCGCTCTTGGCTCTGATACCATGATAGAATTCATGAAAGTCTTTTATTCATAACATGAATTCTTACAAAACAATAACAAGATAATACAATAATACTATTCTTAAAGAAAAGCAAGTAAAGCCCTTTATATAGAGTTTATTACATGAGATACAAATGTGTTTTTTCAATGTGGGACAAAAGCAATTTGGGAAAGAGTTAATGCTAATACTTACTACCTTTAGTGTCTTTAACATTACAACCCTTTGCATCTTGACATAGAAGCTTTATTTACTTTAGAAAGTTTGCCAATGATAATCTTGGTGGAAGTTGTATTTGGAACAGAGGAGACGAGTTCATGATATATCTACTATAAACTGGAGACATGTAACATATATCCAGTTCTATAATGCAGAACTAAAGAAATGCTCAAACTTTTCAGTAAGAACCATCTTACAATTCTTCCTCCCAGACAAAGAGAAACTGAAAACTATCCTTCACCGCGAGAATTTGCTTGGTATGTCTAGATTGCTATGCAATTATTGTAGCAGTTAGTTTCAGCTGCAAGGCAGACTGTAATAATAGCTGATAGTAGTGCTTTCCTTTTAGAACCTTCACTTGGTGGAGTGATTAGTTATTATGATTCATCTCTGGAAACTAATATCTAAATCTATGCTGATCTGTATATTCTTTTGCAGGTGACAAGAAAGTTCTCTTTCCAGACAAAGTTTTGAAGTTCACAAGTACAGGGAAGACGAAGCGTCGCATTCTTCTTATAACTGATTTTGCCGTTTACTTCGTAGACCCAGACATTGATGCACTTAAAAGGTGGATTTCCCTGTCAGCCGTTGAAAAGCTCTGTTTGAGTGAACTAAATGATAACTTCTTAGCAATTATTATCCCAACTGAATATAATCTACTGATAGCCAGTACTCGGAAGACGGAAATTGCTACTGTCTTGGTAGACGCTACCAGGAGTCAATCCGACTACGAACTTGAGGTGCTACTCTCTAATAGGTAAGTGCAGTGCCATTTTCTCATTGACTTTGAACTCCCAATTGTTCTTTCATCTGGCTTATTTGTACTTCAAAATGTTTTCAGCTGTAAATGGATGTACTGCAGATATTGTTGAAGTAGCTTAGTGTGAATTGTTGAAGAACTGTGCATGAGACTATGATCAAGGGGTGAAAGATTTAAAGTCAGAAAGTTTTTTGGCTTGATTTCATGGCATGAACATATACTAGTGAATACTGTGTCTTGCTTTCATACTAACAATTTCAATTAATGTTGTAGAGAAAAATGCTGATATGATCCTTTGTGTCAATTGTGTTACGATGAAAGCAAATTAATCTCCATGCCTATCTAGAATTGTGAGTTTTTGATGGGCAAGGCCTAGGAAAACTGTGCACGACCAGAAAATCTTAATCATGGGCACATGTATGGAGATGATAAGATGGTTGAAATTGCTTCTACCGGAAACAGAAAAAGAAAAGAGGGTGTTTGGGGAATCTCAATAGATGTCGCTCGTTTACTGTTTTATTTATTTTTTATTCCTGCGATGCACTATCGGCCTCTTTGGCTCGCTCTCTACCTCCCAAAGTTTGCCTATTTTTTTCTTCCGAGAAGATTTTGTTCTTGGGAGAAATGTCTTATGCTATTGTTCATACATTTATACCATCTTCATCTTGCATATTTGAGTACAATGCAATTTCTGAACTAGTAAAAGAAATTGACTTCGAGGAAACTGAAGATCAGTGTTAGTTTAAACTTATGACATTCTCTCTGTATTCTTCCTGTACCCTTAACTTTTACTGATGTCAGTACTAGATTTTATTTTGATCATTATTTCTTCTGCCCTCAGCTAAGTAGTTTTTCGTGATTCTAAAGTTTTGAGAGATCTTTTGAATCCCAGGGAGTGTGAGATCAAGAATTGTGCGAAAGTGAATTGCACCTTTAATGTAGCAGTCTAGTCTGACAACATGAAGCGTGCTAGCGTGCCTTCAACTGTCCGCCTTTCCATTCCCAAGGAGTAATCAGCTTCATGTATAAAGGTGATTATCTTTCTATTGAGAATTGGATCGATTAAATTGATTTTTTACAACGTTCAGCTGGTTTTGTTTGATCTTGTTTATGCCAGCCTATTCATTTATGTAGCTCGCGTTGCCTTCATGTCAATTTTCACACTTTTTCTTTTATTTCTTTTTGCTTACCAGCAATTTTTTTAAAGTTGCAATTTTCCATTATTGTAAAGTATGAGACACTTGGCAGCATATATCAAAATAACTTGGGGGACAGCTTAGGAAGTTTCTGTTGGAAATTTGCCTTTGGCGGGGAGATGCGTCCACCCATCTTTGATGAATTAAACACTAGTGTTCCGCATGTTGGAGACATTGTCTCTTCGTACATGCATGATCTACGAAGTGAGTAGATGACCATAGGGCCAAGAATCGTCTAATTTCGTGGAGAAATGAAAGAGATATTGGTCCACGAAGTAAGGTGTTTGAGGCGTGGAAATGTGGTGTGGGACAAATCTACCACATCGGTGGGAATAGGAAGAATTGCTCTCTATATAAGTCTCTAATTGGTAAAGGGTTTGGGACCCCAAGGGGTATCCCATGTGTTTAAAGGAGGGAAGACCTAGATGTGCTTGGGTTCAAAGCTAAGCCCACACGCGCGCTGCGGGATGCGGGGACTTTCTGATATTATCTTTTTGGACCAGAGAACTATGCAGATGTACAGTTTGATCCCTGTAGTTTCATATATACAATTTGATCCCTGAAGTTTCAATATTTACAGTTTGGTCCCCAGAGTTTCTGGGTGGGAAGGTGACGGAAGGCAGAAAGCCTACCGTTGGGACTGTTTTTGAGGCATTAATCAGCCATTACTTGGCTGATTAACTCCTCTATTAACATCCCATTAGTTGGGCAATTGAGCAACCTCTTTCATGACCTTATTCACCTCATTCATGGCATTAAAACTTGCCATTACATCCCTCCTTTAAGGGCCATTACAGCCTTGTTTGTGGCTGTTGGATAGCCCCTCCTCATGCTATATATTGAGCTTCATTTGGCTCAAAACAGGAGCAGAAAAACAGACGGGAATAACACAAAAAAACAGACTGAAAAATAGCGAAATCAGTGAGCAAAAACTGCTCGAAACAGTGGCTGAAAATAAGTCAAAACCAGTGACCAAACCCTCACGTATACACTATAGAGACACTATATACACAGAGACAAAAGAGAAGAGTAAAGAGAAACTCTTCCTTCCTAGTCCATATCTTCAGCAAGTCGAGTCATATTTGTTTTCTTCGACAGGCTCAACCTATTGGCTTTGTAGTGTTGAGATTAAAGTGTTGTTTTATCTTGGGAGACTATTGCCCACTAACGTAAAAGCATATATACGGAGCAATCTTGTCTTAAGGATAGAGGGCTATCCTCGACTCAACACACAACGTTGTAACCATCCAGATTTAGTTATTTCTTGATTTCAGGATATCAAGATTGAACACACAACAAGCTTGCGGCAGTTCTCAACATTGGCTTTGCAAGGTGATCAAGATTCAAGACACAACACACTTGCGACAGTTTTTGAAGATTGACCATTTATTTATCCTTTCGAACATTTGTAATAGTTATTACTTTCCGTACTGCTTTATAAAGTACAATAGAGCACCAACAATTTCTGCCTTTTGCATTTTCAATGTTTTTCAGAACTGACTTCAACTTCTAGTATATCTATTAGCTTATAGTAAATGAATTAATGTCTCTAATCCAGCATTCAAGCTGCAGATGTCAGTGACACCTATTGTAACATCGCTGCTATCACTTTCTCCATGCAAGGGAACCTCAAAAGTTTCACATCGGAAACTACCGCATTCCACTCTTCACGAACTACAGGACACACCTATCTTGCTAAGTAGACAACATTGTCAGTACCTATAGCTATATAGGTGAGTTTCCAGTAGGCATGGCCAGTGGGCCGGGATCGGGTCGGGGGCGGGACGGGGGAGGGGAGGGGCGGGATCGGGTCAGTCGGGATCGGGATCCTGCGTTTTTTTTTTGTACTTAATTTAGAAAATAACATATATATAAAAAAACTCAATAATTAAACAAGATAGTGTAATAAAAACATCTCAAGGTTGTTTTTGTGCCTCTTATATTATTTAATAGACATATGATTTTTTTTGTAATACAAATACAATTGTCAAAATTGCAACTTTGTGGTGTTGTTCAAAAGTTGCAAATTACATAGTAAAATTGCAATTAAAAAACTTACATTTTGAAAAAAACTTGTTCTAGTTTCTTGATAATTTCATGTGGTTCTTCGGTTGGAATTGGTATTTGTTGGTCAAATTGATCCACGTCGCTTCCACCACCTTCGGATAAGATTTCGGTGTAGTTTTCGTCTTCTTCTTCGTTGATCTCCGGTTGGCCGCACCTTCTCCGCTCCGCTTGTATCCAATCTCTGAATAATACTACAATCTCCAAGCTGTCTCCGGCTAATGAGTGTCTGTGCTCTCCTATTTGATATATGCCGGCAGAAAAAGCTCTTTCAGATGTCGTTGATGACGCTTGAATGTTCAAAACATCTCGGGCCATCATTGAAAGTGTCGAAAAGGTCTTCTCATTCCACCTCCAGTATTTTAGCAAGTCTTCACGTCCTTCTTCATTGAGAACTGCTTGGTACGGTACATAACCCTGCAAAACAAAAATATCAAACTCGCTAATTTGGTTAGTAGCGGTACGGCCGCCGCACATTCTATTTCTGAGGCTTTCAATACTAGCCGCAGAAACAACATGTCTTTTGTGAGGTTGTGTTGAAGAAGAAGATGGTATGGAAGCGGGTAGGTTGCTAGCACTTTCTTGTTGGTAAAACCTATATATTTTTTTGCATTCGTCTTCTACGCTAGACAACACTTCTTCTTTAGTTTGTTCAATAGGTGATGGGTGATTTGGATTTTTGGGACTTGGAGGTGGTAGTACTGCTATACAATCATAAATAGTTTCAATAGGTGATTTAGTACCGTCTATTTTAATAGTCGGATTTAATACAACACCAATAATATAAATAGTGGGAATAGGAATAAAATATTTTTTATTTTGATAAATATTTTTTTAATAGCTGCCTTATAAGCTGGTTTAATCATATATTCATTAAGCAGTAAAAATATTAGAGCTATATAAAACAACATAGCTGAAATAGTAGGATAATATATACCGGAAAATTCTTTTGTTGCTTGAAAAAATTTCTCTAAAAATACAATAAGTTCAGAAATTTTTACCCAATCGCTATCTACAGCCATATCAGCTAGATTTTGATTATGAGAGTTAAAAAATAAAGTTATAGGTTTTCTATAGTCATAAGCAACAAGTAGTTGCTCGTATAAAGAATTTCACCTAGTGAGTACTTCTTCTGCATTTTTTCTATAAGGTAGTTGGCAATCGTGACAATTTTTTTTTATATATTCTTTTCTTCGTTGTATTCTATTATTTTCAAAAATAAAATTTATAGCAAATTGTATTTTACTAAGAATGTCTTCAAAAAGTGATAGACGATTACAATTAAGTTATATATATGGCACACACATTTTATATGAAAATGATCTGGAAAAGATGGAGTTAAACTATTTTTTAAAATTGTAATAGCGTAATTGTTAGAAGAAGCGTTATCTAATGTAATAGTCATAATTTTATCAATTATTCCGTAATAATCGCACACATGATAAATATTTTCTGCAATAAAAGTACCAGTGTGCCTATCATCTATATATCTATACGCTAAGATACGTTTTTTCATAGACCATTTATAATCTATCCAATGACAGGTTACCGTTAAATAATCATGGTCGTTAGTACTATGGCCTATATCAGAAGTGATAGCCATTTTCCCATTAAAATGATATAATGAATAACGTAAATACTGTTGATATTCATGTGCGAATTTAAATACATCTCTCTTAACAGTTGATGTAGGAAAACATTTAAAAGCAGGATTATACATATCTCTAATGTAATGAATAAAATCGGGAGATGAAGGAAATGAAAAAGGCAAACCCTCCACAACAACTAATTTTGTTATTGCTTCCCTATCTCTATGTTTATCGTATTTAGGGCCTATAATTCCCCCGTCATAGCGTTAATTTGACCATGTACTTGGTCCGGGACAGTATGTGAACATTGTCCCGATGGAGCGGACGTTTGCGCACCCGGTTTTGAAGCCTCGTATTGGGCATATCTAGCTGGATGAGCCCTTGCTACGTGTCTCACTAAACCCCCGTCCCATCGTGACCTTTTCCAGTTTTAAATTTTAAAACATCTTTACAAATTTTACATCTAGCTACTTGATTCTCTACGTCCCTATCAAAAAATGTCCATGCATTTGATTTTAATGTTCGTTTTACTGGACCTCGTCTCATACTAGGGGGAATAGGAGACATTTCAGTTGAAAGTGCACTAGTGGATGTGTTGTCATCTACATTAGTGGGTGTATCATCTAGATCATCGTCTAAATTAAAGTCTTCTTGAGTTCCAGAAAATAGCTCCTCATCTAAATCTAATAGTATTGTAGAAAAATGTTCAGTATCAAAAAAATCATCCTGTGTAGGAATATGATTCTGTCTAGAAATAGGACCATTGCCCTTGTTGCCCCTACTAGAAGAAGCATGACCCCTACCCGTAAGCATACGTTTAAATTCTTCCATGATAAATTTATACTTATACTAATAAATAATTAAAGTAAACGAAATTAAGTGCGCTAAATAAAATAAACAGACAATAATAATTTAATGAATGAATGAATGTACCAAACGCTGACGTAACGTCGACGTGTAATCGAGAGGTTGAAAATTGAAACTTTGCTCGATGGAAGATCCTCAAGCTAGTTGCCAACTTCACTCCCAAATGAATAAATAAAATTGAATATTTAGTAGACAATGTAGACTTGTAGAGAGATAGATTGAGAGATTGTAGGAAGATTTGTGAGAAAGATGAAGAGAAAATGAGGTATTAATAGTTGAGAAATTGGGTTAAAGTATAAATATAATAACTTATGGGTTAAAAATAAATATTAAGGGGGTAGGGGGGGTTGGGGGAGGGAGAGGCCAAAAATGACCGTTGCACAACGGCCAAAATGTAAAATGGTTGTTGGTGCAATGGTTATTTTTGCAAAGGGGACCTTCGGCCGGATCGGGGCAGGACCGGGCCTGATGGGATTGGGGCGGGCCGGGATGATACCATGTCCCGTCCCAGTTCGAATCCCGATACCGCAATTTTTTTTTAAAAAAAGTCGGGTTCGGGGCGGGACCGGGCCGACCCGGCCCACTGGCCAGCCTTAATTTCCAGTGAGAAGTTTAAGCAAAAGCAGTGAATATCAGATGCTTGGGACACTTCCGTTGTATCCCTGCAACTTCTGGGGCTCGATATCCCTGTAGCCTGCTTAACTGGTGGAACAATAAGACTTACCAATGTCAAGATCAGTCACACAACCAACTCCTTGTAGATAAAAATATTTGAGTAATTTATGTTTTCATGGACAAGTTTTCCCCAGATAGTCCATGGACGTGGGGAATGCCTCTAGCTATAGCAGTGGCAATGCTTAATCAGTTTCGCAATTCCCAGTCTGTTGGAATCAAGTCTTCTTCACTCCTCTTACCTGAAACTATAGTACTTCAGAACAGACTAATAACACCAAAATACTGGATCGCTTCAGTAAAAAAAGGCAGCCCACAAAACATCCCGTGTTTTCACTGGATCACTTCAGTGAAAACTGAAAAAGATGTATCTTAAGGTGCTTATCCTCCAAACCAAGACAAGGGTCAAAGATAGTTCACTGAAAACGGACTTATCCTCCAAACCAAGACAAGGGTCAAAGACTATTCACTGAAACTGGGCTGCCGAAACCGAGTTTCCCTCATGGCATTTTTCTAACATCTTCTAACCATGGAAACCAATGTAATTTGAACCTCATCTTATTTTAGTACAATTAAAACCAGAGTTTACTTGAATTAACATGGCGTAGATGTGGAAATTTAAAATGGTTACTTTGACACTCACCTGACTGTCCCACTAGGTAATAAAAAAATAGAAAATGGGAATAGAATATTAGGGAGTCTGTTTCTTTTGCTGCTATTCTCCTCTTAATAATCCAATTGCAAGTGACATTTCTACTAAAATCAGCCAGCAGGCAGATGGAAATACTAAAAAGGCCTGCATTAAACACATCATGGCTAGAATTGATCTGGCATTAAACTGTGTAATATAAACTTGATCAAGTGCTTAACATATCATGCAACAGTAACGACACACTCCCTGAGCTGAAGAAATCGTAGACCATGAGCTTAAGTGATTTACTTCTGGTCCCTTTTTCACCTTCTTTCTTCGAATAGCAAAATGTACAAGTGTACAACTATTGCAGCAAATGTTAGAACACATCATTCCAAGGTTCTGCAGGTTTTTTGTTCATGGGACACTTGAGGAAGAGCTGGAGGAAGTTGAGGTGAAGAGTTTGCACGAGAAAGATGATACCAACGAAAGCTGAACTGGAATCTTTGAAGAGATATCGAGACATTTCCACTGAAGTCGTCATTGGATAGATGTAATACTTGCAGACTAGGGGGAAACATAGATGAGGTATAACTCAATCCTTATGAACAGATCCAATAACTATTATAGATAGAGTCGATCAATATTTCCCTACCGTAGAGTGGAATGTGGATGGAGTCGTATACATAACTTGTACCAAAATACACACACATATATATATGGTCTGTCGGGTACTCATTGGCCCCATTGTCACTTAACTTCAAATTATAGATTGTGTGTCCTCCATTCTTATTTACTTTATATCCATTCTTTATGTCAATCTATTCTTCTTTGTCTTGTCGATGCTTCTTTCACGTGTCTAGGTTCTGCAAAGCCACTGAGTCGAAACTCATTCCTAGTGGACCTGAGGGTTCACAAGGTATGGTTTACCAGGGGATTGATTGATTTATCCAACTATCTTTTCTCCCTTAGTTGATAGGAAAATTGAGATCAGGAATATTTTCAGAGTGATTGTTTAGCAAATCAAAGCACTTCAATTCACCAGAATTACAGAAGAGATATTCCCACTAAAGAAATGATCAATTGACAAATTCAAAACTAATAGACTATCCAAACGGAAAAATCAGCTTTGTGATGGACCTGAAAGTTACTGAAACAAAGATAGAGATATCTCAGATTGCCTAAGTTTTCTTTAAATCTGAAGGGAAGAATTGCTGTTTCTATTGGAATTTGAACAAAAAATCTGAAGAGCAGATAAGAATTGAGCCGTGGAATCCAACTCCAGGCAATATAATAGCTAATATTCTGAAGTTATCCTGAAGTCCAGATACTGCATGCAGATCTCAGCTCATCCCAATTCACAGACTCGAGTAATATACTATTATGTCAAATATTAAGGAAATCAAGAAGCAATTGTTTGTCTTCCATTAGTCCACCACGTACAAGCCAGAATAAAGTTTGCAAAATAAAAGTAGCAAGACCAAACAACACAGGAACCTAGAAATGTAAGTGATGCATACTTGATTCCCATTCTTTTTCCCTCGGAGCTAATATATTAAAGAACATGGCTACCTATAAATAATGGTAGTTATATCTTTATCCTTTGATTTCGACAGCCTGCAATGATATTTGAATTACCAGATTTTCTCCTTGTACCTGTTTGCGCATGTAGAAGATAAGAAGAACAATGAAACCAAACCTTAAGTAACTTAGCTCTAGCTCTAAGGTTGAATCAGTTCCAACCTCGTATTATTACAATGTCATGGAAATGAACATTTGATTCTTTCTCGATCATGATCATTTCCTTATCTTTTCCTGATGGGAAGGAAGGGTACTGGCAGACAACGTGTTCGATACAAAGCAATTTAAGTTAACAAGAATGGCGGAGGCAAGATGACGCAGGGGAAGCAATAACCAGTACTAGGGCAACTCTTAACTACCTGTTTTAAACACCAAACTGAGTATATCCAAAGTTATTTTACTACAAACCAGGATATCAGAAGATGGTCTCTAACTGCACAAGTTTGAATAAAACATTATTAAAACAATTATTAACACATTTACAATAGCAGTATTGATGTGGTTTATAATAGCATCACATCTCCAGGCATAATTAAGATGGATTGTTTAGCAAATGTGGGATTGCCTTGTTCGTGTCGTTGTCATTCATTAGCAAGGCATCTGCAGCACTATTTGATGAGAATCCCATTTCTTTCAAGCGAGTATATCCATCAGCAAATTCCTTGACCTGAAAAAAGTTGATGAACATCATCTTTCTTCATTCTAAAATGTCAATAATGTTTGGAAAAATTTCAAAGGTGAATTGTTCCATTTACTAGACAGAGGCACTCTCTTAGTGCTATAACACAAATAATTAGTAACACATTTGTTACAGCTCCTTCCATCCCAAATAAATTATATGATATGCTTTTTGAGTATCAAAAATTAAATATCTATTACCATAGGTTCAATAAAGTGCCAAGGGAGATTCTACGGAGATGCTTGGAGGCTAGAGGTGTATATGTGGCGTACATTAAGGCGATCAAGGACATGTATGATGGAGCCAAGAGGACAGTAGGAGGAGACTCAGAGCACTTCTCAATTGTGATGGGGTTGCACCAGGGATCAACTCTTAATCTGTTTTTATTTGCCTTGGTGATTGATGAATTAATGCGGCAAATTTAAGGTGAGGTGACATGGCGTATGTTATTTTTGACGAGACTCGCAGCGGAGTTAACGCTAAGCTGGAGGGTTGGAGACAAACTCTGGAGTCTAAAGGGTTCAAGTTGAGTAGGACCAAGACAGAGTACTTGGAGTGCAAGTTTAGTGACGCACCGCATGAGGCTGACGTGGAAGTGAGGCTTGGTACCTAGACCATCTAGAAGAAAGATAGTTTCAAGTATCTTGGGTCTATTATACAAGGAAATGAGGAGATTTCCGATGATATCACACATCGTATTAGTGCAGTGTGGATGAAATGGAGGCGGGTGATAAGAAGGTGCCACCAAAACTTAAGGGAAAGTTCTACAAAGTGGTAGTTAAACCGACTATGTTGTATGTGGCGGAGTGTTGGCGAGTTAAGATCTCTCACGTTCAAAAGATGAAAGTTGCGGAAATGAGAATGCTGCGATGGATGTGTGGGCACACTAGGATTCATGGCTTAGTCGCTTTCATTATTTTCATTTTCATACTGCTTTGAATTTCTTGTTCTTATCTGACCTTTTTTATGCTTTCTCTTGAGCCGAGGTCTTTCGGAAACAACTTCTCTATCTCCCAAGATAGGAGTAAGGTATGCGTACACTCTACCCTCCCCTGACCACACGTTGTAGGATTTCACTCGGTATGTTGTTGTTGTACCATAGGTTCAATAAAATAGTTTCTAGATTTTCAGACTGCGAAAAAGCTGCAACTTGACTTATTGTTCTTTTTATATAGTTTGAACATACTTGTATGTTCATTATGTTAAGACCGTTGATAAACAAATACTACGTCATTTCCATATGGTACAAGGTATGATAAGTAGAAATTATCATTAATGATGTAGGAGTGATTTCTTTAGATCAGCTAATTGACCAGGCTCATAGGCCCTCTTAATAGTAGTCCAAAAAGCATAGCGCAAAAATAATTGATCACTACAATCCAAATTGCTGCTTGTCCCCTAGAGCAGAAGGATCTAGAAATATAACAGTGCATGCAATGACTGTAATAACATGCAGAGAATTACGATACAAGAACCATGTAACACGACAAAGAATACCTTGGTTGGATTGTCTCCAAAATTTGCAACTGCAAGAGGCACGGCCTCTCTGTTCAGACCCAATGCAATGTATTTGTTCATAACAGGATCTCCAGAGGATGCCTACATTCAAATTAAATAAAGTGCTAAACCAATCTATGCCAAATCAGTGTTTTGTACAAGGCAAAGAAACTGAAACCACATCAGTTTCTTTATGGCAAAACACACTGTAATCTGATACCTAGAGGTATCAGCAAAAGCATATATCAAAACACAGTTGCAAAAAGAGCACGTGATGTACCCTTGACAACAGGCTATTGGCCACACAAACTTAGCTAAGCATGATAGACTACGTCGTTAAAGAACAACCTCTTCGGCAGTATCCAAGTTCAGGATCAACAGCATGTTATAAAGGTCATAGAGAGCAATGTATAAACTGGAATTAACACTAGCACAGTCATTGTCCCCAAGTATACTGAGCTAATGAAATAGAGGAAAGTTCTACTTTTTTCAGATAAGTAAAGCTGAATACAAAAAGTTCCTAAAGATATCTTCAGAAATAGATCAATGTATGATCTTGACACCAAGCACGTAGTTAGATTCATCCCTGTCCTTCATTTATTCTTTATTGGGAATGCTTTGTCGGTGTCACTTAGAATATCTAACAGTTCAACTAAGTAATCAACTGAACATGGACTGAAATTATAGCACTGTTGTCATCTAAGATGGTTGAACTGAACTGACTGGCAAACAGTTGAATTTCCAATTATCATTTTCAATTTAGATAAGGAATCAGCCAAGCATTAATAACTAAATTTTACTTCCTATTACCCAAAAAAACAAAAAAGAGTTGCATCTTAAAAGTTGATTATTTTCCGAACTTGTACCTCTATAGAGTGGAGTGTAAAACCACCATTTAGGGGATAAAACGATGTTAAATAGATATACTACCTCAAAGCTCGAGCTAATTTAACAGTAAGGTGTTACCACCTCCATCTGTTTGCTACACACTAAGTACAAACAGCTCCACTTCTTCTCCAATTTTTTCCCTTAGTGATGAGTTCTTCATACAACCATGAAGATGGAAACAAAGAGGCCATATACCAGTGGAATATTCAATTTACACGTCATTCTTCACGACCCAACTACTATACTCTTTCTGACAAGCAGCAAATTACAGGTTTCACGTAGGTACACATGAAAATGCACCTGTTTAACTCAAACTAAAACTAAGATTAACACAGTCATAAAATGGAACTGACCATATAAGCTTGGTCTGACCCTCTGGATGGAAGATTTTCCAGACCTAAACAGCTCCAGTTTTGGCTTTCCTTTTCGGCTTCAGCTAAAATCTTCTTCTCAAGGTCAAAATCAAAGTGAAATGTGCTTCGAGGAATGTCTCCTACTTGTGGGGACAATTGAGGCTATAAGAACCAAAAACAAAACTATGTCAGGTCCAACTATGTTTTTCAAATTCGGCAGTAACTGTCAATCAATTAATCAAACGACTACATCGCAATCACAAACTAGTTTGCATGGGTACGTGCAAGGAAAATACTTCTGCACACCTGGTGCATGTACCAAATCAATATGTGCATGTGTCTTATACATAATGGTTTATCACTTAAAGATAGTTAATTAATATGCAATCTTATCTCAGTCTATCACAAAATATGGTAAATTAACATAAGTTTGGTGTGCGCTCTGATCCTGAGAAGTTCTTCCCATTCACATACGGGTGATGACGCACCAAAAAACTTTTGGAGGTAAATATAACATTAGGACCATAAACTTCTTTAACAATAATAATTAAGAACTCGAAGATCTTGCACGCCCTTAATCACATTAAGGCAAAAGAATTGTCAAAAGGTTAATCTGAGAGGTGGTTTAGCGAATACAACATAATCACAGGTTCCATACCGGAGGCGCAATCCGATATTCTGGTTTTATAGCAACTCTGATGCCAATTCCTGCTGCAAAATTAGATTTCAACAGGTCAATAATCACATTCCCCAATATAATTAGCCACCGAAACAGATAACAGTACCGTTGGCTGAAGTACACATATTTCATTTACACTCTATTTGGATGGTTGTTACATATTGTTTCATAATTTAATATATTTGTATTGTATTGTATTACATCATATTGTATTGTTTCGATGAACGTTTGGATAGATTGTATCATTTTCCGTCATTACATAATGTCACGATAAGCAATTTGAAAATAAACCTACAAGAAAAGTAGGGTATGGGGTAGAGCTATTATAAAAAGTAGAAAAGGATAAAATAGGATTATTAGACACTCACTCCGTCCAATTTAGGTGACACCTTTCGAATTTCGAGATTCAAACAAGTTTTTATTTTACCACAATTTTTTCATGTCTTTTAAATTTTTTGAATTGTCAATTATTGCGACTTGTAATACTTTTTACGTAATTTCCACATGTGTAAATTTTATGTAATTATTTTTAAAGATTCTTGTCCTGATACACATGTTAAACTTAACAGGTTTGACTCTCGAAATTCGAACTGTGACACATAAATTGGAACAAAATGAGTAATAAAGAAAAAAATGACGGAGGGAGTAATAAGTAAAGAAAAAATGAGAAAAAGAAAATAAGGAACTGCGGGATAACACCAAATAGATTGTTACACAAAATGAGAGACTTTGTGTCGTGACATAAGGATGGATTTAAGCACGATACAACAAAATTTAAGTAACAATCAAAACAAATATTTTATTCTTTAAACTAACAGCATAATACAATACAATAGGTAACAACCATCCAAACAAGCTGTTAACACACATATACTTATAGTGAGGGAATTACATACTAATAGACGATGGTGACGAGGTGGGATGGAAAGAGGGGTTACCCGGGTGCTGACCGACCCGAGAGTAGAGGCTGGAGGGTTGACCGGGGGCTTGTCCGTACATCGGAGCAGTGGTTGCTGGCCGACCGTACATGGGAGATTGATTAACGTAAGGCGGTTCTGTTCTGTTCCTGAAATCGTATGATGATGCCATTAAAGACCCAAACTACAAATTCGGGTAAGTGAGGCTTTGAGAGATAGAGAAGAGGAAATTTCAGAGCAACTTCCTTGAATTGCAACGGGGCGTCCTTAAATAGCACGCATGCAATCTTAGGAAAAAAGGCTTGTACATTGACTTTAGTTCATAGACGTACTAACACATATTTTACTCCTTTATAATTTGATCGAATTTAATAAGTTATTCCCTCGAATTTTGTATCTGTAAGAAATAAAATATATATTCTATCATAATATTCATGATCTTAAGTGTTAGAAAATTTGTGAGGAATAAGTAATTAATGTATCGAGCGAAATTCGGTCTTAGCATGTAGACTAATTGGAATATGACACGTGGAAGTTCTGGTTCGAACATACGATGACGTTACCGGTCATGGTTTGAACTAGGGGTGGCCAGTGGGCCGGGCTCGGGACCGGCGGACCGGGTTTGGCGGGATCGGGGCGGGATCGAGATAGGCGGGATTTGCCGTAGTCCCTCCCCGATCCCAATCCCAATCCCGTCGGAATCGGGTCGGTCAGGATTGGCTCGGGTATGAATCGGGATCCCGCGGTTTTTTTTTTTGCATTTAATTTAAAAAATAACATATATATAAAAAAACTCAATAATTAAACAAGATAGTGTAATAAAAACATCTCAAAACTGTTTTTGTGCCTCTTATATTATTTAATAGACATATGATTTTTTTGTAATGCAAATACAATTGTCAAAATTGCAACTTTGTGGTGTTGTTCAAAAGTTGCAAATTACATAGTAAAATTGCAATTAAAAAAATTACATTTTGAAAAAAGCATTTTCTAGTTTCTTGATAATTTCCTGTGGTTCCTCGGTTGGAATTGGTATTTGTTGGTCAAATTGATCCACGTCGCTTCCACCACCTTCGGATAAGATTTCGTTGTAGTTTTCGTCTTCTTCTTCGTTGATCTCCGGTTGACCGCACCTTCTCCGCTCCGCTCGTATCCAATCTCTGAATAATACTACAATCTCCAAGCTGTCTCCGACTAATGAGTGTCTCGTGCTCTCCTATTTGATATCCGCCGCAGAGAAAAAGCGCTTTCAGACGCAGTTGATGACGCTTGAATGTTCAAAACATCTCGGGCCATCATTGAAAGTGTCGGAAAGGTCTTTTCATTCCCCCTCCAGTATTTTAGCAAGTCTTCACGTCCTTCTTCATTGAGAACTGCTTGGTACGGTACAGAACCCTGCAAAATAAAAATATCAAACTCGCTAATTTGATTAGTAGTGGTACGGCCGCACATTCTATTTCTGGGGCTTTCAATACTAGCCGCCTAAACAACATGTCTTTTGTGAGGTTGTGTTGAAGAAGAAGAAGAAGATGGTATGGAAGCCGGTAGATTACTAGCACTTTCTTGTTGGTAAAACCTATATACTTTTTTGCATTGGTCTTCTACGCTAGACAACACTTCTTCTTTAGTTTGTTCAATAGGTGGTGAGTGATTTGGTATTTTGGGACTTGGAGGTGGTAGTACTTCTATACAATCGTAAATAGTTTCAATAAGTGATTTAGTACCGTCTATTTTAATAGTCGGATTTAATACAGCACCAATAATATAAATAGTGGGAATAGGAATAAAATATTTTTTTATTTTGATAAACATTTTTTTAATAGCTGCCATATAAGCTGATTTTTTTCATATATTTACTAAGTAATAAAAATATTAGAGCTATATAAAACAACATAGTTGAAATAGTAGGATAATATATACCGGAAAATTCTTTTGTTACTTGAAAAAATTTCTCTAAAAATACAATAAGTTCAGAAATTTTTACCCAATCGCTATCTACAACCATATCAGCTGGATTTTGATTATGAGAGTTAAAAAATAAAGTTATAGATTTTCTATAGTCATAAGCAACAAGTAGTTGCTCTTATAAAAAATTCCACCTAGTGGGCACTTCTTCTGAAATTTTTCTATAAGGTAGTTGGCAATCGTGACAAGTTTTTTTATATTCTTTTCTTCGTTGTATTCTATTATTTTTAAAAATAAAGTTTATAGCAAATTGTATTTTACTAAGAACGTCTTCAAAAAGTGATAGACCATTCTTTATAATTAAGTTATATATATGACACACGCATTTTATATGAAAATGATCTGAAAAAGATGGAGTTAAACTATTTTTTAAAATTGTAATAGCGTAATTGTTAGAAGAAGCGTTAACTAATGTAATAGTCATAATTTTATCAGTTATTCCGTAATAATAGCACACTTGATAAATATTTTCTGCAATAAAAGTACCAGTGTGCCTATCATCTATATATCTATACACTAAGATACATTTTTGCATAGACCATTTATAATCTATCCAATGAAAAGTTACCGTTAAATAATCATGGTCGTTAGTACTACGGCCTATATCAGAAGTGATAGCCACTTTGCCATTAAAATGATATAATGAATAACGTAAATACTGTTGATATTCATATGCGAATTTAAATACATCTCTCTTAACAGTTAATCTAGGAAAACCGTTAAAAGCGGGATTATACATATCTCTAATGTAATGAATAAAATCGGGAGATGAAGGAAATGAAAAAGGCAAACCCTCCACAACAACTAATTTTTCTATTGCTTCCCTATCTCTATGTTTATTGTATTTAGGGCCTACAATTCCCCCCTTCATAGGGTTAATTTGACCCTGTATTTGATCCGGAACAGTATCAGTATGTGAACCTTGTCCCGATGGAGCGGGCATTTGCGCATCCGGTTTTGAAGTCTCGTATTGGGCATACCTAGCTGGATGAGCCCTTGCTACGTGTCTCATTAAACCCCCCGTCCCACCGTGACCTTTTCCAGTTTTAAATTTTAAAACATCTTTACAAATTTTACATCTAGCTACTTGATTCTCTACGTCCCTATAAAAAAATGTCCATGCATCTGATTTTAATGGTCGTTTTGCTGGACCTCGTCTCATACTATGGAGAATATGAGGCATTTCAGTTAAAGGTGCACTAGTGGGTTTATCATCTAGATCATCGTCTAAATTAAAGTCTTCTTGAGTTCCAGAAAATAGCTCCTCGTCTAAACCTATTGGTATTGTAGGAAAATGTTCAGTATCAACAAAATTATCCTGTGTAGGAATAAGATTATGTCTAGAAATAAGACTCTTGTCCTTGTTGCTCCTACTAGAAGAAGCATAACCTCTACCGCAGAGCTAAGAAGGGTCGCGACGCCGACCGTACTGGGCCGCGGCGCTGGAGCGCCGCGACACCCCCCTAGCTGAGCCGCGACGCTAATTCAATGTCTGGCATTCTGGAGCCGCGATGCTAAATACTGCATCACCACGGCACTTCCCAGGCAGTGTTTGCTCGACGGAATCCCAAAGGTTTGGCTGTTGAGATGGTTTCAATGGCATTGAATCCACCCAATAATGGCCATTACTTGGACCATTATGTTGCTGCATTATTTGGGGGTTAAATGTCATCCATTACATGGTAATTGATTGCCATTATGAGGCATTTGAAAGGCCATCTTGCACACCTATAAATTGAGGCCTTTGGCTCAATTCTATAAATGACAAAAAAACAGAAAAACAAGTTAACAACACCACAAAGAGATCAGATTTTCCTGATAGCAATCTTTCTCTTAGCAATCTTCATTATTCGTGTTCTTTACTGAGATCATTTGTGTATGCTTTGCACACTTGATAGTTTGTTGTTTCATCTTGGCAGACTATTGTCCACACTTCCGTAAAGCCTATATACGGGGGAAATCTTGTCTTAAAGACAGAGAGTCATCTCTCAACTCAGTCGGTGGTGTTGTGATTATCTAATTGGTTGCTAAGTGTTTCAGTGTGAACTAGAATCTCAAAGGACTCTAACCATTCAGATTCTCAGCAGATCTACAAGCCACAAGTGTAGCAGTTCATGTTCTTGTATTTCCGAATACAAGACCCATATTTGAAGTTCCAATTTAAAGATCAAGAGATTGACAACTTGATGTTGTAATCTTAGTTGTTTATCATTTCGATCACTGTAATAGTTATTTACTATTCCCGTACGTGCTTTACATATCCAACAAAACTTTGGTGTAGACGTACATTGAGCGTACATCCTTCAAACTTTAATTTGTTGATTTTCAACTCTATGCACCTTCACTAAAATATTTATTTCTTGATACTGGAGCAATGAAATCACGAGCCATTTGAGTCTTCCAGAACTAGACACGGAGTGGTTAAACATATCATAAATTTAAGCAAAACTCGCTCTGTACTGTCTCGGGTAAATTTGTAAAACTTCACTTCAGATTCTGCCACTCTCGGCTCTTCAGCTTTGCGGTGGTAGAAAATTCATAACTCAGCGTAGGAGTATCTATATCACGAGACGCTTGTTCTGTTGGAAAGATAACTCTCCGAGCTACGATCTTTATAAAAATCTCGGCAAAAACCCTTTCGAATTTGTACAGATAATTCCCCATATTTGGCTCGGGTTCTACCTTATTCGATTCTTCAGCTTTGCGACTCTGTGGTAGAAAATTCATAACTCAGCGTAGGAGTATCTAAATCATGAGCCACTTGTTCCGTTGGAAAGATAACTCTCTGAACTACAATTTATATAAAAATCACAGCAAAAAGCTTTCTAGATTTGTACAGATAATTCCCCAAAATTCGCATAGACGTCTAACATGCTCACTTTTCCAGCTTTGGGCACTTTGGCTGAAAATATTCATATCTTGACCAAGGAGTGTATGAAGTTTGATCCTACGGAATCAGAACTCAACGATCTTCTATATGTCAAAATTTCATATCAAATTCTGTTAGAAATTTACCAATGTGGAATTGAGTATATCCCATTATTTATGACTCAAACAATTGGGGCCCAGTACGTCGGAAACGTCGTTTCCACACACGTGCACTCGTAGTGCCAAGTATCGCAAATTTCATTAGTGAAAGAGCTATTGGTACGTATGTAATACGTTTGAGACATAGAATGATGGACGGTTATTGGCCAAATGACAAAGTATTCCACGTTGGTAAACGAAGGAAGAAGTGTAAGATGAAACGAGTCGGAAGTTGCCGCGAAGGGCCGTGGCCCAGCCCCGTCGGAGCGCCGCGGCACTAATTAGGTGTCCAGTCACTGGAGCCGCGGCGCTAATTCACAGAGCCGCGGCACTTCGGAGACAGAATGCTGCGACGGAAAGTTGGAAAGTTCTGACCTTTGGGCTGGTTTTGGAGCATTGAATCTCCATTACTTGGCACATGAATTCAGCCATTATTTGGCTGAATGTAACCCCTCTCAATAAGTGTCATTACATGGCTATTGAAGGCCATTAGTTGGCTAGTTGAAGGGTCATCTCATTACACTATAAATTGAGGCCTTTGGCTCAATTGTTCACAACACTTAGAAATATTTACAGAATTTTCTAACATCTTCTTCTTCCTCTCTAGCAAGTTTACTATACTCAAAGTTCTTCAAGAGTAACACTTGAGTTTTCTTTGCTCAATTGTTAAGTTGCTGTTGTATATTGGAAGACTATTGCCCGACAACGTAAAAGTAGATATACGTGGCAATCTTCTCTTAAAGACATAGTGCCATCACTCGACTCAGCAAATCACACAAGGAGTTTGTTTCATTCTTGATTTCCAGTTTTGTTGTAATCTTTAGTTTATCCTTTCTAGCAATTGTAATATTTACTTACTTCCCGTTCCCTGCAATTGTTGTATCCCACAAATTTAGACAAGGTTGTTGTAAGTGCTTAGAAAGATGACTGGAAGAGAACAACTCGCTTCTGATTCTGCTGCTGCTACTACTCAAGGCAACTCCTCTGCTTTCCCCCACTGCTCAAGGAACACCTAATGCCTTCACTACTGCTCAAGGCTTATCCAACGCCTTTTTTGGTGCTCAAGGGGACGTTGTCGTTCCTCCACCCGTTGGATTCCACCATTAACGCCCTGAAAAGTTCATGGGCTCCAACTTCAAGAGATGGCAACAAAAGATGTTATTCTATCTGACTGTTATGGGAATGGCTCGTTTCCTAACAGAAGATCCTCTACAAGCTGGAGATGAAGTGGACCCTTCGCCTACTGAAACGGCTGAAGGGGGCCAAGGTATCCATGTCATTAATGGCATGAAGATGGTTCTTGATGCATGGAGTCATAGTGGTTTCATGTGTAAGAACTATATTTTGAACTGCTTGTCAGACCCACTCTACACGGTGTATTGCACCGTAGGCACTGCCAAAGAGTTATGGGAGATGCTGCAAAAGAAGTACAACGCACAAGATGCAGGTACTAAGAAATTCATCGTTGGGAAATTCCAGAAGTTTCAAATGGTGGATAGTAAAACAGTGATGTCCCAAGTCCAGGAATTCCAAATGATTCTACATCACCTGGATTTGGAAGGTATGAAACCAAATGAGCAGTTTTTTGTTGCATCACTGATTGAAAAGTTACTTCCCTCGTGGAATGAGTTTATGAGTTACTTAAAACTCAAGACAAAAGAGATGACCTTTGAAGAACTTATTATGAAACTCCAGATTCAGGAAGATAATAAGAAGGCCTCGATCAGAGACAATAAGATTAATGTATCTTGGTCTCCGCATGAAAAGTCGAAAATGGAGACTCCACGACAGTTTGGCAAGAAATCAATAGTTTTGTAAGCAGGAAAGCACGATGAATCATAATCCTGCATCGTGTGTGCTTCAAGGACTTGGTGGCAGTTGCACAAAAAATAAGCAATCATCTGACTGAGTCTAGTAAATTGAAATGAATAAGAAACGGAGAGGCGTTATTATTAGGCAAGAAATGATTGATATACAACCACAGTGTTAATTAGAAAGGTTGTTGAGATGGAAAAAAAAAATCCTTTTCATTGATGAACTGCACCATCAATATTTGGCACATCAAGGAACTTATCTTTGTCAACCCAAGACTTGTAAGAGCTAGCAGTAAAAGGCATGATGAAAAGATGCGTGTCCTTTGAAATTCTATACTTAGGCAACAGCAAATTTGACTTTCCTGCAATAGGAGGAGATCAAATTAAAAGCAATTAGTGAATCAAAATGAAAGCCACAAACTCATTATTTATTTATTAATTTCTACCCTTTATGATTTTTGTAAAATTTAATTTCATAAATATTAGGGTAGATGACTCACTTGTGATGATCATGAAATGCATTATGAATAAATTTAGGAATAATATATTTAATATGCTTATTATAAATTTGTTATTATGCGCCAAAAAAAATTATTATGTTATAACTATGTTGCATAAAATATCATGTGAATTTTACTTTCAAGTTGTGGGATGATATATAAAGGAATTCCTTTACTTTGATGGATATTTATACTTGAAAGTTGCTAGAACATTTTGAAATTCAGAGAAATGATAATTTTGTTAATTTTGTTATTAGATCATTTTGCATTCATTAAAAATGAAGTTTTTCTTTACATGCTTGACTCTGAGTTTTCATTATGCCATTCACGTTTATCACATATTAATTCTCATAGAAGATATGTCCAAATGTGACTTGATACTGATAATAAAAATGGATGGTAAAAAATGTAAAACTTACATGTTAACAAGGATCACAAGGAAATCCTTTTCAAATATTGAGAGAAGTACTAAGTTGCTTGAATTAATTCATAACTAGATTTTGCAAAGTTTATCTTGTAAATTCTAAAGATGAAGCACTAGAAAATTTTAAAATTTACAAGACTGAGGTCGAATTGCAATGTCAATCTTCCGTTGAGTGTCTAAGGACCGATAGGGAAGGGGAATATTATAATCCCATATTTTTTCAAAGCACTAGTATTGTGCATCAAGTGACAACACCATATGCACCACAACAAAATGGTGTAGCCGAACGGAAATGGTTAATTTTTTATTGTCTAACTCAAGCCTAAGTCACGATTATTGGGGTGAAGCCATGTTAACGGCTTGTTATATTCTTAGTAGGGTTCCTAATAAAAGAAATTCAACAACCCCATGTAAACTTTGTAACAAAATACAATCAAATTTGAGTCATCTCAAAGTTTGAGGATGTAGGGCTGTAGTTAAAGTCCCGGAACCTAAAAGAAAAAATTGGGTGAAAGATGAATTGAATGCATCTTTATATGATATGCTGAAAATAGCAAAGCCTATAGATTTTTTGTCATTGAGCCAAATGATTCATACTTGGTTAATACCGTTCTTGAATCAAGAAATGCAATTTTTGATAAAACTCACTTTGTATCAATTCCTAGACCAAAAGATATTGTTCCAAGTGATCCAAATTCTTCTACTCCCTCTGTCCCAATTTATGTGATACGCTTTCCTTTTTAGTCCGTCCCAAAAAGAATGATACATTTCCTTATTTTGCAACAATTTAACTTTAACATTTACCTTTTACACTTAACGAGATGATCTATAATCATACAAATATCTTTGACTTATTTTAGACCACAAGATTCAAAAGTCTTCTTTTATTTCTTAAACTCCGTGCCGAGTCAAACTATATCACATAAATTGAGACGGAGGGAGTACTTCACAGTTATTAAACTCTCAAGATAATGGAAATCAAGATGGCATTGTTGAAGTAAGAAGAAGTAAGAGAGTTAGAAAAGAAAAGACATATGGAGATGACTTCTACATCTATTTAGTAGAAGGTTCAACTCATAAAATTGAAAATGAAATTTCTTATTGTTATAATATGAAAAATGATCCCACTACTTTTGGTGATGTCATGCAATCTCCGAATGCACCGTTATGGAAGGAGGCTGTCCAAGACGAGATAGATTCGATTATATATGAAAAATAATATTTGGATCCTAACAGACCTTCCACCCCGTTGCAAACCCTTAAAGGCTAAATGATTGATCAAGAAGAATTTAAATGTAGACGACACCGTGGATAAATACAAGGCTCACTTTTTAGTTAGGTTTTACCTAAAAGCATGGCGTTGACTACTTTGATACTTATGCTCCCACGGCTAGAATAGCCACAATAAAGTTGCTTATTGCACTAGCCTTTATTTACAATCTAGTAATTCACTAAATAGATATCAAATTTGCGTTTTTGAATGGTGAATTGGAAGAGGAAGTCTATATGAGACAACCTGAGGGGTTTGTTGTTAAAGGACAAGAGAAGAAAATTTGCAAACTTGTAAAATCATTGTATGGGATAAAACAAGCCCCTAAGCAATGGCATGAGATGAAGTAAGCTAATCCAACAGCTTTAAACTCAATGAATCAGACAATGTGTTTACTCAAAATTTGAAAAAGAAAAAGAAATTTTTATTTTCGTGATGTAGATGATATGTTGATCTTTGGGACCGACACAGAATAGGTTGAAACCACCAAAATATTTATATCCGCTCAGTTTTCATGTAAGACATGAAAGAAGTGGATGTCATTCTTGGTATAAGAATTATTTAAAATGGTGAGGGTTTTTCCTTAAAACAATTTCGTTATATTGAGAAAGTGTTAAAGAAATTCAATAATTTTGATTGTTATCCTTTTTCTGCACTGTATGATTCATGTTTTAAATTGAAAAGAAATAGCGGAAGGTCAATTGCTCAACTTGAGTATGCTAAGTTGATGGGGTGTTTGATGTATGTTATGACTAGTACGAGACCCGACATTGCTTATGCAATGGGTAAGTTGAGTAGATATACTTGCAACCTGAGTGAGCATCATTGGCATGATATAGGAAGAGTACTAAAATATCTCAAGAAACCCTAGATTATGAAATCTATTATAGCGGTGATCCCGCTATACTAGAAGGGTATTCGGATGAAAGTTGGACAACTGATCAAGAGGATTATTCCTCAACAAGTGGATGGGTATACCTCTTCGGTAGGGGTTCGATATCTTGTGAATTTAAGAAGAAAATGTGTCTTACAGATTTAACTATGGCTGCAGAATTTATAACCTTGTCATCCGCTTCTAAGGAAGGGAAATGGTTGAGAAATTTGCTTTTTGATATTTCATTATGGCCTAAGCCCATGTCACTGATTTCTATCTATTGTGACATGCCACCTTAGCCCGAGCGTACAGTCATATATATAATGGAAAGTCTAGGCATATAGCCTTTAACATAGTTATATAAATCAATTAATTAAAGATGGAGTGATCACGGTTGACTATGTACGCTCACTTAATAATCTTATTGAACCATTAAGTAAGGGATTAGCAAGGGACTTGGTGTTGATAACATCAAGGGGAATGGGGTTAAAATCCATAAAGAAAGATCATTAAATGTGAAGCCTCAACTTGACGCTTGATACAATGTCCAGTTTCGAGTTCAATGAGTGACAACATTCATTATTGGTTGATAGCACTTGGTATTACTGTCCCAAAGTAAATGCTTTGTCCTGCAATTTGTTAAAAGGAGTTTGTGTTTATAAATTGTTAATAGACCTATTGATGGGTGCTCTTGCGGGAGCACACTAATAAGGGTCTACCTATATGGATGCGAAGTGGGCTGCTTCAAGAAGCTTGAGTTTGATTTCTATGCATTCGCGAGAGGATTGAAACACAAGGTCTTATGGTGTTGGTTATAAAGGAATAATGTAATAAAATTCATGTGTACATCCTATTTTACGATATGGTGGTCGATTCAAAAGACTTGTCTTACCTGACTATTCAATTTAATAAAAATTATATTCCGCTAATATAAAGTTCAATCGCTTGATACTTTATTTATGCATGGATTCACTTGTCTCTTAATTTCTAAAGGAAATATTGGGTTGTTATTTTCACTTGAAAATGGTGGGGTATTGTTGGAATTTTCAAGAGAAAATAAAAGGAATAGGAAAAAAAAAGTTCTTTAACATAAGAATCATTCCAAGTACCAAAATTCTTCCTTTAGAAAATTTGCATAAGTTTAGTGACTGCAGCATTAATTATTGTGTGCTCACAGATTTGTTTTCATTATTTCTTCGCTTTGCATCATTCTAACCCGGGAGAGTATTTATAAGGGACAGATAATTCTCTTTGGAAAGTGATCCAAATAAGGTACACAGTTTGAAGCATATCCAAAATTTTCACCACAAACACGTACACCTTTTTCTAACAATCTATTGCTAATTAAAGAAATTAAATGAGAATACTTAGTGACAATATTCTCATCCACTTGTATTCTAAAAGAATCAAAATTTCATTTTCAAATACAAAATCTTTTTATCTTCATCTTTCACGAGTGAAATTCAATTTTTAAAATCTTTTTGCCAAAAAAGAAAGCCTAGCAAAAGTGTAGTTTGTAGACTTGTGGTTTAAGTATAAGAACTTATGCTACGGTTCTCATTATTCTATGGTTTTATTTAAGTTGGGGGATAGTGGACATGAGTGCATCAACATGTTTATTACTAACAGACATTTTAATTCTATAGCTATTATTAGCGATACCAATAAAGTCATAGCTTCTTTACGAAGTTTAGTAGTTGTAAATATACTAAAATAAAATTATAGTAAGAGTAAGCTTTAGATGTAATTTAATGCATGTTCATGAGTGCATGTGGGGTTTGCTTCTCTATTTCTTTACTCCTTCATTTCATTTCATTTTATTAATTGAATCAGTTTGGAGTAGACCACCACACATATCTTATTAGGTAGCAAAAGGGTCTATCTTTTTTAGTTTTGTTCATTTTTTAAAGATATTAATTAATAGTCTTAAATTATTTACAAACTACTTTTCTGTTTTTACGGGGAAAGAGCTCACTTAATAAACATTTCATTAATTGGTTAATAAGGAAAAAAAATTAAAAAGTTGATAAATAATTTCTTGTTTTTTTAAAACGTTAAATATTTTGAAACAAATTTAATTATTGTAAAATCGAGTACTATTTGGGACCGAAAAAGAGTATAGTTTTGTATTTAAATTCTATGTAGTATATATATACAAACAATAATATATCCAGTGTAATCTCATATGTAATATATATATATATATATATATATATATATATATATATATATATATGTGTGTGTGTGTGTGTGACAATATTAAAAAAATTATACAATGATGTATCTTATTGAGTAATTACAGGGAATTCTCTTAATAAACATTAATTAGTATCTTAATAAAAATGGACTAATGATAACAAACTTGCTTATCACACGTTAAAATTTACCACTGTCACCACCGAATATAACTTACTTTCCATGTAAACCTGATGACAACCCTTTATTTTATTTTTTTCTCTCTTCTCTTCTCTTCTCTTGTTTGTATGCAGAAAAAATCAAAGAGAAACTTGATCTGTCATGGAAAATTCCCTCCAGTCTTTCTCCACTGAGAGCTTCTCATACAGTTGGTTAGTAAATACAAAGCCATCTAATTTTGATAGCATGGATGAATACACATTGGATGATATTAATGAAGAAGAAGCTGCATTCATTGAAATGGATCCCTCACTTTCTCCTTCTAAAAGATTCTCTAATGTTAATCCACATGATTTCATCAACTTCAATTTTCCAATATCAGATCAAGAACACATCTCGAGTAGTACTGTCTCCATAATGAAAAATATAGAGCCTTCAATATCTCTAAATATTTCTTCAGTTATTGCCAAGAAAGAAAAAGTGCATAATAATTCCTCTAGGAGAGTAGTTGGGATTTTCAAGAAGTTGTTGGATTTTCTGAAGAACATAAGATGTGGTGGGTGCACAAGTAGTGCAATAGTAATAAGTAGTACAAGATCTATAGAGGGAATTATGAGCAAGAACTGGGGAAGTTCTGAGGGGACATCTATAACTCCAAGGACAAGCATAGCTAATTATTCTGATGATGATTGGCGTAGATCTTGTGATTCTGAGAGTTCCATTTATGAGGCTATTCTACATTGCAAAAGAACTATTAATGGTATGTCATAACTTCTTTTATAGTATATCATTTTTAGAGTATATGCTACAAGGGAATGAGTTGTTGTCTCTTTATATGATTTTTGAGCGATTCTCATTTCAAGACGAGCTAGTTTGTTGAGTTAACGACTTAAACAAGCGAGGGGTATTGTAGAAAAGGAAAAATAAAATTTGAGTTAGGCAAATTCACTTATTTTACATGGTAAATCCGAGTCCAGATGTCTAGTCTTGACTGTGTTGAGAGTGTTAAGAGAATGAGTTGATATCAGAGTTGGATTCAAAATTTAAAATTTATAAATTCTGAATTCTAGCCCTTTTGAGTTACTAGATTCTGACAAACTCGTGCCTTCAACTCTACCTCCCATTATGGGTGTTGTCTCTTTATACATTCGTTTACATTAATCCTCGTCTCCGGGGTAGTTTTTTTGTTAAAAATACCAAATATACATAATATATACACGTTATGCACGTGTATATCCTATGTATATTTGGTATCGGATGGTCACGGTTTTGATGCATTATTTTACAAAGTTTTGTATAGTTGTAGTGTACCTTAATTAGTCTTGTACTCTTACCATAATTGTAGAGTTAATCTCCAAATAGAATAAGGTTTTAGGAGTAGAATAGGAATAGGATTCTCCTATTATGGAAATATGTAAATTGTATAAATAGTCTTTCAATTAATGAAAGTAATCAAGGGATTATTTCTTTCATGGTATCAGAAGTCTATGTGTTAATATCCTCTCCCAAATTCTCTAACTTTTCCGTCGACCTCTCTTGAATTTCCGAGGCCTTTGCTCTCGATTTTTCGTGCCGACGTGATCCTCCTTCTTCCCAAATTTTTTCTTCAAAATCCCTCAATCACATATTGTTCTATCAATATGTCTACATCCCGGAACACGTTTCATCCTGCCCTTACAGTTTCTAACATCAAGAATAACATCCTTCTTGTTCTTAAAATAGAAAACGTCTAATATGTGACGTGGGCTAAACTGTTCAAAATTCATACACGATCGCATCAAGTCATCCATCACATAATCCCCGCGGCTCCTAAGGATACGGAGGTGCCAAGACGCGAGGATGATCCTAAGTTGTGGACGACTCTTGATGCTACCGTCCTTCAGTGGATATATTCCACAATTTCTACCGATCTTTTGCAAACGATTATTGAACCTGACGCTACGGCGCAGGAAACTTGGGATAGACTACGTGATATATTCCAAGATAATCAAAATTCTAGAGCTGTTACACTTGAGCAAGATTTCTCCCATGTCAATATGGAAGATTTTCCTAACGTTTCAGCTTATTGCAAAAGATTAAAGGAATTGGCCGACCAACTCCGCAACGTTGGTGCACCGGCTTCGAATGATCGTTTGGTCCTCCAAATGGTTTCATGCCTCTCCGATGCATATAGTGGTGTTGGCACGCTTCTTCGTCAAAGCAATCCACTTCCGCAATTTTATCAAGCTCGTTCTATGCTTATACTCGAAGAAGCGGGCATGGCTAAAAAGGCAGCTACCGGTACTAGTCCTGTGGGTATGATGACCGAATCCACAGTTCATCCTACCGGTCCCAACAACTTGGGTCAAAACAACAACAACGATGGCGGCAAAAAGGGAGGAAATAAGAAAAGTAATGGCAAGAATTGCGGCGGCAACCGGAACAGTGGTGGTGGCGGTGGTGCCCCTCGGGGCAGTCAGCAGCAGCAGCAATTTTGGGCCCCACAGTGGGCCCCTATGCAGTGGTAGTGGGCCCCACAATATGGGCCAAACAGTGGCAGCCCAACAGTTCCGCCTCACTGGCAGTGGGCTACCCAGCAGCAGTCCAGGCCTAACATGAAGTGGCCCACTTTTAATTATCCCTCTGGGTCGAGGCAGCAAGCAGGAGTACTTGGGCCTCGGCCCCCGCAGGCCCATCACGCAGCGGCACCCACTTCTACCGACATCGAAGCAGCAATGCACACGTTTTGTTTAAATCCTCCGGACCAAAATTGGTATATGGACACCGGTGCCACTACCCACATGACATCCGATTCAGGTACACTCTCGTCTTATTCCAACTTGAGCAACCCTCATGTCATAATTATTGGTAATGGTAATTCTATTCCAATTCGTGGTTATGTTCATAAAACTTTGTCTCCCCCTCATCCACTCCTTATCTTGAAAAACACCCTACATGCCTCCAAATTGATTAAAAACTTAGTGTATGTCCGTAAATTCACTACTGATAATTCATTTTCTATTGAGTTTGATCCATTTGGTTTCTCTATGAAGGATTTCAAGGCGGGGAGTCCTCTCATGAGGTGTGATAGTATGGGAGATCTTTATCCTATCACACCCAGGTCCATCGAGTCAAGCCTTGCCGTCAGCATTTGCAGCCCTTGCTCCTTCCTTGTGGCATGCTCATCTTGGTCATCCGGGGTCGAGTATTTTGTCTTCCTTAGATAAAAATAATTTTATTTCATGTAAGGGTACGCGTAGTACTCCAAATTGTCAGTCTTGCTCTTTAAGAAAAATTGTTAGGTTACCATTTGTAGACTCAAATTCTCATATTTTAATGCCATTTGATATTATTCATAGCGACTTATGGACATCTCATGTTCTTAGTTCTTTCGGTCATCGGTATTATGTTATATTTTTGCATGATTATTCTAAGTTTTTATGGACTTTTCCGATAGCAAAAAAATCTCAAATTTTTTCCATCTTCTTAAAATTTAGAGCATTCATTAGAACCCAATTCGAACTGAAAATATAAAATATTCAGTGTGATAATGGCAAAGAATTTAACAATGGGGTGTTTCGGCAATTATGTGCTAATAATGGGATCAATTTTCATTTTTCTTGTCCTCATACGTCGTCACAAAATGGGAAAGCCGAGCGCAAAAATCGTACCATAAATAACATTGTCCGAGCTTTACTGATTCATGCTTTCGTACCCCCGTCTTTCTAGCATCATGCTCTACAAATGGCTACATATCTCCTTAACATAATTCCTTCCAAAGGCTTGACATATTCTTCCCCCTTCAAATTTTATATAATAAGCCTCCTTCGTATTCACATCTTCGGGTCTTTGGGTGTTTGTGTTATCCGTTATTCCCGTCCACCACAATTAACAAACTTCAGGCCCGGTCTACTCCGTGTGTGTTTTTGGGTTTTCCGTCTAATCATCGTGGTTACAAATGCTTTGATTTATCCTCTAATAAAATCATCATTAATCGCCATGTAATTTTTTATGAATCCCAATTCCCGTTTGCTAAGGGTAGTACTCCCGTGCCTAGTTCGTTTAATTTTTGGATGATGGTATATCCCGATATATTATTCACCATTTTTCGGACGTCTCCCGCACCCAAAATTCTCCAGCAGGCCCAATGCCCGCTGGCCCCACTGCCCCGTCACGAGCAACAGTGCCCAGTATAGTTCTTGGGCCGGTTTCGAGGCCGATCCGGCCCCCCACTTCGAAAGCGCTCCGGTCCCCTGTTTACCATGTTGGGCCAGCAGGCCCACTACCTGCTGGCCAGTCCGTCCCGAGTCCAGAAAATTCTCAAAATCCGCTCAATTCTTCCTCGAGTCATAGACCGGTCACTCGTAGTCAACAGAGTATTTTTAAACCAAAGAGACATTTTAATTAAATTCTAATGTTCTTAAATCACCCTTACCCCGTAATCCTGTGTCTGCGTTAAATGACCCGAATTGGAAAACTATTATGACCGATGAATATAATGCTCTTATTGATAATAAGACGTTGGAGTTGGTGCCACGTCCATCTGGTATTAATATTATTAGGTATATGTGGATTTTTGCTCATAATGACAATTCAGATGGTTCATTTGCACGACATAAGGCATGGCTTGTGGGTGATGGTAAGACTCAGCAGGTTGGGGTGGATTGTGGTGAGACGTTTAGTCCGGTGGTCAAGCCGGCTACCATTCGCATTGTGCTTATCTTGGCTCTTTCGAAAGCATGGCATATTCATCAGTTAGATGTAAATAATGTTTTCCTACATGGTGATCTCAAGGAAACAGTCTATATGCATCAGCCTTTGGGATTTAGGGACCCCAAACATCCTCATCATGTATGTTTGTTGAAAAAGTCCTTATATGGGCTTAAGCAGTCTCCACGGGCCTGGTATACGCGGTTTGCCGACTATGTTTCGACAATTGGGTTCACTAACAGCAGGTCGGATAATTCCTTGTTCATCTATCGTCGTGGTTCATCCTTGGCCTATATTCTGTTATATGTGGATGATATTATTATGACTGCCTCTTCCGATGCCTTACGCCAGTCTATCATGACAATGCTCAGCTCTGAGTTTGTTATGAAAGACTTGGGGCCCTTGAGTTATTTTTTGGGGATTGCTGTCACCCGTCATACATGTGGGTTGTTCTTATCTCAAAGGAAGTATGCAGCTGAGATCATTGAGAAGGCTGGGATGTCATCCTGTAAGTCCACTTCCACTCCAGTTGATACTAAGCCCAAGCTTAGTGCCGCGGCCGACGTACCATACGAGGATCCGACCCGCTATCACAGTCTTGCAGGGGCCCTTCAGTATCTTACATTCACGAGACCAGATATTACGTATGATGTCCAGCAGGTGTGTTTATTTGTGCATGATCCCAGAGTTGAGCACATGAATGCACTCAAACACATCATTCGGTATATTCAGGGTACACTTGACTATGGTTTGCATTTATATCCTTCCTCGACGTCCACACTTGTCTCGTATATGGATGCTGATTGGGGTGGTTGTCCGGACACCAAACGGTCTACATCTGGCTATTGTATGTTTCTTGGCAATAACCTGGTCTCATGGTCTGCGAAACGTCAGTCGACATTGTCCCAATCCAGTGCCGAGGCCGAGTATCGAGGGGTAGCTAATGTGGTCTCAGAATCATGTTAGTTACGTAATTTGCTATTGGAGCTTCATTGTCCTATTCAGAAAGCAACCTTGGTTTATTGCGATAATGTTAGTGCCATCTACCTTTCTGGTAATCCGGTTCAACACCAGCACACTAAACATATCGAGATGGACATTCACTTTGTTCGCGAAAAGGTTGCTCGTGGTCAGGTACGCGTCTGCCATGTCCCGTCAAGGTATAAAATTGCCGACATCTTTACAAAGGGTCTTCCCTCGGTCCTTTTTGAAGATTTTAGAGACAGTCTCAGCATTCGAAAATCGTCCGCTATGACTGCAGGGGTGTGTTAAATATACCAAATATACATAAGATATACACGTTATGCACGTGTATATCCTATGTATATTTGGTATCGGATGGTCACGATTTTGATGCATTATTGTACAAAGTTTTGTATAGTTGTAGTGTACCTTAATTAGTCTTGTACTCTTACCATAATTGTATAGTTAATCTCCAAATAGAATAAGGTTTTAGGAGTAGAATAGGAATAGGATTCTCCTATTATGGAAATATGTAAATTGTATAAATAGTCTTTCAATTAATGAAAATAATCAAGGGATTATTTCTTTCATTTTTAGATCAAGTCAGGGCCAAAATTATTTTCTTTAATTTAACTATATACGATTAGTTTGGTATTGAGAAGTAGTAGTAGTAGTTAGTTAATGGATATAACATACAATTATAGTTGAAACCTTTTGCTTGATCATTTTCTTATTGAAATACTTCCATTTAATTTTGTCTATTTCAGGTGATGAGTGATTAATGAAGTTTCAGTACTACAAGGAAGAAATGCAAAGTCTACTTAAATGATATATACGTGATAGAAGAAAGAAAAAGAAGATCAGAGGTGTGAAGTGAAGATATTCACATATTGTGGCCATATATATTGATTGTCCCTTTGTGTTGTTGTCTGCTCCAATTGGAAATTCTTGGAAGTTTTGAGGAGACAAAGAATCTACATGACTCACATTGTTTGTCCTAGTGTTTTCCCTTTTTTGTCAAGGAAGAATCACTTTTCTACTTGGAAAATGTCTTGCTTTGTGCTTTGTAAAGTCAATATGTAATGATATTTGTATACCCCCTTCAATTTTTGTGACATTATTTATTAGACATGAATTTAAAACTGGTAATTTTAAACGTCTCAGTGTTATCGAATGAGAAAAAGGAATCCTCAATTTATAGAACAAAACATTCTCCTGCGAAAAAAGAATTAACCAAATATGATTAAAATTCTAAAACCAATTATGATAATTATTTTATCCTTTCTTCAACTAAAAGGAAAAATTCAAATATATATAATTTTAAAAATCGGTCTAAACACCTAACAATATCTTCACATAACTCCACCTCCTCACCATTTACCTGATTGGTTACTTGGATCTTGGATTGTTCTGAAAATTAAAATGGCGGCTACACAAAATCACCATTATCTAAAAATATTTATTACTCCATCCATCCCAAAAAATGATAATATTACCATTTAAAAAGTCAAACTGTTCTTTAACTGTGATTTTTCCTAATAAAAATTGTAATTCCACAAAGTGGGATTTGAGGAGGGTAGAGTGTACTCAGATCTTACCTCTACTTTATGAGTTAGGGAGGTTATTTTCAAAAAAATGTCGACTCAAGAGAGAGCACAATAAAGTATGTCAGATAAACTCGACAAAGAAAAGAAATCAAGGCATAATACTAATATGATATCTACATATATAAATTTTAATTTTAAAAAATAATATTCAAATTCATACAAAAAATTAGATAGTTTCCCTTAATACGGATCTGACCATTTCTCTTCTTTTTTTTTTTTTGGACAAAAGAGTTCACTATTGATCACTTCAGATTTTTGGTATATGACCTCTTTTATAACCTTCAATGACCAACATAAACAATATACAAATGAATTTCACATGAAATATTTGCCAAAAAAAGGAGAATATTGATACATTTGACTAGATATTTTTAAAATATTATTATATTTTTTCTCAGGCTTCTAAAATAACTAGGAAAAGTTAGATGTATCTACGAAGCCTCAAATGGTAAATGATGAAGCATAATAATTTTCAAAGATGATGAATGATTATTTTGTGGGGGCCTTTCAAAAATGATTCTACAAAGCATGAGCTTTTCGCAAACGGACTATGGTCGGCTGGTCGCGGATTGACTTATTGTTTCTTTGAATAAGGTGAGCTAGCGGTTCCATTACTAGTTCGATCGATTTTAATAGCTTTGTCCAAATTTTATATTTATATTAAAATATTTATTAAATATATATAAATTATTAATTTATAACTCAAATTTATAATTTTAAATCTTGACTCTACATCTGCTTTAAAACTCCTCTTATTTATTCTCTTTAACATCCATAAATGTGGAATATGACCGCGTATTGAATTGTTTCTATCTCCGGAAAGGACTAAACATTCTGAAAAAAAAGATAAATTCTAGTTCAAATCTATTTATGGATAAAAGACAATCATCCTCGTCTTTGCAACAATGGCAAAGTAACATAGCTCCTTAATTCATTAGTAAGCTTTTGAAAGATTACAAAAGTTAAATTTGAAAATTTATAAAATGAGTAACTTTTTTTGTAAATATTTAGTTCAAACAAATTCTTTTTTCAAAAACTTAAAAATTGAGTTTGTAAACTAAAAAACTCCCAACACTTTAAGTAAACGTCACCTAAGAGAGTACTGCCAGGTTTGACTCATGAGTGAACTTTCTTTCATACAATTCATCTGTTTTGAATGTTATGCTCAAAAGAGAAAGCTTTGGATGATTATGACTCCCTTAAAATATAAGAAATATGATTAATTTAAAAAACTAATTATATATAAAATAAAATAAAAGATGCACTCAAAGGCGCAAGCTACGTTTCATAATGCAAGTTTATGATCAATCAAACATAAAAAGAAAAACAGAGAGCTATGTCTACTAGCACTTCTCTTATTGTTCGGATGATTCACTTAAAAAATATGCAAAAAATACAACACTCAACTCAAAATCTTAAAGAAAGAGAGGGAGTAATGTAACAACTTTTTAACCAAGGATAGTTTGGTCGCTAGTTAGGAGCTGATTTATTCATATATTAATTCTTACATAATTTGTACCATGTTTGGTATTTCCTCCGTCTCAAATTATTTATCATTTTTTTGGTTTACACGTCCCTTAAGAAATATTAATTAGGAGGGTCATTTGACCTACTTTACCCTTAATCATGTCTAAGTTATAATCTCTCTTCATTAAATATTTACTCTATTTATATGTCATCTTCATTAATAACAAAGGATAAAATGGAGAATAAATAATTAATTACGTCTTGAACTTCTAAAACGATAAATAATTTGAGACAACTATTTTTAGTAACCACGACAAATAATTTGAGCCGGAGAGAGTAGCATTTTTTTGTTATGTATAAAATTCATCACACCAAATACGATGTTTGGTTAGCTATTTAGAATCACGCATATTAATACATATATAAGTTATGAGGGTCTATGCATTATTTTATGCATGATAGAAGATATAAATAACTAATACATAAATAACTATAAATCGTCCATATCTCTGTATTCTCATGAATTTGGGGAAGAAATAAACTAAACTAGGAATTCTCACAGGGGGACTCAGAAAATTACTACAATCGGCAGAGGTATGCAACTTTTCGTTTTTCAACCACTTCATGTATGCACCTTTTGGTTTGCAGGGACGTTATTTTACTTTTGTTGCATTGGTGTCTCGGCCACTTAACTACTATTCCCTTGGAGATTTTCTCACACTAGTTTGTTTTACTAAAACACTTGTTTCTAATTAACTGCAAGCTTCAACTGGCTATTGTTAATGAAAATTTGAATCTTACAGGGGGATTTGACGTTGTACATGCTGCTGCTAGGTATGACATAGTAGTTAGAATGCGTTTAATCTGTAAAGATCTGATGACACTATTTAAATGGAGAAATCTGAATGTTATTGTTAGAAATTTTTTTCCTCAAACAAGAAGCTGATTTTGTATCACTGTTATTGTTTTGTATGCGACTTGGTACGTAGATGTGTAATTTCTCAAAGGAAGAGTTTATGCACATACTTCAACGTCAAACCACTTATGTCACCATAGCTTAGGAATGTCATAATATCACAGCGATATAGTTGTTAAAAAGGCTTTCTTGGTATATTATCGTGTCAGGACTTCTTGATATATTATCATGTCATTATACAAATTTTATAAACTAGAAGGAATAGAGTGAATACCCGTATCATTTCCACAAATAAGGTATAGTACTCTTTGTCAAATTTGGTTGAACCAATTTGAATTATTGTCGACTTGTAAATATAGCATTCGCTACCAAGTAGAAGTACAACCAGTTGTGAGGAATTTGAAGACGTATAGTATAGTGTACGTTGTGAAATTTAATATTTGATACTAGTGTACACAACAAATATTAGAGAAAGCGATGCTTGATTATTTCACGATAGATCATTCAATATATTCAATTCTTACAAGAATCTACACTTTATGTCATTTTATTCACGAATGTTGGCTAAGTATAGTTTGTAAGCTAAATGAGGTCATTAATGATCGTGAAAAGCGCGGGCAAATTGCCTAGTAATACATATATTTCCTAATAACTAATTCTTGCATTAGTAATACTTGCATAATTCTAACCAACAACCAAACGACCCCTAAGTGAAAATCCTTGGACAACTAACATTATATATGCAATTACATAACTCAATATCTTCCCACACGTGTAACACACACGATGTTGGTGTTCATACGTGGACTTTAAGACGGAATTGAGAAATGTGAAATGAAATTATCAACAGACTGATTATGATACTACGTGAAAGTATATGATCATTCAATCCAAAATCTTAAGATATATATTTTGAGATCCTTGTGCAATAATCCTTCATTTCATAAGCTTGAAGTTTGTTTTGGCACCAAATAAAATGACATAATGTGTCCACAATTTGCACTACTAAACTGAACAATAAAAGTGTAAAAGGAAAGGGCACCTGCTCTTCAATTTCTATTCTTTGTTATCTGTATCGAACTTATCTGTTTCAAACTCGAGATACATTCTTTTGATTCACTAGAGCGAGAATCCCCTTTTTAGGAGTATACCATTTCTTTCCGGAAAACCGTCACAAGACAGCTATGCACTAACTTGAACAGATAGAAGAACCTTTACAACACTAGGCTCTGGCAGTTTATACAAATGAAAAAATAGTTAAAAATTGGAAAGACACTCAAAAATTTACATCTCCACACTGTTTGTACCTCAATACAAGAACCTCCGCATTCATTTTTCTATACCAAGTTCACAGGAACTGCCAAAATCTTGGTGTTCCTCACTTGATTAACAAAAAGTAACAATAACAAGAAGGTATAAATCATTGTTGACGGACTTCATTAGGGGCAGGGGTGCTCAACTCTATGGTACTAGAGTTTGGATGTGTAAGAGAAGCTTCAATATCTTTTCCGTCCGAAGAATCTACATATTTAAGATATTGCTCGATATCTTTGGTATCCGATCTGCCAAATCCATTAAGATGCCATATTCCAGTTGTTTTATGCCTTCTTTCACTAATTGAAATTGAAATGTCATTCGGGAAGAGGTCTCTCAGAACAAAGGCGTAGATGATGCTTGTTACAAGCAGCGCGGTTACTGTGAGTGTAGCAAGAGAGCAAAGTATGACAACTAGACACTTTGTCACGGTGTTGGTAACTACGGCTGAATACCTGATGGTGGCAATAGCAGCTCCGGTCATGGGGAAAGTATATGCCCACCAAGCCAATGAAAACCTGAAGCGAACAAATGACATAAGCTTTTGACGTTAAGCCAACGATGAAGAGGAATGAGAGAGCTTTACAGGAAAAAGGAAAATTACACATACCTGATGCCTCGGAAGAAATTAATACGAACAGCCTGTAGAGGGACAAGAATAAAGGATTAGCCTAACACTTGAAAATCAAAGATTTTGATAACTAAATTAAAAGCAATATGATTCTCATTAAGGGTGTGTTTGGTATGAAGTAAAATATTTTCCTCAAAATAAGTGGTTTTCTTACCATCAGCATCGAATGCCACTAATATAACATGTTTTCCATACTCTCACCAAATAAGTCCTTTCCCTGATTTTTACGGAACTTTTGACCAACTAGAAAATTTCAATAACAAATACACCCTAAGTTCAGAAACTTGATATCACATCTTCTATATTCAATTCTATTGTGATTGACATCACAAATCTCCAAGGATGAAGTTTCTATTCCTAGCTGACCAGAAAAGTTATGAGGTATTTGAATGCTAAATGTGCCTAGCATAATGACTTACCAGTGAGAAATAAAGGAACAGGGCGATGAAATAAGAAATCCGAGATCCATAATCAAAGGACCCTTGAATTGCTGCCCATGCCATAGAAGCAACACTAGGTGCAGCAACAAATAGAAAGAAGACTGGGTGAAGATCCTTTGGCAGCGTCTCATTTGTTGGAAGTCTTTGGTAAAGAGTCACAAACAGGACCGCATAATGAGCCAATCCAACAGCATAGAAGAATATCGGGCCTTCTTTTAGTCCCATGGATGCACCAAGCAAAGCACCAACAAAATTCCCAACAACGGAGAGATGATTTACGGGATTGGCAACCTTTGAGAGCCTTCGTTGTCCTCCAGACATCCATTGTCCATAGATCTTAAGCTCTAAGCAAAAGATTGGGGTCATAAGAATGTACCATAAAGGTGTGGGAAGGTTTTTAGTAACTGATGGTGGAACACCTAATGCTAAGAATAGAAGTGATATCCACGGAGCAAAGAAGAAGTTAACACGTATTGGGTGATAGTACTCCCGACGAACTGCTTCGAAGTAGAAAATTATTTTAAGAGCATAAATGAAAGCAACAATGGCCATAAGGGCCACGGATATACACCAAAGGACAAGATTTTCGTTCAAGCTTATGTGGAGGAATTTTGTCGAGGGTGAAGTGGCCAGAGCTTTCCACATAATAGCTTGGCTACTAACACCAAGACAGATACCAAAGGAAGAAATAGGGTATCGGAGAAGGAAAGGCCATTTCTTGTCCTCTGGAAGAATACTTTTCTCAGAAGCCTGTAGAGGAAAAAACGTGTGTTACCATCTTGATTCACCGTATTTGTGTTTTCGTACTAAAAAGGAACGAAAAAAAGACATTTCATCATATAAGTACGGAAATGTGTATCTCAAGAGCATCATTTTAATAAATATACAAATGGATGCACAATGCAAGTTGCCAAGTAATTGAATGTCAGAATGCCATATACAAATGGATGCACAAAATCAATATGCATGTAAGAAACCCTCAAATGCTTTTTATTTTTCACTTTGTTTGCTAATGTTTACTTGAAAGATCAAAACTGCAAACACGTTGATAATTTGATGATCTCACATGCTATTAATCCTTAAAAAGTATCTTCATTTGAAGCCAATTTCTGCAGAAAACTAAAATGGACGGGTGAAACCAAGGAGAAGAGGTTACCCGTAGAGTATCCAACTCTGGTCCCTCCAAGGCAGCAAAGTACCGGTCTACAGGAATATTTTCTATCTCTGCAGTCGGTCGAGAGTTTGACTCTTGCTGTGATTCAGGGTTCTTTCCACGCATACTTGAAAATTGTCTCTCAAGTTTACCAGACCATGTTTTGAAAGAATCGAACCTTGGATCTCTTTGCTTAATAATCTTCGGATTCCTTGATGGGAAGTCTGAATAACTGAGAAGTTTCCCAATAGCAGGAGCCTCAGGAAATACAGTATTTCTTGGCATTGGCTGCGAATAAAACTTGACTTTTTCATTATGTCTGGTACTAGCATCAGTTGATGTAGTAGCAGAATCAGAAGTGTTGATATTGCTGAATATAATCTCATTCTTATCACTGAAAACAACTCTTTTTGGGCTTGGTAAGCGAGCTGCCAAAGGAGAGGGTGGCATGCTAATGGAAACTGAATGCTTCCTTTCATGCTGTCGTTCAGTAGCAGCTTCAGTTTCCTACAAAGATCAATATTAGGCCAGTGAAATGTCACATAGTACACTACAGAGTATTATCAAGGTTGATTTACACAAAGATATTTCCTGCTCTGGCCTAAATGAAGTGAAGATGTGACAGAGATAGATGTTGAGAATTCCAAGATCATAAATGTAAAATGTTTCAAGATAAGAATATAGTAGATAAAATGTTAGCGACATATTAAAAATAGGCATAATTTGCTTGTAAGGCCAGCAGGAAACTTCCGACTAATGGTGAAATCAATCTGACATTCAATTCCCTAGTAAAAGATTCATTTCTAGTTTTTTCTTTTACTTATAAGATTTCACAGGTTGGTTTATCTTCACTAAATCAGGTTTTGATATCCGCATATTATGTGCGAAACAAGTAAATGTCCTTTCCAGCTAGTTGGAAAGTCTGAAGCTGATTAAAAATAAAGGAGAGAGTCTTGACTCTTGACTGGTAGTTCTGTTACAAAAATTTTGAGGTAGCAACTTTTGATCTCAACAGAAACCAAAAATCTGGCGTTAAGGTAATTTCCGATGACTTGACTTTGATCTTTAGCTACATATTTTTAGGCATAGTCGATCTGGAAAGGATTTATTCTTCTGTTCTTTAATGATCTCTAAATATGATAAAAGCAACATCGACCAGCGTTAAAAAGATGATATTTGTGTAAAAAGTAAGGTATAGATGTAGAATGAAAAAATCAAGTCAGTGTGTACATGGAAAATAGCTTATATCCATAAATGAAGCTTCTGATCAACTTGAACAGCATCATACAGGCCAAGCTATTATTAGTATATTATGCTTGAAAGCAATTATATTCTGTCTCATAATAATCTATATCTTGGCTCATAACAGACACAGCAAGTTGAGGCTTGTAGAACCCTACAACCTTAGTCGAATGGCCCTTCTTACTACATCCATGAGCAAAAATAGCTAACTGTAAGGGTAGTAAAAGGCACAAACAATTGCAAGATATGAAAATTTATCAAGTCCGTCGAGATATGGATACAGTCAAATACAACTGAAGAAGGCAACATCTAACCACTTTTCAAATATTACAAAGACGAAAGACTTACCCTGACAGAAGAGTCCTGAAAATGAGATCCAGTTTGATCAAGTTGATTACTGACATCCTCTATTATGCTATCAAAGTCATCCATTTCATCTGAAATGAATTTGATAAGCGGTGGAAGTAGTATTTCAGTAGAATTTTCCCTAGCAGTATTAGTCAGTTCACTTATTTCCATGGCTATACTGCAGGATCTGCAAGAGACAATATTCTTATTAGTAGGTATGTGCTACAAACACAGGAAATTCTATGCTATGAGCATAAATTAAAGAAAAAGCATAGTGTAGACATCCTTCAAATTTTAGAGTTGGATCACCTCAAATAACTAAAGCACTAGAAGTGTATATGTTACATGGATTCTCAAATCAGAAGACATTCCGAAAAGTCGGCTAACATCAATGGCTTGTTTGACAGAATGTCATTTCATCTCACACAAGAATTCTAGACAAACTTAAATACAACTATAAGGGCTCGTTTGGTATGAAGGATAAGGGATAATTAAAACCAGGATTAAATTTGAGATGAGTTTATCCATGTTTGGTTGGGATAAAATTGCGATATAACTAATCTCCCCGGGATTGTAGTGTTATTTTTATCCCTATTGGAGGGTGGGATAACTAATCTCAGAATAATTAATCCTGGGATAACTTGTTCCCGACCAAACGACCCCTAAGAGTTCCTTCAGCAAAGGTACAGCAAAATCCAATTGATTCATGTATTCCCTTCAATTGATTCTTTCCAACAACCCCTCTACAATTGTGTCTTCTTTTTTCTTTGCACAGACCACATGTAAGACAAAAAAAGAAAAAAGGAATCCCCCATAGAACTAAACATTTTGATATGATCTGTAGCCACTATATAGGAACTATCCAATCTATCCCTTCTATGAGAAATATACATCTGATATACTGTGCAAAATTATTGGATTCAATAGCTTACCTCCTTTTTTGTTCTGCTGCTTCAATGCAAACTATTATGCAGTTGATAATATAGACCTTTTATCAGCCACAGTACTCAGATTGAATGAAGTTCTTTCTTGTAGCACCAAAAGATCTGATTTTTTTTCCTAATGACCAAGAAAGATTGGCTGAGGTCGACTAATAACAACCAAGATTGAGAGAAAAACACAAGTCTGCAAGATACAGGAAGCATTATAAATAGGATGATTAACTCATGCAAAGTTCTTGGAAGCAACACATCAGTCACATCATACTTGTTATGGATACAGCTGCCATGTATGAAGATAATATCCTTTTTAGTAAACAATAAACAATATGAAACCAAGAAATGTAAACCAGGAAAGGTCAAGAGCTTAGGATTTCCATGTTATATGGTAGGTGAAAAATTAAAATAGCAGGTATATGCTTGAAAAATTTTCAATCAAATTCTATTGACAAGTTTGACTTCAACTATTTGCCAGCTACTATGCAGAACAACATATATAATTGTTGAACACATTAGGATAGTATTTGTTCACAGGGGCGAATTTATGTAGGAAAATTAGGTCACCAGAACTCATTGTCACCCGACTAAACTCGGTATATTATGTATATAATTCTTAAAATATATCTAATATTAACGGAAGGAACCCATGGTCAAATGAGATAAGTGGTGCATTGGTTAAGCATTGAGTTTAATTTTTAAGGTTGAGAGATCGAATCTAACTTGCTGCACCTTTGTGTCTTTTTTTTATTTCTAAGTGCACTCTTCTTGAAATACTAGATTCGCCTCTGTTAATTGTTCACCCTTGACCAGAGCTTTCGGGTTCATACTCTTAGCGGGCCTACCTAGAACAAATCGAATTAGTCGAACCAATGGGAGACTAATTTCAACAAAGACACAACGGACATCATCAGTCTCCAATTGCAAACTGCATATGACTTCATACAATCTCAATACAAAAGGTACTAAAAAAAACACTGTACTAAATTCTGAGCAAACATCACATAAAAACAATTACAGAAAGAGACAAACCAAATATAATACTTTTGGCAGCTTCTGTTCTTTTGGCAGGTAATCAAATAGTTTTGGGTACCCACAAAAGTAGCATAAGGAAATATAATATAACCGACCTATTAATGTCAAAGGATTGACAAACTATAATAAAATCAAGGTATTAACAGATGCCAACAAAATAAGAGCCCACTCATTGATATTCCAAGATACTCTTCAGGTTGATATAAAATATGCATACACAACAACTGATATGATATAAAACTCTAGGTTTGTAATGATATATATCTTCTAGCCTTTAAAAACTATAGGTGAAGAAAGAAAATGATACTATATGAGGTATTCAAAAGTCAAAAACAAATTGTATAGAAATTGTCATTTAAAAGTAACTCAAAAATAGACAGCCGAGAAATTAGGGAAAGCATCAAAGCATCTTTGAGCAGTCGCTACCTAGCACTAATTATACACAAAACCATTAAAAATACATATTTAAGTTAAACACGACAATGTGTAATTGTTTATATGTATAGAAAAGCCCCCTGCATACAGCAAAGTGTTTAGCATTAAACAATACCATAGCAGTGATTAGGTTATACTTAATACAGCAATCAGATGGTTCATTAAGCTTTTCATTTCTTGAAATGACCACTCTATTTGTTGCACAAAGGATCCTATAATTAAGAGTTTAATTTTTATACACTTACAGTGTAAAGAATATTCTTTGCATTATCAAACTAACCTAAAAGAACACTACAAGTAATTGTCCATAATAAGATGGATTTATAACTTTGAAAAATAAAGCAGACAACCTATATGTTAAATAATACTCCCTATGTCCCAATTTATGTGACACGATTTTCTTTTTGGTCTATTCCAAAAGAATGTCACATTTCTATATTTAGAAATAATTTAACTTTACGAGATCGATGATTTACACCCACACATTTATATAAGACTTGTTTTGAACTACACATTTCAAAAGTCTTTTTTTTTTCCTTAAACTCCGTATCAAGTCAAATGATACTACATAAATTGGGACAGAGGGAGTAGGAGTATTGATAGTGTAAAGAAATTTTGCTGTACTAGAATATGTATAATTTCTATAAATAATACACCAAGTTTTTGGGAGTCTTTTAACTTGGTAAAGCAATTTTGATTTCTTTCTTTTTAGTAGGTACATTTACTTGAGAATGCATCAAAGAAGCAATATTCAAGCAGCAGCTTGAATTAATTAAAGATCAAGAATATGTATTTCTGCATGAATTGCGTCCAAAATAAGTTGTTCAATGAACGTAGTGGTTCTAACTGAATATCCACTTTAATAGTCCTAGGAACCGCATTTCTTTCAGCGTAATTTAAGTTTCGTGAAATATGGGGGAAAATCTTTATATTGTGAGATTATCACAAACTTCTAATTTTTTTGAATGTTTTCTTTCTAAAATTTTACAGCTGTCGAATCTAGGGGTGTTCACGATGGTTAGAAATCGATTCAAATCCCAAACCGAACCAAACCGATCAAATAAATTGATTGTTGTTTGGTTTTGGTTAGTTTTGGTTTTGTTTGATATTTGGTTTGGTTTTGATTTTTATTAAAAAAAAAAACTGAAAAAAATTGAACCGAACCGACAAATCATATACAATTTTTTTATAAATATATCTTATATATATATATATATATATATATATATATATATATAAGATATATTAATTTTTATAAGTAATTTTTAATATTTTATTTACTTTTTTATCAAATTTTTTTTATCTCTAATAGGCTAATGAACTTTACATCTTAGGTTCATTTCTAACTAAAAGAGATCCATGAAATTCAATCTCATTAATTCAAAAAAACATTTATGAGATTTACCTAAAAAATATTGTGTTTCTTATAAATTTTATTCACTTGATTAAAACTTACGGATCTTGAGATATTTTCTTCATAATCCAAGAAAATTATAGCTCCCACAATAAAAAAAAAAGTAATAATAACAAATTATAAGTTGAAAAATAATGAAAAAGTCTTTCTTAATCGTAGAAAAAAATGAAAAAGAGAGATACCATTAAGTTTCTTAAAAACCGAAAACCCAAACCAAATCGAACCAAATCGACCCAAATCGACAACAACAAAACCGATAGATATGTATTATATTTGGTTTGATTTGATTTGAATAATTATAAACCGACTACATTGATTTGTTTTTGGTTTTAGCTAAAAATCGACCCAAAACGACTCATGAACCCCCCTAGTCACATCATTAAAATAGATATTGAAGTTGTATTTTCGACTGAAATGACTATGGACACTAACTAGGCGAAATTAGATTACTTTTGAAAGACAAATTACAAAGATAAGTGACTTTGTTGACCAACTACTATAAGTTGAGTGACCATTCAGGTCATTAAGAAAAAAGAAAAGTAACTCATTAACGGCGGCAATTAAAAGCTTCTATAGTAACACAAATGCTTAAACTTTATTAGTCTGTTTGGTCAAGCTTCTTAAATCGACTTATTTTGAAAAGTATTTTTTTCAAAAGTGCTTTTTAAATTACTTTTGGCGAAAAATAATTTGTGTTTGCCCAATTAATTTAAAAATCACTTTTGATAAATAATTAGTGTTTGGCCAAGCTTTTAAGTGTATTTTTCTCAAAAGTACTTTTCAAAAAAGTGCTTTTGGACAAAAGTTATTTTTTAAGCTTCTTAAAATTTTGATTCTGCTACTTCCCAGAAGCATTTATTTTCTCCCAAAACCTTTGTCAAGCACCTCACCTTTTTAGTATAAACACTTATTGAAAAAATATTTAATACTTTTAAGAAAAATAAGTTTGGTCAATCAGGCTATATATCAAGCTAAACTATGATATATAAAGTAAAATATAGTTAATCCTAATTGGAGCTTAGTTGTAGATTTAATCCTAGAAGCACCATTTCTTTCAGCGTAATTTGTGTACGTAAAACATGGAAAAACATGTTGTCCATAAGTTGAACACGCAAATACATGTGTATGCTTGAGAGAGAGAATATAAAAGAACGAACCTCATTGAGAAAATTAAGGACATTGAATTGGTAGTGGCAATCAGAATGTTATGTGGAATTTGGAAAAAGATAAGTCAAAAAAAAATTTAATCTACTAGGCTCTGAGGCGGAGGTAGCTTTTGAGCTACTGGTTCAATCAAATCCAATACTGTTGTTATGAGATTTATTAGTTTCGTGGCTAATTACAAATTCTTGTTAGTTTAATGTCAATTTTTTTGAAAGATCTTTCTTTTTTTTTTTACGTAAAAAATCTAAACATAAAATATAAGACAGTGTTACAAGGTCATATTTTTTTATTCAAATCTTGAAGGATTGAGTTGAACTATTTCAAATGTACTCATCGTTCAATTTTAAGAACTTTAAAAATCGAATTCATCAAACTCAAATTTTGGAATGATTAGGCTGGTACCTAAAATCCAGCACTTTATATATTTCAGGAAACACGTACCTAACTGAAATTGAGTGAATTCCATATTATAGGATGACTAATTCCAACAATGGAATCCGAAATGGGCTGGTTGTAGGCTGGAAGTCGTAGCAGTAGAACCGGAAATATGAGTTGTGGCGGATTCAAAATTTAAACATGAATTTTAAATTGATGAGATATTCATATTATATTTATATCCGATTTTTCACGACCCTGAAGCACGGAATTATGTCCAAACGGTGAACTCACATTTGTATCCACCACTTGTGATGAGTCAATCTCTTCTAAGCATTTGCAAGCTATAGATTTTCTTTCCTCATCTTTCGGGATTTTATTCAAAAGTTTAAAAGAAGATAGTACATCAAGTTGTTCGCAACTCGTAATTAGGTTCAATTTAATCTGTTTGTTCAAAGGGTCTCTTAAAATTTCCCATCATTAAACTATCAACTAGTTTTAGCATATATTGTTACATCCTAATATGATTAAACAAGTTTTTTTTTAAATGTTTTATTACATAAGGGGAAGGGGAAATGAGAGGGGATTAGAAATTCGAACTCATCAACAAAGTGAAAATTCATGTAGCCAACCAACTGAGCTATTAGATCCCTACAATATGATTAAACAAGTTTGCTTTGTGGTTCTCGGCTTTTTGTTCAATGGGAAATGATATTTGTCACCTTCTTCGGGTTGCAAATGCACAATTATCTCTTATATTCAGAGAATATGTACGTCAAGGGCTCATTTATCATAATTTGAAGTCTACGCTTGAAAATCTCATTATAGTGAAGATGAACGATGCCTCCTGGGGAAGCATGAGTCATGATCATTAGTGAGATACCATTTTAAAAGGATATTAAATTCTAGTTACCTTTTGTCATCATCTATGAACCACTAATCCATATTGATTTGTAAGAATCTTAGACATAAGGTTGTATTATCGACAAATAGAAATGTAAGGCAACCTTCTTATCTCTTCTTTCTTTGGGCTTCCGAAAAGAATATCTACAACTCCTTGTTTTATTACGTGACAGCTTATAATATTCATGAATGTATTATGTACTAGCTTTAACATATTTTTGCCCTTTATAACAGTTTTACTAGTTTTACCATATCACAAATACATTTTTCAGTTATGAGTTTACCACTAGAAATCAACCGTTGTTCAAGTGGACATCTCTAGAAAGGATATCTCTAGAAAGTCCTTCCGTGAAAAAGATTCAACAAAAGACAGAAACAAATCCACTATCCGTTTTACATCAAGCAATACGTGGAGTAATATAAAATTTGTTAACCGAGGTATGGTCATATGTATTAGCGAATATTCTCCGAATATTCCCTGTACATTATTCACAATATATATAGTTGTACAAAGGTTGATTCCTAATATGGTACGACAGACTCGGACACCCCGCAGACCTAGTTTTTACTTTTCTTAGGACTTCTAAGTGTATTCAATGTAATAATGGGAAAATTGCCCAACACTGTTTTTCTTGTCCACTAAGCAAACATACTCATCTTCCCTTTATGTCATCAAACAGTGTTACTTTTTCTCCCTTTGATATTGTTCATGCTGATTTGTGGACATCTCCGATTGCTAGCTCTTTGGGTCATAAATTCTATCTAGTATTCTTGGATGATTTTTCACATTTTGTCTGGATTTACCCACAGAAATTCAAATCTGAAGTTTTTGCAAAATTCCTCGAGTTTCAAAAATTCATTAAGACACAATTTGAAAAACCTATTAAATCATTCCAATGTGATAATGGACGTGAATTTAATAACTGGGCATTTCACAATTTCTGTTCTAAACAAGGCATGGTTTTCCGTTTTTCTTGTCCCTATACTTATTCCCAAAACCGAAAGGCTGAAAGAATTATACGTACCATCAATAACATGGTTCGCACACTTCTGTTTCATGCCTGCCTACCACCGCCTTTTTGGGTCTATGCTGTCAAAATGGTAGAATCCCTTCTAAATATTTTACCAACTAGCACACTCCAAAACAAAACCCCTACAGAAATCTTATACCGTAGGCAGCCATCATATGATCACCTACGTATTTTTGGATGCTTATGCTACCCCAACACAGCCTCCACTGCACCCCACAAACTTGCCCCTCGCACTCTTCCATATGTCTTCCTTGGTCTATCTCCTAATCATGGGGGCTACTTGTGCTATGACATTGCTACTCGCAAAATCATCGTCTCCCGTCACGTCACCTTTGACGAGACAACCTTTCCTTTTTCAAATCTCCGGAAATTTCAGACCACCGATTACATCTTTCTCGATGAACCAAGTCGTCCCCGGTCATCCAAAATCTATACCAACATCAGCCCACCTGTTCCGACTGTCTCTCCACTGTCCGGCACCACCCCACCAGCTCCCTGCTCACCCCTACAGCCCCCAGTCGAGTCACCTGCACCACGGCGACACTCGCGCCCTTCACTCCAAAGAACCGGTCCGGCGGGGTGCGGGTTTCCGAGCCAACCAAACACACGAAAATAGCTCATTTGAACTGCTGCCCACTGGTCCAGAACCGGTAGACCAAAGAACCTCACGCCCCCGACCCACCACCACTGCCCTCACATCGCAAGGAGACTCGTGTACAACACGGGATCTTCAAACCCAAGGTTCAATTCAATCTCCACACAAACCTTATCACCCATTCCAAAAAATCCAAAACTAGCAAAACTGGACCCAAATTGGAATGCGGACATGTGCAAGGAATTTAACGCTTTAACCAAGCAGAATACTTGGGATTTGGTACCTAGACCAGCTGGTGTGAATGTTATCCGGTGTATGTGGCTATTTCGTCACAAGTTCAGAGACAGTGGTGACTTAAAGAGGTATAAGGCAAGACTAGTTGCGAATGGCACTAATCAGCAGGAGGGTATTGATTGTGGTGAGACATTCAGTCCGGTTGTTAAACCGGCCACTATTCGGACTGTTCTCAATATTGCTATGGGCATGCATTGGCCGATTCATCAGCTTGATGTCAAGAATGCGTTTCTTCATGGGGATTTGAAAGAGACTGTGTACATGCATCAGCCTCCTGGCTTTGTTCATCCGGCAGCTCCGCATTTTGTGTGTCGTCTCAGGAAGTCATTGTATGGATTGAAACAGGCACCCCGCGCTTGGTATGATCGGTTCGCCAAGTATCTTCTGCATATTGGTTTTGTATGTAGCAGGTGTGATACATCTCTCTTCACTTTTCACCGAGGTAGCAGCACTGCATATTTGCTATTATATGTCGATGACATTCTTCTTAATGCTTCATCTGTCGGATTGAAGAATGAAATCATTGCTCTACTCAAAACTGAATTTGCTATGAGTGACTTGGGCAAGCTAAGTTATTTTTTGGGTATATCGGTGACAAGATCTGCAACCACTATGTTCCTGTGTCGACGTAAGTATGCAGAAGAGATAGTGTACAGGGCCAAGATGGCAAATTGTAAAATTATGCCAACTCCGGTGGACTCAAAATCCAAGCTTAGTGTCAATGACGGTGCGCCAGTTTCTGATCTCACTCTATATCGGAGTCTAGCAGGTGCTCTTCAGTATCATACATTCACTAGGCCTGATATTGCATATGCCGTTCAGCAGGTGTGTCTGTTCATGCACGACCCCCGAGCGTCCCATTTTGCCGCCCTCAAACGTATTATTAGATACATTAAGGGCACACTAGACTTCGGATTACATCTATACCCCTCTGCCCCAACCAAGCTACTTGCCTACACGGATGAAGATTGGGCAGGATGCCCCGACACACGTCGCTCCACCTCAGGGTACTGTGTATTTCTTGGGGATAATCTTATCTCATGGTCCGCCAAGCGGCAGGCAACACTTTCTCGTTCAAGTGCTGAAGCAAAATATCGCGGTGTTGCTAACGTAGTTGCTGAGATCTGTTGGCTCCGAAATCTTCTTTTGGAACTCCAGTGTCCACTCCGCAAGGCGTCTATAGTCTATTGTGACAACATATCTGCCATTTATATGTCTTATAATCCGGTCCAACATCAGCGGACTAAACATATTGAGATGGATATCCACTTTGTGCGAGAGAAGGTTGCCCGTGGTCAGGTCAAAATATTACACGTGCCTTCCTCTTATCAGTATGCAGACATCTTCACAAAGGGACTACCGCGACAGCTCTTCACCGACTTCCGATCCAGCCTTAGCATTCGGTCTCCTCACGCTCCGTCTGAGGGGGAGTATTAGCGAATATTCTCCGAATATTCCCTGTATATTTTGTAATTATGATAGATGTATATTTAAGGTAACTTAGGGTTCTAATTATATTAGGAATCAACCTTTGTAAGGTAAATTAGGATTCGTACCATATTAGGAATCAACCTTTGTACAACTATATATATTGTGAATAATGAAAGGAATCCCCAAGGGAAATTATTTCATCTTTCAATATGGATGCTTAATTTATCACCATGTAGAAATGAATATTGTGGTAGTGCGAAAAAAATTTCTACCCTCTAATGGGATGTTCACGAAGAACAAGTTGTTCCCTCTCGAATTAGATCAAATGCCTAGTTACTCATTTATTTCCTTTTTCTAGAGTTATTTTGAAACTTTACCATACATTACTACACTTCAGTGTTGAGTAGTCGTAGGCAATCTCAGAAGAAACACCATTCATCATCAAATAATCTTGTCCCACTGTTGAACAAACCACCTGGGTACTAACCAAGGTAATCCAACCGTTTCTGGAAAAGGCTTGTCAGGAAAAAAAAAAAAAGATCCCTAGATAAGATAGGTTTGCTAATAAGTGTAACTATCATTTGTTCAATTCAAATTAATGTTAAAGGAAAAAAATGTGGTACTATTATCAAATGACAAAGTTCCATGAATTAGTCAGCATTGAAGCATGTCCACTAGAGTTAAAGATGAGAAACCTGTGCAGAAATCAGAACTGCAACTGATATTAATCAAGCTCAATACTGAAGCAAAATGGATTACAGGTTGTCACCATGTACATTACACTGAGAGTTTTGTGAGACTTTCACCTATTACAACAACAACATACCCAGTGAAATCCCACAACGTGGGGTCTGGAAAGGGTAGAGTGTACGCAGACCTTACCTCTACCTTAGTAGGTAGAACGACCGTTTCCGAGAGACCGCTCAAGAGACTTTCACCTATTGATTCAGAAATATGTCAAATGTCCCTGACAATGTCAACTGCAACCAATCTTAGGAAACCAAGATGTGTTTCAACTTGGCGTAAGTGAAAAAACGTAACGTGAGAGTATTTTCAATTATCTTCATTCAGTAGAAGGGCTGAAAACTGAATCTCAATTTGGCAAAGCAGTACATCATGACTGCCAATAGATCATACAGCAGTCTTCCACAATTTAACTAAAAAGGAAGCTAAAACTAATTGTGGAAGTCAAAACTACCTCACAAAATGCCATATTTATTTAACTGTAAATCATGTAAAAGCAAAGCCAGTAACTAAAAAAGGCTCTAACACAGGGAGTCACAACATCTGGAAAACTGGAGAACTCCAATATGAACATAGTGAAACCACTTATTAGACTCTATGCAAGTTTTTTTCCTTTTAGTGGACCTCTTGGAATTTTGCTAAGAACATTGGCGTCAAAAACAACATATTGCTTCTTGATCTCTGCCTCTGCCTTCTCAGCAAAAGCATCGACCTTGTCTTCATACTTCTCATAGAGCACAGGGACAGTATGCAGTAACACAAAAACTGCATGCAGAGAAAGCGAAGATGCAAATTAGAATCAAATAAGCAAATAGTGTGGTCCCAGTGAGCATTGAAAAATGAAAGCCCCAGCGAGCAAAATTAGAACTAAGTATTTACCTATGTAAAACAAGGTGAGGAAGTTCCAGAAATTCCCCAATATAGAAACTACCCACAAGCCAACAATGACCTGCATGTACAATGTCAAATATTTTACATCAATACTATGAGAAACATAAAACACAGAGAGGTGATCTAGGTGCAGAAACTTGAGCCTTAAAGCAACTATCAAACTATGGACTTCAGTTATAAAGCTAGATGCACATACAACAAGGAATTTCTTCAAGTCTTTCCCAGATGCAATATTCCTTAGGATCTAAAGGGCCCTATTGGTTTCAATCCTCAATGCGGATGCAACACCCAAGACAATATCCTTAGGCAGAACGACTTCTGGAATTTGAGGTGGAGCCCTGGTGCATAACTTTCAATGTGAATCTTCATGTAAATGTTAGATGGATAAATAAATTAAGGGTACAAAATTATACATATGTGTTGATGAACGCGGATGCATTGGACCACAGGAAAAGTACTGCTAAGGCAACGATTAGAATATGGCAAACAAGTGTGAGCAAGTGGTATTCAAGCAACTCAAAAAGCGCCCAGATAACAGTGGCAAAACCAGCTGTAACATTCTTGTCCCTCAATAGGAAAATGTCAGCGGCTGTCATTAATAGGGAATTCTTAGCATATATATGTTGGAAATTTGCCTTTGGCGGGGAGATGCGTCCACCCATCTTTGATGAATTAAACACTAGTGTTCCGCATGTTGGAGACCTTGTCTCTTCGCACATGCATGATCTACGAAGTGAGTAGATGACCGTATGGCCAAGAATCGTCAAATTTCGTTGAGAAATGAAAGAGATATTGGTCCACGAAGTAAGGTGTTTAAGGCATGAAAATGTGGTGTGGGACAAATCTACCACATCGTTGGGAATAGGAAGAAATTGTTCTCTATATAAGTCTCTAATTGGTAAAGGGTTTGGGACCCCAAGGGGTATCCCATGTGTTTAAAGGAGGGAAGACCTAGATGTGTTTGGGTTCATGGCTAAGCCCACACGCGCGTCGCCGCCGACCGCCCGTCCGACTGTGGGCTGTGGGGACTTTCTGATATTATCTTTTTGGACCAGAGAACTCTGCCAAATGTACAGTTTGATCCCTGGAGTTTCATATGTACAGTTTGGACCTGAATTCTTTCATATGTACAGTTTGGTCCCTGAAGTTTCAATATTTGCAGTTTGGTCCCCAGAGTTTCTGGGAAGGTGACGGAAGGCAGAAAGCCTACCGTTGGGACTGTTTTTTTAGTCATTAATCAGCCATTACTTGGCTGATTAACTCCTCTATTAACAGTCCATTAGTTGGGCAATTGAGCAACCTCCTTCATGACCTTATTCACCTCATTCATGGCATTAAAACCTGCCATTACAGCCCTCCTTTAAGGGCCATTACAGCCTTGTTTGTGGCTGTTGGACAGCCCCTCCTCATGCTATATATTGAGCTTCATTTGGCTCAAAACAGAAGCTGAAAACAGACGGGAAATACAACAATATAGCAGCACAAAAACAGACTGAAAAATCATGAAATCAATCAGAAAAAACTGCTCGAAACAGTGGCTGAAAATCAGTCAAAACCAGTGACAAAACCCTCACGTATACACTATAGAGACACTATATACACAGAGACAAAAGAGAAGAGTAAAGAGAAACTCTTCCTTCCTAGTCCATATCTTCAGCAAGTCGAGTCATATTTGTTTTCTTCGACAGGCTCAACCTATTGGCTTTGTAGTGTTGAAATTAAAGTGTTGTTTTATCTTGGAAGACTATTGCCCGCTAACGTAAAAGCATATATACGGGGCAATCTTGTCTTAAGGATAGAGGGCTATCCTCGACTCAACACACAACGTTGTAACCATCCAGATTTAGTTATTTCTTGATTTCAGGATATCAAGATTGAAGACACAACAAGCTTGCGTCAGTTCTCAACATTGGCTTTGCAAGGTGATCAAGATTCAAGACACAACATACTTGCGGCAGTTTTGAAGAATGACCATTTATTTATCCTTTTGAACATTTGTAATAGTTATTACTTCCCGTACTGCTTTATAAAGTACAATAGAGGACCACAATATACATAAACAAGCAAATACAGAAAGTGAAAGTTTCTGTAACAGCACACAGATTTGGTGGACATTGAAGTTCTACAAATACATTTAGATAGCCTAGCTGGAGATATTGGGCATAGAAGATAAAGGAGTTGGGACTTTCCAAGCTAAAGAAAAATAAACAGGTCATTAATGCAAAACCTAATAACTTCGCCAAGTCCCACTATATCTTACAGGACAAATCAAACTCCGCCAGTATGCCTTAAACCCCAATTGAGAGAAAAGCAGGTGCAGAAAAGAAAACAGTTCCATCCTTTTTCACATATAAATTTAACTCTTCAGCAGGAAATTACTTAGCACTCAAATATTTCCTTATTCCTTTTGCCAGTACAAATCCATGTTGCCAATGTCGGCCTTCTGTATCATATACTCTTTTGTTCTAAAGAAAATTCAAAGCTTAAGTGGCTACAATCCTTTGCCTGAATGATTCTTCCTAGTGTCCAATGTGAGCAACAATGAAAATTGCAAATGTGGTCATATATATGAAATATTCAAGAATATCTTTGTTGATGGAAACCTCTTTAAAAACAAACAGTTCCATTTTGAACCACAGAACGTTTTGTGTCATTTTGCAACACTAAAATGGTACAACGAGAAGAGGATGAATTAACAATTAAATAACCTAGGAAAAGGATCCACACTTTGAAACAACATAATACTACTTTAATGAAACTCAAATCCGATAAATATTAGTTCAACCATCGGGAAACCATAATTAATTCGCGCTTAAGAAAGAAAACAAATGCAATAAATGATATACTTATTCTAAGAAAACAAAAATACAAAGACGCGCGCATGGATCAAAATGAAACCTAACAAAGGTGCGATTAATCAATCAGCAGGAACTTCCGAGATACAGAATTTTAATATGGAAAATGCTATCGACTACATTTAAAAAGAAAATCTGTCCTCTTGATTCAAACAAGGTTCATTTTCAGAATTTGTAAGTAAACAAATGATTTTTTGAACAGCATCTCTCGAACCAAAGCCTACTTATCAATTAAAACTAATGGGTTCAGAATAAATATAAAATTGAATCAAAATCACAGACATTCTGAATGGCCTACATATATCTTCAAATAAACACAATTCATATACATATTAGTACTCCTTCTGTCCCTGTCCCAATTTATGTGATACAATTTATATTTCGAGAGTCAAACTTCTTTATTTTGAACGGAAGGGGAGTCTTGTTTTAACTGGTAAAGTTGTTGTCATGTAAAATGTTGAGTTGTGGAGCCTAATTCATCACCGACACTATGAAGACCCCCTACGCAGAGGGTGGAACGTTGATCGACCTGAGCGGTCAGGATTGCAGGGATATGTTGATGCTGACAATGGTGGTGATGTTGATAGCAGAAAGAGCACATCCGGGTATGTTTAGACCTTCGGAGGTACTGCGATTTGCTGGGTTTCAAAGTTGCAGAAGATAGTAGCTCTCTCTAGCTGTGAGGCTGAGTATGTTGTCATGACGAAGGCCACGAAGGAGATGATGTGGCTATAATTTTTTCTGCAGGAACTGGATCAGGACCACGAGGGGAGTGTGCTATACTGTGATAGCTAGAGTGCCATTCATTTGGCAAAGAATCCGGTCTACCATGCTCGCACGAAGCACATACAACTCCGGTACCATTTCATCAAATCAGCTTTGGAAGATAAAGTATTAGTGCTTGAGAAGATCCAGGGAGTCAGAATCTAGCAGATATGCTGACGAAGGTTGTGCCGAATGATAAACGGAAGTTGTGTGCAACTTCAGTTGGACTTCTTGGACGAGGATCGGAGTCGCAACTGCAGAAGGAGACAGATGATTGAAATTAGTCTCTAAGTGCGAGACTGTTGAGCTATGGAGCCTAATTCATCGCTGACACTATGAAGACCCTACGCAGAATGTGGAACGCTGATAATGTAAGGTTATTTAGTGGAGGGTATTTTAGAAATTTCGGTCTTGTATTATGTTCGCCCTAGTTTTCGCTAGATATAGACTAGGGCGCTGTTTTTTTCTTTGATGTCGAGCAAGATAGAAAGAGAGAATTGTAAACTCAAATTTCCTATTTGATTATAGTAAAATCTGCAGTGGCAAAGTGGACGTAGCTCTCGCATTGAGGGTGAACCACTATAAATCTGTGTGTTATTTGTTCTTCGCTTATTTACTATTTTCTGATGAGGTAGAATTTGAGACTCAAATCCTAACCTGAACAAGAGGTCACAGGTTCGAGTCGTGGAAACAACCTCTTGCAGAAATGCAGGGTAAGGTTGCGTACAATAGACCCCTATGGTCCGGCCCTTCCACGGATCCCGCTCATAGTGCGAGCTTAGTGCAACGGGCTGCCCTTTTTAAACAATCTAAGTATTTTGAAAAATAATTTACATATTTAGAAATTACATAAAAAGTTATAAGTCACAATAATTAATAATTTAAAATATTTAAAGAGCATACGAATAAATCGTGGTCAAAAGATTTCTTATTTAACTCGAACCGTATCATATAAATTGGGACAGATGGAGTAGTATCTGAGTAATGTACCTTTTCCACCGCCTAGGACCTTGTGGAAAATGTATCAACTTATCAATTAAAGTTAATGTGTTTAATATAAGTATAAAATTGAATCGAAATCACACATTCTGAATAACCTACATATATCTTCATATAAACATGTAAGACTTTGAAAATATTTTCCTCAATGTATTCATCCTTAAAGGGAACAATATATACACCATATACATTTAATTAAGAAGAGTAAATCATGCCTAATCTTCCTAATCAATCCCTATTAATCTTCTACCTAATTAACATAATATTCCTAATTAATATTTTACTACCTACCATATATAAAATGATACTACATTAATACATAATAATAATATGATTTACATAATATTCTAACACTCCCCCGCAGTCGAAACTGGATGGCGGTGAATGCCGAGACTGTCCCTAAAATCTTCAAATAATATCAGCGGAAGTCTATTTGTGAAGATATCTGCGATTTGATGACGCGTTGGGACATGTAGCACTCGCACTTGTCCGCGAGCCACCTTCTCACGTACAAAATGAATAACTAACTCAATATGTTTAGTGCGTTGATGGTGGATGGGATTCCCTGAGAGATAGATTGCACTAATATTATCACAGTATACTATTGTTGTTGTTGGAATTGGGAAATGAAGTTCAAGTAACAGGTTCCGAATCCAACATGAGTCAGATACAACATTGGCCACAACACGATATTCTGCTTTAGCACTTGAGCGTGATACCGTGGCCTGCCTTTTTGAGGACCATGAGATTAAATTGTCACCAAGGAAGAAGCAATACCCGGAGGTGGATTATCTTGTGTCCGGATATCCTACCCAGTCTGCATAAGTGTAAGTAACAAGTTTGGAAACAGAGGACGGGTATAGATGTAATCCATACTCCAGAGTGCCCTGAATATATCGCACAATGCGTTTCAGAGCATGTATATGTTCCTCCATTGGATTATACATGAATAGACACACGTGTTGCACTGCATAGGTAATATCTGGCCTGGTGAATATGTGATACTGTAAAGCTCCTGCTAGGCTACGGTATAACGTCGGATCATCAAAAGGTTTACTAGAGATGACACTCAATTTTGACTTTCTAGCTCGTTCCACGATTTCTGATGCATACTTCTTCTGGGAGAGAAATAATCCACCTGTATGTCGTGGCACATCAATTCCTAAAAAGTAGTGTAGTGGGCCAAGATCTTTCATAGCAAATTCAGAACTAAGTTGTGACATGATACTCTTGCGAAGAGAGTCTGAAGATGCTGTTAGAATAATATCATCCACATATAGAAGAAGATAAGCAAGTATGATTACCCTGACGATAAATAAACAGAAATTATCTGAATGGCTGTGCGAAAAACCCATGTGTGACACAAAATCTGCAAACCGATTATACCAAGCCTTGGGGGCCTGCTTGAGGCCATATAATGATTTATTGAGCAAACACACATGGTTGGGATATTTAGGATCTCTGTATCCCAACAGTTGGTGCATGTATACAGTTTCATTGAGTGTCCATGTAGGAATGCATTTTTGACATCCAATTGATGAAGTGGCCATCCTTTTGAGAGAGACAGGCTGAGAATTGCTCTGATAGTTGCTGGTTTGACCACTGGACTGAATGTCTCCCCGCAATCTACACCAACCTGTTGTGTCTTCCCATCACCTACAAGACGGGCTTTATGCCGCTCAAAAGTTCTATCAGATTTTTCTTTATGGCTGAAAATACACACAGATCGAATTATATTAGCATTAGATGGACGAGGTACTAAATCCCATGTCCTATTTGTAATTAGAGCATGATATTCATCATCCATGACCATTTTCCAATTCGAGTCTTTTAGAGCAGACACTGGATTACGAGGCAAAGGTGATTTCGAGACCTGGGTATGAAGACTATATTTGGTATTGGGTTTGACAATTTCATGTTGACTACGGGTGACCGGACGATTTGTTGGGCCAGTTGACTAGACGCCACTGATCGAGGGGTAAAAAACCGAGGGTCCAGTGGGCTGTATTGCTTGCGTTGGAATTGGGCCCGTAGTGGTGGACTGGCCCAAGCCGCTGAACCGGGCAGATTGTGCGGCAGTGGGATTAGGCCTCAGAATCGAAGGCCCAAGCTGCTGCATTGAAATGTCAGTCAGTTGGGCCATCGATCTTTGGCCCAATGGGCCTGAATTATGGTTTCCAACACTAGAAATAGATACCGAGATGTGAAAAAAATATGTTAGATACGAAAGCTTTTCATCATCCAAAAATCATAGGTATGAGTCCCGGTGGCATGTATCTTAGCAAATGGAAAATGTTTCATTAAAAATTACATGACGACTTATAAATATTATTTTGGAAGAAATGTCGTAACATTGGTAACCGCGATGATGAGTAGGATATCCCAAGAAAACACATGGAGTAGACCGGGCTTGGAGTTTTGTGATTGTGGTGGATGGAAAGAAGGGGTAGCAAAGGCAACCAAACACTCTTAAGGGATGATATGAGGGCTCTCATAAATAAAACATTTTTAGAGGAGCTTGGTATGATAGGTTTTTATGAGGCAGGATATTCAACAGGTAAGTGGCCATTTGGAGTGCATGATGCCAAAATATAAGGGGAAAGGAAGCATGAGAAAGAGATGTTCTAACAATATTGTTTATGATTCTAATTTTGCGTTCCGCCTTCCCATTTTATGATGAAATATGAGGACAAGACAGACGAAAATGAAGATCATTTATTTTGAAAACATCTCAAAACTGTTTATTGTCAAACTCCCTCCCATTGTCACATTGAATATTTTTATATCACGTTCAAATTGAGTTCGGACGAATGCTCTAAATGTGAGAAAAGTGGAAAATACTTGTGATTTTTTCGACAAAGGGAATGTCCACAAATAATTAGAGTAGTCATCAAGTATAAGCAAATAATATATATGACCAGAAGAACTCAAAACAGGTGATGTCCAAATATCACAATGTAAAATATCAAATGGCAAAAGGGTGCATGAAGTAGAGGAAGTAAATGGCAACTTAACATGTTTACCAAGTGTGAAAGAATGACACTTATTTAGAGTCCGTGTTTGGGTACAAGAAATAAAATTATTTTGTTTAAGAGAGGCCAAAATAATCTCTCCCGGATGTCCCAAACGTTAGTGCCATAAAGATGGTGCCAAGGCTGCAAAAACAGAAGAAAACTTGAATTGTTGTGTTGACGGATTTATTGGATAGAGCTCTCCCTTGCTATCACATCTCATGAGAAGCTTCTGCGTCTGAAAATCATGCACGGAAAAGCCAAAGGGGTCAAAACGAACAGATACCCAATTATCAATTGTAAACTTTCTAACAGAAACCAAGTTTTTGATTAATTTGGGAGTATGAAGGACATTCTTTAAAATTAGGGTGGGTTTGGTGGTGACAATTTGCTAGAACCATAACCTTTTATTGGAATTGAATGGTCATTTCCGACAATTATTCCATTATCATTGCTCAAATTAAAATAGGACGAGAGATTACCTTGGGAGGACATCATATAGGACATCGCTTCGGAGTCCATATACCAATTTGAATCCGGTGGATTAAGTCCAAGAGTGTGCATGACGGACTCAATTTCCGTGGGGTGGGCCCCTGTTGAATGGGCATCATGCCACTGGGTCAGCTGAGGCCCACTACCTCTGCCTGTGTTAACAGACCCAACGAAATGGGGTTGCTAGGCATGTTGCCGTTGCTGCCAATTATTTGGAAAATAGCCATTGTTTTCGAGGCCGACCACCGAGCCTTTGAAATTTTGCCGGCCCATTGCTGTTGGGGCTGGGCTGGGTGGTAGAGCCCAAGGCCACTGCCAGCCATTGGGATGCTGCCATTGTCCGCCACCCCTGCCGCCGTGCCGCTACCACTGTCCACCACCCCTGCCGCCATGCTGCTGCCACTGTCCACCACCGGAGTTGGTGTTTCCGCCATTATCGCCGCCACCGGAATTTCGGTGGCCTCCACCTTTGTGATTTCCGCGATTTTCACCCTTATTTTAATTGATATTACGTCCTTTTTGTCCCTTATTTTATTGAGAATGGTCAAAAAAATTACAATCATTTGAAGGAGTGGCAATGATGGCGGAATTTGAAGTAGTTGAGGCCTTTTTCACCAAGCCCGACTCTTCAAGCACAAGCATGGACCTTGCTTGATAAAATTGTGGTAGAGGATTACTTTGACGGATTAGAGTTCCCACACCGCTATACGCATCGGTGAGACCGACGACTAACTGCAAGACTAGCCGGTAATTAGTAACCGGTGAACCAACGTTTCTTAATTGATCAGCCAACACTTTGAGTCGTTAACAATATGTAGAAACATTAGGAAAATCCGCTATGTCAATGGTTGAGAACTCTTGTTCCAATGTAACAGCGCGAGAGTTTTGGTATCTTGAAAAATATCTCGCAAACGTTCCCAAGTCGCCATAGCTGATGAATCCGGTTCCATTATAGTATGCAACAAGTCAGTGGAGATTGTTGCATAAATCCAACCAAGGACTGTGGCATCAAGTGTATCCCACAATTCCTTGCCTACATCGTTTGTTATGTCTTTCCCTTTTCCATCTTTTGAAGGAATTATATGATGATGAACTTTGTGAGCACGATAACATATTTTGAATAATTCCGCCCAAGTCGCATAATGAACGATTTCCATTTCTAGTTTGATGGAAACATGTGTTTTGATGTTTGACACAACAAGGGCAGGGTGAAAGGATGATTTCATTTCAGACATAATTGGTTGTGATGAAGGATAATCAATAGTGGAGTAAGAGAAAAAAAATGAAGAAATTTTCGGTCAACTAGGGTTCTAGGGAGGAAGATGTCCGAAAATTTGGAAGAAAATAAACTAATTTTGGATCTTTCCTTAAGCTCTTGATACCATGTAAGACTTTGAAAGTATTTTCCTCAATGTATTCATCCTTAAAGGGAACAATATATACACCATATGCATTTAATTAGGAAGAGTAAATCATGCCTAATCTTCCTAATCAATCCCTAATAATCTTCTACCTAATTAACATAATATTCCTAATTAATATTTTACTACCTACCATATATAAAATGATACTACATCAATACATAATAATAATATGATTTACGTAATATTCTAACAAAACAAACATTCATTTAAATTCAATATTGAGAGAGATTTAAGTACGTGTGTTTTCTACCCGTAAAGAATGTATCTTGGGTCTAACTCAACCCCAAAATCTAGCTTGTAGGGTGAGAATTGTTCAAGTTATATGAGTACATGTTCTCATTCCATATCCAATGTGGACACCACCGCCTAGAACCTTGTGGACAGGCCTTTCTCTACCGAAAAAGTGATAGATCTTAGATTCAACTGACGATTTTTTAACCTTCTTCTCGTCTTCAGAATCCGATGAAGAATGATCGTGACCGTGTAACTTGTCCATAACAGATTCAACAAATGAGTTTTTCCTTTCGCTTGAATATATGAGTGGGAATCATGAAATATCAAAAGGCAGCGGGATTCGGTGCCGAACCAAGTGGCTCGTAAATAACGCAAATCAATGAATGAAAATTACTCCCTCCCTCCCTCCCATGTTCTTAGTCCATCTCAAAAAGAGTGTTCTATATTTAATAAGTTTATGCAAGTTTAATAACCGCATATTTTTAATTTAAAACTATAAGATTTAAAAATTTATTTTTAAAATTTCATGTCAAGTCCAATGAAGACAATTAAATTGAAACGGAAGGAGAACTTTTGTGTTTCGGAAAAATTGATTGTATATTGCTCCCAACGTCCAAGTAAAGTGTCACTTTAACTCATTTCATCCCCATTAAAAAATTAATAAATATAATATATAATTTCATAAGATTAATTTTATTTATTAGTAGATGTTTTCTTGAGAATTGAGTACTATTAAGAAGTAGCAGTTCCTCAATATAAGGGTATAGTTAAAAAAATATGTATGTTTGTCTTGAATTCCTATAGCTAGAGGTGTCAAAACGGGTTGACCCAGCCCAACCCTAAAAGACCAAAGAGTTAAAAGGGTTGGGGCGGACCGACCCTTTTATCTAATGGCCTCTAAAATGACAACCCTACGCGGGCTGCGGGCTAGGACGGGTCATCCTTTAAAATAATTTTCTTTCGAAATAATATCTCTTAAGTGACTTTATGTACAATCTGAACACAAAAAATTTTGTAGTCTAAAATAGAATTACCGCACCATTCTCTCACGAACTCACATTACTGAAACACATAAATTCAAAATAACAAATATAAATTAATATCTTTATTCACTAATTCAAGTCAAGTCCAAAAGAAATTAAACATAATATGATTTTTGAGATTAAAAAGTATAACTTTAGTTTCTACTTTATTGATCAATAATTAGTACTTTCTTTTTTCCTTCATTAATTTTTATCTTTTTATTTAATTTACTTATAATTTTTTTTAAATCAAATAATTTATTTATTTTTCTAGCCTTAAGAACTGGCCTCGATCCAACCCTTGAGGCCGTCGGGCCAAGAGAGGTTGGGCGTTTGAGCCTTATTTCTAAAAGGACCAGAAAAATCATGGCCCAAATGGGTAGGGTTGGGCTGGCCTCGCAGGCTAAGCCCATTTTGACAGCTCTACCTACCACGATTGTTATTTTTTATTTTTTGCTTTCCCTAAAATAATACTTATTTTCGTACGGATAGAGTATTATAATAGAAAATTACTCTATGTTGGATATTCTTAGTTTTACTTTTAATCTAAGAACATGCTTATAAGAGTTGATAAGAATATTTTTTTCATATATTTAACTTAAATACAAAATCAATTGAACATGGGAGGAGATAAGTAAATACTTACTCGCATTCGGTGTTTATACTAAAATTTGTAAATTTATTATAATTAAGTGATTTAATAAGGTGAAGATGTATATTAATTAACTTTGACTAAGTGTTTAAAAGGTTTATGCACGAATACTCTGACTCTCAATCCTGCTTTGATTTTACTTTTCTGAGCTGAGGGTATATTGGTTATAGCTTCTCTACCCCACAAAAATAGGAATAAGGTGTACATGAGTACATCTTACCCTTCCTTGATTTCACTTGTGTAATTATACCCGATATGTTAATGTTGTACATAACATGTACTATCTATTAGCTTGGTAAATAACGAATGCCAGCAAGTTTTCATCGCACAAAACTTTCCTATTGCACTTGCTTTGTAGGAGGACAAATGGGAGAATGATTTGAGACTTTCGGGGAAAGGCTTTGTTCACGACGTGAAGTTGTCATTTTATACGTGAATATACCATTCGCAATTGCGCCGTAACTGAGTATTTTTCTTCCTATAAGTTTGGAATGAGTGAACTTTTTCTTTGTTTAATCACACCACTTACAAACATCGATAATAATTTCACTTATTCTTGCCTAATTTTGGTGAAAGTAAGGATCACAAAGCAAATCATTTTCGTTTTGAAATTTCTTGAATAAGCTCTCAAGACTGTCCAATATAATCCAATTTTGGTCAAGCCTTATATTAGTGCACTTCACCTAAGCATATACCAGAGTACCTAGTATGTTTAACATGGCCTTATGTTCATTTTAATGTACAAAGCAGTTTAACTGACAGTTAATCTTTTGCGGTTTTGGGTTTTCCTACTGAAATATGTGACTACTTTTAAGTTGCTTTATACAGAGAAAAGGAGTAAACTTCCCTTCTTTTTGTTTTATGTACCACTAAAAATATAAAACTACTCTTCTAATCGTACAAGGGAATTGAAATGTAATTATGTAAAACTGGCAAGTCATGGGAGATATCACCAAGAGGCTTGATGGAGGAAACATCTTATGATACTACTCCATTATTAGTATGAACAGATTCATGAATGCTTTCATTTCCTTGAAATAGTAGTATTATTTGATGCAATGTCATGATCCCATATTGCAATTGTCTTTGTAACGATTTTCCTTTTATATAATTACATGCAGAGAGAAGAATTATAGTTCTACTCTACCAAAATTAAACTATTGCCACACTAATTAATGTCCAACGGCAAATGATGCGATCAGACGAAGAGTAAAAAAGGGCAGTCCGGTGAACTAAGCTCCCGCTATGCACGGGGTCCGGGGAAGGGCCGGACCTCAATGATATATTATATGCAGTCTTACCTCACATTTCTGTAAGAGGCTATTTTCACGGCTTGAACTCATAACCTCCTGATCAGACGAAAAGTGATTATGCAAAAAATATATGTCGAATTCACATATTACATTTAAAAATAAAAGTTTCATTAAATATTCTTAAGCAATCTTCACACCATGAGCTAACTTCTGGGAGTTGAGTTAAATTCAACATCTATTTTCTTAAAACAAATTTTGCCCCTGCAGCAGACTAACTTAAAATAAACCTATGGCTAGTGTAATTGTTATTCCGTAAAGAATATGCACAAACTCCTTCCCCGCCACAAACCATGACACTGATAATTATTAACGAACAAGTACAATCACAAGACAGTGATCTGAACACTGCAAGCGTTTGTATTACAGAAAACAAAACACTTAAATATCCTTTCTGGTTTCGCTCCTACAATGGCATAATTTGATTTAACTGTTGCGTTTTTACTGCTATACTTGCTAACACAGATGCAGGGAGAATGCAAGAAATGGTATATTTTAAGAAAAGAATTGCCAATACCAATAGGAGCAGAGACGTCTTAAAATTCTAGGGACCTTAATGTCACAAAGAAAGGTATCACACAGCATAGATCACAATTGCCATTGCCATTCCATCTGCCCATCTTACATTAGATACTATGGACAAGTTCTACGACAACCAAGAATGAAGAGCAAAAGGGAAAAGAAGAAGATAGTCACAAAAGATATAGAGGAGCTGGACTTCCTAGTATTCCCATTGCTTCAGCTCCATGCCATCTGGAGGGCTTCCTTCCACCTTCTTTGTACCAACCTCTTTCCAGTTTGTGGATGTTGGAAATTTGCCTTTGGCGGAGAGATGCGTCCACCCATCTTTGATGAATTAAACACTAGTGTTTCGCATGTTGGATGTTTTGTCTCTTCTTACATGCATGATCTACGAAGTGAGTAGATCACCGTAGGGCCAAGAATCGTCAAATTTCGTTGAGAAATGAAAGAGATATTGGTCCACGAAGTAAGGTGTTTGAGGCATGGAAATATGGTGTGGGACAAATCTACCACATCGGTGGGAAAAGGAAGAATTGCTCTCTATATAAGTTTCTAAAATGGTAAAGGGTTTGGGACCCCAAGGGGTATCCCATTTGTTTAAAGGAGGGAGGACCTAGATGTGTTTGGGTTCAAGGCTAAGCCCACACGCGCGCCGCCGTCCGGTCCGGGCTCGGGATATTATCTTTTTGGACCCCAAATTGCTTAATATTTACAGTTTGGTCCCTAGAGTTTCTGGAAAGTTGATTTTGGGAGAAACTTTCTGCCTTCCGTTTGGATTGTTTTTGGAGCATTAACCAGCCATTACTTGGTTGTTAACTACTCCATTAACATCCCTCCTTCGATGACCTTAATCAGCCCTCCTTCAAGGCCATGAACAGCCACACTAATGGCATTAAACATGTCATTTACAGCCCTCCTAATGGCCATTAACAGCCATGTTTGGGCTGTTGGGCAGCCCTCCTCCATGCTATATATTGGTGCCTCTTTTGGCTCAATAACGTGAGAAAATGAATACGAAAATAGCAGCACATTTCAGTCACAAAAGAGCACAAAACAGTGGCCAAAATCAGTACAAAAAAGTGGCGAAATTCAATGCAAAACAGTGACGAAATACAGTGTGATATACACAACAGAGACACAATATATACACAGAGACAAAAGAGAAGAGTAAACAGAAACTCTTCCTTCCTTTTTCATATCTTCAGCAAGTCGATTCATATTTGTTTTCTTCGTCAGACTCAACCTATTGGCTTTGTAGCGTTGAGATTAAAGTGTTGTTTTATCTTGGGAGACTATTGCCCGCTAACGTAAAAGCATATATACGGGGCAATCTTGTCTTAAGGACAGAGGGCAATCACTCGACTCAACACACAACGTTGTAACCATCCAGATTTAGTTGTTTCTTGATTTCAGGTTATCAAGATTCAAGACACAACAAGCTTGCGACAGTTTTGAAGATTGGTCTATTTCTTCAACAAGATTCAATTTCTGAATATTGTATATTTGTTTATCCTTTCGAATACTTGTAATAGTTATTTACTTCCCGTACTGCTTTATAAAGTACAATAGAGTACCAACAGTGGACAGAACAGTCCCATTAGATTCCACCTGTGGCAGCACAGATAAAAACAATTTACTTGCTCTACTTGTGTGATAATGGCAAGCAAGAAATGAAACAGACCCCTATCGTGAGTTCCTTTTCTCCCTATCATGAGTCAATAAAAGGGAGAAAAGGAATTAAAAATCACAAGTCCCCACCCTCTGCACAACTACAGACAGCTTGGCAACACACATTTGAAACAGAAGAGGTGGAGAAAAGAGGGCATGGACGGAGAAAAGAAAAAGTTCTAACATCGTTTGAAGTTGAGCAAGTGTCCTCCCAAAAGAGGAGAGAAACTAGTCCAATGTATTGATTCAAAATCAGTGATTCTAGAGCACATCAAACACGTTAAACAAACAAAGTCAAATTAAAAGATTAAAAGAAAGAATTATATCTGTCGAGAAAGCTTATATTTTATTTAGTTAATTCATTCTTTTCGCCATAAAAGCTCCCAGCCCCCCCTTCCAGAATAATGCACTTATATAACATTGAAAATATCTTTCATCATGGCTCTTCTTGCATCCTCATCAGCATCTTTGTAAATATCTCGGAAAAACTTGTTCAATGCTGCATCTCCATCCAATTTCTCTTCTTTTTCCTGGAATACAGACCACCAGGTAAGATAGAATAATTTCCCTTACGCATTCCTTTCATTATTCACAATATATATAGTTGTACAAAGGTTGATTCCTAATATAATACGAATCCTAACTTACCTTAAATGGTTGATTCATAATACAATTAGAATCCTAAGTTACCTTAAATATACATATATCATAATTACAAAATATACGGTGAATATTCGCTAATACTCCCCCTCAGACGGAGCGGGAGGAGGCCGAACGCTAAGGCTGGATCGGAAGTCGGTGAAGAGCTGTCGCGGTAGTCCCTTTGTGAAAATGTCTGCATACTGATAGGAAGAAGGCACGTGTAAAATTTTGACCTGACCACGGGCAACCTTCTCTCGCACAAAGTGGATATCCATCTCAATATGCTTAGTCCGCTGATGTTGGACCGGATTATGAGACATATCCATGGCAGATATGTTGTCACAATAGACTATAGACGCCTTGCGTAATGGACACTGGAGCTCCAAAAGAAGATTTCGGAGCCAACAGATCTCAACAACGACATTAGCAACTCCGTGATATTCTGCTTCAGCACTCGAACGGGATAGTGTGGTCTGCCGCTTGGCGGACCATGAGATAAGATTATCCCCAAGAAATACACACTACCCTGAGGTGGAGCGACGTGTGTCGGGGCATCCTGCTCAATCTGCATCCGTGTAGGCAAGCAACTTGATGGGGGCAGAGGGGTATAGATGTAATCCAAAGTCTAGTGTGCCCTTAACGTATCTGATAATACGTTTGAGGGCGGCAAAATGGGACTCTCGGGGGTCGTGCATAAACAGACACACCTGCTGAACGGCATATGCAATATCAGGCTTAGTGAATGTAAGATACCGAAGAGCACCTGCACGACTCCGATATAGAGTGGGATCAGAATCTGGCTCACCGTCATTGGCACTAAGCTTGGATTTTGAGTCCACCGGAGTTGGCATAATTTTACAATTTGTCATCTTGGCCCTATACACTATCTCTTCTGCATACTTACGCTGACATAGGAACATAGTGATTGCAAATCTGGTCACTGATATACCTAAAAAATAACTCAGCTTGCCCAAGTCAGTCATAGCAAATTCAGTTTTGAGTAGGGCAATGATTTCATTCTTCAAACCATCAGATGAGGTCGTAAGAACAATGTCATCGACATATAATAGCAAATATGCAGTGCTGCTACCTCAGTGAAAAGTAAAGAGAGAGTTATCACACCTGATACATATAAAACCAATCTGCAGAAGATACCTGGCAAAACGATCATACCAAGCGCGAGGTGCCTGTTTCAATCCATTTAATGACTTCCTGAGATGACATACAAACTGCGGAACTGCCGGATGAACAAAGCCAGGGGGCTGATGCATGTACATAGTTTCTTTCAAATCCCCATGAAGAAATGCATTCTTGACATCAAGCTGATGAATTGGCCAATACATGCCCATAGTTATACTGAGAACAGTCCAAATAGTGGCTGGTTTAACAACCGGACTGAATGTCTCACCACAATCAATACCCTACTGTTGATTAGTGCCATTGGCAACTAGTCTTGCCTTATACCGCTCTAAGTCACCACTGTCTCTAAACTTGTGACGAAATAGCCACATACACCGGATAACATTCACACCGTCTGGTCTAGGTACAAAATCCCAAGTGTCCTGCTTGGTTAAAGCATTGAACTCCTCGCACATGGCCGCATTCCAATTAGGGTCCAGTTTGGCTAGTTTTGAATTTTTTGGAATGGGTGATAAGGTTTGTGTGGAGAGATTGAAGTGAACCTTGGGTTTGAAGATCTTGTGTTGTGCACGGGTCTCCATGCGATGGGTAGGCAGTAGTGGTATGTCTGGACTGGGAGTTTGTGATGGCATAGGTGCTGGTTTTGAAGGCAGTGGCATCTGCAAGTCGATAGGGGGCTGTGGACTGTCTGTTTCTGGAGGGGTGGTGAGTGGTCTCGGGTCGATGGTTGGTCAAGCAATGGAAGTGTCGAGCAGTGGAGGGTTCGACCAAGACAGATGGGGTGTGACGATACCGGACAGTGTGGGTGGCGTAGATGCTGAAGCAGTCCGCGACTGAACTGGAAACTGTCGGAGATACATCGAATGGATTAGAGGAGACATAGGAGACTCATCTAGAAATGTGTAATCCGTGGTTTGAAATTTTTGAAGGTTGGAAAATGGATAGTTCGTCTCGTCGAATGTGACATGACGTGAGATGATGACCTTACGAGTGGTTATATCATAGCACAAGTAACCCCGATGATTTGTGGAGAAACCGATGAATACATATGGCGTGGTGCGTGGGGCTAGTTTGTGAGGTGCAGTGGAGGACATGTTGGGGTAGCATAGGCAACCGAAGATGCGTATTTGGTCATAAAAAGGGAACCTACGGTATAAGATTTCGGTTGGGGTTTTGTGTTGGAGAGTGTTGGTTGGTAAAATCTTAAGGAGGTATTCTACCATTTTGACAGCGTAGACCTAGAATGACGGTGGAAGACTGGCATGAAAGAGAAGGGTATGTACCATGTTATTGATGGTTCGGATTATTCTTTCAGCTTTGCCATTTTGGGAGGAAGTGTAGGGACAGGAAAATGAAAAACCATGCCTTGTTTAGAGTAGAAATTGTGAAATGCCGAATTATTAAATTCACGTCCATTATCATATTGAAAAGATTTTATAAATTTTTCAAACTGTATTTTAATGAATTTTTGAAATTCAAGATATTTGGCACACACTTCAGATTTGAATTTCAGAGGGTAAATCCAGACAAAGTGTGAAAAATCATCTAAAAACACTAGATAAAATTTGTGACCTAAAGAACTAACAACCGAAGATGTCCATAAATCAGCATGAACAATATCAAATGGAGAAAAAGTAACATTGTTTGATGACATAAATGAAAGACGAGTGTACTTTGCCTAGTGGGCAAGAAAAATAGTGTTGGAAATTTTTTCCATTATTACATTGAATACGCTTAGAAGTCCTAAGAAAAGTAAAAACAGAGTCTCCGGGGTGTCCGAGTATGTTGTGTCAAGTTGAGGGAGAGATCGCCGCAAGGGATAGAGGTGCTTGCGGTCTGACAGCGGAAGATTGAGTAAATGGGTAGAGGTCTCCCACATTATTGCAGCGTGTAAGAATTTTTCCCGTATTGAGTTCCTTCACAGAAAAACCAAAATGGTCAAATTCGACAGACACAGAATTATTTCTAGTGAATTTTCTAACATAAATTAAGTTTTTAATGATGTTAGGGGTGTATAGGACGTGTTTTAGGAAGAAAGGCGGGTGTGGATGTTCGGTGTGTGTGTTACTATAACCTTCAATTGGAATGCGATGACCATTGCCGACAGTAATAAATTGAGGACATTTTAACTGAAGTAATTGAGATAGGTTACCTGACGACCGGGTGAGGTGAGATGTGGCTCCAGTATCCATGTACCAATTTTCGTCGGGCTGTTGAAGGTTCACGGTGTTGTAGTCCTGACCCAAATCAGTGGGGGCCAGGCTGCTGCCTTCCGGTTTCTGCTGTCCAGTGATCAGGTGGGCCTGCTGCTGCTGCTGCTGCTGGTGGGCCTGCCGGTTGGTTGGGGCAGAGCCCAACAGGCCAGTCGATCAAGGTTGCTAGAACTGGGCCCCTGCAGTTGGGTATGGGCTTACAGGCGAGGCCCAGTTCTGCTGATTGGGCCATATTGGCTACTGTCCAGCCCACTGGAAATAGGCAAGATTAGTGTCTTGTGGTTGCTGATGTCCAGCCCACTGGTGGTGTTGGCCCTTGCCGCGGCCCTTGCCTTTGTTGTTGCGACCTCTGCCGCCACGACCTCTGCCGCGGGACTGCTGATGTTGGTGGTCATGCGGTGGTGGCGGGGTGGTGTTGGTCGTCGGTAGTGTCATCCCGTCAACGGCTAAAGCCTTTTGATTATGTTCATCTTGTTTAGCACGTCAGGTTTCTTCCAACATTAGTTGTGACCGTGCCTTGGTGAAACTTGGTAGTGGGTCGGCCTGTTGAATCATTGTTGCAAGAGTATCGTATTCACCTTTCGGTAAACCAGCAATTAATTGGAGTACCATCTTGGTTTCAGAAACAGATGTCCCGACGTTGGAAAGTTGGTCGGCTATGATTTTTAGTTGTTTGCAATATTCGGACATGTTGTTGAAATTCTCGAAGCGCGTATTGTTGAATTGCTCCTCCAAATACACGGCCCGAGTATTTTTGTTGTCCTGAAAGATTTCTTCCAACCGTACCCAAAGGTCACGTGTTGTGGCACCTGTTTTCATGATAGTATACAACAAGTCTTTTGAGATGGTGCCGTATATCCATTATTTGATGATGGCGTCAAGGTGACGCCATGTTGATTTGGCAATATCGGTGGGACGAGAAACGGAGTCATCAATATGGTCGAGCACGTTGTACGCACATGCATGAATATAGAATAGTTCTGTCCACATGGAATATTGACAGTCTTCTTGGTCAAGAATTATAGGGATAGAGTTCTTGATGTTTGTAACGGCGAAAGCCGGGTGAAAAGAAGACGATGATCATTGAGAGGGGTTGTCAAAAGTGCTAGTGGAGGAACCGGAATTTGTGGGGGAAGATGGTGGCAATTGTTGCCGCCGGCCGAGATGAAGGGAGAAAAAGGGGGGGGTGTCGGCCGAGAGAATTAGTTGGAGAGGAGAGTAGGGTTTAGGCTCTTGATACCATGTAAGATAAAATAATTTTCCTTAGGGATTCCTTTCATTATTCACAATATATATAGTTGTACAAAGATTGATTTCTAATACAGTACGAATCCTAACTTACCTTAAATGGTTGATTTATAATACAATTAGAATCCAAAGTTAACTTAAATATACATCTATCATAATTACAAAATATATGGTGAATATTCGCTAATACACCAGCAAGTGACTGGAAGAGGGCTATCAGTCAAGGATGTAAAACAGAGACCAGCCAAAGCTATCAATACCTCCTTTTTCACTTGAGCCTCTAGTTTATCCCAATCCATGGATCTCAATTTAGAGGAAGGGTAGCTAGGCTTATGGCTTTCTGTAAAATGCAGAAACAGAAAGTAAGCTTAGCATCTGAAGAGGTACAAACAACACAATATGTATAGGAAGTCACTGGTTACTCGTCCTTGATTGCATAGAAGCACTTAAGTACAATAAATGAATGAAATAATGAACACAGAGCAAAGGGAAGGGGGCAGCAGCCTGACAGCCAGAAATGATTCTTCTACAAGTACACATGGATACCTTATGACACATTTGGCCTCTGTACTACAGCAACTTCCCTGGTATACTCAAGGGATGTCCAGTGTATAGGTTCAGCTTTAGCAAGGCGAACCTCAATTTTTGTATACAAAACTTAATATTTGCATTTTTTAGGTATTATATGGTAAAGTTATTGTCATGTGATCAGGAGAATTAAATGAGTGCTTAAGGTAAAGAGCACTGAAGTTGTAAACAAAGTGAAAAAACAACATAATCAAACAAATGAAACATGATAACTGTTAAGCAAGGTATATACCCGTGATATACACTTGTTATACATGGTGTATATCACGGGTCCTTTAGGTTGAAGCCCAACACGGTGTAAGGCAGACCAGCCCATCTCGGGTTGGCCCATCACGGGCAATATATTATTGGTGTATATTGTTGTAATATTGTAGTGTAAAGGTTACCTTAATTAGTCTTGTACACTTATCATAGTGATAGGAGTCTTGTACTACTAGAATACGGATTTGGAGTTAGAATAGGAATAGGATTCTCCTATTATGGAATATGTAACCTGTATATATTCTCTTTCAATTAATGAAAATAATCAAGGGGATTATTTCTTTCATGGTATCAAGAGACTAGGTCTAACTTGCTTCCGCCTTTGTTCTCCAAATATTGCTCTCGGTTTTTATGCCACAACTGCCTCGATTTCCATCCCCCTTCACCGGAATTCGTGATATTTTTTACCTCCACTCTTCCCAAATTTTTCCTCCTCTCCCTTTGTTCTTTCGTTATGTCTAAGAACACTTTTCATCCTGCCTTCACAGTTTCTAACATCAAGAAAACATCTCTATTGTTCTTGAGATGGAAAACGTCTAATATGCGACGTGGGCAGAATTGTTTAAAATTCACGTTATCTCCCATCAAGTCACCCATCACATAATTCCTCCCGCTGCACCTATTCCCCCGGAGGATCCTCAATTATGGATTACTCTTGATGCTACCGTTCTCCAGTGGATTTATTCTACTATTTCGGTTGACCTCTTACAGACGATCATTGAGCCGGACACTACGGTTATGGCTACCTGAAATAAATTGCGTGACATATTTTAAGATAACCAACATTCACGTGTTGTCACACTCGAGCAGGAATTCTCTCAAGTTAGCATGGAAGAATTTCCAAACGTGTCTGCATATTGCAAGAAACTCAAGGAGTTGGCAGACCAACTCCGTAATGTTGGCGCACCTGTGATAAATAATCGTCTGGTTCTACAATTGGTTGCTGGCCTTTCTGAGGCCTATAATGGCATTAGCACTGTCTTTCGTCAAAGTAATCCACTTCCCATTTTTTCTCAAGCCCGTTCCATGCTTACTTTGGAAGAAGCCGGTTTGGCTAAGAAGGTGGCTACCGGTGCAAGCCCTGTAGTCATGATGACGTCCTCCACAAATTCTTCAGGTTTTGTTGATAATTCGGGCCAAAATCGTGCTCATAGTGGCGGCAAAAATAATCGTAATAATAATGGCAAAAACCGTGGGGGCAAACGAGGCGGTTCCGATTGTAATTCCGGTGGACAACATTCCGGCAGTAGGCTCCATCCAGTCAACAGTGGGTGCCCTACTGGTCCCAGCCGTGGGGCCCATGGCAGTGGGGCTGGGGCAGTGGGTCGTGGACCAACAACCCCTATTTTTCAGGTTCTTCCAACGGACAGTGGGCTGGACAACCCCAATTCAGGCCCAACGATCAGGCATCTTCTTCTCGTTTCAGCACTGGGCCGGGGCAGCAGGGGTGGACTTTTTGGGCTTCGGCCTACACAAGCATTCACGGCAGTGGGCCTCATACCTACTCACACCGACATTGAGGCCGTAGTGCACACGCTTGGATTGATGCAACCGGATCCGAATTGGTACATGGACACCGACGCGACTACACACATGACATCCGATCAAGGTACTATCTCGTCTTATTCCAATTTGAGCAACCCTCATGGTATAATTGTTGGTAATGGTAACTCTATTCCAATTCAGGGTTATGGTCATAAAACTTTGTCTCCCCCCAATGCACCCCTTATCTTGAAAAATCCCTTACATGCCCCTAAATTGATTAAAAACTTAGTGTTTGTCCGTAAATTCACCACTGACAATTCTGTTTCTGTTGAATTTGATCCTTTTAGTTTCTCTGTGAAGGATTTCAATATAAGGAGTCCTCTCATGAGGTGTGATAGTAGGGGAGATCTTTATCCTATCACACCTGGTTCCGGTCCATCGAGTCAAGCCTTGCTGTCAGCGTTTGCAGTCCTTGCTCCTTCCTTGTGGCATGCTCGTCTTGGTCATCCAGGTCTTCTATTTTGTAATCATTAGATAAAAAAAATTATTTCATGTAAGGGTACACGTTGTACTCCAAATTGTCAGTTTTGTTCTTTAGAAAAAATTGTTAAGTTTCCATTTGTAGACTCAAAATCTCACACTTTAATGCCATTTGATATTATTCATAGCGACTTATGGACATCTCATGTACTTAGTTCATTGGGTCATCGGTATTATGTTCTTTTTTTGGATGATTATTCTAAGTTTTTATGGACTTTTCCGATAGCGAAGAAATCTCAAGTTTTCTCCATCTTCCTAAAATTTAGAGCATTCATTAAAACCTAGTTCGAACGGGAAAAAAAATTCAGTGTGATAATGACAAAGAATATGACAATGGGGTGTTTCGGGAATTCTGTGATAATAATGGGATCAATTTTCATTTTTCTTGTCCTCATACGTCTTCACAAAATGGGAAAGCCGAACGCAAAATTCGTACCATAAATAGCATTGTCCGAACTTTATTGGTTCATGCTTCCGTACCCCCGTCTTTTTGGTATCATGCTCTACAAATGGCTACATATCTCCTTAACATAATTCCTTCCAAAGGTTTGACATATCCTTCCCCCTTCAAGTTTTATATAATAAGACTCCTACGTATTTACATCTTCAGGTTTTTGGGTGTTTGCGTTATCTGTTATTCCCGTCCACCACAATTAACAAACTTCAGGCCTTGTCTACTCTGTGTGTGTTTTTGGGATTTCTGTCTAATCATCGTGGTTACAAATGCTTTGATTTATCCTCTAATAAAATCATCCTTAGTCGCCATGTCATTTTTTATGAATCCCAATTTCCGATTGCTAAAGTGAGTAATCCCGCGGCTAGTTCGTATAATTTTTTGGATGATGGTATATCCCCGTATATTATTCACTATTTTTCGAACATGTCCCACACCCAAAATTATCCAGCGGGCCTACTGCCCACTGGCCCCACTGGTCCGTCACACACTACCGTCACTGGGTCAGTTCCGGCGATTGGGCCGGTCCGGCCCAATCCCAGGAACCGGTCCGGTTCCGGCGTCGATTTACCGTATTGGGGCCAGCAGCCCACCGCCCGCCGCCGCTTTGTCCCGAGTCCAGGAAATTCCCAAAATTCGTCCAATTCTTCCTCAAGTCATAGACCGGTCACTTGTAGTCAGCGAAGTGTTTTTAAACCAAAGAGACATTTTAATTTAAATTCTAATGTTCTTAAATCACCCTTACCCCGTACTCCGGTGTCTGCGTTAAATGACCCAAATTGGAAAATTGCTATGACCGATGAATATAATGCTCTTATTGATAATAAGACGTGGGAGTTGGTGCCCCATCCATCAGGTATTAATATTATTCGGTCTATGTGGATTTTTGCTCATAAGGAAAATTCAGATGGTTCATTTGCACGACATAAGGCGCGGCTTGTGTGTGATGGTAAGACTCAACAGGTTGGGGTGGATTATGGTGAGACGTTTAGTCCGGTGGTCAAGCCGGCTACCATTCGCACTGTGCTCATCTTGGCTCTTTCGAAAGCATGGCCTATTCATCAGTTAGATGTAAATAATGCTTTCCTACATGGTGATCTCAAGGAATCAGACTATATGCATCAGCCTTTGGGATTTAGGGATCCCAAACATCCTCATCATGTCTGTTTGTTGAAAAGTCCTTGTATGGGCTTAAGCAGTCTCCACGGGCCTGGTATACGCAGTTTGCCGACTATGTTTCGACTATTGGGTTCACTCACAGCAGGTCGGATAATTCATTGTCCATCTATCATTGTGGTTCGTTCTTGGACTATATTATGTTGTATGTGGATGATATTATTATGACTGCCTCTTCCGATGCCTTACGCCAGTCTATCATGACTATGCTCAACTCTGAGTTTGTTATAAAAGACTTGGGGCCCTTGAGTTATTTTTTGGGGATTGATGTCACTCGTCATACATGTGGGTTGTTCTTATCTCAAAGGACGTATGCAGCTGAGATCATTGAGAGGGTTGGATGTCATCCTGTAAGTCCATTTCCACTCCAGTTGATACTAAGCCCAAACTTAGTGCCACGGCCGGCGCATCGTACGAGGACCCAACCCGCTATGACAGTCTTGCAGGGGCCCTTCAATATCTTACATTCACGAGAGCAGATATTACGTATGCGGTCCAGCATGTGTGTTTATTTATGTATGATCTCAGAGTTGAGCGTATGAATGCACTCAAACACATCATTCGGTATATTCAGGGTACACTTTACTATGGTTTGCATTTATATCCTTCCTCAACGTCCGCACTTGTCTCGTATACAGATGCTGATCGGGGTGGCTGTCCGGACACCAGACGATCTACGTCTGGCTATTGTATGTTTCTTGGGAATAACCTGGTCTCATGGTCGGCAAAATGTCAGTCGACATTGTCCCGATCGAGTGCCGAGGCCGAGTATCGAGGGGTAGCTAATGTGGTCTCGGAATCATGTTGGTTATGTAATTTACTTTTGGAGCTTCATTGTCCCATTCTGAAAGCAACCTTGGTTTATTGCGATAATATTAGTGCAATCTACTTTTCTGGTAATCCGGTTCAGCACCAACGCACTAAGCATATTGAGATGGACATTCACTTTGTCTGTGAAAAGGTTGTTCGTGGTCAGGTACGCGTCTGTCATGTCCCGTCAAGATATCAAATTGCAGACATCTTTATGAAGGGTCTTCCCTCAGTCCTTTTTGAAGATTTTAGGGACAGTCTCAGCGTTCGAATACCGCCCGCTATGACTGCGGGGGTGTGTTAAGCAAGGTATATACCCATGATATACACCATGTATAACAAGTGTATATCACGGGTCCTTTAGGTTGAAGCCCAACACGGTGTAAGGCAGACCAACCCATCTTGGGTTGGCCCATCACGGGCAGTATATTATTGGTGTATATTGTTGTAATATTGTAGTGTAAAGATTACCTTAATTAGTCGTGTACACTTACCATAGTGATAGGAGTCTTGTACTACTAGAATAGGGATTTGGAGTTAGAATAGGAATAGGAATAGGATTCTCCTATTATGGAAATATGTAATTTGTATATATTCTCTTTCAATTAATGAAAATAATTAAGAGGATTATTTCTTTCAATAACAATCATGTAAAACTTTCCATCTAAGATGGAATTGATAATCATTATTGAAACAAAATTGATTTTTTTTAAAATTTGGTTTCCAACTGTTCAAACAAAATCTACCCCAAATGCCAATAGTGAAACTTTAAGGATATTTTGGCCATTTGAGGAAATCCTAGTGTTCCACTATAAAATGACGAAACACCTCATTTTCACCGTAAGTGATATGACTTTGGAGTGGATGCATATTTGGGAAAGGGTATTGAAGAACCCTAGCCTCTACTCATTACGTCCTATTTTTAGTTAAGTTTGCATGAATTTCAAAGGTCGTAGCTTTTGAGTTTTTCATTTGATTTAAAGTTTACCTCGTCTCATTTTAATACCCACCTATTCACGATGTCGATGTAACATATAAAAATCGTTTGGATTAGCTTACTGATAAACATTTAGTGTTGGAAAGCTTTTTTGGTATTGAAATTGATTTTATAAATAAACAATTATGTGTTTGGGTAGAAGTATTGAAATTGATAATAAGCCGCTAATGCATTTTGTTTAAAAGATGTTTAAAATGATTAGTGTATCCTTAAAGTTATTTTAAAAAAAAAGTATATACATACAAGGAGACCAATAAACACTGAAAATGGAGACGGAGATGGAGTTAGGAGTTTACTTCGATAATGTATTTTCAGAATTAGAAAAAATATAAAGGATAAAATAGTAAATAATTGATAAAATCAAAAGTGCGGAACCAACTTATGAATTTCAACTAATTTTAGCTTATAGTAACTTCAAATGTTTACCAAACACATAAATATGTTAAAAAATACTCAGAAGCAAATTTAATCTACTTATAAACTTATGAAAATACTATCATAACTAAGAGCCCCTTTGGATGAGTTTATGACTTTTGACTTATAAGTCAAAGGGTTCAACATTTACTATACAACACCATACCCAGTAAAATTTCACAACGTAAGGTCTGGAGAGGATAGAGTGTACGCAAACCTTACATCTACCTTGGTAAGTAGAGCGGCTGTTTCCGAGAGACCTTCGGCTCAAGACAGAGCATAAGCAAAAGTAAAGCAAGAGAAACAATCCAGAAACATTTAAAGCAGTATGAAAATGCTCGAAAAAGTAAGCATTAACTAGAGCATGTAAATAAGTTAAACAAAGTACACCAAAGGACATATATCAGCAGAAAACCAGCTACAAGTAACTATAAAAGCAATAATGTGGTTATTTGTATGATAGGCTAAGTATACCTACAATACTAACATTACCCTTACCAGTTTGCAAGGGTAAGTAGGACTACGCTCGACTACCTACTACCCTAATATGTGTCATCCACAACCCCCTATCTAAGGTCACGTCTTTAGTAAGTTGCACATGTGTCATATCTCATCTAATCGCCTCTCCGCGATACTTCTTTGGCCTATCTCTACCCTCCTGAACCCGTCCATAGCGAACCTCTCACACCTCCGCACTAGGGCATTTTGTGTCTCTCCTATGCACATGCCAAAATCATCTCAACATCGCTTCCCACATCTTATCCTCCACCGAGGTCACTCGCACTCTGTCCCAGATATCATCATTTCTTATCATATCCCTTTTTGTATACACACACATCTATCTCAGCATCCTTATCTCCGCAACTTTCATATTTTGGATGTGTGAAGTCTTGACTGGCCAACACTTCGCCACATACAACATAGTCGGTCTAACCACCGCCCTATAGAACCTGCCTTTAAGTTTTGGTGGCACTTTTTTATCGCATAAGACTCCAGATGCGAGTCTTCATTTCATCCACCCGGCCCCAATAAGATGCGTGTGACATCGTCATCAACATTTACTATATATATAAAAATTTAATTTTAACTTTATATATATAATGTAATTTTTCGTCGAATGAGGTTCGGGATGAACCCCTCGATCCTAGCTAGCTATGGCCCTGTATGTAAGCTAGTTGTATTTATTGATATAGTGTGATTTTTCTAATATCCAGGGACTTAACATCCATATTTGATATTTCTATCTTATATTGTAAAATGATAATGTGAGTAAATCATGTCAAATAATTTATCCATGTAAAATATCCACCTAGCTACCGACTTGACAAACTCTAGTGATGAGAGGACAGTTGTAGGAACGTAGAGAAGCAAGCAGGGAATCTTTATCGCACAACGAATATAATGAAGAAGAAAAAGGTTTCTCAACCTTTAAGCGGATAAAAGAGAACCACAAAGGCCAGTCATCACAGAGAGATAGCTGAGTTAACTCCAACACTTTTCTCTGCTTTGATTTCATTTGAGAAATGCTAACAGTAAAACATACGGCTAACGCCGTCCGATTCTCCGCCGTGAACTTCGATACCACTTCCCGCCGGTTACCTCATTCCGTCAACTTCTTCATCCCTCGGTACTGCTACTTCTTATTTTCGAGTACCAATTTATGTGATACTATTTCAATTTTTGTGAGTTTCCGACAAAATGACATTTCTATATTTAGTAACAAGTTTCGAAAGAATTTATTTCTTTCTTAACAGCGTGTCTAATCATGTTTGAATATAGAATTGTTACATTTTTCATTCCATAATATTCCGAAATTCGGGAAACTTCAAATACTTATTTCACATTTTTTTCGCTTCAAATCACTCGCAAAAATTGTAACATTTTTCCAAATTATATTCATGTACAAACCCAACTCCAATTTCCAAATAGTAACAATTTTTTACTTCTTTCCAAATAATATTTCTTTTCAATTTTCACATTCTTGATGTCCAAACGCCCACTAATATTGTCTCAGCGCCAATTTTTTTTTAAAATTATGGTTTTTCTATTGATTTGAGAGTTGTGTTGCAGAGATAAATTTGGAAGATTGACGGATAATTGTGCTGGAAGAAAAACGTGCAAGGGAAAAAATGGAATTAAAGCAACAGCAAAGGATCATTTTAGCTCGGGTTCTGAGCCTGTAAAACAGAATGTGAAGCAGTCGAGTTATCATCCATCTGAGGACATTGGGGAGAGGGAGCTAATGGAGAATGAGGAAGCTCAACTCAAGCCAGCTGAATGTACAAGGACAATTATTGAGGTTAAATTGTTTTTGCAAAAGAAACTTATATGTACTCGAAGTACCATTTGTACATATAAAAATCCCCTTCGTTACATGATTTATTCTTCATATAGGATATAGCATCTATGGAGCAATTACTTAGAAGTACATTTTGTGCATATTGTAGCTTTGAGCTGATACGTATACCTTGGCTTCTTATTGTTGCTCGCTATTTTTGATGATATCATGAACTTCTTGTTTGTTTCTTGAATTTTGTGAATCCAAATTGTTTCAAATTTCCTTGTTGGTTTGGTAAATTTATAGTCCTTTTAGTTAAAAGAGGTTGTAATTGGGGATCTTTGTTCTCATTCATAGTGAAAAACTCCACCTTCTTCTGCTCCAAGGACGTAGGCTTGGTCGAACCTCGTTAATTCTTCTTTTGTATTTGCTTTATGTGTGATTGTGTGCTAGTTACACGTTATTTCTTCTCATTACAAACTAAAGAAGAAAAGTTCTGGCATTAATTATTGGAGAAAGAAAGAGATTTTGGGACCATTAACCTACTTGATTAACAAAAACTCAACTTCGATATCAAGTTTTTAGCTTTTTTCCTTCTAATTATAAACTTATGTGAATAATTCCCTTTAACAAATAGAATTTACTGCTAACCATGCAATATGCTTTCCTGTCTTATGCTTTTAGTCAATGAAGCCGTCAGGCATCCATTTGTCGTCTGAAATGGACTCTAACAAACTCTAAATGACACGGCATTGTCCACAGGCTCTCAGTCACTTTCTGATACATCCTGCCCCTCCACCATCAATTTTCTTTGAAGCTCATGAGCAAATATAAGCTAGGCTGCTAATCATTATGGCTGGTTGTCTATGGTAGCTGACATATTGCTTTTATCACTTGATTTCTAGGTAAATAGCAAAGCAACACTCATGTTTTCAAGTGCAATCAATGATGTAATGCGTGCAAATATTTTCTGGCCAGATTTGCCATACACGACTGATGAACTCGGAAGTAAGATGCATGCACAATTCTTTTTATTAGCATGTTTTGCTCAGGCTAATAATTTATTTCTTAGTGGTTTGTGGCATATTCAATCCTCGAAGGTTTATGTGCTTTCCCTTTCTATCAGATGTCTACTTTCAAGTAAAGAATGACGAAGATGTTCTGAAAAATCCGACAACTGAAGAAAATGTTGTGGTATGGAACATTTTAAACTAAGAAATTCAGTTAATTTTTATTGTTAGGTGTTTTTGTGTTCTTTTAAACGATGTATTATTTTGCTTTTGTTTATTTCTGGCATTTAATTTTGACATGGTATACTGCCACTACTGGGTCCTTTCAAATGATTCTGCTTCATTTGGGGATTACTGTTTCCGAATCACATTGGTATTTTCCTGTTTGTTGATTCTGATTAAACTTTTATTGAGTTTCCTAATCATGTCATGTTCATTCCCCCCCATTTTGATAAGTACAGGAAACATGAACCGTAACATAACAACTCATGGTCTTTAATAGCCCAAATCTAATGCTTCGCAACTTTATCCATTAGAAGAGAGAAATTTATAATATGGTACAGTATCTTGATTATGACTTTTATGATCATCTTCCTATGGGAAGATTTTGGGTTGCATTGGGTTATAAACTGGAACTTTGCTTTTATCGCTCTATTGTGAAATCCAATTATCTTTTAAAAGCTCTTTCTTTTTGAGAGATATAATAGAAGAGCTTAAGAAACTTATCAAAAAATAAAGAACTTCAGAAAATTTGAGGAAGTTGTGTTAGCAGAAACTACCATCAAGCCGCATAATTCTGCTTTCCATTGGTTGTATGGAGATATACTAATGAAAAGTTGAAATAAAAGGAGTTCTCAGATGACAACTTCCACAGATACTATAAGAAAACTACTTGGTTTTCTGCTAAGGCTTTACTTGATTTCCAATAAAATGCAGCAAGTAATTATTGGCCTAGATACATCCGAAATGCAGAGTGAGATGGAGTCATCAGGTCAATCAGAAATTGATTATCACGTAGACGAATTTGATGACGAGGATATCGATATTGATGATTTAAGTGACATTGATGATGATGATGACGACGACGATGACGATGATGATGAAACGGTATTACTGATTTTAAATGGTTTACTTCTCAAATATAACTGCTTTTTCTGTCTGTCATTGTTGGTAAATGTACTTGTTCACAGGATTGGGTTTCCGTTCTTGATGATGAAGAAGATCAGAGTGAGGATCCTGACTTGGGGGATTGGGCTTCATTAGAGACAATGCGATCTTCTCATCCAATATCCTTTGCCCAACAGATTAGTGAGGTAATTGTCCTTGTGATAAATTTTATGCAATGAAGTTATAAGAGTGAGAACTATCGGAAACAACCTCTCTACCTCCCAAGGTAGGGGTAAAGTCTGTGTACACTCTACCCTTTCCAGACCCCACTTGTGGGATTATACTGGGTATGTTGTTGTTGATTCAGTAAAATCAGCAGATCATGTTACATTTAGTTTTCCAGATGTGTGGCATATAACTTTTTGTAGCCTTTTTTTAAAATTGTTTTTATTACATAGGGGGTAGGGGAAGGGGAAATGGGGAGGGGATTACAACGTGGGGATTCGAACCCTCACCAACAAGGTGAAAGTTCAGGTAGCCAACCAACTGAGCTACTAGATCCCTACCTTTTTGTAGCCATGGAGATAGTAATCAAACATTTATTTTGTGGTCTAAATTTGCTGCTCAGGTTGTGACAGATGATCCTATAGATTTTATGGATCAGCCTCCAGCAGGTCTTGTTATTCAGGGCCTTCTAAGGCCAGCTTTCCTTGAAGAGCACACTACCAGTCCAAAGCAGATATCAGAACATAAATCAAATGATGCTGGTATGCACCAAATGGAAAAAGCTGCAGAACATAAGCAAAACGGCAGTGTTCAAGTCAATGGCCACAAACATGAAAGTGAATCTTCACAAGATAGCCCAAGTTGTCCAAAGGAATTGGAGAAGGATGAAACCCTTGAAAATGGAACTTCATTTTACAAGCTAGAGATGATTAAAATTCAGTTGATTTCTTCACATGGGCAGCAAGTAAGTTTTGTAGGTTTATCATCTATGAGGTTCAGCCTTGAATTTGTTATCAGCATTACCATACTTGCCTTGCCTGAATCTGCATCCGTAGGGTGCAAGTTATGTGAATCATTTGTGTCATCCCAAAACTTATCTTCATTAAGTACAGAAATTTGGACTTGATAATCTCAGAGGGGTTACTGTGGGTGGAATGGGAAGCAACTCTAAGAGTGTGACACCCTATTTGTTAAGTGAAAAAGAAAAATATCACGAGAAAAGAGCATATTCTTATTCCACACAAGTTGAGAAAAGGGTACTCTTCTCATTTGTCCCCCTTCTGTTAAGGGAAAAGTTCTGTCCTGAAATTGCTGCAGTTGTTACATGCAAAGATAAAAGTTAGTTTGAAAACTGACAAGCAGAACAGGAAGTGTTCTGTGTCATGATAATTTTTTTATGACATGGTGATACACTCTGAGATTGGCTACCGAGCTGACTCATTTGGACAAGTTAAATGGGATGCTTTCTTATCAGTGCCGAATCAACTAATATACTTGAATGTAGTGACTCATTAGTCATTATCATCCACATTATTTTGCATTTCACACATTTGTGTTATATGTCATGCATGCATCTGTTGAGAATATAATTAAGTATTAAAAGTGTGCTCTCTCTACCAACTTAAGCTTTTAGATGAGATGGTCACACACTTCAACATGGTATCAGAGCCGGCAAAGGTCCTGGGATCGAATCTCACCGCTACCCATTATTAATAAGAATTTCCACGTGTTTGGTCCATGCAAAGAAAATCAGGCCCGCACATGAGGGAGCGTGTTGAGAATATAATTAAGTATTAAAAGTGTGCTCTCTCAGCTTAGGCTTTTAGATGGGATGGCGACACACTTCAACAACATCTTCAATTCTTCACACTAGAATGTTCTTGATGGTTTAGCACACGTAGGTGCATGCACTCTATTTTCCTAATCCATCAAAAAGCTTAACAATTTTTGTAATTGTGAAATTCCTGTGAATCTACCTATTTGTATTCATGTCATTCAATTTTATGTTTTCTAATGGTGTGTGCAGATCTTAGTTGAGTTGGAAGATTTTAGTCAAGCTAGACCTGATGCAATAGCACATTTGGCTGCCAATATTATATCACGGCTTAAAGCTGTAGGAGAAAAAACCACGCAGGCTCTCAGATCTCTCTGTTGGAGATTCAAGGGAATTCAAGTGGAGGTATGACCAATCTCAGTTCCCTTAGATATGTTCTAGATGATTAGATTAATTTTTTTCCCCTTTTTTTTCCAGAAATTTGATGCTTTACAACCCATAAAGTAGTTTGCACTTGTCATCAGTTAACAGCCAAATAATATAATATAATGCGAAAAATGCAACCCTTCCTCCCCTTTCCCCAAACCTCCTTCCCTTCTAATGATGAATTGACTTGCATAAGTAGGCACTTCGAAATATTGGAGCCATCTTTTTTTTTTAATGGTAGACAATTGATTGATTTTGTTAGTCGGACATGGCTACTCTGTTGAAATGGAAACTAATCTGCTGCTTTTGTATGCTCCCAGTACCTACTTGATTGCTATTATTGTGAATAAAATACTCTCTTACTCGTGTGGGCAGACACCAAAAAAAATGTGTATATATATGTATGTCTGTGTATAATGTGTGTATATACATATAGCTACTTGTTTCTGATGTTTTGTTGTGTATTTATTTATTGTTATTTCTTTATTACGAGAACATTCCCTTCTTGTGGTCTATTTGATGCATTGATGCGTTAATGTGTAACTGTAAGACTTGAACCATATCACTGTTTAATGTGATGTCCTACCGGGTAATTCATCTTACTTATATTTTGCCTTGTATGACAGGAAGTGGCTCTGATAGGTGTAGACAGCCTTGGTTTCGACCTGAGAGTTTGCTCTGGAGCACAAATTCAGACACTGCGGTTTTCCTTTAAAAAGCGGGTATGATACTTATAGTACTTATGTTTTGTTTCTGAGATTCAAACTTCATTTTCAGTGCTGCTGCACATCTGCTGCGTTCAAACGAATTGCTGTCAATGTGGGTTACTATGTCTTTGACACAGATCTGACACGCAGGCTCTGTGTACATGTAAAACCACTTACGGGGTTATCTGGAATATTTATTATCATGCTTCTACATATTTCTCATACTTACTAGTACTATTTTAAACTCGCTTTTCTGGTTTTTGAGTATCACTCTGTGCTACTTCCAAGTTCGAAGATAGTAACTCTTTTGTTTTCTTCTGAGCAAGTAAAAATTTTCACACCATGAAAACATAGCACATATTCATTCTTCAGTGACATTGTTTTTACACAGGGTGTGTGTGGAAATATTAATAGAATGTTTTATTTGCAGGCCACCTCAGAATACAGTGCCGAAAGACAATTAAACGATCTGCTGTATCCAAGAGTCCACCCTAAGTTATATCAAAAGAAAGAAACTCACCAAGCTGAATCATGAAAAAAATCTGTAGATTTTGTTGGTACTTACTGGTTGAAAATTGTATATAGTATATATGCTCATTGATTCATCCCATTAAAGTTATTTCTTCAGTGGAGGTCATAACTACTCAGAACTCTCCCTTTTCTATTGTTGTAAACTCAATTTGTTACTGTTCAAGTCCAATTCTAATGCAATTTTGGTACATTTTTCCAAAAAATTTTGTGTTGTGCTACACTCTTGCAAAGTGTTTGCCATAAACAGTCGCAATTAGCTACACCTTCTCCGCTGTTACTTCAACTTTTACTGATGCAGCTTCTTCCCATGTCAAATTTTTCTCTCTAAGGAGAACACATATATCACAGTAGTTTTAAGTTAAAAGTTGGATCAATACTATTTTGGTTGTATGTAATGGTAACATCATCATATCACAAACTTTAACAAAATATATAAAAGATAACAGAACCACAGTATCCAGGTAAAAACCTGTCAAATTATTAATCTTTTGAAATGTCAAGACTGTTGGATAACACCACATTTAAACTGCATCACTAACTCATTAAGGCATAGAACAAGCCCCTTTCAGAGAAAATAAAGCTCTATCTTCTCTTATTATTATTATTATTATTATTATTATTATTATTTCTAGAATGTATGAGAACAGAATTAACTAACTATAGTCTCATATGCTAATTGAGCAGTGAGAAGATCAACAACAGCAGAACCAACAGACTTAAACACAGTAATCTCCTCATCACTTCTTCTCCCATTCTTTCTCCCTTAATCAATTCCAACAATCTCATCCCTTATAATAACAAATGCACCTACTAATTCCCCTGCCTCAACCATCGCAGCCTGTTATCAACAAACACTTTCCCCCTCTTCAACGCTTCATCATCACACTCCTTCATCGAATGCTTAAACGATCCAACCAAATCCAAATGCGCCCCTTCTTTAAGCATCTCCCCCTTCACCAATGGCATCTCCGAATTCGTAGCACAACTTGCTAGAATATTATGTTAATAATATTATGATTTTGTATTAATGTAGTATCATATTATATATGGTAGGTAGTAAAATGTTAATTAGGAATATTATGTAAATTAGGTAGAAGATTATTAGGAGTTGATTAGGAAGATTAGGCATGATTGACTCTTCCTAATTGATGCATATTGTGTATATATTGAACCTTTGAAAGATGAATATAGTGAGAAAAAAATATTCTACTTACCCTAGAATTCTTACATGGTATCAAGAGCTTAAAGAAATATCCAAAATTAGTTTAATTTCTTCCAATTTTTTGGTCATCTTCCTCCCTAGAAAACCCTAGTGGCCGAAAATTTCATTTTTTTTCACTCCATTATTGATTATCCTTCATCACAACCAGTTATGTCTGAATCCAAATCATCTTTTCACCCCGCCCTTGCTGTCTCAAACATCAAAACACATGTTTCCATCAAACTAGAAATGGAAACCGTTCATTATGCGACTTGGGCGGAATTATTCAAAATATGTTGTCGTGCTCACAAAGTTCTTCATCATATAATTCCTCCAAAAGACGGTAAAGGGAAAGACATAACAAACGATGCAGATAAGGAATTGTGGGATACACTTGATGCCACAGTCCTTGGTTGGATTTATGCAACAATCTCCACAGACTTGTTGCATATAATAATGGAACCAGATTTCACAGCCATGGCGGCGTGGGAACGTTTGCGAGATATTTTTCAAGATAACCAAAACTCTCGCGTTGTTTCATTGGAACAGGAGTTCTCAACCATTGACATGGCGGATTTCCCTAATGTTTCTACATATTGTCAACGCCTCAAAGTGTTGGCCGATCAATTACGAAATGTTGGTTCACCGGTTACTAATAACCGGTTAGTCTTGCAATTGATCGCTGGTCTCACCGACGCGTATAGCGGCGTGGGAACTCTAATTCGTCAAAGTAATCATCTACCACAATTTTATCAAGCAAGGTCCATGCTTGTGCTTGAAGAGTCGGGCTTGGTGAAAAAGGCCTCAACTACTTCAAATTCCGCCATGCTTGCCACTCCTTCACATGATGGTAAATTTTTTGAACATTCTCAACAAAATAAAGGACAAAAAGGACGTCATAACAATAAAAATAAGGGTGGCAATCGCGGAAATAACAAAGGTGGAGGCCACCAAAATTTTGGTGGCGGCGGTAATGGCGGCAACACCAACTATGGTGGTGGACAGTGGCAGCAGCACGGCGGCAGGGGCGGCGGACAGTGGCAACAACGGCACTGGTGCCGGGCGGTGGCCTTGGGTCACCACCCGGCCCACCCCCGGCAGCAATTGGGCCAGGCAGCCCCCAAGGCCCACTGGCCAGCCTCAACAAAACAGTGGCCCATTTCCAGGGAACTGGCACCAGTGGCAGCAGCAGCAGGCCCAGCAGGCCCATTTCAATGGGTCTGTTGCCACAAGCAGTAGCAGTGGGCCTCAGCCGACCCAGTGGCATGAAGCCCATTCAATTCAACAAGGGGCCACTTCACGCAAATTGAGTCCGCCATGTACACTCTTGGACTTAATCCACCGGATTCAAATTGGTATATGGACTCCGGAGCGACATCACATATGACGTCCTTCCAAGGTAATCTCTGTCCTATTTTAATTTGAGCAATGATAATGGAATAATTATCAGAAATAGCCATTCAATTCCAATAAAAGGTTATGGTTCTAGCAAACTGTTACCGCCAAACCCACCCCTAATTTTAAAGAATATCTTTTATGCTCCCAAATTAATCAAAAACTTGGTTTCTGTTAGAAAGTTTACAACTGATAATTGGGTATCTGTCCGGTTTGACCCCTTTGGTTTTTTCATGCATGATTTTCAGACGGGGAAGCTTCTCATGAGATGTGATAGCAAGGGGGAGCTCTATCCAATAAATTCGGCAACCCAACAATCCAAGTTTCCTTCTGTTTTTGCTGCCTTGGCATCATCTTTATGGCACCAACGTTTGGGACATACGGAGGAGGCTGTTTTGGCTTCTCTTAAACAAAATAATTTTATTTCTTATACCCAGACACGGACTCTAAATAAGTGTCATTCTTGCACACTTGGTAAACATGTTAAGTTGCCTTTTATTTTCTCTACTTCATGCACTCTTTTGCCATTTGATATTTTACATTGTGATATTTAGACATCTCCTGTTTTGAGTTCTTCTGGTCTTATACTTGATGACTACTCCAATTATTTGTGGACATTTCCTTTATCGAAAAAATCACAAGTGTTTTTCACTTTTCTCACTTTTAGAGCATTCATCCGAACTTAATTTGAACGTGATATCGAAAATATACAATGTGACAATGGGGGGAGTTTGACAATAAACAGTTTTGGGATTTTTTCAAAACAAATGGTCTTCAGTTTCGTTTGTCTTGTCCTCATACTTCATCACAAAATGGGAAGGCGGAACGTAAAATTAGAACCATTAACAATATTATTAGAACATCTCTTTCTCATGCTTCACTTCCCCCTGTATTTTGGCATCATGTACTCCAAATGGAAACTAATCTGTTGAATGTCCTTCCTCAAAAAAATCTATCATACCAAGCTCCCCTAAAAATGATTTACCTACGAGAGCCCACATATCATCACTTACGAGTGTTTGGTTGTCTTTGCTACCCTCTCTTTCCATCCACCACAATCACAAAACTCCAAGCCCGATCTACTCCATGTGTGTTCTTAGGATACCCTACTCATCATCGCGGTTACCAATGCTATGACATTTCTTCCAAAAGAATCTTTATAAGTCGTCATGTAATCTTTGATGAAACAATAATTCCTTTTGCTAAGTTACATGCCACCGGGATCCCTAACTATGAATTTTTGGATAATGATAAGCTTTAGTATCTAACACATTTTTTTCACAGCCTGGTACCTATTACTAGTGTTGAACACCATAATTCAGGCCCATTGGGCCAGGCAGCCGCAGCCCCAACCCCAATTCCAGCTCCATCAGTGCAGCCCACTGGACCCTCGGTTTCTCACTCCTCGGTCAGTGGCGTCCAGTCCACTGGCCCAACAAATCGTCTGATCACCCGTAGTCAACATGGGATTGTCAAATCCAATGCAAAATATAGCCTTCGTCTCAAAATCACCCTTGCCTCGTAATCCAGGATCTGCTCTAAAAGACCCGAATTGGAAAATGGCCATGGATGATGAATATCATGCTCTAATTACAAATAGGACATGGGATTTAGTACCTCGTCCATCTAATGCTAATATAATTCAATCTATGTGGATTTTCAGCCATAAAGAAAAATCTTATGGAACTTTTGAGCGGCATAAAGCCCGTCTTGTAGGTGATGGGAAGACACAGCAGGTTGGTGTAGATTGCGGGGAAACATTCAGTCCAGTGGTCAAACCTGCAACTATCAGAACAGTTCTCAGCCTCTCTCTAAAAAAGATGGTCACTTCATCAATTGGATGTCAAAAATGCCTTCCTCCATGGACACCTTAATGAGATTGTTTACATGCACCAACCATTGGGATACAGGGATCCTAAATATCCCAACCATGTGTGTTTTCTCAACAAATCATTATATGGCCTCAAGCAGGCCCCCAGGGCTTGGTATACGCGGTTTGCGGATTTTGTGTCACATATGGGTTTCTCGTACAACCGTTCAGATAATTCTCTGTTTATCTATCGTCAGGGTAATCATACTGTTTATCTTCTTCTATATGTGGATGATATTATTCTGACAGCATCTTCAGACTCTCTTCGCAAGAATATCATGTCACAACTTAGTTCTGAATTTGCTATGAAAGATCTTGGCCCACTCCACTACTTTCTAGGGATTGTTGTGACCCGACATATAGGTGGATTATTTCTCTTCCAGAAGAAGTATGCATCAGAAATCGTGGAACGAGCTGGGATGTCTTTCTGCAAACCTTCGGCAACTCCGGTCGACACAAAGTCAAAATTGAGTGCCATCTCTAGCAAACCTTTTATTGATCCAACGTTATACCGTATCCTAGCAGGAGCTTTACAGTATCTCACATTCACCAGGCCAGATATTACCTATGCAGTGCAACAAGTGTGTCTATTCATGCATAATCCAATGGAATAATATATGCATGCTCTGAAACGCATTGTGCAATATATTCAAGGCACTCTAAAGTATGGATTACATCTATACCCGTCCTCTATTTCCAAACTTGTTACTTACACTGATGCAGATTGGGCAGGCTGTCCGGATACAAGACGATCCACCTCTGGGAATTGCGTCTTCATTGGTGACAATTTAATCTCATGGTCCTCAAAAAAGCAGGCAACGGTATCACGCTCAAGTGCTGAAGCAGAATATCGTGTTGTGGCCAATGTTGTATCTGACTCATGTTGGATTCAGAACCTGTTACTTGAACTTCATTGCCCTATTCCGACTGCAACAATAGTATACCGTGATAATATTAGTGCAATCTACCTCTCATGGAATCCCATCCACCATCGACGCACTAAACATATTGAGTTAGATATTCACTTTGTACGTGAGAAGGTGGCTCGCGGACAAGTTCGGGTGCTGCATGTCCCAACGCGACATCAAATCGCAGATATCTTCACAAAAGGACTTCCGCTGATATTATTTGAAGATTTTAGGGACAGTCTCAGCATTCACCGCCCTCCAGCTTCGACTGCAGGGGAGTGTTAGAATATTATGTTAATAATATTATGATTTTGTATTAATGTAATATCATATTATATATGGTAGGTAGTAAAATATTAATTAGGAACATTATGTAAATCAGGTAGAAGATTATTAGAAATTGATTAGGAAGATTAGGCATGATTGACTCTTCCTGATTGATGTATATTGTGTATATATTGAACCTTTAAAAAATGAATATAGTGAGGAAAATATTCTACTTACCCTAGAATTCTTACACAACTCACTATATCTCCCAATCCCACAACTTCCTCCAAACACCGTTACCCCTTCAAATCCACCTTCGCTCTGCAATTTATCAATAACTCTCGTCGCCTTATCAACAGTTCTATTCCAAACAATCACTTTATTTAAATTTGGTCTAACTGTCAAATGTGGGGTTAAAGTACCAGCACCAATCATCAAAAGGATGTTTGAATCTTGTCTTGATAAGTATTTTGAAGCTAAAGCTGAGGTACAAGCAGTACGATAAACACTGAGTTCAGTTGCATCCAATGTTTGTCCTGTAATGGAATTAAAAAGAACATAACTAGCGTGGACCCCAGGTAAGTTTTGTATGGAGTTGTTGGGGTGGTAAATTACTATTTTGACCCTGATATAAGGAAGTGAAGGAGAATGAGATCAAGAAGGCATTAAGAGGAGAGAAGTGGAAGGGCTTATTTGGTGTGCATGGCGAAGCGGGGATTCAATGGTGGAAGTGAATATTGGGAGGGATGATTGAAGGTGGTTGATGAGGGATTTGTGGGTGATAAGGGTGTGGAGATGAAGACTGGTGGTGTTATTGTTGTCATGGTGGATTTTGGGGATTTTGTTGTTCTTTAGTGGAAAAAATGGAATTGGGGTATTTGAAGGAGAAATAAAGGGCTCGAAAGTTAGGTCATTGGGGATGGTTTTCTAGTTTTTGAAATGGTATTTACGTAGATGGCTTTTTAAGCCTACTCTTTAAATTTTCTTCTATTTAAATATACGTTGCTTAGATTCTTTAAACAATTTCAAAGGAAGTTTCTCCTTAGTGCTTTGCTCCGCCACTAAACTTTGCATTGTGTATAGGGTAAAATTCGTATGAGACAGCTGCACGAATTATAGTGAGACACGTGGAGTATAATGTCGAGTCAAACTCATGTCAGATTACAGCACTCCCGGTTTGATATGCATGGTACCGAGAGCGACATGAGCAAAGCTGGTACCGGTATTAAAGAAGGCTAAGAGTCATTTGCATCATAACAGACGACCGTTACTAAATCCGATCGCATGACTTCCAACAACCTTTTAATGACATTTATTGAGAGATTAATTGTCCAATTATTACAACATTCATTCTCCTGCATTTTGTTGACACCCAATTTTGTCCCGTCTTTTCCAATTTATTTGCAATTTTAAATATTTTTTAACACCTCAAAAACAATTTTAATCTATATACATACATGCGTATATATATATTATTATTCTCTTATTATTATTATTATTCGCATTTTTTACTATCATTTGCATTTTTATCATAATCATAAGTTTTATTCGAAAAAATTCCATGTTATTTTATTCTCGCAAAATTGCATCGCATTTCCATTTTTTATGAAGCATTAAACATTTCGCAAATATTATAGTTTTTATTATTATCACATCGTTATGTTATTTTAAATAATTCACATCTTTTACAAAACAAAAATAATATGTTTAATATTAAACCCCTCTTTATATTTTTTAAACCCATAACACATTTTATTTCCCAACCCAAAACAATTTCTACCCATAACAATTTATAACCCATTTCATTTCCCAACCCAAAACAATTCAACCAAATTCCCCTTATTCCCTTCCCCTTTATTTCCCCCAATTCCCAGGCTCAACCGGCCGACCCACAAGCCCAAACCAAATTCCCCTTATTCCCTTCCCCTTTATTTCCCCCAATTCCCAAGCCCAACCGGCCAACAAAACCCAAAAACAATTCCCATAAGCCCAAAGTCCCTAAACAATTCCCCCCAACCCGCAGCCCACTCGACCAACCCGTCGGCCCAACTCCTTACCCGACCCATTCCCCTTACCCCTTTAAACCAAAATAAACCCCCCAAAATCGAAAAAAAACCTAAACCTAAAAAGCCTCCCATCTGCCGCCACCCTACACCCCTGCCCCTGCCACCACCAACTCCCTGCCACCAAACCCTGACACCACCACACCCCTCCCATCACTTCACCATACCCATACCCCTAAAATCCGCTTCCAAAATTCAGAAATCTTTACCTTTAATTCAAATTTCAAACTCACTTCGACGAGGTGAACGTTGGGGGGAAACCCATCTATAAATATCCCCCTTGTTCTTCATTTAAGGAGGTTCGAAATCTGTCTTTGGAGGTCCGGAAAAAAATCAAAACGAAAAAGGGTCAGTTTTGTTCCTAAATTTTGGTTTAAAATATTCATCTTTGTTCCTTAATTTTAATTCGAAAATACTCTTTTAGTTCCTAATTTTTCAATCCGAAAAATCCCTTTGTTCTTCACATTTCGGGTTGGGTCAAAAATCCGAAAATACTACTTTTCTTTTCCCTAAATTCAGCCTCAAAATATCTATTTTTTTTTCATTTTGGTTCGAATTCGGGTCGGGTCACTGTCAGGCCGGGTCATCCGGGTCGGGTCAAACATCCAAACTCAGAAAACAGAATCTTTAAAAAATCAGCATCCAAGAATCAGAATTCCGAAATCGCAAAAAATCAGAATTCCAAACTTCTCCGAGCGGGTCGACGAGTCGAAACACGCCTCGGTTAGCTACCCAGAGAAGGTCAGTAAATATATCTCCTCTCAATTTTGTTTTCTACATTTTTGTGCTTGTTTTTGTGTGTTAATTATATAGGAGTTTGGTTGTTTACGGACTGTTTGAGTACGAGGGATTTATGAACCTGTTTGGTTAACTGTTTGGTGCTTAGATAATGCTTTGTTAATGTTCGTGTTTAATATGATGTGATGTATATGCTATTTTAAGTACTTGTCTAGCAAGATTATTATTTAGGCTACTTGAATGATCAGTCCGTAAACTCAAATTCCTCGTATTTCATTTTTATTTATGTGCTAGGTGTGTTTACTACTGATTTTAGTTGTCATTGATTATCTTAGCATGTTTAAATTTTGTTAGGGTCATTTAGTTTAGTTTAGTTATGTGATGGACTGAAGTGTGTGGGTTAAGTCTCGGCCTATTAAATGGATCATGAGGTTGATTAGTTTAGTATTATGTGATGTTTACTTGTTTAAATTGACTGTTATGGCTAAGTATGCTGTATTGAGGTCCCATCTATTCTTACACGGTGTTTAAAAAATCAGTTTAGGTGTTTAAGTTTGATGTAACTTTGCTATTGTTTGCTTTATCCCTGGGGTCCTATTCTAGAGTCATATAGCACAGAATCTATGATATAGTTGATTCCTGAAGATGTTCGCACCTTCTATCCATTAGAAATCAGGTCTAAGTTGTCTACAAGCATGTATATTTGAGGGATCATGTGTGTTTTTTATGTAAGTTGAAGAATGGTAATAGGGAAGATTAGATCTTGAATATTATTAGTGTGATTTTAAGCTTGTATATATATGGGTTGGATGCGGACAAAAGGATCCAATATATTTTTCTTGTTATTATCTTGCCTAAATGCGTAATCCGAACATGATATGTATTCTTGATCTAGAAACATATCTAAACATGTCATCTTCGAGTCCTTCCTTAGCTACTCTCATTTTCATATGTTGTTGCAAAATTGATTTCATGAATGTTCTATTCTTTCATAAGCCTTACCATACTATAGTATGTGCTAAATGTTGATACTTTCGTTCTAAGAACTGCTTGTTGGGTTATAATACATGTCCCCTTTAGCGAAATTCTGAAATGTGTTTGCCTTATGTTTGGTTTATTTTATGTTGGGTCTGTTTGTATGAGGTGATCAAATTCCAGCCTATTCAAACCTTATGTCAGTCGTCCCATATCTATTTCAAGAGATTAGTACACCCAGTAGGTTTGAACCATGTATATCACGAATGTCCTTTATATATCAGCTTCATTTGCATGCGAAAATGGGCTTGCATGTTTGTTTAACATTAAGAATTGGACTGATGTCGTATTGGGCCTGTCTCTGTTTTATTCCCTTAAAATCTAAAAATTATAAGTTATTGGGCATGCCTTTTATTTCTGTGTGATGTGTTCTGCCAAGCCCAGTAGTAAGATGAAATGTTTGGACTGCTACTCTTTTAGCTCGTTAGTCTGTTTATGTGACTTGTTATAACAAAATACAAAAATAGTTCTACTATGGATATTCTCTAATTGTGCTATTGATTTTCCCTTCACCCAAAATATTCTTATATATTTTCATGTTCCGTCTACTAATCCTTTTCTTTTCTTTCATTTACATGAAATGCATCGGGAGCTACGAAGAGTCTCGTTATGAGACTCATCATGACTTCGTCCAAAATGAAGAACCACATCTGTGTTCAGTGCATTCTCCGGTCCCGGAACTTCAAAACAAATAGGGTGCGATGATATCGTCATCCGCCCTAGTCGCTGCTTTTATTTATTGTCTAATCTGTCTTTCATTATTATTCGGTTTGTAATAATTATTTAATTATGTACTGTCAATTAGAATGCTTAGAATAATTAGGCCGCGAATAGATGAATGAATAGGATAGTCTAACTGCCGTTAGTTTATTTCTTAGGCTCGTTTGAATTGGAAACCACCGCTAGCTTTATTTGTTTAGGGGCGTCTTGTGTGTTCCAAACTTAGCCTCTAGTTACTTTGTTCTATTTTTTAGGATCTTTCAAAAAATAATTTCGCAATCTATTATTCAATTTCTTTAATCCTAAAAAATAAGGTTTGCATTCTATCCGATTTGCAACCTTGAAAGGTTTTTTTCATAAAAAATTGCTTCTTTTATTTAATTGCCAAATATGTATTTTTTTTAAATAAATATAACTTCTGGGCAATGATGAGACTTAAACCTTGTATTTACATCCGAGATCAACATGTTTAGTAGGCGAGGTGACTAAAATAACCAAACAGGTTATATATTCGCAGCCACGACGTGATTATAGTGATATTTTCTTTTCATCCGAGATACCAACACGTTTAGTAGGCGAGGCAATCAAAATAACTACTTAGTCATATGTTTGCAGCCACGACGTGATTGGAATGGTCTTTTCAAAATTTAAGTCTGAGCCCTCCGTGACCAAAACGCTCACTGTTTTTGGATACGGATCCGAAGTTACGTTTTCAAAACGCTCTCGGAATTTATTTATTTTTATTTACTTTCTTTAATTCAGCTTTTATCCCGCTCTGTATTGTAATATTATTTATTGCATTTATGTGATTGTTGAGATGCTTAGAATAGGTAGAGTTAGAATTAATTCATAGGATAGTCTAAACTTAGAAATCCTCCGCTAGTTTATTTATTTTTTAGGCTCAGCATGCATATTTAAAATTTTCAAAACAAACTATGATCATCTTCTATTCATTTTATTAATTGTACAACAAAAAAATGATTTCCAAAAATTACTCCTTTGGCATTACAAATTAATTGCTCTTCTCCTTATTATTGTTACAAATGCATACATGTACAAAATACATCTCTTTCATTAATTATTTGCAAACATCTTTTAACTTCATACTTTAAACATGCATTTTTCTTAGTGTAATATTAACCTGAGTTTGATCGGATAACCGCAAGTTAGCGGATTTTAAAGGATGCCTAACCCCTTCCCTTTAGGATAATAAAGAACCCTTACCTAGAATCTCATTAGTTTTGCAGACCATTAAAATTGGAGTTTACATTGATTTAGTTTAATATTTAGGTGTCCTAATTCACCATAAAAATAATTAGGTGGCGACTCCTCAACCCTTTTACCTAGGAATCACCCGAACACGCCGTGCTCCGCTTTTGACCTCGGAGCGGGTTGAAAATAGGGCGCGACACATTTATGAGGGCATATTTCGTGGGTTGTGTACACGTGTAGCTCATGTATAAATAGGACATATTATTTTATTGTAACCCATCAAATTCAGGCTATCACAATTTACTCACTGATATTCTCTTGATTTCTGTACTTTCATACAAGTTATCGTCACTTTTGCTCAGAAGTTATTTCAAGGCTCAGACTAATTATTGCTTACTTTATCTTATTATTATTATTTTTATGATTATTATTATTATTATTATTATTATTTATCTTAAGCATAATTCTTATCTAACATGTCATTTGGTATCCACGTGTCCTTGACCATGTATATAAATTCAACTGTACTATTTTTTGAATAAATAGTTTGGCGCCCACCGTGGGACCTGAACAATTGTGGTGTCACAAGTGACCCTCTACTAATTTACTTTTTCCTTTAAGTCTTTTTATTTGTTCAGATCATACAAGATGACAAAACTAGGTGACAACAACCGTAACATTGGGGGCAACACTAGTAATCCGGGGCCAAACCGCGTGACGCCTAGAGACCCAATGCGTACAGACAGTGTCACCCCTGAGGATGGTCAGACTCAACATGGGGATGATCCGACGGATGAAACACCCAAAAAAGCCATACAAATTATTTGGGCGCAGAATGCTGCGATAAGCAAAGAGTTGGAGCGTATGAAGCAGTTTCAAGAGGAGTTAATATCTAGAAATGTCGACAGTACTCCGACAGGGGAACCGATTCCTCTACCAAATACACATGGAGAAACCGATGATGGTCGAGGCAGAATCGATGATAACTAAGGGAGATCTGTAAATGGTGGTTTAGAGAGCGAGGTCCCTGAAAACTCATTCCAAGAGAGGGTTCTGAAATTCATGAAGGACGTGACTAGCAAAGTTGATACCAATGCAGAGAAGGAATAAAAAACTACCCAGGAGTTCTGGTGTCAATTCAGTCAAATACAAGGGGCTCCGCCCGTGGCTGACGTCCGGATGCGAATAAGTATATTTAATTGGTGTATAAGCCAGAGGCTGCGCCAGAATTAATACCCAAAAGGTTCAAAATGTATTTTGTGTCCAGTTATGACGGGACTACCGATCCCTAAGAGCATATCATGGCCTATACTATGGCCGTAAACGGTAACGATCTACGAGAACATGAGATAGAATCGGTTCTGATAAAAAAGTTTGTTGAGACACTTACTAAGGGAGCTCTGACATGGTATTCACAATTCCCCGAGCATTCGATCGGCTCATTCGCCCATTTCACATACATGTTCATAAAGGCTCATGCAGGGGCCCAAAAGGTGAAAACACGTAAGATGGATATCTTTTGCATTGCCCAAGGAGAATCAGAACTCCTTAGGGACTTTGTTACACGGTTCCAGAAGGAGCGAATGTTGTTACCAGCGGTCCCAGATGAATGGGTTGTAGAGGCATTCACGAAAGGGTTGAATCTGGCATGCTCGGATACCTCCCGAAAGCTCAAAGAAAATCTATTAGAGTTTTAGGCTACCACTTGGGAAGACATGCATAATTGGTATGAGTCTAAAATCTAGATTGAGGACGATATGCTTGAATCTAAGGCCAGTATCATCTTCGCAAAGGTGGAGAAAGGGAATTCCTCGAAAAACCGCTATCAACCTTATCCTTCCATAAAAAGCAGGGAGGAGGACAATGTTTCTGCTCTTTTGATAAATCAAATAACAAATGAGGTTCCGGATGAAACAACCAAGGATTGGGAAATTCTGAGAAAAATAACTTATCTAAAGGTACTGGATATCCAAAATTATCTGAATACAACTTCAACATTGATGAAGAACAGATGGTGGCGGTGTTGAGAACTCATCCAACATCTCGATCACTGAAACCACTGCAGTATGATCTGAGTAAAAGAGATTAGTCCATCTGGTGTAATTTTCATGGCACTCATGGACATAAGACTGTAGACATATGCAAGAAGAAGTAGCAGGAATGCTAAGCAGGGGCCATCTCTGGGAGTATCTGAGTGAAAGAGCTCAGAATAATTATGAGTGGGGACACTTGCAGAAAGAAAGTCTAATTTGGTTGAGCCGCCTTATGTCATAAACATGATATATGGCGGATCAATGATTGCCACTACATCTTTCATGGCGGCTAAAAAGACAAAAATATCTGTGACCCAGGAAAAGAGGTTCTAGAGATACCTGACGAACAAACTATAACGTTCACCAAAGAAGATATTGTCGGTGTAATCTTTCCTCATAATGATGCACTAGTTATCACGGTGCTTATTGATTGCTTCCAGGTCAAAAGAGTTCTAATTGATCCTAGAAGCTCAAGTAACATAATCAGGTTGAAGGTGATGGAAGAAATGAATATGGCAAATAAAATGGTTCGGTTGTCAGAACTCTTCCAGGTTTCAACATGTCAAGTGAAACCACGAAAGTGGAAGTAGACCTACCGATAGACGCGATGGGGGTTATCAAGATGACAAGGTTTTACATCCTCGATGGGGATATGAGGTACAACACAATATTTGGAAGACCCTGGATACATGATATAAAGGTAGTCCCATTAACCTTGCATCTGTTTATGAAATTTTTGACATCGGAAGGAATTCGACAAATTTGGGGTGAACAACTTACTGCCAGGGAAATGTTTGCTATAAAGGAACCAGAGGTGGCACCAGACCCCAAATTGTAATTACATAAAGCAGAGTCTGTACCCTGAAAGGTTCACCAAGTTCTGCTAGGAGAATTAGTAGTCACCTATCCGGAGGAAGAGTTTTCAGACCAGTATCAAGTATCCATATACTTTCAGGTACCGAATGAATCAGATACCACCAAGTCCACTGTATATGAGTTGGAGTATATTGGACTACATCTGAAAACTCCCGATAGGAAGGTATACTTGGACATCAGATTAACCCCGGAGCTCAGGGATTTAATTCTTAAATATCTTATATCTAAAATTGATTACTTTGCATGGTCTCATGAAGATATGACACACATTCCTCCAGAAGTCACAACTCATAAGTTGGGCCTGGATCTAAGCTTTCCTCTGGTATGACAGAAGAAGCGGCCGATAGCAGAACTTCGTAACAGGTTTATTAAGGAAGAGGTAGTTAGATTACTCAATATAGGATCAACTTGGAAAGTAAAATATCCGGGCTGGTTAGCAAACGTAGTTATAGTACCTAAAAAGGGTAACAAATTTAGGATGTGTATTGACAACAAAGATTTAAATAAGGCATGTCCTAAAGACTCGTTCCCGCTACTGAACATTGATTAAATGATCGACGAGGCGACTAGACATGAGATAATGAATTTTCTCGATGTGTATTTCGAATATAACCTAAAAAGGATGCACCGAGAAGACCAAGAAAACCCATCTTTTTTTACTACTTTCGGTACTTATTGTTATAACGTTATATCTTTTGGATTAAAAAATGTCGGGGCCACATATCAAAGGTTAGTAAATAAAATATTTGAAAAGCAAATAGGTAAAATAGTGGAAGTGTATATAGACGATATGCTTGTTAAGAGACTTCGTGCAGAAGACCATTTAAGTCATTTGCAGAAAACCTTTGAGGTACTAAGGAAGTATAATATTAAGCTGAATATTGAGAAGTGTGCCTTCGGGGTCGGTTCAGGTAAATTCTTGGGTTCCTTGGTTTCCCAGAGGGGAATCGAGATAAATCCTAAAAAAATAAAGGCTATTGAAGACATACCAGGCATACTAGAAGATGTCAAAATAGTGCAGCAATTGACCGGTCGTGTGGCGGCCTTAAGAAGATTTATATCCAGTCCTTGAAAAAATGACATAGGTTCTTCTCACTTCCAAAGAAGAAGAATGACTTTGTGTGGACACCCGAGTGCCAGCAGGCCCAAAGGGACCTGAAGACTTACTTATCCAGTCTTCTACTCATATCAAAGCCAAATAACAGAGAACAACTACTAATCTACTTAGTAGTCTCAGAGGTAGCGGTAAGTGCAGTGCTGGTACGGAAGGAAAAAGGTACATAATTTCATGTCTATTATGTAAGTAGAGTAATGTCAGGAGCCGAGACTCGGTACCCATTACTTGAAAGACTGGATTTTTCCTTAGTAACGTCGTTGCGAAAGCTTGGACCTTATTTTCAATGACATTCTATTTCTGTTGTGATAACTTATCCTTTAAACAATATGTTGCATAAGCTAGAACTTTCCGGGCGCTTGGCTAAATGAGCATAGAATTAAGTGAATTTGATATTGAATACAGGCCCCGAACTATAATAAAGTTGCAAGTCCTTGCATACTTTATAGCCGACTTCAGTCTGGGAGTAACCCCACAAGCGGAAAAGGAGGCAATCCTGGTCTCGGGGACTGCCCTCGGGATCTGGATCTTTACACAGATGGTGCCTCCAACGTCAAGGGGATTGGTTTGGCTGTTGTATTGCAAACTCCCACCGGTGAAGTTTTAAGGCAAGCAATACATAGTGTTTCAATTACTAACAATGAAGCGGAGTATGAGGCTTTGATTATAGGTTTAGAACTAGTTCGATGATGGGTTCACAAATCATTAAAGTCAAATGCGACTTGTTGTTGGTGGTAAATCAAGTCCATGTAGTGTTCGAGGCCAAAGAAGAGTGAATGTCAAGATACCTTGAAATTTTTTTGAAGTTGTTGTCTCGTTTCCAAGAATGGATGGTGGTACATATACCCCGAGAGGAAAATATTAAAGTTGATGTACTTGCAAACTTAGGCTCCAGTACGAAGGCTGAGGGCTCTAAAACCGAGTCGGTTGTTCAGTTGTTGCATTCAGGGCTGGATCCCGTTGGATATGATAAAATAAACTCAACCAGCCTAACTTGTGACTAGAGAAATAAATTCTTAGATTATCTAATGAACGGAAAGCTTTGTGAGGATCCAAGAGCATTCAAAGCTCTGAGGACCAAGGCTGCCCGGTACAGTGTTGTAGATGGAAAGCTTTACCGCATATGTTTTTATGGTCCCCTAGCTCGGTGCACAGGCCTCGATGAAATAGATTACATGATGAAAGAAGTCTATGAAGGCATATGTGGAAATCATTTGGGAGTGGAATCCCTAATGAGGAAGCTCATGAAGGCCGATTACTATTGGCCCCGGATCAAAGAAGATAGAAAGGCATTCATACGAAAATGCGATATGTGTCAGCGTCATGCACAACTATTACACCAACCGGGAGAAGAGATACATTCGGTAGTGTCTCTGTGGCCGTTTATGAAGTGGGGGATAGACATCATCGGACCTTTGCTAGCGGCTCCAAGACAGGTATCTCAAATTAATTTTATGACAGACTATTTTTCTAAATGGGTTGAAGCTGCAACTTACATAAAGATACGGGAGAAAGAGGTAAAGGATTTTATTTGACAATATATTATTTGCCATTTTGGCATCCCTAAGGAGATAGCTTGTGAAAACAGCCGGAATTTCAGCGGAGCCAAGATCACAAATTTTCTTGATGAGTTGAACATCAAACAGATCACCTCTACTCCCTATAATCCCAGTGCAAATAGACAAGAAGATTCAACAAACAAGATCATAATCCAGAATTTAAAGAAGAAATTACAGGCTGCAAAAGGAATCTGGTCGTCCGAACTACAAGAGCTTTTATGGGCATATCGAACTACGACTAAAATGAATACCGGAGAAACTCCCTTTTCACTGGTCTATGTTGTAGAAGCTTTGATCCCGGTGGAAGTTGGAACTCCCAGCCTGAGGTACATTTCGGCTGAGAATGGAGCGTTACTACATCCAATGCACAAATCTCAGACACTTCAAACTCCAGGACTTGGTTCTCCGAAGAGTCAACCAGAGTACCCGAGAGCATAATACTGGAAATCTAGGAGCAAATTGGGAAGGACCTCATACTGTAACTGACATTTTCAGTAAAGGAGCTTATCAGCTAGCAGATCAACAAGACAATATACTTCCTAGCTTGAGCAACTTGAAGAAGTATTATGTGTAGCAGGTCAAAGCATGCGCTGCACTTTTTTTCCTTCAACCGGTTTTGTCTCAATTGAGTTTTTCCGGCAAGGTTTTTAATGAGGCAACACCATGATATAAGCATGTTATTGATCTTACTACCAAAGAAGTCTATCCAGTAACCAAGTCTTCATAGCATAAAGTCTCTAATACTGAGGGGCCACATACACCCAAAATAGAGTGAAAATACACCCGGAATGGAGTGAAAATTTAAAATTTTGAATGCTCTTAAGGAAAGCATCGATACTAGGGACTGCCCGGATATCAACATATATGTAACCAGACTAACCACACTAGATGGCAGCCGGATTATTATTACAATTGTCTTCACATTTGTAATTCAAGGGAATCAATAAAAATTCCTTTTATGATTAACAAATATTTTCCATCACGAGCATAAAATGTATGTTATTATATTAAACATAGCAAAAAATTTGTGCCATAATTAACGAGAGATGTCTTATTCTACAACACCATTAAAAATAAGGACCCTCTCTTATTAAAACCTTAACAAAAAAGTTAAGACTCCGGATACAATAAGTATCGAGTGTTAAGTAGTTCAGAGACAAGATAAGTCCAGAGCTAATTTTGGAGGTTATTAGAAGACCCGATCAAGGATGAAAAGAAAAAAACACATCTTTGGAGTCTAGTGAAGGCTACTTGAAAGTTTTTAAACTTCAAATATAACATATGCAGATAAAGTGAACACCAAAGCTGAGTCCCGGTTCACAAAGCAAAGTGTTAAATTTTGAAACTAACGTTTTCTTGTGAAAATAAATAAAGAATAAAAAATGTAGAGTAGCATTATGAAAAGAGAAATTTATTCATTTATATTCTTCTAGACTGAAACCAGTCCGGATTCAAAAGGTACTAACCGGGCCTAAATGTGACCTAGTGACAAAATAAACCCGCGCAAAAGGTAACGGCCTGCCCGCTTCATGATTCACTGGGGGTGTTTCGGGTGTTGCTAACACAAATAAGAGTCATAAAAATATCAGTTTGGGGGGGGGTCTTCTTCCTCGTCAGCCTTTCCATCAGCCTCCACATCTAAATCCTCTGTCTCCACGAAGAGCCTTTAAGGACAACTCAGTATCAGTTAGGTCAATTTCTACATCCAAACTTTCTGAAGCAATATCGAAGCTTGGTTTGCTTGCTTCCTCAAGAGCATCCGCTCGACTCTTCAAAACAGCCAAGTCTTGTCGGAGTTTGCTTGTTTCCACTTTTGACATTTGGCGGTTCTACCCTGAAGGTTTATATATGTGGTGATCAGGACTTAAAGAGAATTCTCCCAGTCCTTCAGAGAGTCGACTGCATCTTGCAAACGTAGCCAGAGTGAATATTGGAGAGAGCTAGAATCCCTAAGATCAGCACGTAGGGTGTCAACTTTAGCCTTGAGGTGTAAAATCTTATCCTTCAGCTTCTTTTCCTCATTAGAAGGGCCGATTGCTTTCGCCAAATCCGCAGTGGATAGATCAGAGACATGACCTTAAATAAAGAGATTGTGATTGGTAAATAAGAGCAAGATTGTGTAAAATGGAAGGAAATGAAGGGATATTCTACATGCAGGAACAAATCAGCAAAATGAGCAATAGAGGCTTCGAGGGTAGCATGTGGAGAAGTAGATGTCCTGGCCTCAATTTCGGACGTAGGGATTGAGCTATGCTTAGAAATTTCTCAGGAACAGGAGTCTCTACCCTGAAACTTTCTGTCATGGATTGACCGGATCAACGTTTTCTTCATCTACCTTCTCTTTTCATAAAGGTGGATGCCACTCGCTTACCCTTCGCCTATAACTCCTTCCAATAGTCTGTGAGCTATCGGCGGCTTCTCACCTGGGAACCAATTTCCATCGGGGGCTCGGCAACCTCGTATTGAGCTTTGCATTTTCGACTGCCCAAAGCAGACTTGATGTTCAATAAGGTAGTTGCGTGAGATGACATTTTTTAGGCTGAAGAGGTTCGAGCCGGGAGTTCTGGTAATAGAGGGAAAATGTTGAAAAAAAATTTCTGGGATAAAGTATGAATATGAGGGAGAATTGAGGTTAAAGGTTTACCATGATATTTCCCCTTCCACCAAGATAAGGTGATACTCTTCCAAGTTCTGATAATATCGGGGGAAACATTAAGAAGACTTATTACCGATTCAAAAATCCCTTCGATCAATTACGGCTCGACCAAAATGGCTGAAAAGGTTATAAAACTTTGAGTAAGAAAAGAGTTATCCTTTATTTGGAAAACCATGCAAATATGCTCGGTAGAAAAAAATAAACTAAATACTTACGAGAAGGATTCCACTCTTCCGAAAAAGGATCCGAGGAAAGCTGGTGAATTTAGTCAGCCCTGATCAGAATGTAACGAGTTTGCCAGCCACGGTCATGGGCATCATCCGCATTTATGAGGTTGCGGCTTCCCCGGGGGTATAAGGCGATAATTCCACTTGTAAAACTCTAGGGTAATATATGAGGATGAGATGGTTGATAATAAATAGAACATCGGCAATGTTGGCTAACATTTGGATGCAGAAGACAAGTCTCCAAACCTGTGGAGCAACTTGACCTATGCAAACCCTAAATCGGCGACAAAGATCCTCAATGATCTTTAGGATGGGGAGTTTGAAACCAGTGGTGAATGGATAGGTATATGACATGGAAAATCCTTCAATATGGTGATGCATACGGTCGACAAGATTACTATTATCTTTGACTCGAAATTCTCAATGTGTTCATAGTTGGTTTGGACGCGGAGGTATCCAGAGAAATCAAAGCCCGCGGGGGAGAATTTTGGCAACAGTAGATTGTAAATCCACTTTTGGGTTGTAGGAGAAGCGGGTTCTTTCCTATGACAACGGTTGAGAGTATTACTGTTATTCTAAGATGAACGAGAAGGAGAAGAGTTTGTAGAAGACATTGTTGAAGGAGTTGGTTAAAGGGAAAGAAAGCAAAGTGATTGAAAGAACTTGTACATGGTATGGTTGCCTTTTGTGAAAAGATTTGGCTCCTATTTATGATAAAATAATATAACATTTGGAAGATGAAAAGATGCATATCATCATTATCATGATTCACGACGTTCAGGCGATTGGACAGTGTCGCCGTTTCAGAAGCATTGAATGGATGAGATGCTTGAAGTGACTTGCAAGTTGTTACTTTTCAAAGTTCCCGCCAAAATAAGAGGAACATGCATGTCGGTGATTCAAATCCACTTCCCGGTTGCACAAAGAGTTGCGACCAGAAAATGTGGGGACTATTTGTATAGGGCAAAATTTGTATAAGACAGTTGCACGAATTATGATGAGACACGTGAAGTATAATGCTGAGTCAAACACCCGTCAGATTATAGCACTCCCGATTTGATATGCATGGTACCGGGAGCGACATGAGCAAAGCTGATATCGGTATTAAAGAAGGCTAAGAGTCGTGTGCATCGTAATGAATGAACATTACTAAATCCGATTTCACGACTTCCAACAGCCTTTTAATGATATTTATTGAGAGATTAATTGTCAAATTATTATAACATTCATTCTCCTACATTTGTGAGGGCATATTTCGTGGGCTATACACGTATAGCTCATGTATAAATGGGGCATATTATTCTATTGTAACCCATCAGATTCTGGCTATCACAATTTACTCACTAATATTCTCTTGATTTATGTGTTTTCATACAAGTTATCGTCACTTTTGCTCGGAAGCTATCTCAAGGCTCAGGCTAATTATTGGTTACTTTGTCTTATTATTATTAATCTTAAGCATAATTCGTATCTAACGTATCACTTGACCACGTGTCCTTGATCACGTATACAAATTCAACTGTACAGTTATCCGGGTAAACACGTTGCTAACTAGATATGGTCAATAAACAACCTAAAAATGATTCTGAATGGCCTTGAGGAAGTCCTGGCACAACACCTTTCTCGCTTCGAAGAATCTATGTAAAGAACATCACACTACGAATATATATAACTTTTAAAAAATTCAACCCATACTACAATAATTATTTTTAAATTTTTTTGAGCAACATAACCATTGGTTAATTGAGCAAAATTTATATTAAAAATAAATTAATTCAACTACTTTTAAAGAGAAAATTTTAATTTGCTGGACTAGTAGTGATAGAATTTAAAGAGTGGTCTCAAAAGTTGTACAAAATATTCCTACTTGAAGTAGGATCTTGACTTGGGGGTTGAAGTAGGATCTTGACTTGGGGGAATTTCATGGTAAGTACTTTCACAAATTGTCCCAAACCAAATGGTTCTTTAATAGGCTAATAGCGACAAAATATAAAGAGGCTCAAAAAAGTTGCACAAGTAATCCTGCTTGAGGTAGGACTCTTGACTTTATATTGACTTGAGAAATTTCATGGTAAGTAGTGTTATGGAATCGAGAACTAGAAAGAAAATTGAAGAGAGAATGAACAAAAATTCGGTGTATTAATTCATTACATTATTTTTTGCATTAAAAATAAAGGAATGCATCCCTATTTTTAAAAAAGTAAAGGAAATTAAATAAAATCAAATATATATTATTTTCCTACTAAATTAAAAGAAAGGTAAATATTCTTTAATTAATGTAGATACTAGATTTAGAAGGAAACAAAATATTCTAGAATATTTCTAGACTAAAAATAAAGTAAATATTCTACGGAAAAGTAAATTTTAACATTCCCCCTCAAACTCAAGTTGGTGTATCTAATTTGAGTTTGAACACTTGATTCTTCTTCTTGTTCTTCTTGAACACCTTGTAAAATTATTTTCGAACTTCATATCCACGGACAAAATCTGGTAGTTTGTCATCAATGAAGATTTGTGTGATGTTTGTTATGGTTCAACATAGGTATGTGTTAAAATATGTAATGGTTAAAAATTGATATTGCTTGAAAAGGCATATGTGTTGAAAATAAACATGAGTTAAAATTGATATTGGAGCTCATGCGTTGAAAATAAAAGCAATTGTTGAAATTGATGTTGGAGCCCATGCGTTGAAAATAAAAGTAAGGGTTAAAATTGGGTTAAAATAGGTATATGTTAAAAGTGGTTGAAAGTAGTTCTTCCTCTTCAACGAAATCACAGGTACACTGAGATCGATGAACCTGACTCTGATACCACGGTTATGAAATCAAAAGAATGGGAAAGAAAATCGAAGGGAGAATGAACAAAAATTCGGAACATTAATTCATTACATTGTTTCTTGCATTGAAGAGGACCAGTCACAGACCTGTCGGACCGGGGTGTGGGGCTCCTGGGGTGGGAGATTCCACTTTTTGGAGCAAAGAAAAAAAAATGATATAACACGCTAAACAAGACTCTTTAATGACTACATTATGAATGCTACTGTGTTGTTTATGAAAAGAAATGATCCCCTATTTATAGAAGTCTAAAACTTCTCCTCCAAGAAAAAAGATACATATGGTAGAATCTTTTGTCACAAATAAAAACATTTTCCACTAAAAAAATATTTTTGAAGTAAAAATACAATTATGGTAAAATTTAAATAAGATAAAAAATTCAAGTTGCTTCATGTAGATAGCTTCACAATTCCCTTTGACCTCAAATCCCTCAGGTTGCTTCATGTAGATTTTCTCTTCTAAGTCACTGTGAAGAAAAGTGTTTTTCACGTCCATCTGTTGAAGATGCAGATCTTTCTTTGCTACCAGTCCAAGAACAGTTCTGATTGTTACCAACTTGACTACGGGAGAAAAGATCTCAGTGTAGTCAATGCCTTCTTTCTATTGAAACTGCTTCACAACCAACCTTTCTTTATAGTACTTACTTCCATCGTGTTCTTTCTTTATCCGGTAGACCCATTTATTCTGCAATGTCTTCTTCTCCTCTGGTAACTTAGCTAACTCCCATGTATGATTTGACAACAGTGAGTCCATCTCATATTTCATTGCCAACTGCCACTTGATCAATTCATCAAATTGCGTCGCTTCTTCGTAACATTCTAGCTCCCCTCTGTCAATGAGCAGAATGTAGTTGAGGGACGGAGAGAACATGTGAACCGATTTACTGATCCTGGATGATCCACATAATTCTGTGATCGGCGTCTACTGATTTATTTCAGAATCAACATTTTCATCAACCTCGCCATTACTGGCTTGTCGGCCTTCTTGTAGTATTGCTTGTTCCTCTGCCACAGTAGTACCTTGATGTAGCTCGGGTGCCGAGAAGTCTCTCAAATCAACTATTTTTGATTCCTTGTTATTAGATTCTGAACTCTCCCGCAACTTGTCCTTGTACAACATCTGTTCAATGAAGACGACGGCCCTGCTTCGGGTGATCTTCTGTTTTTTGTCATCTCATAAACGATAACCAAACTCAGTGTCACCATAGCCAATAAAATAATACTTCTTAGATTTTGGATAAAGTTTACTTCTAGCAGTAGCATTAATATGAACATAGGATAAGCAACCAAATACTTTCAGAAAAGAAAGATTTACCTTTTCCACTCCAAGCCTCTTCTGGAATTCAGAAACCCAAAGGAACATACGGTCCTCTTTCAATCAAGAAGGCTGCGGTATTTATTGCATCTACCCAGAATGTCTTGGGCAGTTCAGCGTGTATTCTCATGCTCCGTGCATACTCGTTCAATTCATCATTTCCGCTATTCTATTTTGTTGGGGAGTTCCAGGAATAGTCTCCACCATCTTGATCCCATTATCAGCACAATACCATTTGAATTCACCATCAATGTATTCTCCACCGTTGTCAGACCTCAGGCTCTTCAGCTTAAGGTTTATCTCATTCTCAACCATAGCTTTCCACCTTTTGAAGAAAGTGAATACATCAGATTTATTTTTTATAAAATAAACTCATAGCTTCCTGGTTGAATCATCGATGAAGGTCACGTAGTAATGTGATCCTCCGAGTGAGGGGATAGTAGCAGGTCCCCACACGTCAGTGTGCACCAATTCAAGCTTCTCAGCTTTCAATTCTCTACCTGCACTTGAAAAAATTACTTGCTTCTATTTTCAGAGAATGCAGCTCTCACACATATGATGATCCACCGACTTCAGCTCCGGAATCATATCGTTAGTCATAAGAAGCTTCATCCATTTCTCGCTCATATGCCCCAGCCTGTAATGTCACGTCTCTATCTTTTTGGTGTTGTCAACAGCAACAACTGTATCACATTAGCTCATCGTCATATAAAGAGTACCAATTTTCTTACCTTGACCAACCATCATAGCACCCTTCGTCACCCTCCAGGACCCATTACCAAAGTTAAGATCATGTCCCTCATCATCAAGCTGACTCACTGAGATCATATTACGCTTCAAATCTGGCATATGTCTGACCTTTGTAATCTTTCATACGTTTCCATTTGACATCTTCAAATTAATGTCTCCAATACCAACAACGTCTAAAGGCTTACCATCTGCTAAATAGACTTTCCCGAGATACCCAGCAACATAATTCATCATTTTATCACGATATACGGTGGTGTGGAAAGACGCTCCTGATTCAAGAACCCAAGAGTCGATCGGGCTGTCAACAGACAGCAACGCATCACCAATGTCTTCAGTGACAACATTGATTCCACCCCCTTGTTGTCCTCCTTCTTCAGTGCCCTGTAATTCCTCTTGATGGGATATGTTTTCCCATAGTTCTAACATTCAAGTGTTCTCCCGGATTTGGATTAACTCCTACCATTCCTTGACTTCGACTTGCCCTTATTTCGATTGTAGTTTTTGTCATAATTTCTGCCTCTGTTCTCAACATTCAAAGCAGAACTCATCGATGCCTCACCAGAATCTATCATGTGAACCTCCTCAGTAAGGATGCGATTTCTAACATCGTTGAATTTCAATTTATCACTGCCAACAAAATTACTAACCGCTGCTCTCATCGACTCCCAACTGTTTAGTAGAGATGCCTGCAAAATTAGGGCTTGCACTTCATCGTCAAACTCGATTGCAACATATGACAATTGATTGACAATCGTGTTGAATTCATTCACGTGCGTTGCAACCGGAGCACATTCCTCCATCTTTAGATAAAAGAGTTTCTTCATGAGAAATACTTTATTATTTGCTGAAGGTTTCCCGAAGGTTTCTCATACTGTCGGACAGAACCTTCATAATGCCAGCAGTGGTCTTCTACTTCGCCACGTTGTGAGCGACGTTCTTCGACAGCGTCAATCGAATGACTTCCAGAACCTGTCTGTCAATGAGATTCCACTCTGCATCATTCATCTCATTTAGCTTCGGACTCAACGGTTGATGAAGCTTTCTACCGTACAAATAATCTTCAATCTTCATTCTCCAAAACACATAATCTGTACCTTTGAATTTTCCGATGTCGTGCGCCGAACCATCTTCACCTCCCATCATTTTCTGAATCGCAACACAACATGTCGCTCTTGATAGCTTTTGATACCAGTTGTTAGGATTTGAGTCCCAAATCCTACCTAATATAAAGTAGTAAGTAAGCGAAGAACAAATAACACACACAGATTTTACTATAATCAAATAGGAAGTTTGAGTTTACAATTCTCTCTCTCTCTTGCTCGACCTCAAAGAAAGAAAAATGGTGCCCTAGGTCGATCAGCGCTCCACACTCTGCGTAGGGTCTTCATAGTGTCGGCGGTGAATTAAACTCCACAACTCAACAGTTTTGGTTGGTTACAAGATTTTGCGCATACTTAACTGGAAGGTAGGCAAAAATCTAACACTTAATGAACGAGTGATGATGATCTCACTTCCGATTTGGACAAGATACTAGACAATTATCTTGGTACATTTTTTCTGTTTTTCCATGTAATTTCTTTTTTTGTTATATATGCTAATTTTCCCTTTTTAGGTGAATGTGAGAAATATTTGTCCTACTACTGAAGAGAAATCAAAGGTGTCTATTTGTAGCTTATTTGGAAGTACTAGTATTTCCTGAGAATTGGCTGAATCTCAAGATCCTCGTGATGATGATTTCTGCATCCCGTCTCCTAAAATCGGATTGCTTCCACAACATAAGACCACCAAACAAGACCCACAACTTAAAACCACTAAAAAAGCTCGCCCTATGTCGGAGGATGATTTGAAGGTGTAAAGAATGGATCTTGGATCTAATTCAACCCCAAAAGCTAGATTGTAGGGTGAGAATTGTCCAAGTCCATATAAGAAGTCCATGTTCCCATTCAATTTCCGATGCGGGACTCTTAACACTCCCCTGCACACTCAGACCTCGTTAACTGGAGCGTGAATAATATAATTTGGGGGCCCAACATCGGTGAACAAAGAACTGGAATGAGTCTGGCTCTAATACCATGTAAAGAATGGATCTTAGGCCTAACTCAACCCCAAAAGCTAGCTTGTAGGGTGAGGACTGTCCAAGTCCATATAAGGAGTCCATGTTCTCATTCCATTTTCGATGTGGGACTCTTAACAGAAAGCTGAGATTAAAGAAGTGAGGAGTGATGTTTAGAAGGTACGTATGCTTTTTTACTTTCTCTAGTTTAATGTTTGGTTTTACACATAGATATTCTTTAATGTTGTTATTCCTTTTTTGTTGAAGCTTACCGATAAAGTTACGTCGTTCGATGCATTTGTGGTGTCTTCGTTTGAAGAAGTTTTCAAAATCATTAAGACGAAACAAGCTGAAAAGTGTGACGATGATAAGAATGCTAGACATGAGAAAGAGTTGAAAGTGAACTCTCTATAGGGATTTATTGGGTCCGTAAGAATATCGGAAGTTTAAAATTGTACTTACCCAACAATGATCCTGGCATGACTTATACGATAATCATATAAAGTGTTCAAAACACGATAAGGAAAACTTATAGGTTTTCGAGCATTGGATTCCCCACTAAGGTATCCACGCGATTAGTCTCCTCGAGTGCAAAGTCCAACTCCAGTGTATTTCCTTTGCAAGAAAGCTAGGAAATTTTACTTCAGGAACTGAGAAGTAATTTTTTGTATCCTCATAATTATGGGGTATTTGTTGTATATATAGGAGTCAGGATAAAAACTAAGCAGATTCAAAACAGGAAAACCTGGCCCATTTTAATATTAGCCACTTCATACGTCCACAATGGACGACTAGACTATAATTTTGGGCCAGTAATTTCTGGCCCAATTGCTTCCTTGTATTTGTCCGAGTACCCATATAATATATCCAACACATTTAATTAAATCTGAAATCCAATTCGACTTAATTAAATAATTTCTATCAAATAGAAATATTTCATAATTATTATAAAGTAAATATCTCGATTCTCAGTCGAATATTTAATACTTTCTCAATACACTCTTAGATCGAAGAAACAATCGCATATAGTGTGACTTATAGGCCTTCACATATCGACATCAATCTAATTAAGGTCGATACGAAACTCCTAGACTGCATCGTATGACGAACTCAATATGTGAAGTATGTTTACATGAATCTAGCAAACTTAACCTTTATGCGAAACTATAAATTCCTTTCATTCGCGACACTCTCGATTAAGCTTAGGATTTGCCAAGTGTCTATCAAAATGGCTTAATCACTTTATCTCACATTTATTAGTTGACAACTAGACCATATTCTAAATATGTCTCTTGCACTGGCCAGTGACTTTAGTCAACCTAATAACATTGAGAAGTTGAGTGCTCTCCTAAATTTCTAATCAATGAATGAATCTTATTCTTGGCTCAACTACCACCTTGATTTACATCCTGATGCACCCAACACAAGCCGTATCTTATCCAGGAGGAGTTTAAGCTTAGAACTTGGTCAAAGTACATCATTTTGTAAACAAGGTGCGTATTAACCTCAAGTCAAAGGACCTTTATATTCCACACGCCGGTAACACTATAGACATTGTATAACAAATAATTTATCGGCAAGGTATACCAATACTTCTCCAAAGTATCCATGTGTCAATCACGAGTAACCATTACTCCTATCTGTGAGACATACCACATTCTCCAAGAATGTGATGTAGACCGCATGTCGACTTATAGCATATCATCGATATCTCATTCTCGATGATCATTAGTCGATGCTATTTTGAGAGTTACGTTCTATCATTAATATCTCACTCTATTATTAACAATGTAAGCTCAATGTATGCACATATATGAATAATTGCAAACAATCGAACAATAATTCAATAATTGCAAATGCCATAAATATTAATCTCATTAATAATACGAATGTGTTCAAGTACGTTTTGTCCCTAATATAGATTGTCTCTAGGACATACTTTCAATCTCCCACTTGGCCTAGAGCCAATCTCCAATGTATCTAATACCTATGTTTTTTAAATGACCATTATACTTAGCTAAGCTTAATGATTTAATAAATGGGTCAGCTAGATTATCATCTATGGGAATATAGTCTAGATCTATTTCTTTATATTCCACCATCTCTCTGAGTATGAGGTATTTCCTCTGTACATGCCTATTTCTGTTTGTTGATATTGGTTCATTAGCTTGCGCAATCGCACTAGTGTTATCACAATATATCGTTATTGGATAACTGGCACTTGGAACAACCCCTAGATCTTTTAAGAACTCATATATCGAGACAGCTTCTTTACAAGCTTCCGATCCAGCAATGTACTCGGCTTCAGTCGTTGAATTAGCAGTGGTTTCTTGCTTGGAAATTTTTCAACTCACTACTCCACCATTGAAATGAAGGCATATCCAGACTGTGACTTGAAGTCATCAAGATCTGTTTAGAAGCTAGCATCAGTGTACCCAATAGCGACTAACTTCTCTTGCCCACCATAGACTAAGAAATATTCTTTACGACTAAGATACTTAAGAATATTCTTGACTGCTTTCCAGTGTTCTTTTCCAGGATTCTGCTGGAATTTGCAAGTCATGCTAATTGCAAAGGCCGCATCTGGCCTAGTGCAGGTCATGGCATACATGATTGATCCTATAGCTGAAGTATATGGGATCCTCTTCATGCGTTCAAGTTCTGTAACAGTAGAAAGATTATCCTTCTTAGATAACTTGATGCCTTGACCCATAAAAAGACCTCCTCTCTTGAAGTTTTTCATTGAGAAACGTCTTAGCACTTTGTCTATGTATGTAGACTGTGACAGCCCTAACAATCTATTAGGTCTATCTCTGTAGATCCTAATTCCAAGAATATAGCAGGCTTCACCAAAGTCCTTCATCATGAAGGTGCTGGACAACCATTCCTTCATTGATTGCATAAGGGACTTATCGTTTCCCATTATTAATATATCATCTACATATATAATAATGAAAACAATACTCCCTTCCTTGCGTTTACTATAAACACGTGGATCCTCCTTGCTTCTGACAAAGTCAAACGATTTGATAGCTTTGTCAAAGCAAATATTCCAATTCCTTAAGGCTTGCTTAAGTCCATAAATGGACTTTTGTAGTTTGCATAATGCTTTGGGTTTTGACTTTGTTGTTTGCATAATGCTTTGTCGATCAGATTGTTAAAGCAGTTAACAGGGATCTTAAGGATGTAATTAATACAGATGATGCAGTTAATGACAATGTGTCGAGGTACAACGAGTCAATACGGGCATCGTGGAGGAAACCAATCCTGATGTTGAGGAGGCAGTGATTATCCCAGTGATTTTAGAGCTAGAATGATGCTCTGCGATGGCTCGACAATATCATCAATATTTGGAATTATCACTGCCTCCACAACATCGAGATTGGTTGCCTCCACGATGCCCGTATTGACTAGATGTGTAGCTTGACAACATTGTCATTAACTGCATCATCCGTATTAATTGCACCCTTAAGATCCCTGTTAACTGCTTTAACAATCTGATCGACAATATCATCACCTACACCTAGATTAAAAAAACAAATAAGCATCAAGAAACAAAAATGAATAGCGTATACATAACCGAAAGAACTAGTGAAATAAAAAAATCAGTAATACCTTCGGGAACTCCCACGTTGCCATCTCCATGAGAATTCACTTTCTGCTCTTTCTCATGTCTAGCATTCTCATCATCGTCACACTTTTCAACTTATTTCAGCTTAAGAAGTTTGAAAACTCTTTATCGGTAAGAGACTAGGAGTGGCCAATGGGCCGGGCTCGGGTCTGGCGGGCCGGGTCTGGCGGTGTCGGGGTCGGGGCGGGACGGGAGAAGGGGCGGGGTCGGGTCTGGCGGTCTCTGGCGGGGTCGGGTCTGGCGGGACTGGAGCAAGTCCCGCCCCGATCCCGATCCCGTCGGGCTCGGGTCGGGGTCGGGCTCGGGTCGGGATACGGCGGTTTTTTTTTTTTTTTTTTTTAAAAAAATAACATATGTATAAAAAAAACTCAATAAAAAAAACAAGATAGTGTAATAAAAACATCCCAAGGCTGTTTTTGTGCCTCTTATATTATTTAATAGACATATGATTTTTTTGTAATACAAATACAATTGTCTAAAATCTAAATTGCAACTTTGTGGTGTTGTCCAAAAGTTACAAATTACATAATAAAATTACAATTAAAAAAATTACATTCTCAAAAAAACCTGTTCTAATTGCTTGATGATTTCATGTGGTTCTTCGGTTGGAATTGGTATTTGTTGGTCAAATTGATCCACGTCGCTTCCACTACCTTCGGTTAAGATTTCGTTGTAGTTTTCATCATCTTCTTCGTTGATCTCCGGTTGACCGCACCTTCTCCGCTCCGCTCGTATCCAATCTCCGAATAATACCGCAATTTCCAAGTCGTCTCCGGCTAATGAGTGTCTGTGGTCTCCTATTTGATATCCGCTGCAGAAAAAGCGCTTTCGACGCAGTTGACGACGCTTGAATGTTCAAAACATCTCGAGCCATCATTGAAAGTGTCGGAAAGGTCTTCTCATTCCCCCTCCAAGTATTTCAAAGCAAGTCTTCATGTCCATCTTCATTGATAACTTCATGATACGGTATTTAACCCCGCAAAACAAAAATATCCAACTCGCTAATTTGGTTAGTAGTAGAGGTACGACCGCACATTCTATTTCTGAGGCTTTCAATACTAGCCGCAGAAACAGCATGTCTTTTGTGAGGTTGCATTGAAGATGAAGAAGATGGTATGGAAGTTGGTAAGTTACTAGCATTTTCTTGTTGATAAAATCTATATATATTTTTGCATTGGTGTTCTACGCTAGACAATACTTCTTCTTTAGTTTGTTCAATAGGTGGTGGGTGATTTAGATTTTTGGGACTTGGAGGTGGTAGTACTTCTATACAATCGTAAATAGTTTCAATTAGTGATTTAGTACCGTCTATTTTAATAGTAGGATTTAATACAGAACCAATAATATAAATAGAGGGAATAGGAATAAAATATTTTTTTATTTTGAGAAACATTTTTTTAATAGCTGCCTTATAATCTGGTTTTTCCATATATTCACTAAGTAATAAAAATATTAGAGTTATATAAAATAACATAGTTGAAATAGTAGGATAATATATACCGGAAAATTCTTTTGTTGCTTGAAAAAATTTCTCTAAAAATACAATAAGTTCGGAAATTTTTTCCCAATCACTATCTAAAATCATATCAGCTGGCTTTTTTATTATGAGAGTTAAAAAATAAAGTTATAGGTAATTTATAGTCATAAGCAACAAGTAGTTGCTCGTATAAAGAATTCCACCTAGTGGATACTTCTTGTGGAATTTTTCTAAAAGGTAGTCCACAATCATGACAAATTTTTTTATATTCTTTTCTACGTTGTACTTTATTACTTTTAAAAATAAAGTTTATAGCAAATTGTATTTTACTAAGAATGTCTTCAAAAAGTGATAGACCATCCTTTACAATTAAGTTATATATATGGCACGCGCATTTTATATGAAAATGGTCTGGAAAAGACGGAGTTAAACTATTTTTTAAAATTGTAATTGCGTAATTGTTACTAGAAGCGTTATCTAATGGAATAGTCATAATTTTATCGGTAATTCCGTAATAATCGCACACTTGATAAATATTTTCTGCAATAAAAGTACCAGTGTGCCTATCATCTATATATCTATACGCTAAAATACGTTTTTGCATAGACCATTTATAATCTATCCAATGACAAGTTACGTTAAATAATCATGGCCGTTAGTACTACGACCTATATCAGACGTGATGGATACTTTGCCATTAAAATGATATAATGAAAAACGTAAATATTGTTGATATTCATGCGCGAATTTAAATACATCTCTCTTAACAGTTGATCTAGGAAAACCGTTAAAAGCAGGATTATATATATCTCTAATGTAATGAATAAAACCGGGAGATGAAGGAAATGAAAAAGGCAAACCCTCCACAAGAACTAATTTTGATATTGCTTCCCTATCTCTATGTTTATTGTATTTAGAGCCTACAATTCCCCCCGTCATAGGGTTAATTTGACCCCGTACTTGGTCCGGGACGATATCGTATGTGAACCTTGTCCCGATGGAGCGGGCGTTTGCGCACCCGGTTTTGAAGCCTGGTATTGGGCATACCTAGTTGGATGAGCACTTACTACGTGTCTAATTAAACCCCCGTCCCACCGTGACCTTTTCCGGTTTTAAATTTTAAAACATTTTTACAAATTTTACATATGGCTACTTGATTCTCTACGTCCCTATCAAAAAATGTCCATGCATCGATTTTAATGGTCGTTTTTTGGACCTCGTCTCATACTAGGGGGAATAGGAGGTATTTCAGTTGAAGGTGCACTAGTGGGTGTGTTGTCATCAACATTAGTGGGTATATCATCTAGATCATCGTCTAAATTAAAGTCTTCTTGAGTTCCAGAAAATAGCTCCTGGTCTAAATCTAATGGTATTGTAGGAAAATGTTGAGTATCAACAAAATCATCCTGTGTAGGAATAAGATGACTAGAAGAAGTACCCTTGCCCTGGTTGCCCCTACTAGAAGAAGCACCCTTACCTTTACCCTTAAACATACCTTTTAATCCTTCCATTTTAATTATGATAATAAATAAATAATTAAAGACAATAAAATTAAGTGATCTAAACTAAATAAACAGACAATAATAATTTAATGAAGGAACGAATGTACCAAACGCCGACGTAACGTCGACGTGTAATCGAGAGGTTGAAAATTGAAACTTTGCTCGATGGAAGATCCTCAAGCTAGTTGCCAACTTCACTACCAATTCCCAAATGAATAAATAAAATTGAATATTTAGCAAACAATGTAGAATTGTAGAGAGATATATTGAGAAATTAGAGAGATTGTAGGAAGATTTGTGAGAAAGATGAAGAGAAAATGAGTTATTTATAGTTGAAAAATTGGGTTAAAGTGTAAATATAATAACTTATGGGTTAAAAATAAATATTAAGGGGTAGGGGGTTGGGGGAGGGGGGGCTAAAATGGTCGTTGGCCAACGGCCATAATCTAAAATGGCCGTTGGTGCAACGGCCATTTTTGCAAAGGGCGGGGTCGGGGTCAGGGCGGGCTCGGGTCGGGCTCGGGTCTCGCGGGACGAGACCTCGTCCCGTCCCGAGTTCGAGTCCCGCCCCCGTAATTTTTTTTTTTTTTTTTGGCGGGGTCGGGGCGGGACCGGGGCGGGCTCGGGTCGGGGTCGGGCTATCCCGCCGGCCCACTGGCCAGCCTTATAAGAGACAACCCATTTTCTTCTTCCATTATCATGGAAAATTTATTAAGTCGCTACGATTCTATCGTAACGGCGAGTACATCTTTGCATAGTTCATTAGTTACTTATCAGATAGAGAAAAGAAATATAATCTTATAAATGTGGTAAGATTAATTATTGACTTATTTGTATTTGCTTTTTCATTTTGAGATATGCCTTAAAAACTGCAAATTACATTCTTAATTTAATTACTTCTGTTAGGTCCTGGAGGTATGCTATGGAATAATAAAACATAAACTAAAAGTAAAAACAAATCGAATGCCAATGCAGTTTGTAAATGTCGGCAATAATGTTGTCTGTCACAAGTGACAACACTTCGATAAAACAGAAAAACCTTTGAAGAGTAAATTGCAGCGGAAATAATAAAGACACAAAGGTTTAATATTTACATAGGTTATATTGATTATATAACTATGACGGTTAGTGACCGAAAGTATTGTATATATTTATATACAATTGAATAAATTCCTTCTTTTACAATATTACAAAATAATACAAAATGAATTAAAAATATTGAAGTCGCAGATGACTTCTGCCTGAAAAATCTATCTAAATAGACATAGACAACATCTCATTATAATTGCTTCAATGAAGAACAAATCTAGAATCTAAGCAGCAATAATAATGTTGGACAGAATGTCGTCGACACGCTCAGGCAACACTTGTGATCCAATTTTCTGAGATGAATTCTCGAGAGCTCTCTTGATATTTTTACAATCTGATTCTGGATATTGATTCACTCTTCCTCCCTCTCTATTTATAGTAGAGAGTCTTCCTTGAAAAGCTCATCGGTTGGTTGTAGAGGTTGAGGGAAAGGTGGGCAGCTGATAGGATTTGTTGGAGAAGATCATGGAGCAAAATCCTCTAACTTATTGGACTTGTTCCCCAAGCTTAGCAACATCTTTGACTTGTTCTTCCCACGTGTTTCATCAGCTCCTAAACACCTTACCAAGTAACTTTTACATCGTGGTAAAAATCCCACGAGATTTGCTTCACTCCGTGAAGTAAGGAAAATTGTTTACAGAATGTTGGTCCGAATGTCGTGACATTTGTTCCAACATTTCTGAATTTTAACTTAGTACTAAAAATGATATGTTGGGGAAAATGTTATAACACCAAACCCAACATTATCATTCTCCCTCTTTTTGCATTTCTTCACAAAACCTATTCTAATATGTGCAAGTGACTTACGGCAATGTCATAGTTGTTGTCCCAACATTTATGATTACAATAATATTCCCCCTTAACCTGTGATGGTATAGAAACACAACATATATATACCAGTGTATACCATTATATAAGATACAATATTAGCACAAATATGGATATACACAACACTTAGAGGATTAGAAGAAATAATATAAGCATATAAACACATCATCCAAAAAAAAATAGAAACACTATCAGATCATTGTTAAATACATCACCAAAACAAATATCAATCCATCAACACAAGTATCAACATTCATCAACCAATAACCAGTCATCATCAATTATTTTCCCTTGCATATTATGCAGTAGTAGTAACTTCCAGCCGCTTTCTACTTCTGCATAATTTCAGCCTGCTCCTTCCTCTGCTTCAGCTTCTGTCTTCATCTTCCAACAGTTTCTTCTACAGCAACAACTTCTCCACCAATGCCTTCACCAGCCTCTCTCTGCTCTCCCTGTATCTGATCCCCCTGTGTAGAGTCATCTCCCCCTTTTTGTGAATAAAGCAAAAGTAGGAAATGGTCTCTAGCTTGAACCAGTGCATCTCTGGCAGTATCAATCCCAAAAATTTTCTGATTGATTTTAGCAATTTATTCCACAAGCTAATTTGTAGACAATGTAGACTGTCTTGGACCAGTGTTGCCCTGAATGTTGGGAACATTCCTGGCAACATTTTCTATATCTGCTTCTTTTGTCCATGGTAGATCAATGACTTTGTCTTTTCTTCTTAGACTAGCTTTATTGACAGTGTACATTTCAGGAGCTTTCCCCAAAATATCTCCTCTCAAAGGTTCAAGGCCTTGGATAGTTAGTACTTTGAAAATCAAAAAGGGAAAAGGGAGGATGGAAGTTGATTCTTTCTCTTCCAGGTTGGCAATTTGATAGAAGATTAATTTCCCTATATCAACTTTATATCCTTTCCCAATTTTGAAGAGTATGGAGGTTTCTTCAGTTGTAACAACTGATTCATTTAGAGAGGGTAGCCAATTGTGGATTGCTATTTTGTGGAGAGTGGAAAACAGGGCAGTGAGTTTTGATGATGGACATCTAGGAATCCATTTCTTAAGTATACCTCCAGTGAGATATTCTATCATTGTGTCCCTATTTGCTGTTACTTTTTCTGTTTCTCTCACTTACTTTTCATTAATCCCCATACTTTGATTGATGATTGAATGTGTAAATTTATAAATTTTGTTGTAAAGATATACCTTCCCAAATTTCTTTAAGGAGGTATCCTTTGTAGCAGAGTTTAGATTTGCATAGAACAACTTTACAATCTCATCAACATAAGGTTCTTTACTTGTAACAATGCCAAGAAGTTGTCTATTTTCCAGAAAATCTACCAGAACATACTAAGAACAAGAGATAATATCTAATTTTCTTTCATACCTAATTACTTTATTTCTATAATAATTCCATTTATCATGTTTAACTTTAGAGTAAAATCTGTCAGAGAAGGCAATTACCTCATTGTCTGAATCAGACAAGTTTGGCTGAGGGATTCTGTACTGTTGGAGGAAGTAGGAGAGTGTGCCTCTTCAGATGTTGGCTGAAATGTTACCTGAGATGTTGTGGTATCTGTGGCAATATTTGGGACAACACTTGACCTTGTAAATCTGGGAACTCCTTTCGGAAGGAATTATTTTAATGGAATCTCGTTTGGGATTTCCCTTTCCAGGGGCACATCTTGATATTTAGAAGCAGTTTCCAGTGGCATATTTTGATGTTCAGCAGCAGCATATTATCTTCAAGTTCTCCTTCAGTTTATTCAGAAGACAGCTCATAGTCCATGTCCTTTGTGGAACTGCTTGAGCAAGCAAGAACCTCAGTCTCAAATCTCAATTTCGTGGTGACAGGTTCCTGTTGAACAGTCCTCTCGAATACTCTACTCGGCCTTCGAGTAGGAAATGAGGATGAACTTGCTCTTTCGCCGAGTGTGGAGTAGTCTGAAGTAGCATCTACATCAATGGGGTTATTATCATCCCCTGGGTAGCTAATTTCTAAGGGTTCTTGAACTGAGCTAAGAACAATGGATGTGCATTGTGGTGGATTGGTACTCATGGGTGTGTTGTTGTTGGTGTTGGCTGACATAGGGGTTGACATTGGTGATGTTTCCATTAGAGAGTTTGGAGGAGAGGGTTTAGGGATTTTGGGATTTTGGGATTTTTGGATGAAGAGTAAAGTGAGGAATCCATCGGTTTGGTAGGGGTTAAACCGAGATGATGTGATCTTTTCCTTTCTTTTTTTAAATTTTTACTCTCTAATTCGGAAAAGGCAAAATGTTAAGAAGAAGAAAAAATGTAGATATTTATATCTTGGCAATCTGTAAAATTCCCTAATTTTAGGTGTTTGATTTTTTTTAAAAACTTGCACCTAAATTTTGGGATAAAAAGATAGACATATTTATTTGGAATTTAATCTTATCCTTTTGAAGTTTGAATTCCAATTAAAAACATGGCATAAAAATAGGGAAGAAAAAATCTGATTTTTCTTCCCTTCAGTTACGATCAACATTCCAACAGATATCATTATCTGAAAATGTCAACTGCAATGTTGGCAACATTGTGGAAAACACATATATTATGATCCCTCAAAAACTTTTCGTTTTGGCAACAAATCAAGACACATTTTATATGTATATTTATGAGTTTAACCACTGAACCAATGTAACATTTTCTCATTGTGTCCTTGATCTAATCATAAAACACATATAAAAGATTTTCGTGTCAAAAATTAAGAATACTTATTTAATATTCTCAAAATCCTTTTGAAGCACTTGATATTCCTATAGAATAGGAACAATATCATTTCAAGGGATTTACCCATTTTTCACAATTGCCAAATATTTGTAAAGGCTTTGCCTTAATTTGATACTCCCCTTTTATGATATCTAATATCATCGTAGAGAACGGTATCACTTTGGAATCATGTTCTTATTGAAGGATCATTTTTATGTGACTAAAAGTAATGCACTATACAGTAACAATAATCAGTTTATGATATTACATAGGTAAATGTCACCCAAACTGTTAGAGACATTTCAGCCGACAATCACCAAAAATGCCTTTTTAGAGATTACAAAGACCAAGAGATTTCTTCAAACTCGAAAATCTCTCATGGTCCAAAGCTTTTGTAAAAATATCAGCTAGTTGATGAAGAGTGTCAATTTGAACTAGTTGTTTTTCTATCAAATCTCTTAAAATGATGTCTAATAACAATATGTTTTGTACATGAGTGCTGAACTGGATTTTTGGAAATATTTATAGCACTCAAATCACAGTACAAAACTAAGATGTTCCTTGTAAAACCATAGTCATCTAATATGTGTCTTAGCCATATTAATTGAGAACAACAACTTCTAGCTGCTACATATTCAGATTCAGGAGTTGAGAGTGAGACACAATTTTGTTTACGACTATACCAAGAAATAAGATTATTGTCAAGGTAAAAACATCCTCCACTTGTACTCTTTCTATCATCCATGTCACCTGCCCAATCTGAGTCACTATACCCTATTAAATTAGGATTAGTGTCTTTAGAATACCAAATTCTCAACTCACATGTGCTGGCAACATATCGGATGATATGTTTTACGGCATTGAAGTGGGAAATTTAGGACAGGCTTGGAATCGAGCACATACACAAACACTAAACATTAAATCAAGACGACTAGCAGTGAGATATAGAAGGCTACCTATCATAGATCGATACAATGTTGGGTCGACATTTTCGCCAACATTATCCTTACATATATTCTGTGACGATCCCATTGGTGTTTTCATCTGTTTTGCATTTTCCAATCCAAATCTCTTAACTAGATTCTTGGTATATTTGCTCTGGGAGATGAAGATTCCATCTTCACTTTGCTTAATCTGCAAGCCTAAGAAAAAAGTTAGTTCCTCAATCATGCTCATCTCAAATGTCGATGACATTGCTTTAACAAATGTCTTTAGGTAAGACTGTGAGGTTGAACCAAAAACTATGTCATCTACATAGATTTGAACAATAATAATATCTACACCGTGATGTTTAATGAATAAAGTACGGTCAGCTTCACCACAGCTAAAACCAAATTCAAGAAGGAAGTTAGTTAGACGACCATACCATCCACGAGGGGCTTGTTTCAATCCATACAAAGCCTTTTTGAGCTTGTACACATAGTGTGGATGGTAAGGATCTTCAAATCCTTTTGGTTGTTCAACATAGACTTCCTTATCTAGATAACCATTTAAGAAGGCACCTTTTATATCCATTTGGTGTAAAGTAATTTTAAGAAAGCAGGCAATGGCAAGAAGCAGTCTAATTGATTCAATTCTAGCTACAGGTGCGTAGGTTTCGTCATAATCAATTCCTTCAACCTGAGTATAGCCTTGTGCAACTAGACAAGTTTTGTTTCTAACCACAGTTCCCAATTCATCTGATTTATTCTTTAAATCCACTTAGTTCTAATAACATTTGTATTATTTGGACGAGGAACTAAGTCTCAGACTTCATTTCGAGAAAATTGTTCAAGTTCTTCTTGCATTGCTTGAATTCAAAAAATCATCTTTAAGTGCTTCTAAAACATTTTTTGGTTCTAAAGTAGATATAAAACAAGAAAGTTTGGTATATAGTAGACATACACACATACCTTACCATTTCTTTGTAATTGAGTGGTTATTTGCATCTTGTTCTAATTCCCTCAAAAACTCCCCCTATCATCTGACATGTTGGATGATTCTTCTTAATCCTTGATGAGGGGTCCCTTCGAACTTGGTCTAGCAATTCAGCATTTTACTCCTCATCTATGGCCTCTGTGATCTCTATTTCAGGTTCAGATGTTGGTTCGGATGTTGTAACATTTGGGGAAACATCTAGATCTTCAGCAGTCTGCAGATTTTCCACTGAAATGATAGTGTTATTTTTTGTTGTATTTCCTGTAAGATCAGAAAAATTATCAAAAATAACATTTACAGACTCTTGTACAATTTTGGTCCTCGGATTGTACACTCGATAAGCATGACTATTTTGGGAATAGCCACCTTTGTCACTTTTAGAGTCAAACTTTGTCAAATGATCTCTATAATTTAAAATGTAAAAAATACACCCAAAAACATGAAAGTAACGCAAGTTAGGTTTCTTTCTATTAATTAGCTCATAGGGTGTTATCTTTGTTTCAAGCCTTAGATAGACTCTATTAGTGATATGACAAGCAGTATTTAAGGCTTCAACCCAAAAACGTTTTGACAATTTTTTAGAACTAAACATAACTCTAGCCATTTCTTGCAATGTTCTATTCTTCCTTTCAGCCACCCCATTCTGTTGAGGAGTTTTGGGGGCTAAAAACTCATGGAAAATTCCCTTTTTCTCAAAAATTTTGTGAAGGAGCTGTTTTCAAATTATTTTCCATGGTCGGATCTAATCCGAAAAATAGGAGAATATAACAAGTTCCTAATTCTAGAGTGCAAAATTTTAAACTTATCAAAGGTTTGTGATTTTTCTTTCAAGAAATATATCCATAAATATATAGAAAAATCATCTACTATCACATAGGAATACCTCATGCCTCCTAAACTGTCTACCTCAATTGGATCCATAAGATCCATATGCAATAATTGAAAATAGTGAGACATACCTGAATGTTGCCCGTCATTTTGGACAACATTGTGGGAAACACGAGTCTACTTATCTTTTAGACAATCTTCACAGACAGTTTTACCTTTATGGCTAATATTGGGTAAGCCTCTAACCGCTTCATATGAGACCTTTTTTTCCAGATTGCGGTAGTTGACATGCCCCAACTTTTTGTGCCATAGTGTTGTGTCGTCAATCTTGACATTATTGCATGTTTCTTGTCTTGCAACAAGATACCAATCATCACATGTTCTCGTACTTGACATGACACATTTATTAGCTTCATTTATAACTTTACAGACATTCTTATTGAATTTTACCTCAAGATTATCATCACACAGTTGACTGATACTAATCAAATTAGCCATTAAACCCTCAACATGTAAGACATTTCTTAAAGCTGGAAATCTAGGAACATCCAAGATTTCTCTTCCAATTATTTTGATTTTACTGCCACCTTCATAAGTTACGTTACCTCTATTGAATGACTCATAGTTCTTTAGAAACTCCTTTGTACCTGTCATGTGGCGAGAACATTCACTTTCAAAGTACCAATAATATGAAATGTTAGTTCTTAAAGCAGTTATCGCAACATTACAGGTTACATCCATTTTGTGAACCCAGACTCTTTTAAAGCATTTTTTACCTTACGGCTCAGAAATATTGCTTTGAATGTTGTCCGAGATGTTGGACAACCTTTTAGGCAACATTTCGCTCACAGTATTATGAAGTTTGAAACAGTATAGTTTTAAGTGTCCAGGGGAGTTGCAATAATGACACACAAACTTTCTGTTCTTAGACATATATGAGATCTTATCTTTTATTCCTTTTTCTTTTACAAAACATATTTTCTCATATTTGTCAAGTAAACTAGAGTATATAGTTTTAAGTGAGTTTTGGTACCCAATACCTGCATGTGACGGTTTACAAAAAATGAGTATTTCATTTAATTTAAAAGTCCCTGAATTAAACTTTCGGAAGGTTGCTTCGGCTAAATCCAGTTTTGCACGAATCTTACCAAATTCTATATCCTTTTTGGTAAGTGCAACCTCTAATCGGGTTATTGTGCCTTTTAGATCTACATTCTCACGAGTTAAAGATTTAACCTTTGATTCAAGTTGTTTGGATTCAACGATTAAGGCTTGACAAATATTTTGTAATTTCTTAATCATCTCATCATTGCATTCAGCTTGATCCAAACACTCAGCCTCACCACTAGAAATAAAACCACTAAAAGCAATTTATATTAGGATAGTTAAAGAAAGTGTACCTCTCGGATGTTGCTGGGGATGCAGATGTTGTCGCTGATTTTGCCTGAAATGTCGTGACATCTGAGGCAACATAACATACGACATCTTCATTATCTGACAGAGACTGTTCGTAAACAGTGGCCAGCATTGCTTGTGATTTAACTCCTTGATCTCTTTCCTCTTCTCCTTCATCGTCACTAAGTGACACCCACAGATTTTTACCAAATTTCCTTAGAGTGTTTGTACATTCATTAGCATAATGACCCCAACCCGAGCATGCATGGCATTGCATAGACTCTAGTTGTTTGGGATCAAATTTGGTACGATCTGAATTGGTTCTTCTTAGTGGACTTCCTTTTTTAGTACTTGGAAGGAACTTGGTGGGCTTTTGATTGAAGCCTTGGTTTTGATGTTGTTTATATTTAGATTGATTTCTATCATTGTTGAACGTCATCGCCATTGAATTGTATTTTCGAGTGAGTAAGGCAACATTAGTACCTTCACCAATTTCTTCAAGATCTTCATCATCTTCATTAATTTGATTTTCCGAGGATTGGACTTGAAGTGCCACATTCTTGCTCTTATATAGTTCCCTTTGATTCTCAATGTTCATCTCACAAGTTTTGAGAATGCTCATTAAGGTATGAAGGTCCATAGTAGCAAGATTGTGAGCTTCTTCAGTGGCACAAATCTTTAAGTTGAACTTTTCAGGAAGAAAACGGAGAGCCTTTTCCACAAGTTGCGTGTTCGTTAAAGGTTCACCAAGCACTTGACATTCATTAGAGATGTCAATCAACTTTTCAAAATATGATTTAATGCCATCCGCCTCTTCAATCCTTAAACGTTCATATTTGCTCATGAGCATATGTAGCTTTGTTCGATGAACTCTTGAGCTACCTTCACCATGAATTTGCAAAGTATCACATGCATCCTTAGTTGTAGGGCAGTTTTGAATGATTTTGAACATGTAAAGATCAACACATCTAAAATTACATTTAGGGCCTTTTCGTTAAAGCTAGCGTTATTGGTTTCTTCCGCCATCCATTCGGATTCAGATTTAACAAGAATGTCGCATTCCTCATCCGGCGGCAACATTGGAACAACATACCCATTGGTTATAGATCTCCATGCCCTACATCAATTGATTTGATGTGAGAACATAGGTGAATCTTCCAATAGGCATAGTTTGTACCATCTAAAATGGGAAATCTACCAATATTTGGATTTGTCTGATCCATAGCTTCAAATGATAGGACCAAACACTTATTGTATTAAGTGTTGGCTCTAATACTACTTATTAGGTCCCGGAGGTATGCTATGGAATAATAAAACAGAAACTGAAAGTAAAAACAAATAGAATGCTAAAGCAGTTTGTAAATGTCAGCAATAATGTTGTCTGTCACAAGTGACAACACTTCGATAAAACAGAAAAACCATTGATTATATAACTATGACGGTCAGTGACCGAAAGTATTGTATATATTTATATACAATTGAATAAATTCCTTCTTTTACAATATTACAAAATAATACAAAATGAATTAAAAATATTGAAGTCGCAAATGACTTCTGCCTGAAAAATCTATCTAAATAGACATAGACAACATCTCATTATAATTGCTTCAATGAAGAACAAATCTAGAATCTAAGCAGCAATTATAATGTTTGACTGAATGTCGTCGACACGCTCAGGCAACACTTGTGATCCAGTTTTCTGAGATGAATTCTCGAGAGCTCTCTTGATATATTTACAATCTAATTCTGAATATCGATTCACTCTTCTTCCTTCTCTATTTATAGTAGAGAGTCTTACTTGAAAAGCTCATCGATTGGTTGTAGAGGTTGAGGAAAATGTGGATAGCTGATAGGATTTGTTGGAGAAGATTATGGAGCAAAATCCTTTAACTTCTTGGACTTGTTCCCCAAGCTTAGAAACAACTTTGACTTGTTCTTCTCACGTATTTCATCAGCTCCTAAACACCTTGCCAAGTCACTTTTACATCGTGGTAAAAATCCCACGAGATTTGCTTAAGTCCGTGAAGTAAGGCAAAATTATTTACAGAATGTTGGTCCGAATGTCGTGACATTTGTTCCAACATTTCTGAATTTTAACTTAGTACTAAAAATGATATGTTGGGCAAAATGGTATAACATCGAACCCAACATTATCAACTTCTAAATTAGTACATTTGATACCCATAGAATAGTGGATTGGATGTAAGCCAAATCTGCAACATGTTCGGATATGAGGTTGTCTAGCACATGTCTTCAAAGGGAAAATAGATAATTGAGAATCAAGAACAGATGTACGCACGTTTATTAGATATTCAAATGGAACGAAATGAGGTTTATTTTATTGTCCTAAAGAAAATAAGGCAATTGTTAACACAAATGTCAGATTTCTAGGAAAGGACTATTTGATAAACCATGTTCCTAGAAGTAAACCAGTTTTACAAGAACTGAGCAAAGAAACAACAAATAAGTCGTCTGAAAATTTAGAAGTTCAAGAACATCTAACCAACAAGTCTGGGTTGACATTCCATTGCATTTAAGTAGTATGAGAAACATTAATAGACGTAAGGAAATACACTACCTCTAAATAATGGGAGTGATGTTCAGAAAAGGAAAGGCAATGAAGAAAATATTTAGACTCTTGAACGTGATAAGGTGACTATAATAGTAATAGTGGGAGAATAATAACCAAGATCGATTCGGCGTATACTCTTGGGAGAGTTTTATGATAGGATCCCTGGAAAAAAATACACTTTTGGGAGAGTTTCATGATAGGATCCCAAGATCTTAGTACATAATCGGGTTTTATGATAGGATCCCTGAAAAAAATACACTTTTGGGAGAGTTTCATGATAGGATCCCAAGATCTTAGTACATAATCAGTCAGTTACGATGAAGCACTACTAAACGAAGTTGCATCTTTTTTTTTTGCAAAGATCTTATTGGCTAACACTTTTAATAGTCATGCAAAAGGAATACATGTGAAAGTTGTAAATGCATGAGAGATTGTTGGGGTATATACCATTAACCATGCGTTTAGATATGATATGTTCTAACAATTGTCATGGTTAAAAGTCTAAGTAGGAGATTGTTGGGATATAAACTATTAACCGTGTGTTTGGATATAGTATTTATTATAGAACAATTGTTTATTTATTTTTTAATAAAAATTAAATAGATCGTGTATTAGTATGTGTGTTCTTTACTTATATAGGAGGTGATTTAGTGTGTAGAGTTTAGCTTATACACGGAAGAGTAATTCATCAGTTCTTATAAGTATAAAGTTCATGTTCACAATCTAAGATGGAAATTGGACAAAGCTATCAGTATGATTGTAGCACAAGATTAAATATAATGTATCTTCATTATGAGAACGGTATAGTTCCGACTTCTTGTACTAGTACATTTTGTATGTATTGAACGGACCAGTAGAGATAAGTGTTTTGTACTGAATATGTAAAATCTCTCTAGGTCATTAAATGTACTTACACTCTTAATCTTGATATAAGTATTATGGTCAATGTGATTTGTTTATTGTTTTGATTTATCAAAAGGTACGACTCTATCATGAGTCAATATATCTGATAGGTTAGATAGTAACAAATAACATTTGAGAAATAATAATTAGTTGATAGAATCCATGTCTCGACTTTGAGATTGATGATACCCCTTTATGGATGCTTATAAGTTTTCATATAAAAACCCTGCATGTGGATTTTGTATCCGTCACATGAAATAAGTTAAGAGAAAGTATAAAGAATTTAATTAGTCAACAAATTAAATTATCAGTAATTTAATTTAATTTATTGGTACATGTAATCTTAACAGGGGGTGTTAAATAAAATTTAATGAAAGATTTCGAAATTAAACTGAGGAGTGCAATTACAGGTTTTTAGTGGAATAATCTATAATTTATTGTGGTATGATTAATTCATTCATATTTTGAATTAATGCCACAATTGAAAGTCACGTTATTAAATATGTGGTCCCTGCTATGCCTAATTATTCTTGAATTTGAAAAATAATATTCTTTGGTAAAAAAGCAAGTGTGCATGTTTTGACTAGGGTTTGCACCCTAAAACATGCCTATATATAGAACGCTTTTTTCCGTCCTAAGAGGTACATCTTTTCCTAAGTCGTAATACTTGTCCACATGAGTATTCTCTGTCCAAAGGCTAATTAGGTTACATAACAGAAGACTGCATACCGTGAGATTGGAGATAATCTCGTGGATAGTTTCTACTCGTGGTTGAAGATTCGATTCTGGGTCGATGTCACGATTCAAAAGATAAGTATCGAATTTATATTTGATTGAAATATGTGATTATGTGTTGTATATATTACATGTAATTTCGATTGTGGCTAGTTGCTTCCGTTGTTTATGTATGTATTCCATCAAAAACTACAATGTATATATAGGATAGATTTTCTGTGTTTATGTACGTATATTAACTTTTGAACACCCTCAACAAATGCAAAATGTTAGCTCAAGTGGTTCAGGGTGTTCAAAATTGTCCCTATCATCCTAAGTTCGATTCTCAAGAATAACATTACACCCGAGTAAAAATCTTAGATCCGTCATTGACTACTATTCTACCAATAGGTCATCATTCACGTTTTGCTTGCCTCAACTTGGACAGTTGCTGCATCTAGGGGTGAGCACAGGTATAGGGTACCCAGATACCCGATCGGAACCGATACTAACAGGTAGGTTCCGGATAGATATATTATAATAACGGGTAGGTTCCGGATAGTAAAATTAGAAACAGATCAATGTCGGTTCCGGTTTCGGTAAATAGAGACAAGGTACCCAGATCCGAAACCTATAAAATATTAAATATTTTTACTTTTTAAATTTCATTATTTTTTAGTTAATAAGAAAAATATGAAATTACTAACCCTATAAGAAATAACGACCAAAAGGTCATATTAAAACCTAGTTAAATCTTCCATATTCCCTTATTAACCCTATAAGAAAAGTTAGCCGTCTTCACCACTAAACTCGTAGCAAAGGGGGAAAAAGGATCTGTCTCCCCCTAATTCCATTTCCTTTTTTTCAGAAAAAAAAAAATCGAAGGTCATTAGAATTAGCCTTAATATTTTTTCATCTTTAAGGAGATCGCATATCCAAACAGGAGAATAAGAAATTTCTCTTGTACCGCAGAAACTTAGAGTGGCTACACTGTATTCAAAGAGAGCAAAATAAGAAACTTGATCCGGGAAATATTATACTCCTATGTTGGTATAACTTTTTTTTTGGTTCATTGTTTTTCATGTAGTATATATAACTCCCTCTAATTATACTCCTATGTTGGTGAACATTCAATTTCTATCTTTTATAGTAGCTTTCTAAAATGGAATTAAATACAATGCCCTCTAATTGATTGAATTTGTGTTTATTTAGATATTTCATAGTTACCGACAATGTTTTATTTTGATACTTTTTTTGGTAGATGGCTGAGGCTAGCACGGCATCCACAACTCGTGCACCATCGAAAAAAAAGAAGGCAACAAAATCTGAGGCTTGGGAGCATTTTGATAAAGCAAAATATGAGAAAACTGGTAATGTTGTTTCTATATGTAATTATTGCAATGAAAGCTTGGCTTATAGTGTTAACAATGGTAAACATTTGAGAACTTGCAAAAAGTATCCTCACAATATTGACAAGAAGCAAAAATTGCTTGGTGCTCATTTTAAAGGTAGTATAAATGGGGATAATGAGCATATGCTTAGCACTTGGAAATATGATGAAGATTTTTGTAGGCACATGTTGGCTAGGATGATTATTATTGATGAGCAACCATTTACAACGGTTGAGCGTGAAGGTTTTAGGAGTTTTGTGTCTGCATTGCAACCTTTATTTAAGCATATTTCAAGATTCACAGTTGCTAAGGATTGCATGAAACTTTATGTTTGTGAGAAATCATGCATAAAAGATAAGTTGTCATCTCTAAAATCTAGGATTTCTCTCACCACTGACATTTGGACTTCCATTCAAAATTTGAGTTACTTATGTCTTACCGCTCACTTTATTGATGAAAATTGAAATTTGCATAAGAGATTGCTAAACTTTGTTGTTATGTCTAAAGGTAGGGATATTGATAATATGGTAGAAAATGTATAATTGAGTGGGGAATTAGAGATCGTATATCAACAATTACAGTTGATAATGCGAGCTCTAATGATGTAGCAATTGCTTATTTGAAGGACAAGTTAAGAAATACTCTTATTTTAGGGGGTGAGTTTTTTCATATGAGATGTGCAGCTCATATACTGAATTTGATTGTGAAAGATGGGTTGAGTGAGGTTCGTGAATCAATTAGTCGAATTTGAGCTACAGTTAAGTATGTTAGGAGTTCCCCAAGTAGAGCACAACAATTCCAACGTTGTATAATTGAAGAGGGCATAACTTATAAGGGCTCTATTTGTCTTGATATTAGTACGAGATGAAATTCTACATATCTTATGTTAGAAAGTGCTAGTAAGTTCAAACAAGCATTTGTAAGACTTGAAGATGATATGGCTTTTGTGAATGAGCTTTATTGTGGTGTCCCGAAAGATAAGGATTGGAAAAATGCATCCTTGTTGTCTTTATTTTTGGAAAATTTCTATGAGGCTACTATTAGGATGTCATGAAGTCTCTATGTGACAACTAACCATTATTTTCATGAAGTTATTAGCATGTTTTCAACATTAACTGAATGTGAAAGCCATAATAATGATGAAAACCTTAAGGCGATGGCTAAGAAAATTAAAGCCAAATTTGACAAGTATTATGGGAGTATAGAGAGAACAAACATGATGGTGTTGATAGTTGTAGTACTAGATCCTCGATATAAGTTGAGATTTCTGAATTGGAGTTGTCGAAGGATTGGTGTTGATGATGGTAAAATAGAACTGATGGTTAGTAATGTAATGAAGGTATTGGAACGTCTTTTTGCATTCTATGAGACAAATCATTCTTCTATGGTTGATTCTAGTGAATTGGACGAGTCTCAAGGCTCTAATGACAGTGTTGGTGGAGAAAATGTATCTCTTGAATTGGACGAGTCTCAAGGCTAATTTTTTTTTTATTGTAGTACTATGGGCGTTTATTTTTAAAAAAAAAATAGCATCTCTTGTTTTTTTAGAAAATGTATTTTTATTTATGTTTATTTGAAGTTCAGTACTTTCTTGTCATTTAGTCGTCTTAAGAATGTGATTCATTGTTCCTAATAGGAACTTCACCAAGCTCCCAAGATTGTGCAGCCTGCCCAAAGAAGTAAGCATGTTTATGTTGAGAGGATTATCCATATTGAATTGCATAAACATAAAAATTCTCCGAGTTTTATCCTTGTTGAATTGCATAAAAATATATATAAAAGATCCTTAAGGAAACATTCTTGAGTAATTTTTTTTAATAAAATCTGCTCACAAGTGCATAAGCTTTAAGTACATGTCTGACTTGGATGCCAGCAACTATTTAGAATATCTAGAATCTCCACAAATAATGCAGCCTGCATCAACGGTCCCGCATCAGATGGTCCATTATATAACGATTTCACAACACGCGCACACAGCCCTTTTTTTTTTTGCCGGTCACATATGCAACTTTTTCTGGCAGACAAATTCGCTTTTGGATCTCCTCCTCCTCCTCTTCTGATCCTCCGATTTGCCTCTTCGATTCGGCCATTTTCTTAATTGATTTTCTCCTGCAAAATTTGGGTGGGGCGATGGGGGAAGGATTGGCCTCTCTTTAAAACAAAATATGAAAAAAACAAATAAGTAGTAAATTAGGTAGTAGTAGTAAACAATAAAGTTAAAGGGTCAAAAAAATAGTACTACAATAAAGTTAAAGGGTCAAAACACACTTTATGTAACGTCTCGTACTTTCGGGTTACGGTTTAAATCGCTAAGAGTATATAAAATCGCTAGGCATGTGTAAATAGACCGAAGCGTTGGAAAAACATTATGTTATATTTAATCCTTGGGGCGCGCCGGTATTGTTCGTACGAAAGAAAGATGGCTCATTACGGATGTGTATCGATTATCGGCAGCTGAATAAAGTCACTATCAAGAACAAGTACCATCTTCCCCGAATTGACAATTTGTTTGACCAGTTACAAGGGGCGAGATGTTTCTAAAAAATTGACCTAAGGCCGGGGTACCATCGGCTAAAGGTTAAGGAGAAGAATATTCCGAAGACGGCCTTCAGTACAAGGTATGGGCACTTCGAGTTCCTAGTAATGTCATTTGGACTTACAAATGCACCAGCATCATTTATGGATCTAATGAACATCGTGTTTCACCCATTTCTGGATGTGTTTGTGATAGTGTTTATAGATGATATTATGGTTTATTCTCACTCGGAAGCAGAGCATGTGGATCATTTGCGGATAGTACTACAGACGCTCCGGGACCATAAGTTATATGCAAAACTATCCAAATGTGAGTTTTGGTTAAAGTCAATGGCTTTTCTTGGTCATATAGTGTCAGACGAGGGTATAAGAGTTGGCACTCAGAAGATTGAAGCGGTAAAGAATTGGCCAAGGCCTACGACTCCAACAGAGGTTCGCAACTTTTTGGGCTTAGCCGGCTATTATAGAAGGTTTGTAGAAGGATTTTCTACCATATCAGCACCACTAACGAAGTTAACACAAAAGGCTATAAAATTTCAGTGGTCCGATACTTGTGAGCGAAGTTTCCAGAAGCTAAAGGATGGATTAACATCGGCACCAGTCCTCACTCTCCCAGAGGGTCCAGAAGGTTATGTTGCGTATTGTGATGCCTCGGGAGCAGTTTTAGGATGTGTGCTAATGCGGCATGGTAAAGTGATTGCCTATGCTTCAAGGCAATTGAGGAGATATGAGAAGAACTATCTGACACATGATTTGGAGTTGGCCGCGGTAGTCTATGCACTAAAGATTTGGCGACACTATTTATATGGTGTTCATGTGGACATTTTTACGGATCACAAGAGTCTACAATACATTCAAACAAAAAGAGTTGAATTTGAGGCAAAGAAGATGGCTTGAATTATTGAAGGATTATGATGTGGACATCTTATATCACCTTGGCAAAGCTAATATTGTAGCAGACGCGCTCAGCCGTAAGACAATGGTCAGTTCGATGCCAGTGCAAGTCAAAAGGAAGGAATTGGAAAGAGAGTTTCATCAGTTAGCTAGTTTGGGAGTCCGACTAGTGGATTCGGAGGATGGTGGGTTTGTGGTCCAGGATGTGTCAAAATCATCCCTTATATCATAAATTAAGGAACGTCAATAGGAAGACCTTAGTTTGAAGAAGATAAGAGAGAGCATTCAACAGAAGAAGACCACGACCTTTGAGATTGACGAACAGAGAACTCTCAGGCACCAAGGTCGTCTATGTGTTCCAAATGTAGCAGGGTTGTGGGATAGAACTATGACAGAGATTCATTATTCACGGTACTCTATTCATCCAGGATCAACTAAAATGTATCATGATCTCAAAAGTATTTATTGGTGGAATGATATGAAGAAGCGTGTGGCAGAGTTTGTAGCTCAATGCCCCAATTGTCAGCAGGTAAAAATAGAACACCAAAAGCCTGGTGGCTTGACTCAAAACATCGAGATTCCGATATGGAAATGGGAAATGATTAATATGGACTTCATTACGGGATTACCTCGTTCCTATCAGAAATTTGATTCTATTTAGGTAATTGTTGATAGGCTGACCAAATCAGCTCATTTTTTGCCAGTGAAAACTATTTACACCGCCGAAGATTACACGAAGTTATATATTAAGGAGATTGTTCGACTTCATGGTGTGCCTATTTCTATTATATCTGACCGAGGTGCTCAGTTTACAGCTAACTTTTGGAAATCATTTCAGAAAGGGTTAGGCACCCGAGTTAATTTGAGTACGGCTTTCCATCCTCAGACATACGGTCAAGCTGAGCGAACGATTCAAGCGCTCGAGGACATGTTACGAGCTTGTGTGTTAGACTTTAAGGGAAGTTAGGATGATCACTTACCCCTTATTGAGTTTGCATACAATAACAGTTATCACGCCAGTATTAAAATGGCTCCATATAAGGCCTTGTGCAGACGAAAATGTAGATCTCCTATTGAATGGTTCGAGGTAGGCGAATCAGAGTTATTTGGACATGACTTGGTACACCAAGCCATAGAAAAGGTAAAGCTTATCAAAGAACGATTGTTAACAGCTCAGAGTCGTCAAAAGTCATATGCAGATGTGCGACGACGAGACTTAGAGTTTCGGGTAGACGACTGGATATTTTTGAAGATTTCGTCGATGAAGGGTGTAATGAGATTCGGGAAAAAGGGAAAGCTTAGTCCAAGGTATATTGGGCCATATCGCATAATTCGACAAATTAGCCAGGTAGCGTACGAATTGGACTTACCGTCAGAGTTGGAGTGTGTTCATCCAGTCTTCCATATTTCCATGTTGAGAGCATGTGTTGGAGATCCTTCTCGAATTGTACCAATTGAGGATGTGTAAATTACAGAGGATCTGTCATATGAAGAAATTCATGTTGTTATCCTAGATCGACAAGTCCGCAAGCTGAGGACCAAGGAAGTAGCTTCTGTAAAAGTTCTGTGGCAAAATTGGAACGTGGAAGAGATGACATGGGAAGCTGAAGAGGAAATGACGCGCAAATATCCACACCTATTCCAGACTAATGTCGAGATTTCAAGAGAAGCCTAAGGTAAATTCCAAATTCATGTCATGATATTTAATGATTGTGTATTCGGGCTATGTAACGGGGATAAGATATGTTACCCCAACATTCGAGGACGAATGTTTCTAAGGGGGGAAAGATGTAACGTCCCGTACTTTCGGGTTACGGTTTAAATCGCTAAGCGTATATAAAATCGCTAGGCATGTGTAAATAGACTCGAGCGTTGGGAAAAAATTATGTTATATTTACGTATGCTAATAGAGAGATTAGTATATAAAAATGAATAAACCCCGAAATAATTTTGGACGTAAGAAGTACGACGACGGGAGCCGGAAATAAATTTGGCACGTATATAAAGAGGTTATGGGTTAGTGTCATATCACAAATTATGACATTGAATATATGAAGGTCTTATAAGTTATCAAGATTTAAGTAAATTGAGATCACGAAATTAATTATGTGTGTGAATGATAAATTAACGGAGGCGGGTCATTTGACTAATTGAATGGAGTGCATGCAACGTGTGTGTGCCGGTAATTGATAATGTCGTGTGGGTGTGTATGTTAGCAACTAAAGGTTTGTGGGAAACACAATGATGGGTTCATTAAATGGCATTCAATGATTAGTAGATCCTATCTCTAAAAGAAGTTGTAAAGGGAAAGGACAAGAGCAAAGAAGATAACTTTGGCAGCAACCTAAAACTTTGGTTTTGTTACTTGAAGAAGCAACTAAAGCGTTAACACTGTTTTTCTTTCAAAATCATTACATCAACCTTCTTTTTGAAGAGCTTGACGGAGACGTCCAAAAATATAGTAGCAATGTTATCCCATCTAAGATCAATACAAGTTCAATTATAATGATTCTTCTATTTATTTTGGTATGATACAGTTTTGTGTGTCTATATGGGTATGGCGGGGCCTTGTCCCGACCTTTGATGTCGCTACTCTTAGAGGCTTGTAGACAGGTGTCTTGTGTGTAGTAGTCTTGTATGGCCTTGTCGGCCTTAGTACATGTATATATATAAGTTGGTTACCTGGTTGTTCATAATTTTCTTTCGGCTTAGTCCGTAATTAATTATGATTAGATGTTCATGGTAAGGATGGTGGTACCCGGCGGGTGGGATCTGAGTGCCCGTCGCGGCCCTCCGGTTTGGGTCGTGACACTTTAATTATCACTTTTTTAAAATTTTCTATCTAAACTATCAGGGGGTATGCAAGTTTCCTACTTAAACAATCACCAACTAGTTTGCAAAACACATCTCAACTATCATTTATTCACATTTTCTACCTGATAGTTGAGGTAGGAAACTAAAAAATAGGGATATTTGAGATGTGTTTTTGACCTTTATCTCTAAACAATAACGACATTTGAAGACAAAAATGGGAGAAATGATTTTGTAGCTACTTATAATGTCTTTTTTTATAAGAAAACTTCATTTTTAAACATAAGAGGAAAATATCATTTTCTTCTATTCATTTGCCGGAGGAAATAATCACTTAAAATACGGATAAATTCACTAGTAAAATAGCAAGAGAAGTCTAGGAGTTTGGTTCCAGATATGTTGAGTTTTTGTTTTGAAAAACTTTTCAAAAATTCATTCTATAAAATTTAAAATCACTTAATTTTTAAACAAATGTTGTACAATGGACATAATCTAATTTAGCTGACTTTACTCTGTCCTTTTGTCTTCGCTTGGGTCTTTCATTGGCCAGAATAACTCAGTCTTTGTAATATAGAAGTATTGACCAACTTCCACTAAATTATTCCATCATCTCTAATGTACTTAGAGGTAAGTTATCTCGGAAATAACCGCTCCCGTCTATTAAAGTAGAGGTAAGGTTTGTGTATAATTTACTTTTTTCAGATCCCATATTGTGAGATTTCACTGGGTATATTATTGTCGTAGTATGTACTTAGAAAAAAACAAATTATGAAGTTTGTCTCAAAAATTAGCCGAAGAGTTGTTACATCAGCAAGCATTCACTATACAATTAATTTGTGCCCTTTTTTTATTTTCAGCTTCTTTTAGCTTTTATTATGAGTTCCATCGGTTTGTCCCTTTTTTATTAATTATTTTTACTTCTTTTATCTTCCAGCTTCTTTTTTGCTTACAATTCAAACTTTTCACTTTTCATCTTCTATATAACTTAGTAACTCATTTCTTCATTAGCCATTCATTAATACAACAACAAAAAAACTGCAGAATTTAAGAGTCCATTATACTAATGAATTAAATGTAGGCTAATCCGATAAATATGTGAAAGAGAAGCCCAAAGAACACCAACCAAAAAAATAAAGGCAAGAAATGATTTTCATTTTCCTTCAAGGATGCCTTTTGATTTAGCCGATTCTTTTTAATCTTTCATTTTTGTTTTCAATTCAAAAGTAGCGGAAATGCTAGGTGAATATGTTCTTCTATGAACTCAACTGAGTTGAGGTTACTCGAGAGTTGTTCTGATTTCGTAAAATAGATGCAATTGTTGGTTGATAAATGAGTACCACATACTATAACATCACATTATGTATGTATACGTGTAAACTATATTTATGTAACTTTCCTTTTGTGTTTTTTATTTTTTAGAACTCTGAATATGATCTTCTGCAAATTAGAGTATATATAAATTCCAGTCTATGCATTATTATTTATTGTTCATTCTCTCTTATTTTTTAAAAACTCTTCGTATGCTTTAGACGGTAATGTCTTAACTGCTGTTTGGAGGTGACTATAAATAAATATCCTCCTCAGGTTTCTTATTTATCTTCATTTGTAGAGAAAGTTGAAAATTAACAGAGCTTTCAAAATCAAAATTAGAGACTCCTAAACACTGGGAGAAAAAGGGCAAAATGTTTTTGAGAGGCTAGATTTGCGGTTTCAACAAAGAAACACACGAGCAGAGTACTAAATTTATGTTTTCAGAAATGTGCAAATAACCAGTAGTTGATTTTCGATCAGTTAGGTCACCAGTCCAATCTGCATCAGAAAATGCACGAAGCTCCAAGGATGAGGTCGATGGAAACAAGAGACTCTGATAAATCGTTCCTCGAAGATAGCGAAGAATACGCATAACTGCAACCCAATGTACAGATGTAGGAGAGCAAACAAACTGACTAACAATGTGTACAGCATATGCAATGTCAAGGCGAGTAATGGTGAGGTACACCAGACTCTCTACAACTGAATGATATAAAGTGGGATCAGGAAGAGGATCCCCGTCAGTAGGTGTATATCGAACATTAACCTCAAGAGGAGAGTCAACTATACGAGTATCTGTGAGGGCCTGCTCAAGAATATCTGCAGTGTACTTAGATTGAGAGAGAAGACATCCCTTCTCAGAATAAGCTACTTCAATGCCTAAAAAGTAACGTAGATGACCTAATCTTTCATCTCAAAACGGCGAGAAAAAGTAGATTTTAAATTTGCAATACCATCAATATCATCACATGTAATGATTATGTCATCAACATACAACAAAAGCAAAATACAACCTGCATGGGATGATTTAACAAATAACGCCGAATCATGAAAGCTGGAAATAAATGGGAGTTACATTATTCACAGTGTACATATACATATAGAGGTAAAGTAAATAAACGGGATCGTGGAGTAGAAACAATCCCGGACCTTATTCACAGTGTACATATAAATGCTTAGTATGAAGTGAGACAATCTATATTACTTTACCTCTTTTTCTTTGTGTAAGGTGTATTGTAATTCTAATTCCTCATCTGGACGGAAAAGCTTTGTTACTGTAAAGTTTTCAAGGCCATCTTTGAGATTATAACTACTCAATTTTAGCTTGAAAACAAAATTATTGCCGCGAAGGCTTTGAATTGATGAAGGTATATCATTATCAGCCAACGACAACCTATTGACCAACTTGTGTGCGGAAGTATCAATCAATTTTCTGCAACAACATTAAACAGGACCAAAGTAGTCCCCCAGTTTTGTCTTTCACCACTATGAGTATTTTGAACCTACGTTTACCCAATCTGTTTGGTTATTCAGAAAGTATAAATGGGAGTTACATTCATCATTGCTTTCTTACCTCACCAATGGGAACTTGCATTCTTTTGCCCAAGTTTGACATGTAGACACCATTTGTTGGTGTGATTTTTTTACGCAGAAGTTGCAAAAAATGTAATATCAATCGTAAAAGTTGTCAATTTATGTGATATCGGTCCGAACCGTAACAATGCATTCCTAACATATAAAAGTACACAATTATATAGCAGATGCATGTGACAGAATTGTAAATTAAAAATAAAAGCAAGAATATATAGGTTAATAACCTGAATATCATCGCTCCAGTCAGATTCCAACAATTCTTGAATGGCCAATGGTCATCCTATTTTCAAACATCTCCCCCTCTATGGGAATGTTATTGACATTAGCGCTTTCAAGAGTTTGTACCCCCAACAGATTTGGTAGCAAATTTTTGAATTAAAAATGTGATGTAATCAATTTTCAGGTTCAAATAAATTTTGCTGGCAGAGGTGGTTGCAAAATAACTTCTCCTGTTAACAAATAATTGCACAATTACCCGACTTTATGATACCTTCAGAATGTTAATAGGGAAAAATACTGCAAAGATCTTAAAATCTAAAATATTTACCGCGGAATTCTTTTACTATTGTTGGAGTAACAATGATGATGTATGGGCCAGACTTCGTGTTGTACAAGTATGGATCAAATTTGTCACCACATTCTTCCCATAAGGTTATTTTTTATTTCACTCAACTATCCATGGAAAAGGTGAACAAAATATAATAGTGTAAGAATTCATATGATTCATCTAAAATGTAATCAATATATATATATATATAATAAACGCAAAATTATTCATATTTCTTTTGGAAGAGAACGAACAAAAGGAACATAAAATGAGTTAAGTGTCTTACTAATCAATAATAATCTCAATGTCTCACTTTTTTCATTTTGAACCAACATTATCTATGTCCCAGATTCCGTATAAGCAACCTACCATATCTACAACATAAATTGGGAGAAATAGTAATTTCAGAATTACTTTCGTACTTAGAAAAGTGTAGCACCAAGCATTGATGTTAATAAGTGAGTATACCTATTAATATGGTGTTGTTATTTACCATCGACTGAAGCATGTCCGGTTGAATAAATTGGAATGCTACACTTTCTAATAGTTTAGGCCACACTTTTCTAGGGTGGCAAAGACTTAAAATGTTGTAGTGACCGAAAAACCAGAAGACTGATTTAACAATGGAAAGGCAATTTCATCTACTATATTATTTAGGTAGCTTACTTCTACCAACTAAAATTACATATTTATAATAGGTATGTGATTGAAGTTCATTTTGAAAAACAATCAGGAACATGCCTCACTGGATAACTTGGAAGACTCACAAGAAGATCTACATGACGGTGAGGGTGTTACGAGTTCGAACAAAAGAACTTCATCAAGAAAGATGAGGCGATTGAAAAAATATCAGGATCCTCTACTGCCTCATTGGACAACTTAGAAGACTGTCAAGAAGATATGTATGATGGAGATAGTGCTACCCGTTTGAATAGAAGAACTTCATCAAGAATTATTAGGAAGAGAAGATTCATAGATGACGACGAATAATGTTGGTTCTGAAACTTAAAATTACTGGGTTCTATAATGTTTTTCTGTATAGTAACTTCAATATGTAAACATGTTTGTCGTACACTTAATCTTCTACCAGCCATAGTCTTTGCAGTTCATATTTGTAGATTTAAAACTTCAGTATTAAACTCTAGTTTGTTGATTCTTGTAGGTAAATGTGAGTAACTGAATCCAGTAAAAAATAAATTGCTTGTTGATTCGTGTAGTTGATTTTTAGTTGGCGTAGAGAAGCAGGTTTTACAGTGTTTGATGATTGTGAAAGACATTTTATAATTCTTTTGGAATCATTTAAATTGATCCAATCATGTCCCAGTTTCTTCTTCCCATTAGACAACATATACAGTAGTGTTATTTGTATGTGTTGAGAGAACAAACAAGTGAAAATAGTTAGAAGTCTGTTAGTTAGTTGAGGAAATCAGTTAGTAGTTGAAGTAATCAGTTAGTAGAAGTTAGCAGATTAACAACTTTCTTGTTGCATATTAGTTACTCGACTAAATGACATGTAAAAGTGTATATATAGAAGTACACCTATCATTGTAAACATAACAAATGATACAAAGATAGTAAATTCAGATCTTCATCTCCTCTCCTCTCTTCTTCTCTTCTCTTCTCACATTCTGTGTACTTTTACTGCTTCTTCTTACTCTCCAACATCTTGTTCTGAATATGAAGTTCTTAATCTTCATCTAATGTTCAGATTATAACATGGTATCAGAGCCTATCCAAGGCACAATGATTGTCTTTCTTCCGCAAGATTATTGAAGACAGTCTACTGATTCTGATTCAGGTTTTTCTTATTCTTCTATTTTCTGCAAATCTATTCTATTCTTCTATTCTTCTTATTTTTTCTGAATATTGATTGATCATATCATCAATTCTCAGTGTATTACCGCTTACCTTAAAGTTCTGGTAATCTTTCTGAACATATAGACTTGGCTTAAACCAGAATCCTTTGCATAGAAAGTTTCTGATATTATTGGTTGTTAAACACAAGTTCAGAACCTGTGTCTGTATTTTTCTTGAGGATACTCATCTAAGATTCATCCTCTTAAGTCTAAGTTGAGACTCTAAACATTCAAATATCAGTTTCTAGCATTTTCTTGACCAGAATACATTAAATTCTGAAGTTTGTCTCTGGTGATGGTATAAGTACTTATATTTGAATAGTAGCTCAATCTTCAACCTCAGAATCTTATCTTGATATTTTTTTGACAAACTACAATGGACACAAATCCAACTGCAACTGAAAACACCAATCCAACAGTAAGAAGAAATTCTGAAATCACTACCACAATAGACCATAACCATCCATTGTTTCTACAATCCTCTGATGTAAGTGGTGTATCACTCATATCTTTTCAATTACTTAGTTCTGAAAATTATGCATTATGGAGCAAATCTATGAGGATTGCATTACTTGGTAGAAATAAGCTTGACTTTGTAAATGGGAAGTGTAAGAAAGAAAACTATGAAGAAGAATGGTAGGATCTGTGGGATAGAGTAAATGATATGGTTCAGGCTTGGTTAATGAATTCAGTTTCCAATGGATTACTTAGTGGTGTATTATATGCAGACACAACTTATGAAATATGGGAAGACTTAAGAGAAAGATTTGATAAGGTAGATGGCTCAAGAACTTATGATCTACATAGAGAAATAGCCACTTTAACTCAAGAAACTCAAGTGTGGCTGAATATTTCTCTAGACTAAAAACATTGTGGATAGAATTTTAATCTTTAGTTCCACCCCCTAGTTGTGGATGTCCTAAGTCTAAAGCGTTTGTAGAATATCTTCAAAGACAAAAACTGTATCAATTCTTGATGGGTTAAATGAGAATTATATGCAAGCAAGAAGCCAAATTTTGTTGATGTCTCCACTACCTACTGTTAACAAGGCTTATTCCATGATAACCAGTGATGAAAATCAAAAATCTATTACAGCCAAGTCTGCTGGACTCTTAGGAGTTGGACCTATTGGTTTTAGTCACAATGTCAGTCATGATCCTACTACCATGTACTCTAGGACATGACCAAGTTCACAGAAATTCAAAAAGAACTTTAACCTGTTCTGTGAAGTGTGTAAAATAAAAGGGCATACAAAAGAATTTTTCTACAATGTAGTTGGTTATACTCCAAATTTTAAATCCAAAAGAAAGGAACATGCTGCTAACAATGTATATGCAAATGAGGATGATAGTAGCACTGGGAAATATGCAGAATCAACGACATGAGTGACAAGTCCTCTAGGGCTGGGATAAATCTAAGTAGTTGGCAAGTTCAAGGAGAACCTGTATTTTCTAAGGACCAGTATGAACAAATTGTACAACTGCTGAACAACAACATGCAGTCTAAAGCCACTCAAGAACCAACTACTCAGTCTTATGCTAATGCAGCAGGTATGTGCAATCATAAAGCATTACTGGTATCTAATATAGTCAAACAATGAATTATAGATACTGGTGCAACTAACCATATAGTCTCTGATATAGAAATGCTAAATAAAGTTACCAGAGTAACTAATACATCACAGTCTAAGAAAGTACACTTACCAAATGAAGAAACAATCAGTGTTACTCATACATGATCAAGTACTATATCTAACAAAAGCACACTTAACAATGTATTTTATTTACCACAATTCAAATATAACTTAATGTATGTGTCTCAACTCACTAAAGAGTTGCAGTGTGCAGCCACCTTCTACCCTGAATTATGTTTATTTTAGGATCTTTACAATGGGAGGGTGAATGAGATTAGTAGGTTGCAAGATGGCTTATACATGTTAGTAAATCAAACACCATCAAGACATCATCCTAATGAACAAGTCAAACTAGGACTAAATGTGAAAGAGAATAAAGAATCTACTGCATTGTCTGAGGAAGAAATAGAATTGTGGTATAAAAGATTTGGGCATACCTCTAGTATTGTTCTAAGTAAAGTAATTAAAGAAAAATCTGATGTTATAGCTAGTACTATAAAGAAGTATATTGTGTGTCCATGTGCAAAACAATGTAGACTTCTTTTTCCTGCTAGTATTAATAAAAGTTCTTCCAGCTTTGATCTTGTACATATGGATATTTGAGGACCTTACAAAGTTCAAGCTCACAATGGCAACAAATATTTTCTAACAATTGTGGATGACTTGGATATACTTATTGAAACTCAAATCAGATGTATGTGTGGTAATTAAGCAATTCCTAACATATGTGTATACTCAATTTAATAAAATAATAAAAATAATAAGAACTGATAATGGAACAGAGTTTGTAAATGATGTATGTAACAGTTTATTCTTGAATCTAGGAATTATACATCAAAGATCATGTGCTTATTCACCTCAACAAAATGGAGTGGCCGAAAGAAAACATAGACACATACTTGAAATAACTAGAGCAGTGAGATTTCAAGCTAACATTCCTTTGAAAATTTGGGGATTATGTGTTCAAACTACAGTTTACTTAATAAACAGACTACCATCTTCTGTTACTGGCATAACACCTTATGAGAAACTTTACAAGAAAAAACCTTCTCTCAATCATCTAAAAGTTTTAGGATGTCTGTGCTATGCAAATGACTTAACAATATCTGATAAATTACAGTCTAAAGTAAAAACTTGTTTTATGATGGGATATTTTGAAAAACAAAAGGGATATGTGTTATATGACATACAAAAAAAATTATTCTTTGTCAATAGAGATGTTACTTTCAGGGAAACTTAGTTCCCTTTCAGATCAGAAAAACCAGAAAGATAAATCTTTCTGCATGATCAAACTAGTAAGTGGGAAGATGTATACTCTACTACACACACACACACACACACACACACATATATATATATATATACCTATGCCTACAAATTCCATCAGGTTGTTGTACAAGAAGATTCAGTTCAAGGATTACATACTCTAGGAAATGCCCAAGATATCAGTTCACCAACTGAGACTATAACATCAAAGACAAACCAAATTGATACACTACAAGTACAACATCCTTCATCACACATGACTCAATCTCATACACAGAATCAACCTACCAATGCAATATCTACCAAAAATCTAATAGATTAAAACAACCTCCAATTTGGCTTAAGGATTTCATTACCAATAATAGCAACAATATTTCCAACTCTATAGCCAATTACATATCCTATGAACCAATCTCACAAAATACAGAGACTATCTCATAAAATTCTCAGAAATAATAGAACCAAGGAACTATACTTAGGCATCCAAGGATCCAAGATGGGTGGAAGCAATGAAAGCGGAAATAAAAGCACTATAAGATAATCACACATGGGATATTGTATCTGTACCAGAAGACAAATATCCAATAGGCTGTAAATGGATTTACAAGATCAAATACAGAGAAACAAGAGAGATTGAAAGACTTAAATCCAGATTAGTTGCAAAAGGGTACAACCAAAGAGAAGGTATTGACTACCAAGAAACTTTCTCTCCAGTTGTAAAAATGGTTACTATGAGAGTTATACTATCTATGGCAGCATCAGACACTGGCACATACGTCAAATGGATGTGTATAATGCCTTCTTATAAGGTGATCTATATGATGAAATCTATATGGAACAACCACAAGGATTCATCAGTGAGGGGGACAAACAAGTATGTTGAGTGATCAAATCCTTGTATGGACTTAAACAAGCACCAAGATAGTGGAATTTTAAACTCACATAAGCACTAATTCAGATGGAGTTTAAACAGTCACAATATGATCATTCCTTATTTATAAAGAAAATAGGAAAATGAGTAACTTTAGTATTGGTTTATGTGTATGATATGATGATTACTGGAGATCACATGGAACAAACATATGAAACAAAATAAGCCCTACAATAAGCATTCAAAATGAAAGACTGGGAGAGCTAAAGTACTTTCTAGGCATAGAATTTGCAAGATCAGAAAAAGGAATTCTAATGCACTAAAGAAAGTATGCTCTAGAACTTATTTCTGAACTTGGATTAGTTGTTGCCAAACCTATCAATACTTATATTGACTGCAACATGAAGCTTACAACCAAGGAGTATGATGATCACATTCAAAAGCAACAAGACATAGAAAAAGACAAAACAAAACCAGAACATGAAGTAGTAGAAGATATCAGTTCATACCAAAGACTGATAGGAAAACTACTTTATCTAACTGTCACAAGACCAGACATAGCCTACAGTGTGCAGACTTTTAGTCAATTTTTTATAACAACCAAAGAAATCACATCTTGATGCTGTACTCAGAATAGTTAGATACATCAAAAGTCAGCATGGATAAGGAATACTAATGTCCAATAGAACTCAGGAAACAGTAATAACATATTGTGATGCTGAGTGAGCTACATGCCCTCATACAAGGAAATCAGTAACTGGATACATTGTTAAATTTGGAGACTCACTTATATCATGGAAGTCCAAGAAACAGTCTACAATATCAAGAAGCTCAGCTGAATCGAAATATAGAAGCTTAGCAGGAATAGTGGCTGAATTAACTCGGATATTGGGTATACTATAAGAAATTGGGGTCAACATTAACTTACCAGTGATAGTGTACACTAATAGCAAATCTGCAATGCAGATCACTGCAAATTCAGTGTTTCATGAAAGGACTAAGCATATAGAAATTGATCTATATTTCATAAAGGAAAAAATTCAGAGAGGGATGATAAAGATTGAATATATAAACACCACAAATCAACCTGTTGATTTGTTTACCAAAGGGTTGAATAGAGTTCAACATCAGTACTTATGTTCCAAGCTTGGATTATTGAACATATTCCAACATCCAGCTTGAGAGGGGATGTTGAGAGAACAAATAAGTGAAAACAGTTAGAAGTATGTTAGTTAGTTGAGGAAATCAGTTAGTAGTTGAAGAAATCAGTTAGTAGCAGTTAGCAGATTAACAGTTTTTTTGTTGCATATTAGTTAGTCGACTAAATGACATGTAAAAGTGTATATATAGAAGTACACCTATCATTGTAAACATAACAAATGATACAAAGATAGTAAATTCAGATTTTCATCTCCTCTCCTCTCCTCTCCTCTCCTCTCCTCTCCTCTCCTCTCCTCTCCTCTCCTCTCCTCTCCTCTCCTCTCCTCTCCTCTCCTCTCCTCTCCTCTCCTCTCCTCTCCTCTCCTCTTCTCTTCTCTTCTCTTCTCTTCTCACATTCTGTGTACTCTTATTGCTTCTTCTTACTCACCAACTTCTTGTTCTGAATATGAAGTTCTTAATCTTCATCTAATGTTCAGATTATAACAGTATGCCGTCTTATTTTCTGTAGTTAACATTAAACTTCTTGTGATTCGATGCTTGATGGCCGTTTGTATCTCCTTCTACTTAATAATACATTCTTGTAGTCAAGTATTCCCTCTGCTCCATAATGTCCAAGTTTTACATTCCATTGACTTACTGAAAAAGATTAAGTATTACATGTTAGTATTTCTTGTATTGTTTTAGTTTGTAACTTATGTTTTTGTCTTGAAATTATAATTTTGTATCTCTTCAACTTGTGTTAATATTTTAATTACAAATAGATAAGTTGTCCAGCCTACGCCCAGTTTAAAGAAATAAAAGCGACATTTTCATGGCAATTGAAGAAGAAAGATTTCGTTATATCTGGAATAATAATAAAAAACTTAGGTCTGATCTTTCTTCTGGTTGATGGATGTTGTTGTCCGAGGAGATTCAGATTGTTCAATGGTAGGGAAAAGTATTATAGCATTCGTCGCACACTGGGGGACCTCGATATAGGGCACAAAATTATCAAGATGCAATAGCGATTTATAGATGGCCTGGATATCTGGATTTATTCCCTACTTTCACTTGCAACCCAAAGTGATCAGAAATAAATTAAATGTTGCGTTTAATTGGCCAAGACAATGATGGTTGACAGGTGGACATCATCTACATAGTATTCGAGATAAAATTATTTCAACTAATGCAGAATCTGAAAAAGCCTTTTGGAAAAATAATTGCATGTAAGTTAAACACCTTAAATACGATTGAAGACCTTACTAATTAATCACTAATAATGAATACAACAAGAGTTAGATAAAAATTCTCACGGAATATGCATGAAACAGAAGTGAGTAAGAGGTCTTTTTCAATAGAAGCATTTTCTATGGAAAACAACTCTAAAAATTTAGCATACAGGCTTTATTTGTAAGAATTTTAACAGAATCCAACAACGGCATAGTATACAACCTCAACTCACTCCATTTTCCCCTTATTCTTTTTATTAATGTAAAATGTATATATATATGATATACAATCTTTAATTATGGAAATTAAATCTACTTTTTCCTAATATAAGACTACTACATTTTCCTAATACAATACTACTACCATAATTACACTTGTACAAGAATTCTACAAATTATATACCAAATACGTGTATATTTTGTCACACCCCCGCAGTCATAGCTGACGGTTGTCGTACGCTGAGATTGTCCCTAAAATCTTCAAACAGAACTAAGGGAAGACCCTTAGTAAAGATGTCAGCAATTTGGTACCGTGAAGGGACATGCAATACACATAGTTGTCCACGAGCTACCTTTTCGCAAATAAAGTGAATATCCATCTTGATATGTTTAGTGCGCTGATGTTGGACCTGATTCCCAGAGAGATAGACCGCATTAACATTATCGCAGTAGACCAAGGTAGCTTTCTGAATAGGAAAGTGAAGCTCTAATAGGAGATTACACAGCCAACATGACTCAGACACCACATTGGCTACTCCTCGATACTCGGCCTCCGCACTGGAGCGCGATAAAGTAGTCTGGCGTTTAGCTGACCAATAGACCAAGCTATCACCAAGAAACATACAATAACCAAATGTCGAACGCCTGGTATCTGGACATACACCCCAATCAGCATCTGTATAAGACATGAGAGTAGATACAGAAGATGGATATAAGTGTAAACCATAATCAAGAGTGCCCTGAATGTAACGCATAATGAGTTTGAGAGCGTGCAAGTGTTCGTCCCTCGGATCATGCTTAAATAAACACACTTGTTGCACTGCATAAGTAATATCGGGCCACGTAAATGTAAGATACTGAAGAGCCCCTACAAGACTGCGATAGTGGGAGGGATCTTCGTAAGGTGTGCTAGAATTAGCACTCAGCTTTGGTTTGGTGTCAACCGGAGTAGGAGATGACTTATATGATGACATGACAACCCATTCAATAATATCAGCTACATACTTCATCTGGGATAGAAATAGACCACATGCATGACGAGTTACAACTATACCAAAAAAATAACTCAAAGGCCCAAAGTCTTTCATAGCAAATTCAGAAGTGAGAAGAGAAATGATAGACTTGCGCAGTTTATCAGAAGAGGCAGTCAATATAATATCATTCATATATAACAGAATGTATTCCAGAGAAGTACCATGACGATAGATAAACATAGAATGATCAGAACTGTTGTGAGAAAACCCAATGGTAGACACATAATCTGTAAACCTTTTGTACCAAGCCCGAGGGGCCTGTTTTAGGCCATATAAGGACTTCTTCAGCATACAGACATGGTTAGGATAATCGGGGTCCCTAAAACCCAAGGGCTAATGCATGTAGACTATTTCCTTGAGATCACTGTGTAAGAAAGCATTTTTCACATCCAGTTGATGAATGGGCTATGCTTTCGAGAGAGCCAAACTGAGAACAGTGCGAATGGTTGCCGGTTTGACCACCGGACTAAATATCTCTCCACAATCCACGCCAACCTATTGAGTTTTGCCATCACCTACAAGATGGGCCTTATGCCTCTCAAAACAACGATCAGATTTTTCCTTATGAGTAAAAACCAGCATAAAACGAATAGCATTGACACCAGGCGGATATGGATCAAACTCTCACGTCTTATTTTTAATAAGAGAATTATATTCATCATCCATGGCCATTTTCTAATTCGGGTCATGTAAGACAGACACTGGGTTACATGGTAGGGGTAATTTAGTGATATTAGAATTGAGATTAAAATGTTGTTTTGGTTTAAAAATACCCCATTGGCTATGAGTAACGTACCCTTGACTCGGAATAGAAGTGGACTGGACTTGGGTTGATGTTTGAACGTCTCGGGATTGGCCAGCAGGCAGTGCGCCTGCTGGCCGATGGACTGGACCGAGGAAGTAGAAATTGGGTCAGCAGGTAATGGGCCTGCTGGCGGAGAAACTGAACCTGGATGGTGATGACTTAGGCCAGCAGGCAGTGGGCCTGCTAACTGATTTTGGTCACGGGTCTGCTGGTCCAAATCCTGAGGTGGGGACCGAACTAAAGGGTAGACCACATACGGTGATAGCCCATCATCAAAATAATTATAAGAATTAGACATAGAATTACACAATTTAGCCAACAGAAATTGGATTTTATAAAAAATGATATGACAACTAATTATGATTTTATGAAAGGATAAATCATTTGTAATCACGATGATTAGACGGATAACCCAAAGATACATAAGTGGTAGAACAGGCTTGAAGTTTGTTAATTGTAGTGGATGGGAAAAGAGGATAACACAAACACTCAAACACCCTAAGATGAGAATACGAAGGATCTTTATGATAAAGATTTTTTAGTGGATATTGGTACGCTAATCCTTTGCTAAGGAGTATGTTAAGAAGGTAAGTAGCCATTTGTAATGCATGATGCCAAAATGAATGTGGTAATGAAGCATCGGCTAGTAAAGTCCGAACAATATTATTAATGGTACAAATTTTTCTTTCGGCTTTCCCATTTTGTGAGGATGTACGAGGACAAGAAAACCGAAAAGATATGTCATTAGCGTTACAAAATTCCCGAAACGGCCCATTATCAAATTCCCTTCCATTATCACATTGAATATTTTTAATTTTCCGTTTAAAATGGGTACAGATGAATGCTCTAAACGGTAAGAATGTGGAAAAGACTTGAGACTTTTTAGATAATGGAAAGGTCCACAAAAAATTAGAATAATCATCCAAAAATAACACATAATAACGGTGGCCCAAAGAGCTCAAAACGGGAGATGCTCACAAATCACTATGAATAATATCAAATAGCAACAAAGTACTAGAATTTGAGGCTAGAAACAATAATTTAACATGTTTCTCAAGCGGACAAGAAGGACAAATATTAGTACTACGCGTACTATTACATTCAATAAACTTATTGTTTTTAAAAGAGGAAATAACAGAAGCCCCCGGATGACCCAAACGCGCATGCCGCAAGGAAGGTGCTAAATCGGCAAATGTTGACGATGTGGCTTGATTAGTGGAAGTGGTGGTGGTGGTGATTTGATAAAGCTCTCCCCAACTATTATATCTCATTAGAGGTATCCCCGTCGTGAAATCCTTCATAGAAAATCCAAAAGGGTCAAAGTCAACAGAAGCCCAATTATCAGTTGTAAATTTTCGAACAAACACCAAATTTTTAATTAAGTGAGGAGCATGAAGGACATTTTTCAAAGCTAAAGGTGGGTTAGGGGAGATAAATTTATGTGACCATAACCACGAATTGGAATTGAATTACCATTACCAATAATTATACCACCATTTTTACTCAAATTGAAATAAGACGAGAGATTACCTGACGCATACGTCATATGAGAAGTGGCACTAGTGTCCATGTATCAATTTGCGTCTGAAAGATTTAATCCAAGTGTATGCATCATTGCCTCGATATTCGTGGGAGTCGGAGCTGTCGTTGGGACCACAACAGAGAAAGGCATGCTGAGACCGAGGCCCAAGAAGGCCAGTGTGCCGTCCGGGCCCATTCTACCGCTGTCCAGAATGCTGAAAGGTGTTGGGCCCGGCCCAAATCGCTGGACTGCCTACTGGAAAAGGTGGATTGGGCCACTGCCCACCGGCCCAGCCCTATGGCCACTGTGTACCGGCCCAAGGCTGCGGCCAATGGTGCGACGACCCAGTCTGTTGGTTGGTGCCATGAGGTCATCCGCCACTATCACCCCTGCTGTTGTCGCGGTTACCGCCACTGCCACCACTACCGCTGCGGCCGCTGCCACTGTATTTGCCACTATTTTTATGATTTTGGCCCTTTTTTCCGCCACCATTGTTATAGTTTTGACTAGAATTTTTCTCGAAGGAGTAAGGGTCATCAGTGTCACGGGATGTGGCTACCATCATGGCAGAATTGGCTCCGGTTGCCGTCTTTTTAGCTAACCTGGCTTCTTCTAAGGTGAGCATGGAACATTCTTGCTAGAACGACAGGAGAGGATTGCTTTGATGAAGAGGAGTTCCAACGCCATTATAAGCCTCGGATAGGCCTGCAACCATCTGAAGAACAATACGATCATTCGTGACGGGCGCGCTAACGCTCTTGAGTTGATCCGATAACTCCTTGAGCCTTTGATAATAGGCTGAGGCATTCGGAAAATCCTCCATGTTAATGTGAGAGAATTCCTGCTCAAGGGTCACAACACGAGATTTTTTGTTATCTTGGAATATATCACGCAACTTATTCCAAGCTTCCATTGTCGTGGTGTCGGGTTCGATAATAGTTTGTAAGAGGTCCGTAGATATGGTAGAATAAATCCACTAAAGTACCGTAGCATCAAGAGTTGCCAACAACTCTATTTCATCATTGGTGGTAGGCACCTTCTTCTTGCCCTTTTTTCGGTAGGACGATGTGATGGAGGACTCTATTAGACCGTGCGTGAATTTAAAATAGTTCTGCCTACGTCACGTATTAAACGTTTTCCATCTCAAGAATAATAGGGATGTTGTTCTTGATATTGGAGACTGCAAGGGTAGGATGAAATATGTTCTTTGTGGTAGACATGATGAAAGAACAAGAGGAGAAGTAGGGAGTCGGAAAAAAAAATAAAGAGAGAGGGGGTAGTCACGGCCGACGAGAGTAGGGCGGCGGAAGCTACAAATTTTTGGAGAAGGAAAAGTTTGTCATAGACTGCTGATACCATGAAAGAGAATAATCCACTGATTCTTTTCATTAATGTAAAAGGTATATATACATGATATACAATCTCTAATTATGGAAATTAAATCTACATTTTTCTAATATAAGACTACTACATTTTCCTAATACAAGACTACTACCATAATTACACTTGTACAAGAATTCTATAAATTATATACCAAATATACATGAGTACGTGTATATTCTGTCATGCATTATAATCATTGAGTTGATACCATTAACCATGCATGTATATATACAATTGAGTTTTTTTTAAAAAGGCTTGCCCCATATGCATATATTGCTCTTCTTGCATCAAACATTAAAAAGTCCATAAACATATTATGTTGACATAATAATAGCAGCAGAAATACCTGATCTTGAAGCTAATCCTGGTGGATATAATGTAGTCAAGAACTTTATGATGTACGGACCTTGCGGACAACTGAATCCCCACTGCCCATGTATGAAACAAGGGAAGTGCACAAAGCATTTTTCCAAAGAAATTCAATGATCGAACAAATTTCAATTCAGATGGATTCCCAACTTATAGGAGAAGGAACACATGTGTTGAAGTCAAGAAAAATGGCACCAACTTAGATAACAGATATGTCATTTCTTACAACAGAAACTTGATTATCAAATTTGATGCACATATAAATGTCGAATTATGCAATTACTCAAGGTCGGTGAAGTACCTATTTAATGTGTCCATAAGGGTCTAATAGAGCAACCACGACTATAGAATCTACTAGTATTGCTGCAGATAATGATGAGATAAAAAAATATATAGAATGCAGATACACATCGGCTACAGAAGCTTGTTGGAGGATCTTTATATTTGACATACACTACAGAGAGCCAGCAGTTGAGCGATTGCCATTCCATTTACAGGAACAAAACACCATTATATTCTAAGAAGATAGGCGAGCTGAAAACGTACTTAGCAGGCCCAATATAGGAAAAACAAATTTACGAAATGGTTTGAGGAAAATAAAGCATATGTTGATACACGCGAACTAACATATTCTGATTTCCCTACGCGTTGGGTCTGGAATAGAACAGTAAAAAATGAAAAGAAGGCAAAATGAGAGGGCAGTTGATAGGATTTAATTTGCACATCCTCCAAGTGGAGAACATTTTTATATGAGAATGCTGCTTAATTTTGTCAAAGGATGCACTTTCTTCGAAAGCATCAGAACAGTCAATAGGCACGAGCATAAAACTTATCGAGAAACATACTACGCTTTATAATTATTAGATGATGATAAAGAGTGGAATGAGTGCTTCGTTGAGGCTTCATATCGGGTCACGGGAAATGAGTTGAGACATCTCTTTGTAACGATAGTTACTCACATAGTTGTTAGAGGTTGGAGATGGATCCTTTTACGATGATAATAAGGAGTTCATTAAAGTACCTTTTGATGTATGCATCAAATCATGTAACGATCTGATCGGTTCAATTGTTGAGGCAGTTTATATGTCCCTCTTGCAGAAGTACAATGACCCAGCATATTTAAAAGAAAGAGCAATATTGACGCCAACAAATGAAATGGTGCATGAGTTGAACGAGACAATTATGAAAATGATATCGGGGCATATTTTAGCTCTGACAATTTATGCAAAGCAAGTGTGAACACTAATGATGAAGAAATTTTGTACCCAACATAATTTCTTAACAAATTAAAATTTCCTAGCATCCATAACCATGACATACACTTAAATGTAGGTACTCCGGTTATGCTACTTAGAATTATAAACCAAACAGAAGGCTTATGCAATGGAACAAGATTGATTGTCACGCACCTTGGTATTTGGTCTGTCAGTGCTAACATCATCTCAGGAAAGAACATCGGGTCGAGAGTCACAATTTCAAGAATTATTATGTCTCCAAACGATTCAAAATGGCCATTCAAGCTTAAGAGACACCAGCTTCCTTTAACGACTTGGTACACAATGACAATCAATAAAAGTCAAGGACAACCTCTTAACAAAGTCAAACTGTATATTCTAAATCAAGTATTCACCCATGGACAATTATATGTAGTGGTTTCCCGAGTAACGACAAGAGAAGGGTTAACCATACTAAATGCTGATGATGACACAAAAGACCCTGCATTCATTAAAAATATTATTTACATAGAAGTAATCCACAATGTGTGTCCAAGAGCTGTAGAAAGATACGAGGTATTTCACACTGGGTTTCAATTCGCGACATGCATTACTATATAATCTTATTGCAAGTGATTTATTCATTATAATTATTTAACAATGTCATGCTTCTAGACAACTATATAAGATGATGAATAGGGAATTATATAAGATGGCGCGGAAAGAGGCAAATCTAGCGGTTACGACAGCGAAAATATCGACTTTTGAACATCTATATGTGGAATTAGAGGAAAAGGGCGGGGATAAGAAGTTGTACAAACTAGCCAAGGCGAGGGAGAGGAGGACCCGGGACTTGGATCACGTAAGGTGCATCAAGGACGAGGTCGGCAACATACTGGTGGAGGACGCACATATTAAGCGGAGGTGGCAGACGTACTTCTATAAACTCTTGAATGAAAAAGAAGATAGAGACACTGTGCTGGGAGATCTGGAGCACTCTGGTAGGTACCGGGATTTTAGGTATTGTGAAAATATTAAGATGAGGAGGTTCAGGGTGATGTTCGCAGGATGCGTAGGAAACGAGCGACCGGGCCTAATGAGATCCAGTTAAATTTTGGAAGAGCGCTGGTAGGGCAGGTTTGAAGTGGCTGACGGAGTTATTTAACATCATTTTTAAGATGACTTGGATGCCCGAAAAATGGAGGTGGAGTACAATGATTCCTTTATACAAGAAAAAGGTGATATCCAGAGTTGCAACATTCAGCTCTTAGCCCATTTCTATTTGAGTTGGTAATGGATGTACTGACGTGACAAATCCAATTGGAGGTGCCATGGTGTATGTTATTCACAGACAATATAGTCCTGATTGATGAGACTCGCAATAGAGTGAACGTTAAGCTAGAGGTTTGGAGACAGATCCTGGAGTCTAAAGGGTTCAGGCTGAGTAGGACAAAGACAAAATACTTAAAGTGCAAGTTCAGTAACGGAAGCGACCTTGAGACAGGCGCGGAGGTGATGCTTGGTACTCAGCTCATTCCAAAGAAAGGGAGCTTCAAGTACCCTGGGTCTATTATCCAAGAGAATGGAGAGATTGATGACGATGTTACACATCGTATTGGGGCAGGGTGGATGAAATGAAGGCTCGCATATGGAGTCTTGTGACATAAAAAAGTGCCACCAAAACTTAAAGGCAAGTCCTATAGGGTGGTGGTTAGACCGACTATGTTGTATAGGGCAGAGTGTTAGCCGGTCAAGACTTCACACACCCAAAAGATGAAAGTTGCAGAGATGAGGATGCTAAGTTGGATGTATGGCATACAAGGAGGGATATTAGAAATGGTTGATATCCGAGACAGAGTGGGAGTGACCTCGGTGGAGGATAAGATGCGGGAAATGAGGTTGAGATGGTTCGGGCACATGTAGAGGAGAGACACAAATGCCCCAATGCGGAGGTTGGCTATAGACGGGTACAAGAGGGGTAGCGGTAGATCGAGGAAGTATTGGGGTGAGGTGATTAGACGGGACATGGCGCAAGTGCAACTCACTGAGGACATGACCTTAGATAGGGGGTTATGGAGGACACGTATTAGGGTAGAAGGGTAGTAGGTAGCCCAGCGTACTCCTGCCTACGCTTACAAACTGGTAGTTGTAATATTATTAGTATAGGCTCATTAGCCTATCATACTAGTAGGCACAGTATTGCCTTATAGTCACTTGTCGTTTGATTTATGAAGCTATGTGTATTTTGTTTGTCTTATTTACTTGCATTATTTATTGCTTCATTTTGCTTCTTTTTCTCTTTCAGAATTCGCTATCATGACTTAATCACTTTGTTTGTCTTACTTTGCTTAGGCGTGTGCTTTGTCTTGATCCAATGGTCTCTCGGAAACTGCCGCTCTACCTACCAAGATAGATGTAAGGTCTGCGTATACTCTACCGTCCCAGATCCCATGTTATGAGATTTCACTGGGTATGTTGTTGTTGTTGTATGCTTCTAGACAACTAGACATAAATATGATGATTGATGATGGAGATAAAATACCAATGCCGATGAGCATAACAACATTTCTGCTTCTCCTTGGCTAAAACGATCTAGAAAAGGATAGAAGTCGTTCCAATAGAAAAATGTAGATAAGTACTTTCTATATAGAGCTTTTACTTTAAAATATTCATAATCAATGTCGGTCTGAATAGATAATTTTTAAAAATTATATCATAATTGTTGTAATGAAATCGACAAATGTCGATAAAGTGAAGACAAAAAAGTTCCATTAATGTAAGCTAATGAGGTCCTTCGTCCCCTCGCGAAGCCCGGATAAATTACCTAGTTTAAAAATATGATAAACACTAAAAGTGATAATAATCCTAAATCTAACAAACAATCACAAGTTGGCCACTCTCGGCTAACATTTGAATTTATAAAAACTTTTAATTTGTTCAATCTTTTTAATATTTTATTCTTAACTTTTTTTTATAATCCATGAAATACTCTTCTGAAATAAAACTCTTAACTTCTTCCATTCTGTTTCACATTCTGTCCTTTTTATTTTATTTTATAAATATGCTTTTACAATTAGATTTTCCTAAATAATTTTAGGAACATTTAAAGTATTTTAAGAGAAGAAAAACTTATCAACACTTCATTTATCATGTACATAACTGTTTATTATAGATTTTAATACTCTCCCTGTACCAATTTAAGTGTCTTACTTTTGTTTTTAGTTTATCCCAAAAAGAGTGTCTCTTTCTATATTTAGTAAGTGTTGACAAGTTTAAGACCACAAGATTTAAAGGACCCCACAGATATTTAATTAAAGACCACAAGATTCAAAAATCTTCTTTCATTTCTTTGTGAAGGGGAAAGTCCCGAAGGCGAAACACCTGTATCAGAGGCCCCTTGGCCAGGTGGGATGTAAATCGAGTGATATGCGCGAGTGGCAGCCCTGCAAGGGAGAGGACCAACGGGACACGAACCCAGCAACAATCCTTGTAATATTTCAGCAAAGACTGTCATCACACGGATTCGAACCCGCGACATCGGAGTGGTTGTACCCCAATCACCTTACCACTTACCAATCTCGCCTGTGCCCCTGGGGGCTAATCTTCTTTCATTTCTTAAACTCCGTGTCTAGTCAAACTAAAATACTTAAATTGGAACGGAGGAGGTGCTTCTTTTCAAATAAGTACTTACTTACTTCTAAAACTAACTTCAGTATTTGATAATAACTTTCAACACTTATAGGTAGTAGTTACTTTCAATCAACAATCTAAATTGGCTACAAGTCCTCAATATAGAAATATTCTTGGTAAAAAATGCTTTTCCCGATTAATCGGATTTTAATACGGCTATCGGACACCAATTAGAAAAAAAAGACGAAAAAATGGAAAAAAGGATAATAATAATAAATAGAAAAAGCTAAGGTAAATAGAAAGAAATCTAGTACTAGGAGTAACATTTTATGTCTGGCTGGCATATACCAGATCAACTTTACACCTAATTAAGTCCGAACCAGCAAACCTAGAACATCACATGAACCCAAACCCACCCACAATTTTTTCAACTTGAATCGGATGGTCATGGCCCTTCCTAATCTCGGCTCTTTCTCCAACCCAACCGCCGCCGCCACGCCGTCCACTTCCAACCCGTTATCGCCTTCCGATGACCCGTCAAAGAAATTTCGAAAACCCTACACCATTACTAAGTCACGTGAAAGCTGGACCGAACCCGAGCACGATAAGTTCCTTGAAGCTCTTCAGCTGTGAGTTCACAATTTTAAAACAATTTTCCGTTTATAATTCATTGCTTTTCGTTGCTACGGTTTAGGGTTGAAAGTTCGAGGGTTTAATTTGAGTTGGTATATGTGTTGTCTCGTTGTTAGTATACTTCTAGGTTATCTAGAATGTTCGCGAAGGAAATTAAGGAGTTTGAGAATTTTATAGTTCCAAGGAGCGATTGAAGATAAGCGTATGGCAGTCCTTACTAGGGTTTAGGGCTGGAAGTTCAGAGGTTTAATTTGAGTTTGTACATGTGTTGTCTCGTTGTTAGTATACTTCTAGGTTATCTAGAATGTTCGCGAAGGAAATTAAGGAGTTTGAGAATTTTATAGTTCTAAGGAGCGATTGAAGATAAGCGTATGGCATTGTCCTTACTAGGGTTTAGGGCTAGAAGTTCGGAGGTTTAATTTGAGTTTGTATATGTGTTGTCTCGTTGTTAGTATACTTCTAGGTTATCTAGAATGTTCGCCAAGGAAATTATCGAGTTTGAGAATTTTATAGTTCTAAGGAGCGATTGAAGATAAGCGTATGGCATTGTCCTTACTAGGGTTTAGAGCTGGAAGTTCGTAAGTTTAATTTGAGTTTGTATGTGTTGTCTCGTTGTTAGTATACTTCTAGGTTATCTAGAATGTTCACGAAGGAAATTAAGGAGTTTGAGAATTTTATAGTTCTAAGGAGCGATTGAAGATAAGCGTATGGCATTGCCCTTACCCTGCTTAGGGCTAGAAGTTCGGTGGTTTAATTTGAGTTTGTATATGTGTTGTCTCGTTGTTAGTATACTTCTAGGTTAAATAGATTGTTCGTGAAGGAAATAACGAGTTTGAGAATTTTATAGTTCTAAGGAGCGATTGAAGATAAGCGTATGTCATTGTCCTTACTAGGGTTTAGGGCTAGAAGTTCAGAGGTTTAATTTGAGTTTGTATATGTGTTGTCTCGTTGTTAGTATACTTCTAGGTTAAATAGATTGTTCGCGAACGAAATTAAGGAGTTTGAGAATTTTATATTTCTAAGGAGCGATTGAAGATAGATGTATGGCATTGTTTTAGTTTGAATGCTGTTATATAGTTTGTTTGTTTATGAGTTCAAGGAATGTGTGCTTCAACAAATTGTTGCTTTTGCTTCTCGTGCTAATTCATTGTTTTTCCTTACTAGGGTTTAGAGCTGAAAGTTCGTAGCTTCAATTTGAGTTGTGTGATAGTTGAATCATTTCTTGTTGTTTTGTTTCGTGTACTTCTAGGTTAACTAGAATGTTTGTGTAGGAAATTAAGGAGTTTGGGAATTTTGTAGTTTTAAAGAGATATTGAAGATGGCGTAAGGCATTGTTTGAGTTGAATGTTGTTATGCAAGTTTGATTGTTTACGAGTTCCAAGAAATGTGTACTTCAACTAATTGTTGCTTTTGCTTCTCATGTTAATTTGCAAGTGTATATATCAATTACCCATAATCCCATAGTTGGGGTCGGCCAATTATCCACCATATATATATTTTGAAGAACAGTTAGTGATTGAAGGGACGTTCCATAGTTACCCTTTTTTATATCTCAACATTGTATTGGAATCTCAATCTGCTGATGAAATAACTTCATTTTAGTGAATGTGATCATGTTGCTTATTGCCACTAAGTAGAGTTCTAGAATGAAGGAACGTTAAGATGTCTCCTTTGAGTTAAGATTTTTCTTCTTACTTATTACCCATTTTGTTAACAATACAGCTTTGACCGTGACTGGAAAAAGATTGAAGCATTTGTTGGATCAAAATCTGTTATTCAGGTAATATTAAGGTTAGCCTAGCATATGCACATCTTACTAAGTACCTTTTCTCCCTGAACCATCATTTTGTTTTGCAAATAGGTCTCTCTCTCTCTCTCTCTCTCTCTATATATATATATATATATATATATATATATATATATATATACGAAAGGAGCCTTAGAGTAGCTGGTGTCATGTGATCATGAGGTCGTGGGTTCAAGTCGTGGAAACGGCCTCTTGCAGAGATGTGAGGTAAGACTGCGTACAATAGACCCTTGTGACATAGCGGGAGCTTAGTGCAATTGGATTGTTTCAGAGCCACTAGGGTAGAAATATAGAGAAATTTGTTCAGATTTATGAAATTCTTGTTTATAGGTTTACATTCTTTTGAGTTTTCTTACCTAGGAAGATCGGGTAGTAAGTCCTCAAGGGAAGGCAGTTAAGCCCGTGAATAGCTTAGGATTGTAGGAAGAACTTCAATTTCAAAATAAGATTTTATAAAAATGGATACGTTTTTCAATAGATCTACTTCTCTGAACTTTGGTTCAACATCTTCCATGGATTCAAAGAAGATAATAAATTTGGAAGAAATAGTTATACAAGATTTTGAAAATCGATAGATAATTGGGAAATACCGAGAGTAAATAGAGATCAAATTTACAAAAAATCCAAATACGATTTTTTCAAAACTGATTTTACAATTAAAACAGAGGAAATATTCAATTATCAAAACCCTTTGAAACAATCCAGTTGCTTTCTCAAAATTCATTGAAGAAACATAGGGAAAGAAATTATAAATACATTCATATTGACTTATTTCAATTAGGGATAAAACACTTAACTAAGGAAGGATTAAATACTTCAATTCTTGCGATCTTATGAGATGCCATGTTCACTAACTTTGAGGACTCTTTATTAAGTTCTGTTGAATCTAGCATCTGCACGGGGCCAATCTCTTTTGATTGTTATCCAAATTTTTCAGTATCTCTTAATGATAAAAATATCCTAAAATCCCTTGTCTTACAAATAAAAACCCATAATTACCAAATGTTTGAAGGATCAATTCCAGTAGCAATAATATTTAGAATCCATTATAAAGCTATGCTTTTTGCTTTTGCTACAAAAGTTAGATACCATAGCAAAAAAGGTGAAACACTGCTATTACAGACGAATCTAGACGGATCTTTTTAGATCTAACACTGTAATACCAACACCTATTAAATGGAAGGATATTACCTTACCAGAAGAATGGATCTTGGAAGAAGTAGTTAAACCTGAACCAATAGAAACTTCCCAACCAAATACCCATCTTAAAAAAATAACCCAATTCTAGGATGACAGAGTTAGTCTATCATTCCTTAGAAAATCTACTAGTAGTAGATACGATGATACATGTTCTATAGAGACCATAGATTTAGGAAGAGTCACACAAATTCCTTCAGTAATAAACACACCTTATAAAACAAAACCTAGACATTCTACGTCAGATCTACCCAATTTAAAAATGTAGACTACACCAACGAAATACCTAGACCTGTATATGAAAATTCCACCGCTAGAGAGAAAATGGACGACCAAGAACCTACTAGTCCAACATTTTCCTCAATAACAAAAAATATAATAAATGAAATTAGAGTTTTAGAAAAAGAATTCCAAGTAGATAAGAAATTCCTACAAAAAGATTTTTATGGAGATCATTACCTAGAAAAAAGAACTTGGTTCTTTCAAAACTTCTTAAATACTACGAAACAAATACAAGAAAAATTCTATGAGTTAATTAATGAATATAGAATAAACATTCTATTTTTCGACTGGTTTGAAATATATTCCTCTCAAAATTCCATAGGTTATTCTTTTTCAAAAACAGTAAATTCTATTACAACTAGGAATAAAACACTAGAATGGGAGACCCTAGCTGATACTAGGAAAATCCAATCTAACCACCCTCATCTACAAGACATTAAGCTTACTATACATAGTCACCCTGTAGAAGCAATTCCTTTTAAAAATCCAGCAGAGGATGAAAAAACTAATATAAAATCCATACTCGCACAAAATAATTTTACAAATATTAATTTAAATTCCATAGGAAAACAATTAGATAGAGTGGAAAAATACATAAAAAAACCAATCTTTAGTCACTATAGATTATCCAGAAAAATCCACAGAATTGAAATTAAAAAGCCTAATCTTTAGACCATTTCAGGTATCTAAAGATAGTGTAAAAAACAACAATAACAATATATCAAGTGAAATCCCACAATGTGGGGTCTGGGAAGGGTAGAGTGTATGCAGACTTTACCTCTACCTTGGTAGGTAGAGTGACATAATCACAAGCAAAGCAAAGCAAAGCAAGAGAAACGGTTAGACAAGAAATTAAAGTAGTATGAACATGCTGATGTCAAAATTGATTACGCCATGGTAGCGCATTCTAACAAAAGAAAGCAGTAGCTAACACAACTAGATAAGATAAATAAAGTATACTAAAGAACACATAGTAACATAAATCAAATTACAGGCACTATAAAGCAATACTGCGCCTATAAGTGTGATAGGGTAATTGGGCCTACAGTAATAACACTACAGCTATCATTTTGTAAGTGTAAGTAGGACTACGCTCGACTACCTATTACCTTTCTACCCTAATTCGTGTCCTCCACAACTCCTTATCTAAGGTCATGTCCTTAGTAAGTTGCACCTGCGCCATATCCCGTCTAATCACCTATTCCCAATATTTTTTTAGCCTAACTCTACCCCTCCTGAACATGTTCGGGGCATTTGTGTTTCTTCTCTGCACATGCCCCAACTATCTCGACCTTGCTTCATGCATTTTATCCTTCACCGAGCCACTCCCACTTTGTATCGTATATCATCATTTATAATCTTATCTCTCCTTGTATGCCCACACATTCATCTCAACATCCTCATCTCTGCAACTTTCATTTTTTATATGTGCGAAGTCTTGACTGGCCAACACTCTGCCCCATACAACATAGTCGGTCTAACCACCACCTTATAGAACTTGCCTTTATGTTTTGGTGGCATCTTTTTGTCGCACAAAACTCCAGATGCGAGCCTCCATTCATCCACCCTGCTCCAATACGATGTGTGACATCGTCATCAATCTCTCTATTCCCGTGGATAATAGACCCTAGATACTTGAAACTTTCTTTCTTTGGAATGACTCGAGTACCAATCCTCACCTCCACGCCTGTCTCAGGGTCGCTCCCGTTGCTGAACTTGCACTCCAAATATTCTGTCTTGGTCCTACTCAACCTGAACCCTTTAGACTCCAGAGTTTGTCTCCAAACCTCCAGCACTCCGCTGTGAGTCTCATCAATCGGGACTATGTCGTCTACGAATAACATACACCATGATACCTTCCCTTAGATTTGTCGCGTCAGTCCGTCCATCACCAAGACAAATAGGAATGGACTAAGAGCTGATCCCTGGTGCAGCCCCATCATCACGGGAAGTGTTCCGAGTCTCTTCTTACCGTCCGCACCCTAGTCTTGGCTCCATCATACATATCCTTGATCGCCCTAGTGTACGCCACAAGTACACCTCTAACCTCCAAACATCTCCATAGAACCTCCCTAGGGACTGTCGTATGCCTTCTCGAGGTCGATGAAAACCATATGTAAGTCTCTCTTCCTCCCCCTATATTGTTCCACCAACCTCCTAATAAGATGAATGATTTCAGTAGTCGAATGTCCCGGCATGAATCCAAATCGGTTCTCGAAAATAGACACGCCTCTCCTCACCCTCACCCTCGTCTCCATGACCCTTTTCCAAACTTGCATAGTGTGACTCAACAGCTTGATACCTCTATAGTTGTTGCTACTCTGGATATCACCTTTGTTTTTGTACAAGGGAATCATTGTACTCCACCTCCAATCTTCGGGCATTCTTGCCGTCTTAAAAATGATGTTAAACAACTCAGTCAGTCACTCCAAACCTGCCTTGCCTACGCTCTTCCAAAATTCAATTGAAATCTCATCAGGCCCGGTCGCTCGTCCCCTGCGCATCTTGCGAACATCACCCTTAACCTCCTCAACCTTAATGTTTCTACAATACTCAAAATCCCGGTACCTACCACAATGCTCCAGATCTCCCAGCACGATGTCACTATCTCCTTTTTCGTTCAAGAGTTTATAGTGTATTGGGCGCTGCTTTGCTATGCGCCATTCATGGTGCTACCGTAGAAAAGACTTTATTTGAAGACGGTGATGGTGCAAATACATTCCGTGCTTTTAACCCAACTCAAACCGAAGAAACTTATTCAAGGGTCACCGCTAACCGCTTTTGGTCCCAAATCTTTGGGGTTGCTTTTTCCAATAAACGTTGGTTACATTTCTTTATGTTATTTGTACCGAAGAAGGTTTATGGATGAGTGCTCTTGGAGTAGTCGGTCTAGCCCCGAACCTACGTGCCTATGACTTCGTTTCTCGGGAAATTCGCGCAGCGGAAGATCCCGAATCGAGACTTTCTACACCAAAAATATTCTCTTAAACGAAGGTATTCGCGCTTGGATGGCGGCTCAAGATCGCCTCATGAAAACCTTATATTCCCCGAGGAGGTTCTACCACGTGGAAAGGCTCTTTAATGGAACTTTAGCCTTAGCTGGTCGTGACCAAGAAACCACTGCTTTCGCTTGGTGGGCCATGAATGCCCGACAACTCAATTTATCCGGTAAACTACTAGGGGCTCATGTAGCCCATGCTGGATTAATCGTATTCTGGGCCGGAACAATGAACCTATTTGAAGTGGCCTGGCTATTCAGTTAGCTGCTGAAATCTGTGTGCATATTAAGACTGCCACCTCCGCCTAATATGCGCTTCCTCCACCAGTACTTTACCGTCATCGTCCTTGATGCACACCTCACATGATCCAAGTCACGGGCCCTCCTCCCCCTTGCCTTGGCTAGTATGTACAACTTCTTATCCCCGCCTTTCTCCTCTAATTTCAGCATTCAAAAGCCACCGTAACCGCTAGCTTTGCGTCCTTCCTCCCCTCTTTCGACAAAATAAATCTGATTTATTAAGGCTATATAGGATCAACTAAATAGAATTGGGATGTCCAGTAGTTTTAATACAAAAACTATTATCCCAGATACACCCCAATCAAGTCACAAAATCACTAGGGGTGGGCGTACATCGGTTCGGTTTTGTATCCGAAAAATATGAACCGAATAAATTTTTTTTTTTTTTTAAAAAACCGAATACAACTTTTTTTAAAAAAAAACCTATATGTTCGGTTTATATGCCGAACATATCGGATTATATCGGTTTTTTTCTAGTGGGCCGGGTCGGGGAATTTTTTATTTTTTTTTTAAATTGAATTTCCAAAATTGAAATTGACATTCACACTTACACTATCATGAAATTTCGACGTTGAAATCTATTGTGTATAGTGAGATGTTTACTAAAGTAAAAGAAAATCTAGAAATCGATTTGGGGGAAAACAAATTGATTGGGAAAACGGACGTTTTTCTAAAAATTGGCTGCTCCAAACCGCCATTCGGCAGTTTGACCAGCCCCGTCTCGAAAAATACGCAAAATCAAAAAAATAAATCGGGTAAAACGAACATCCGAGGCGAATAGTTATGACCATTTAAAGTTTTATCAATTTACAATTATTTTTTCTCCCTACATTTTATGTCAATGCTTCCGTGATATGTTAATCAAGTTCATGCCGCATGCGACTTCCATAAAAGCTTCATAGATTAGCTTCATAGATTAGCTTTAATGGCTATGATTTAAGAGATGGTAGTAGCTAAAATACAAAAAGAATTTTTTTTTAAAAAATTTAATTCGATTTTTCGGTTCGGTTCGTATCCAAAATTTAGAAAACCGAACCGAATCACTAAATCCTGATTCGGTTTTCAAAAAAATTGTTTTTTTTTTAAAAAAAATCGACAAAAAACCAAATCGAATTTCGGTTCGGTTTGATTTTTTCGGTTCACCGGGTTTTTTTGCCCACCCATAAAAATCACAATGTTGATATGTGACTCGGATAACAGTGAAGCCTTAGAACAATTCCAAAATACAACACCCTTAGTTAATAAAACTAATTGGAAACAATCAATACAAGAACAACTACAAATAATCCCAGCTCCAGATCTAGGAATAGTAAAACCCTTAGCTCAATCCCGATTCAATGCCTCTTCCATCTACGATTAGAACATAGATGAGATGACTGAATACAATATCCCTTGCTTACTCCAACAAATGACCATTGGCCTCAAATGCATATAAAACACAAAATGATGCACAAGATAGGACCATAGCAGAACTGCTTATCGCAGGATTCTCTGGTCAATTAAATGGATGGTGGGATAACTATCTCACTAACCAACAACAAGAAGACATTTTAAATGCCATAAAAACTGATGAAGAAGGAATAGCAATCTTAGATGAAGAAGGAGAACCGTTACAAGATGCAGTATCAACCTTGATACTGACAATCTCATTAAATTTCATAGGTGATTCTTCCCATCTTAAAGATAAAAATACCGAATTACTTCCAAATATAAAATGTAAAAAACTAAGTGATTTTCAATGGTACAAGAACACGTTCTTAACCAGAGTAATGCTTAGAGAAGATTTCAACCAATCATTTTGGAAAGAAAAATTCTTAACAGGATTGCCTACCCTTTTAGGAGAAAAGGTTAGAAATATGTGGAAAACAAATAATACCCTATAATGAATTCACATATTGACAATTAGTCAGTATAACCCAACAAGAAAGATTAAAAATATGCCAAGATCTAAAATTGCAAAGCATCTAAAATGGGAACTAAAAAGAACTATGTTAGAACTAGGTTCTTTTTGCCAACAATTTGATATAAATTCCAAAAATCAACCTTCTCTAGGTTGTACAGGAAACTGTAGTAAAACCTATAAAAAACCCACATAAAACACAAAAAGGATATAGGAAGAGAAACTTCAAAACTAGTGAAGAATATTATAAAAACCTCTTTACAAATCCCAAAATAAAAGAAATCCTAAGAAGTATGAATCTAAATACAAAGATATTACATGCTACAGATGTAATAAAAAGGGACATACTTCAAAATACTGCAAAATGAATAATAGATTACAAGAATTAAAGCTAGATGAAAAGATAATTCAAAAAATCTATAATCTCTTAATAGATTCTTCTGATTCCACAACTGAAACAGAATTTGAAAGGTTTTCTTCTGTATCTTCGGAAGATAATGAACCTCTTCAAGTAGATGAATTAGTCACAACTAGTTCATCTGAAAATTCTGGAAAAGAAAAAGGAAAACGTATGTGTGTGTTAACCAAAGACCAGGAATTCATGTTAGATATGGTAAAACACATAGATACGGAACACCAAAAAGAATATTTAAATAAACTCTTAAAATCTTTTACGGAAGAAAAGAAAGAAATCAAAAATACCATTTTATCAAACACCTCTAAAAATACCTATGACTTGACAAACATCTTAGGAAGAGGGAAACAAATAAAAGAAAGCAAAGAAATAACAACTCAAGAACTACAAAAAGAAATTAAACAAGTAAAAACAGGAATAAAAAAATTAAAAGAAAAACAAAAACAAGATTTTGATATAATAAAAATAATCCTTTCAAAAACTATACGGGAAAACTTTGATTCTGAAGATTCCAATTTTTGAAAATTCCGATTCAGAAAATCACATAGAACCAAAAGAAGATATTGAAAATCAAATAAAAAATCTAGAAGAAATCCCAGAAGACTTTCTTCTTAAGACAAATCAGAAAATTTTAAATATAAAACAGTTGCCCTTTTTTTATACAACAACAAATTTAAATTGCATAAAAACAGGTATAGTACCAAAAAATTTCCAAGAAGAAACCCACGAAAAATTAGCAGCAACTAATAATTCTAAATTAGAAATTAAATCCAAAACCAGTGCGTCAATTATAAATGATGGAGTTTCTATAGCAACATCATATGTTTTAGTAAAAGACATACATAATTCTGTCATTTTAGGAACCCATTTTATGAATCTTATCACCCCATATAAGATAGATAATGATTTCATATCTTTTAAATTCAATAACAAGAAATTAAAATTCCATTTTATAACAAAATAAAAAACAAGAGACCTCAACCTAATAAGAGCATGTTCAATCTACGAAGATAATATACAAGGAAAATCATATTATCTACAAGAACTGAGAAATGATTTCTCTTTCAAAAGATTAAATACACAATTAGAAATACCTGAAGTTGAAGAAAAAATATCTAAACTTCAAAATTCTTTTGAAAAAGAAATATGTTCCAATATTCCAAACGCTTTTTGGAGTAGAAAGTAACATATAGTAGATCTGCCTTATGAAAAGGATTTTGATGAAAGGCAAATTCCAACAAAAGCTAGGCCGATCCAAATGAACAGTAATCTTGAACAATACTGCAGGAAAGAAATTCAAGATCTAGAAAATAAGAAATTAAATTCCAAATCTAATTCTCGTAGGAGTTGTGATTTTAGGGATATCTTGAAACAAAAGTCGGGGGAGAAAGAATGTATAGTCCAGTATACTTCTGCCCACTCTGCCCATTTAATTGATACCTTTTTAAGCATTATTTTATGCATACAGAAATTCCAAAATGATTTACCAGATCAAAAATCTTTTCGAAACCTTTCATTAAAATAGATTTTCTGGCAATTGATTCTTAGCATTTTTTACTTTGATATTGAATAAATTAAAGGATAAACAAATTCTATTCCTAATTTTTTAACCCGTGAATTCCTTCAAAATAGGAGAACAAACCTCCAAATTCCTGATACTGATCACGACGCAGAAATGTCCTATTGGGCTACAATGACAAGATATCACGGAAGGTCATGTGAGAATCTGGACAGTACTGTAACCATGCAATGTGTGGAGCCTTACTCCTAAAAAGGAAGGAAGAAATCACTCCACCAGTAAATAATCCATCAGTTGTTGTACCTGGACAACAAACAAATCCCATTGCCTCCAAGCAACCCACAAACTCCACCATTTCCAAACCTACAAACCCCATCCAAGGAAGAAAAAGACAAATTTCCCTGCCGATAAACCCATGACATGGTATGATGCAGTCATGAAAGAAAATGAAAACAAAAACACCGCACAATCTGTGCCTAAAACACCGGAAGATCCCCCATAGGAAACGACTGCGGAAAACCTTCTGCAACTCCTCGTCAAATCCCAGAACTATAGAAGGCATTGATGCAAGTACAGATTCCTAAACAGGAAATTATTTGAAACTCAGGAGAGGTTAAACCCTCTCAAAGTTTTAGTAAATTAGAGAGGAGAATCTTCAAAAACCCATTCTCAAAAACATTTTTCAAAATTTCAACTTGTGGTACCACAAGTTCCCAAAAAAACCATTTCTGAATTTTTCATAAAATCTTTCTTTCAAAATATTGTGACTATTGAAAAAAGATTTTTTGATAAAGACCCTTTTTAGCAATCCAAAAATATTTTAGACAAGGATGGTTTTACAAATCATGGATATTTTAAAAACTCCATATTTTTACCAGGCTATCCTAGAAATAACAGGATCAACCACAATAAAAAACAATTTCTATAAAAATAACAAAGATTCTTCATACTCTATTTGCAAAATACTTTAATTGCTTCAAGTAATTGGAGAAATGATCAGTCTTAACTCCTTAATTTTTCTGATACCTATAGAAATACCCCATTTTTCGATATTTCATTTAATTACTGGGATTACCAACAAGCTTGGTTCAATTATTTTTTTATTCAAAATACCAAACGAAGCCATACCTGATTCTTTCATTTTGATACCTCATGTATTCCATCTCAATTCCCAACATCGTGGACTTCATGGTGGAAATAATTTGGATCCACCTTAGATATATTAAAACCCCAAATCATTTAATCTTTTAACCTCTTTAAATCCCTTAATAAACCTACCGATGAGGAAAAAAGATTTGTGCCCCTACACCTATTTCACACCAGATTTCATCTGCCGTGGGTATTCACATGGTTTGTGGATTATTCTGACAATAAAATTTCAATAGTCCGAAGAAGGTTAAAATAAGATGGTGGGACAGTTATAAATACCAACAAGTTTAACCCCATCAAAAGTCCAGGAATAGTTAAATATCCGGAAATTCATTCATGAACAGGTACCACTACAAACACTAGAGCACACCCAGTTCCTTACCCACAAATCCCAAATGGCCTCGATGCTTGCAACGACCAAAAATTCAGAAGAAATGCGGGCGATAGTTCTGAAGTTTGCGCCATCTTCATCAAAACAAGGCTCTTCATTAGAGAAAGAAGAATCGGGAATTGACTTGGAAGATGATGCAACTTTTGACAATAGTGGATTCTGAAAAAAATTGCCAAAGACCAGACAACCTTTTAATTCAAGAAAACCGACAACTTGCACGTGGATGATGTCATGACGTAATTCCCCACTTTGATGATGTCACGAATGATGTAATTCTTTTTTCTATTTACAAAAATGCAATGTAAGATTCATATAAAAGGAGGCCATCTCTCCTTCATCTAGGACAAGCCTTTTTAGATGAAAGTTTCAATATTAGAAAGTTTAGAAAGAGAAAGTCTCTCTAAACCAAATTCCACTTAGAATTTTTAGATAGAGAAAATTCCCTAATCCAAAATTCCCAAAGCCATTGTAAATTTCCAAGATCTCCTTGAAAATATTCAACTCTAAATCTTTGTAAGTTTTAAATACTTTTAATATATATGATTATGGATGATAATATCATCTAATCTTTTTAGATTTTGCATTATGTTTAAATTCTTGCATTATGATGTTGGCCGGTTCTACCGCCTACTTCATTTAAATTCTTGCAGATCCTTTGAATTATGGATTCCTCCTTGGGAACCTTAATTTGTAAGTTTATCTTATTTTACTTTTTGCATATCCCCTTTATCTTTTAATTTTTAATCCCTTATATATCAATTCCTTCCTTGTCTATTATTCCCTTTATATATATATACCACTGTGTTAACTATTTCTTGTTTAATTGTTAACTTTGCCAATATAACATGGCATATAGTCGACAACTGAGGAAAAATCCAAATCACGAGATTGGGATTTGAGTCACAAAGATAAGAATGTGAAAATGTCATTATAGGTATGACTAAGGTGGAGTTGATGGCACACATAGTCAACTATCATCACCAAAATTGCTAGTTTTGGTGGATGAAATGGATAACAAAGTGATTAAGGAGCCCTTATTAAAAAAACAAAAACAAAGTGACTAAGGAGCCATTTTGGTTGTTTCGAGTACTTGTAACTTCTTAGGATTAGGATCACCGTGCATATCTTTTATACTTGTGGCAAGAGCAATGTCTAATATGAAGTTAGAATTGATTTTGTTTTTTCTATTCTGCGGGTAGAGTCACTTGTTATTAGGATTATGTAATGATGGGGAAGTAAAAAAATACAAAAAACATTGCTATATTTCCAACACTCCGGATAGGTGGAAGGATCTATTGGTCTAGTAAAAAAGACTTCCTTTTGAGAAATTTAAAGTCATTGTTAGGTCTAATAAAAAAGATTTTCTGAAGTTTTTGCTGCTTTTTACTGCGTTTTGTTGTTTACGTGAATAAAACAAAGTACTAAATTAACTTATGCTAACATAAGGTTTGGGGATGTGCTTTATTTGGTCTAATTGGGGAATCCTACTACACCAGAATTTTTGGTTTATTTGGTTCATTTTGTTATTCAATTTTCAAACCTAAAATCAAAGTTATGGGTGTATCGCAGTGTTAGGGTCTTCACTTGTACTTACTCTCCTATCATGATGAGCCATTCTTTTCTATCCCTTTGTTTTTTCTTCGATTTTCTCCCCAATGTCTTCAATTTGTTCATATCTTCCGAAGGAGGCTTAGAATGAGGAGATCAGATATATCAGGAGTAGCAGATTTCTCACTTCTTTAGCTCTTCAAATTGGCACCAGCAAAGGCCTGGTATTTCAGAACCTACCAGCTATTCATCTGCTTTTACATCTGATGGATATTTAATGTTCACCCATCTATGTAGATCGATTCTCTGTCATGTCCAAATGGCACAAGTAATACCTCAAAAGCCTGTAGATGAAGTTTTAGTATGTCTCTTTTTGTGTTTTGTTATCTCTTTGTGTTGATTTATTTATTTATTTTTCTTCCCTAGGCTGGGACAAGATGCAGTTGATTTTTATCTTTCTCACTCAGTCATGTATTTTCTTTGCCCTCTCTATATTACCATCGGTTTTCCTGTCATGTCTGTATCGCTATTTTGACTTTGCTCCATTGGAGAAGCTAATGAAGTTAAGGATAGTTTTCCTTTTATTTGTTATTTTTTGAGAAGCAGGGTATTCAGTTGAATATTTTATATTTTGCAGAAAAACGGGTTGCACCTTGGTCAAGGAAGCCAACTATATAATGCGCTATTACCGATTAGCCTTTCAAACTTAAATTGATCATATTTTTTATTAATTAATTAGAATCTCAGTAACTAAAATATGAGGTGCAAACAAAAGCACTAATCACGGCCCAAACAAAAAAAATTTGAATCCGGTGGTGTGCGCTGTACACATCATAAACCAAAAACAAGTTGAGCAGAACCGAATCAAATGCAATACTTTTGTTTTGGTTATACATGAACTTTTGGAGATGTGTCTAGAGGTATCTTAAAAAGTTTGATCACTTTTGCAGATACGTAGCCATGCTCAAAAATATTTTCTGAAGGTCCAGAAGAGTGGTACCAATGAACATCTTCCTCCTCCTCGGCCAAAAAGAAAAGCTGCTCATCCCTACCCACAGAAAGCCTCAAAAAGTGGTAGGAATTATTTGTGGTTTAATTGTATTAACATCTGTTGTACATGAAAATAATTGTATTCACTTTCTATATATCTCGGCAGCTCCAGCTGTCTCACCGGTGCCTACATCTTTTCAAGCTTTCCTTCCACTACCGGAATCTGGGTTTGTAAAAAGGCCTGATTCTTCTTTGGTACCTAGCAATCCAGCTATTGTTCTGTCTGTGCCATCATGGACTGACAACTCTGTGCCACCAGTTAGTTTGTCGCAAATGAAGAAAGGTTTAGTTATTAATGGGTTCTTTTTTGGTTAGATGCTGTTATCTCACTTCTATGGCATCTTGGGCTTTGCACTGAAGTAATTGACTGTTCTTCTGATAGATAACGTGAGAGAAACAGGTCAGCCAGTCACCAATAACCGTTGCTGCAGCAGTAATGAAAGCACTCCAAGATCAAAATCAACAGCTGAGGTGATGGAGCAGACTCAAGCACCCTCATTGAGAGGTAAGTCGATATTCTGGAGATACCTATCATGTTTTGACTTTGACTTGAAATTAGACAAAAGTTTGGGCTGTGAAATATTATCCTACAACAAGATACCATTGTGGTTCTGCTCCCTGGACTATGGTCTAGTGGTAAGTGGTAAGAGCACAGTGCCTGATGTGTGAGTTAGGTGCACATCACAGATTTGAACCGTGCTCTGGATAAAAGCATGATATTTTAGCGGTGAAGGGTAGGTGGGGTGGGGTGGAGTGGAGCATGATCCATTGAGTTTTGAACCGTGCGCCGTTGGTCCTTGGGGATTTCTCGGTTATCACCCTAAAAAAAGAATCATTGTGGCTCCTCTGTCATTCTCATGAAGTATCCTGTGCTATCTTTTATGGTTCTATATTTCTGTCTTCAAAATTTTCGTTTTGATCATTATGGAGTACCTTTTATTTTCTTTTTCTTTTTGATGAGTAATGTGGAGCGTCTCTTCTTGGGAATTAAGCTTCTGGATAAACTGAATCTGTTTCATGAGTTAGTGATACCTTCCTGTGGTACATAGGGTATGCGCAATTAATCACATTGCAAGCCATTACCATATTTTATCATTACTAAATTTACAAATAACTTGTCTCTTTCAGATTCTCTAGATCCCTCGAAAAGTTGTGCATACTAATACATATAATTTGAAGTCATATCACCCTTTTAAGTATCCACAGCATCATATATGTTCACACCATATTAATATTGCTTTTCGCAGTCTCTTATACTGTGTCCTCTAGTACTAATTTACACCAAACATAAAAGTATTAAAGAATGTGAACTATGTTTACGATGGTCAACTCCATTGTTCCAATGCACAAACGAAGAAGAAAGGCAGATTTTCTTTGAGGCTCATAACATACATTAAATTTCTGTTTATATTGTACTATTCATCCTTTGTTTTATCAGACAAGGAAGAATGTCTATATTTTCAAGTAATTTTTAGTTTCCATACTGATTATGAATGTGTTTATAATTATTTACTTCTGACATATAATACAATTGCTAGCTAATTATACACTATTTATGATTTTTTAAATTGATATCTCTCAATGTTAAAGCCTGAGTACTGTTACTGATTACATGAAAAAAGATTAAAAAGCCCCGGCAGTCGTCAGCTTATTGCTGGTCTATAAACTAAAACGACTGCACAATCCGATATTTTCTTTTCGTTGGTGCCTACAAAGGTGGTTGTCCTACTTGAAGTTGTTAACTTCGTCGACACATTGATGATAACTATAGTTGATTCATGCAAGTTGTTAATTGCTCCAAATTTTGATGTTAACTAGAGCACAATGGCTTCATAAGATTTTGGACCACAAATTTCTTCTCTTGTCAAAGTATGCCATCCACAAGTTGGTTTCTAGCTATGGTGCACAGGATCGTCATTTACCTCAACATATGTGTGTGATGTGTGTATTTCATGAAGATTTTTATAAATATACTGAAGTTAGACAAAAAAATACCGTATGTACCCATACAAGATACTTGAACTACCCCTTAAGGATGGAGACGAGTCTATGTAAGATAGACTCATCTCTTACACCCTTGCTTCCAAAATCCTAACCGAAAAACATGAGGTGGAGGGAGAGTTTTATTTTTGCAATCTATCCTAGATGTTGCTTGCATCCTTTATGAAGTTATTTTCGAGGTAAATGAATTCAACAAGTCTAGTTGAACAATGTTTCCTGCGCTTCAAAGTTTTGCAAATCCTGATATTAGCAAGTAAATGTGGGTCGCAGATTTCATGTGGGAAAAACTCATTTTTATTGAATGTCTGCATCTCTCTCCCTATTTATAGAGCAATCTTACCAAGAAATGGGAATAAGAGTACCTTGCATGAAATGCTTTAGTAACTTTTAGCAACTTCTCTGAAAGTTTATGTATGTGTTTGCGGACACCATGTGTGCAGTGCACAATAAAAACCTTAAACTATACTCTTATCCTAATTGTGAGAGTGATTTGCAGTTTTTTCTCAACTCTCCCATTTTTGGAAATTAAAGAAAGGCTTTCAATATAATAAAGTTTTTTTTTCCTGAGAGACCCAAAATAGACCTAATTGATATATGTTCATTTTAAACTTCTGCACCAAAGACGCCAAAATAATAGAGATCAAACATGGAGTGGTTTGTTATTTGTTCAAGTTGAACCAATGGAATTGAAGGATGGAGTGCTAAGTTATAGAAGTCATGTATTTTGGCTGGACAGATAATGAGAAGGTTCAGAAACGAGAATTGACGAGCCAAAAAATTGAGAGATCTAAGAGGAGGGAAGAGATAGTGAAGGACATGAAGAGGGGAACAGGAATCACATTGTATTCCTGAGACATTCTTTGCTCAAAGTTAATAAAAACATTTGATACATATGGAAATAGGAGAGTTACTTGGTGACCAAGTGGAGCTTGGACGACAAGCTGTCCACAGAACTTTGATAATGTTTCTCTCAACAATTGCTATCCAAACTTGTTTCCCAAGACTCTTACTTGCAGCACGAAGTTCTTAACTTGGCCAAAATATAGCAAGTTGGAAAATAAAAGAGACGGGATAATACCTGCGAAGGGTGAGAAAGCTGTACAGTAGATTTTAAAACTTGTCACCTTGCCGAGTTGCAGTTAATCCTGATTCCAATTGTAGCTGAGATACATCGTACCTTCATCTCCCTCCTTATAAATCTCTTCTTCAAGTTCTCAACTTCAATCAGTGTTATTATGCTTGCACTGTCAAAATAACTGTCCACTAAGCTATATTCTCTGTTAGATCTCTAGTTTACATAAGTTATCACCATCTGATACGATCCTTACTAGGAAAGTATGAAAACAACAACAAATACACGGAAATTAAGGATGGGGGAAATCAATAGATGAGATAGAAGAAAGAAAGGATTTAGTCAACTAATTGTTGTGACTAATCAACATTGGATTGGTTACCAACACCTATTAATCAACAAACAAGTATATGAATCAATCCAAGGGGGAAAAGAACTTGAACTCATACATGGAAATCTAATCCTATCAAGGTAAAGAGTTAAAGGGAATCCTCCCACTAATGTCTGCACACTAACCTAAGCTCCATAAAGGCGAAACTACACTCAAAGGAGTTTCATCATAAATCTCAAGCTAACTAGTGAAATAGGATAAGGCAAGCTTATATAGTTTTTTCCTTTACATGCCTAACCATAATTATTTAACAACTAGCCACATTTGGCTTTTAATTATCCAAGTTTGCAATTGTAGCCACATATCAAATGTTTGGGTTTCTTTAAGAAGCAAGCGTTGGGCCTTGGGCTCTTGGGCTTTTGAACCCTTCCTCCATGCTATCTTCCATATCTTGAAGGCCCTCCAATGGTTCTCTTCAAGTGCTTCCATAGCTTTATTCTCCATGAACTTGGCTTGTAAAGTTTGAAAGTCCTTGGCTTGACTTCTAGTACAAGGCCTCGAGGAAAGTTGAGCACTTGAGCCATCCAATATCGTATCATCCTAGCCTCTATTCCTTGGCCCATTGAAGAGTGCTTTTTTTTATCCAGTGGACTGGCTTCGTTTTGAAAGAACCTGTACCTTTTTGTTACTACCTGTTCTGTTGGTTGGCTTTCCACCACTAGACTTAATGTAGTCCACATGAATCTCTTCCACCAGCATGTAAACCTTTCCCTCCTTTTTGAGTGTGAAAATCACAGGCCTTAATATCTCATTTTACTGATTGATAAAGATACGGAGTCCTCATTTTTTTGATAAGGTTGCTGAGTCCTCATTATTACTCTGACTTCTGAATGAGCAAAGATGGGATACTGCTTTTTGCCTGTGCTTACGTGTGCTTCTGATTATGATCGCTGAATCTGTGCCACTGTGAATTAAGATCCAGAAAAATCAAGAGAATCGTGTGATAATTAATTATTTTTGGTGAAACTGTATAATTTTTCATTAACTGCTGTTTGCAGTTTTGGTCCAGAATTTTCTCAGATGTTACAGTGATTTATCTTTAGATGGCCAAATATGATTATCAGTCTTTCTTTTTCTTTGCATTTCTTTGTACATTAAAAAAAACATTTTATCTGCAGCTATGGTCCTTGCTGCATTTGATGCTAGCTAGATCTAGATCTAGATCTGGTTTACTTTTTGCCATGTTATCCTTCTCTCTATGCACTGATAGTTTCACACTCATTCTGCAGAATTAGAGTTTTCTTTTCTGCAAATTGAATCAAAGATTCTCATCTATGTAATTAAGTTTTTAAATAGAGATATTGCTTTACTTCGATATTTACTATGCTAATGTTTCTGTAAATTCTTTTTGTATCTGCAGTTTTGCCTGACTTTGGTCAAGTATACAATTTCATCGGCAGTGTATTCGACCCTGCTGTCACAGGACACTTGCAGAAATTGAAAAAAATGGATCGCATTGATGTCGAGACGGTATACACTCTATTCTGTGCTGTTCCATTATCCTGTGGCTTAATCCTCTTTCTTGTCATCTTGTTTGCCTGATACGACTTGAGCTTTGTCTTCGGGAGTACTTTCAAAGATAAAGCTTCTGCAAAGAGGGTGTCTCCTGATCTTTCATTGTATTTTCTATGGCCTAATTATTCTCATTTCTATGCCACCGCATACAAGGAGGATTTGGTCTAATCGTCTACTCAACGAAATCCTTTCTCATCAAATTAATGTCTTCTTCCTGGCATTGGCTTTTAGGAAGGGAAGGGGGAGGGAGGGGTTTGGAATTTCTTCTTATTGCTATGAGTAATTCCTCTCTTTAGATAATGGAGAGAAGGATAAAGGGGCTGACTTTACTCCCTTGTATCCCTGTCAACTCTTTCCCTGCAAAAAGCCAGAGTAGTTGATATACTCATAAAGTATCAGGTTCAATCTTCATTAGCTTAGTGAATACTTGTTTTAGCGTGTTGTTAACATGTATGTGCCCTATGGGCATTTGATCTGGATGCTACTTTTTGAAGGAAGAATATAAATTTAGCAAGGCTTGAATTTGGTAATTAGAATTTTCATCATTGCAAATGCCAATAAAGGATGTCTTCAACTATAGAATGCACCCGACAACCAAATCCACTATACCCTGATCCCTTCCCCCACCCCACCCCACCCAGGTCTTTGCGCATATGTTTCAGTTATCTTAAATCATGTTTACCATCTAAAAGAGATTAGTCGTATGCTCCTGGTAGGAGTTGGTGCCACAAGCATTTGATTTAGGATTTAAATAAATTTTCCTCTACTCTTGCACAGGTGTTGTTGCTGATGAGAAACCTCTCCATCAACCTTACGAGCCCTGATTTCGAGGCTCATGTAAGTCCATTATGTTTCTTGCATTCTGATTTCTGATGGCTTTTAAATGGTTACCTGGAGCTTTTGGTTGGATATAGCTTCTGCTGGTTCTTTTGCCATTTGGCTTGGTTGGTCTGAAATTAGTGAAGTCTGCAGTTATTACAGTTCTTCTTGCTTTTGCCCCTTGGTGCTGACCCAGGAGGGCAAAGAGCACTAATGTGGTGGTTAGATAGTTGGGAAGCTGGAGAGAGGTGGTTGGTTTTTGATAGTGGGGAGAGGGAATTGGTAGAATGTTGGAATATTAGTATCTTAGGATAGCTCTGTTGCTCCATGGCAGAGTAAAGTATACATGTATTGTATAAATTATCTATAAGCATTTCTAGGCGTAAGACACTCGCTCAGATTCTCCGAATCTCTTATTCTCACTTGGCAGTAGACCTTTATGATCTCGGTGGAGACTCGAGTCGTTTCCGTTTACTGACGAGCTGCTTTATGCTGTATATGTAGCCCACCAGTCAAAATTCTATCTTTCCTTGTTCCAGTAGGTTTGATCAACTGTTTCAGCTTTTCTGGTGATTGTTTTGACATCACCATACCTCTGATGACTGCGTACAATAGACCCTTGTGGTCCGGCCCTTCTCCGGACCCCACGCATAGCGGGAGCTTAGTGCACCGGGCTGCCCTTTATACCTCTGATGACTGATCAACAATTATTATGCTAATGTGCCTCTGTAGTGACTGTTTCGGCAGCAGTATACCTTTTTTTTTAGTGACTGTTCGTATAGGGAGAAAATGATCAAACTGATCCTTAATGTACGGGGGTTGGGGTATTTTGGTCCTTAATGTATGCCCTTCACAGAAATATAGTCCAGGTATGCAAAAAGTTTTGACACTTTTGGTCCTAAATCAATCCAGTTCTCAACTGAGAAATATTTCGTGCACCTCACATGACTTGCTTAACCAACACAGAAAACAAAGAACCTTTGATTATCCCAAAACACAAAGATAGAACCTAGAGCCCATGATGGTGGTGGAAATTCAACATTTTTTAGAGTACAGGAAGGAAAAGCTTGCAAATGAAATGCTTAACAGCTCACCGACAAATCATCTGAACATATAGAGCTCTTTTTCTGATTAGAACCCAAATGGTATCACAAATTTTCCAAGGTGAGGGAGTTGAAAGTAATAAAAATATCGCCATAGGAATCTGTTGTGTTACAGTGATAATTTTTGCAAGATCACAACAATTGGGTTTCTGTTTTTGATTTACGATTCTCAGATAATTTTTCATTAAGAGGAGAACACGCACACACTTTGTCTTTAATACATTAACCGAAGACTGCTTAATTCTGAAAAGAAAAGAAAACAGCTTGAGAAAGAAAATTACCAATGTAGAGGAAGAATCACCATTCACCACCATCCATGGACAACGCGATTGATGTATTCTTGATCCACATGGAGCTCCTTTTAAATCCTTTTACCTTCCTCAGAATAAGCCTTATATCCAACCGCTGTCTTCTTCCTCGGGGTTTTTTACAATCCGCTTCCTCAACTTCATGAAATGAAGAGAACACTTGGAAATAAAGGACAACATTTTGCTTACTCATGGGCTCTAAGTTCTTTATTTTGTGTGATGGTGTTTATCGAAGAGGGTTATTTTCTGTATTTCATTGTGAAGCATGATTTTTGCAGTTAACTTTAACTGAATTTTGGAGAAGAGTCGGCAGTTTAGAATCAAAGGTTTTCAATTTTTGAATACGTCAAGGACTGTTCTTGTTAAGTGGTACTCCCTCTGTCCCAGTTTATGCGATACTCTTTCCTTTTTAGTAAGTCTGAAAAAGAATAGCAACTTTCTATATTTAGTAATAATTTAACTTTGAACTTCCCATTTTACCTTTAATAAGATGATGTATAGCCACACAAATATATATGACTTGTTCTAGACCACAAGTTTGTGCTGGGAGATCTGGAGCAATCTGGTAGGTACCGGGACTTTGGGTATTGTAGAAACATCAAGATTGAGGAGGTTAAGGGTGTTGTTCGCAGGATGCGCGGGGGACGAGCGACCGGGCTGGATGAGATCCCAGTTGAATTTTGGAAGAGCATAGGCAGGGCGGGCTTGGAGTGGCTGACTGAGTTATTGAACGTCATTTTTAAGACGACGAGAATGCCCGAAGAATGGAGGTGGGGTACAATGGTTCCTTTGTACAAGAACAAATGTGATATCCAGAGTTGCAACAACTATAGGGGTATCAAGCCGCTGAGCCACACTATGAAAGTTTGGGAAGGGTCATGGAGATGAGTGTGAGAAGAGGCGTGTCTATGTCCGAGAACCAGTTTGGATTCATACCGGGGCGTTCGACTACATAAGTCATTCATCTTATTAGGAGGTTGGTGAAACTATATAGGGAGAGGAAGAGAGACTTATATATGGTTTTCATCGACCTCGAGAAGGCATACGATAAAGTCCCTAGTGAGGTTCTTTGGAGATGTTTGGAGGCTAAAGGTGTACCTGTGGTGTACACTAGGGCGATTAAGGATATGCATGATGGAGCCAAAATCAGTGTACGGACAATGGGAGGAGACTTGGAGCACTTTTCTGTGATAATGGGGCTACACCAGGGATCGGCTCTTAGCCCATTCTTATTTGTCTTGGTGATGGATGGACTGACGCGATAAATTTAAGGGGAGGTGCCATGGTGTATGTTTATCGCAGATGACATAGTCCTGATTGATGAGATTCGCCGCGGGGTGAACGCTAAGCTGGAGGTTTGGAGACATACTCTGGAATCTAAAGGGTTCAGGCTGAGTAGAGGACCAAGACAGAATACTTGGAGTGCAAGTTCATCAACGGGAGCGACTGTGAGACAGATGTGGAGGTGAGGCTTGAGGCTCAGGTCATTCCAAAGAAAGGAAGCTTCAAGTACCTCGGCTCTATTATCCAAGGGAATGGAGAGATTGATGAAGATGTCACACATCGTATTGGGACAGGGTGGATGAAATGGAGGCTCGTATCTGGAGTTTTGTGCGATAAAAATGTACCACCAAAACTTAAAGGCAAGTTCTATAGGGTGGTGGTTAGACCGACTATGTTGTATGGAGCGGAGTGTTGGCCAGTCAAGACTTTGCACATATAAAAGATGAAAATTGCGGAGATGAGGATGCTCAGATGGATATGTGGGCATACGAGGAGGGACATGATTAGAAATGATGATATCTGGGGCATAGTGGGAGTGGCCTCGGTGGAAGACAAGATGCGGGAAGCGAGGTTGAGATGGTTTGGACATGTGCGGAGGAGAGACAAATGCCTCAGTGCGGAGGTGTGAGATGTTAGATATGGACGGATTCAGGAGGGGTAGATGTAGGCAGAAGAAATAGTGGGGAGATATGGAGCAGACGCAACTTATTGAGGACATCACCTTTGATAGGGGGTAGGGGGTTGTGGAGGACACAAATTAGGGTAGAAGGTTAGTAGGTAGTCGAGCGTAGTCCTACTTATATTTACAAACTTATAGTTGTGGTGTTATTACTGTAGGCATGCTTAGCATATCATACGAATAGGCGTAGTATTGTTTTATAGTTTTCTCTAGTTTTATTTCTTCTGCTATGCGTTTTTTAACGTATATGGTTTATCTTACGTTAGTTACTGCTTCTCTTTCAGGATGCCATATCATGGCGTATTCGCGTTTGCTATCAGCATTTTCTTACTGCTTGCTGCTTTTTTTTTACCGGTCTGACTGTTTTTTTGCTTTGCTTGTCTTGAGCCGATGGACTCTCGAAAACTGCCGCTCTACCTATCAAGGTAGAAGTAAGGTCTACGTATATTCTACTCTCCCCAGACCCCACGTTGTGGGATTTCACTGGGTATGTTGTTGTTGTTGTTCTAGACCACAAGTTTCAATACCCGCAAGGGTGACTCAGTTGGTTGAGCACGGGGTTTCCATAAAGGAGGTCTCAGGTTCGGAACCCTCTGCCTAAGACTACAACAAGGGATTTTCTTTATAGGTCAAGCTTGTCGCACGGGGCTTGCCTAGTGTGGGTTATCTTTCCTGTGTGGTTTGCGGGCTATTGCACAAGAGCGGGTTTACCCTATGCGGATAGTGGCTGCGGGTTCCCTCGTCATAACAAAAAGATCACAAGTTTCAATAGGCTTCCTTTGATTCTTAAACTCCATGTCTAGATAAATTGGGATGAAGGGAGTATGTATTAACAACCAAATAGTTCAACTCCCATACATTAAGGACCATTTTGGTCATTTTCTTGTTCCTATAGCACCATGTTTCTTGCGACTGTCGCAACATATTCATGCCTGTTTTAGGACTTGCACTTCCTTCTGATAACTGTTCCGGGAGCATGTACCCCTGGTGACTTTTTCATTAATATTCTCTTCTTTTCTTTCGAGCCGAGTGTCTACCAGAAACAACCTCTCTACCCCACTAAGGTAAGGTAAGGTGAGGTCTGCGTACAACTTACCTTCCCGAGACCCCACTTGTGGGATTACACCGAGTACGTTGTTTCTATTATTCCAATTATCACTATATAAGCTTTTCTGGTATCGTTCCAGTATTCCAGCCAGAGTGGTGTCATTGACCGGCAGCACCAGTTCATGTCCCTCTGCTTCAAGTTCAATTTGCGAACTTAGGGTTGTCCCCACAAAAAAAGAAAAAAGAAAAAAGAGAAAAAACATACCTAAGGGTGAAATCTGTCTTCAGGTTCAGGTAAGAGTTAGGATGTTTGTATTAGATGTGTATTGTTACTTGTCTTGCGCATTTTTCCCCTCTTTTCTTTCAGAGGAATAATTATTTGCTAGTCTTCACCTTAAATTGATAGTTTATTCTTAATGCAGAGGCAGCTGCTTTCATCTTATGATATAGGCACGGAGAAGCAGTGCAAATAAGATCATCAATGATAACCAACTTTAAAGTGCTGTTCAGTTTAGGTACTTCATACAATGTCTTTGCATACCGTTCCCATTATTCTTTGTTCGAGAGAATTATTGTCCGGATGAAGGCCATATTGGAATTGGGCGGGAACAAATGGCGAGTGGAGGACCCAAATGTAATAATACCAGAAGCCTGTGGTTTGTTTGATAGCAGCTGCTATTTCACATTCAGAGTTCCTTTACCTGTGCAGTTCATATTTGTGTACATACTTGTAAGATATAAACAACAATGATAGTTGTAATGCGGGAACTTAAATATATAAAGCTGGGTTTATGTAAATTCAAGTTTTGACAGACTCCAGCCTATGCACTACTGGCAAGTTCTTCATGCCAAATGTAAATGCTTCAACAAATGAGATCTATGATTTCCATTGGTGTCTGCTTCCATTGCCTGATGTTTGGACTGCTCAACTGGTGGACTTTCAGGTTAGTGATTAAAGAGTTAAATACGATAATACATGGGATCTGTTTGGCCGCTTACTTTCAAATTGCAACAAAGTTCACACAAATCGTTTAGGAGATGAATCTATGGAGAAGGATTACCTTAAAAGGCGTGTCTCAACCTAAGTTGCTTAAACTCGCCCTCCCTATCATTAAGTTTGTAAAATATGTTTATTTTTTTGCAAGGGGAAAATAAATAAAAAAGGACAGGCCGGTGCACTAAGCTCCCGCTATGCGTGGGGTCCGGGGAAGGGCTAGACCAAAATAAATGATTGCAGAAATAGGACAGTGCATGTTAGAATGGAAGCAGTGTAAACTAGATTTTAAAATACTTAAAAGCATATATAGAGACCGGGCTTATCTATGTGATTTGCTACGCTTGTCTATCGGCTGACTCTATTGCCTGCCGGTTAGCGAACTTTTCTGGTAGTATAAATTGCTATGCTTTGCCTCTTTCTTTATGATATTTTGCATCTTGGTTGCTGCGCTCCTGCGGGCAAATACTTAAAAAGCTTAGATATAGAGACCATTATATGGAAAACATCAATTTTGTTTTGATCCCACACCAGCAAATGAATAGCTTCAAGTTGAATTCCATTGGTGTAAGACGATCTTCAGCAGGTAAGAGTTCTTAATATAATTTTTTGCGACAGATTTTAAATTCAATTCTCCGTTTTTATAGAAAAAGTACAGGCTGCATTGCTGTGCTCCCACCCCTTCCTACACATGTGCAGATAAAGGTATAGCAACAGCATGAAGCAGACCTTTTGTGAGAATCAGTGTGCAAGAGGCACCGCATAATCGTAAAAGAGAATCCAAGGACTAATCCTCCTGCAAAGAATTCATTTGCCTTCTATGTTTGATTCCCGATGCTATCTGATTTTAAATCTCGATGTATGCTGAAGAATCAAAAGTGTACAATGCAGGGCTTAATGGATTAGTACATTGAGGCATATTTGCTAAAGACCTGTCAATAGATCTCCGCAATCTACTTTATCGAAAGTTTTGATCCATCTACGCCGACAAGGCTTCAGATTATGCCTCCCATACGACAGATGATATTTGCAGTTCAATTGTAAGCAAATAATAGATGTTCACATATTGATTTCAAATGCATTTTGTTTTGCTTGGAAACTTGGTTGATAAGGAGGTTCGCTAGTTAAATTTGTGTCGAGTCCCAAAACCAAATAGGGATCGAGTCCTAAATTTATGAACCAAGATGCCATCTACACGTAACATTCTATCTAGACAGATAGGACAGTACAATAAGCACCGGATAAGATATACTGTAGGAGAGTAAGAGCAATTATCTAATGAAGGGATGAACGTATCACAAAGCAGATTTGACATTCCATCAGCATCCTCAACAGCTTCCTCTTCTTCCTCCATACTCTAATCCCAATTTCAACATTCTGTGAATTCTTGCAGCAAAGGTATTGGGGTCATCAAGACTAAAACCAGATGTCAGCAGAGCAGTCTCAAAGAGCAACAACACAAGATCCTTCACTGACTTGTCGTTCTTGTCAGCTTCAGCTTTCTTCCTCAATTCCTCAATTATGACATTATCAGGGTTGATTTCCATTGTCTTCTTGCTAGACATGTAAGAGCTCATGCTGCTGTCCCTCAGAGCTTGAGCCTTCATGATCCTTTCCATGTTGGCCGTCCAACCGTATTCACCAGTCACTAAGCAACAAGGGGAATCAACGATTCTATCAGAGACAACAACCTTCTCACCTCTGTCTCCAAGGATGTCTTTGATGACTTTGCAAAGGCTCTCAAAAGATTTCTTTTTCTCTTCCTCACTTTCATCATCAAGCTTCAATCCCTCCTCTGTAGCAGAAACTAGTTTCTTACCATCATATTCCTTTAGTAACCCAACGGCGTATTCATCAATGGCATCAATCATGAAGAGCACTTCATATCCTTTCTTCTTTAGGCGTTCCAAGAATGGAAAATTTTCGACTGCCTTCCTTCTCTCTCCGGTAATTAGACGAGATCAATTGTCTCTAAAGTTATATGTATTTTGTAGTTGAAGAAATATAGTATCGTCACTAAAAATTACCTTTTAAAGTCAAAAAAGAGTTTGTCCCTAAATGTATGAATTAGTGACAACTTTGCTCTTATAAAAATGGTTTACAATTTTGTAGTTAAATAATTATGTTGTCGCTAAAAATATCACTTTTACCGACAAATTAAATTTGTCACTATAAATTGTCATGATTAATGACAATTATAATCGTCATACAATACAAAATTACTTTGTAGTCGATGAAAGCAATTTCTTGGATAGGTATTATTTTTTGTCATTAAATGTAGTCAATTTGTGACGAAATTACAAACATTTGACGATGTCTAAATTTGTAAATGCTAATATTTCACTAGTTTCTCGTTAATTTGATAATTTATAAATGGTGACAAATTTTCTCATATTTTACAAGATAAAATAATTCATCAACGTCATACTTTTACAAGGAAATCTCTCAATTGCAATAAGTAATAGCAAATTTATTAAAATTGACTTTATGGCCAGTATGCACTTTTTTCTTTAAACTTACATCATATAAATTGGACATAGCATAATAAAACATGTCAGGAAGTAACAAAAGTTTTTACCCATGATCATATAATTAAGAACTAATATATATTGAGGTACTATCTCATTACAAATTCATTAAATTAAAAAAAAAAACATAAATAAAGTAAAATCTGTTAATGTTGTGTTTGATGTTGTAACATTTGACCCAACATATCATCGAAAGTGTTGTTGTTGAATGCATAAAATGTTGGGACAAATGTCACAACATTCAGACCAACATTTCTGGCATTCGATTTATTTCATCTCTTGTTTTTACTTTCCATAGCCTTTGACACCCTTCAAGTGGTATCAGACCCAACACTTGACACAATAAGTGATTGGTCATGTTGTCATAAGCTATGGATCCGACAAATTCGACTATTGGTAGACTTCCTATTTTAGATGGTTCAAACTATGCCTATTGGAAGATTCACCTACATTCTCATATCAAATCAATTGATGTTAGGGCATGGAGATCTATAATCAATGGGTATGTTGTTCCAGTGTTGTCACCGGATGAGGAATGTGACATTCTTGTTAAACCTGAATCCGAATGGACTGCGGAAGAAATCAATAATGCTAGCTTTAACGAAAAGTACTTGAATGCAATTTTTGGATGGGTTGATCTTTACATGTTCAAACTCATTCAAAACTGGCCCACGGCTAAGGACGCATGAGATACTTTACAAATTCATTGTGAAGGTAGCTCAAGTGTTCGATGAACAAAGCTACGCATGCTCATGAGTAAATATGAACGCTTAAGGATGGAAGAAACGAATTATATTAAATCTTATTTTGAAAAATTGATTGACATCTCGAATGAATGTCAAGTGTTTGGTGAACCTTTAACCAACACTCAACTTGTTGAAAAGGCTATCTGTTCGCTTCCTGAAAAGTTCAATTTAAAGATTTGTGCCATTGAAGAAGCTCACAATCTTGCCACTATGGACCTTCATACCTTAATGAGCATTCTAATAACTTATGAGATGAACATTGAGAATCAATGAGAACTATATAGAAGCAAGAATGTGGCACTTCAAGTTCAATCCTCGGAGACTCAAATCGAAGAAGAGGTTGAGAATCTTGAAGAAATTGGTGAAGGTGCAAATATTGCCTTACTCACTCAAAAATATAATTCGATAGTGAGGAAGTTCAGTAATGAGAGAAATCAATCTAAATCTAAACAACATCAAAACCAAGGCTTCAATCAAAAGCCCACTAAATTCATTCCAAGTGCTAAAAAAAAGGAGTCCACTAAGAAGAACCAACTCAGATCGTACCAAATTTGATCTCAAACAACTTGAGTCCGTGCAATGTCATGCATGCTCAGGTTGGAGTCATTATGCTAATGAATGTGCAAACACTCTTAGAAAATTTGGTAAAAGTCTATGGGTTTCTCTTAGTGACGACGAAGGAGAAGAGGAAGGTGATCGTGAAATTGAAATACAAGCAATACTGGACACTGTTTATGAACAATCTCTATCGGATAGTGAAGATGTCGCCTGTAATGTTATCTCAGATATCACGACATTTGCTCCAACATCAACAATGACATCAACTTCCTCAGCGACATCCGAAAGGTATGAATTCTTTAACTATTCTGATGTTAATTGCTTTAGTGGTCTTATTTCTAGTAGTGAGGTTGATTGAATAGATCAAGTTGAATGCAAAGATGACATGATTAATGAAAAAGTATTTGTAAAGCCTTAATCATAGAATCCAAGAAACTTGACAAAAAGGTAAAACTTTAACTCGTGAGAATTCAGAATTAACTGGCACGATAACCAGACTCGAGGTTGCTTTTACCAAAAATGATATTGAATTGGGTAAGAATCGTGTAAAATTAGATTTGGCCGAAGCAACTTTCCGTAAGCTCAACACAGAGACTTCGAAATTGAATGAGATACTCAACTTTAGAAACCTTCACATACAGGTATTGGGTACGAAAACTCTCTTAAAACTGTATACTCTAATCTCTTTGACACAAATAAGAAAATATGATTTGTAAAAGGAAATGTGATGAATTGTAGGTTCTCGTATATGTCAAAGAATATGAAGTTTGTATGTCATCACTATAACTCCCATGGACACCTAAAACCATACTATTTCAAACTTCAGAATTATGTGAGCAAAATGTCGCTTAAAAAGTCATTCAACATTTCGGATAAACTTCGAAGCAACATTTCTGAGACAAAAGGTAAAAAGTTTTTTAAGAGAGTTTGTGCTCCTAAAAAGGATGTAACTTGTAATGTTGCCATAATTGCATTGAGAACTAACATTTAAGGTTCTTGGTACTTTGATAGTGGATGTTCTCGTCACATGACAGGTACAAAAGGTTTTCTAAAGAACTATGAGTCATTCAGTGGAGGAAATGTGACTTATGGAGGTGACAGTAAAAGCAAAATAATTGAAAAATGGATCTTGGATGTTCTTGATTTTCCAGCCTTAAGGAATGTCTTACACGTTGAAGGTTTAATGACAAATTTGATTAGTATTAGTCAATTGTGTGATGACGACCTTGAGGTAAAAGAACATGCGATAATTGCTATCTTGTTGTAAGACAAGAAACATGCAATAATACCAAGATCGATGACACAACACTATGACATCAAAAGTTGGGACATGTCAACTACCGCAATTTAGAAAAATTGGTTCTCATATGAAGCAGTTAGAGGTTTACCCAATCTTAGCCATAAAGGTAAAACTGTCTGTGAAGATTGTCTGAAAGGTAAGCAAACATGTGTCTCTCATAATATTGTCCAACATGACGGACAACATTCAGGTACATCTCATTGTTTTCAATTACTGCATATGAATTTAATGGGTCCAATTAAAGTAGACAGTCTAGGAGGCATGAGGTATTCCTATGTGATAGTAGATGATTTTTCTAGATATTCTTTGATATATTTTTTGAAAAAATCATAAACTTTTGACATGTTTAAAATTTTGCACTCTAGAATTAGGAACTTGTTCTATTCACTTATTTTTCAGATTAGATCCAACCATGAAAAAGAATTTGAAAATAACTCATTCACAAATTTTTGTGAGAAAAAGGGATTTTTTCATGAGTTCTCTGCTCCCAAAACTCATCAACAGAATGGGGTAGCTGAAAAAAAGAATAGAACACTACAAGAAATGGCTAGAATTATGCTTAGTTCTAAATATTTGTCAAAATATTTTTGGGTTGAAGCCTTAAATACTGCTTGTCATATCTCTAATAGAGTCTACTTAAGGTCAGGAACAAAGATGACTCCCTATGAGCTTATTAATGGAAAGAAACCTAACTTGCGTTACTTTCATGTTTTTGGGTGTATCTGTTACATTTTAAATGATAGAGATCATTCGGCAAAGTTTGACTCTAAGAGTGACAAATAAATTTTTATTGGCTATTCTCAAAATAGTCATGCTTATCGAGTATACAATCTGAGGACCAGAACTGCACAAGAGTCTATAAATGCTATTTTTGATGATTTTTCTGATCCTATAGGAAATACAACTGAAAATAACACTATAGTTTCAGTGGAAAATATACCAAATGGATGTGAAAGGTGCATTCTTAAATGGTTATCTAGATAAGGAAGTCTATGTTGAACAACCAAAAGGATTTGATGATCCGTACCATCCACACTATGTGTACAAACTCAAAATGGCTTTATATGGGTTGAAACAAGCCCCTCGTGCATGGTATGGTCGTCTAACTAACTTTCTTCTTGAATTTGGTTTTAACCGTGGTGAAGCTGATCGTACTTTATTCATTAAACGTCATAGTGTAGATATTATTATTGCTCAAATCTACGTAGATGACATATTCTTTGGTTCGATCTCACAGTCTTATCTAAAGTCATTTGTTGAATCTATGTAATCAACTTTTGAAATGAGTATGATTGAGGAACTAACTTTTTTCTTAGGTTTATAGATTAAGCAAAGTAAAGATGGAATTTTCATCTCACAAAGTAAATAAGCTAAGAATCTAGTTAAGAAATTTTGTTTGGAGAACGCTAAACAGATGAAAACGCCAATGGGTTCATCGCAGAAGGTATGTAAGGATAATGTTGGTGAAAATGTCCATCCAATATTGTATCAATCTATGATAGGTAGCCTTCTTTACCTTACTGTTAGTCGCCCAGATATTATGTTTAGTATTTGTGTTTGTGTCCGTTTTCAAGCATGTCCCAAAATATCCTACTTAAATGCCGTGAAATGTATTATTCGATATGTTGCTGGAATATGTGAATTGGGAATTTGGTATTGCAGAGATACTAATCCTAACTTAATAAGATTCAACGACTCGGATTGGGTTGGAGATGTGGATGATAGAAAAAGTACAAGTGGATGATGTTTTTATCTTGACAATAACCTTGTTTCATAGTATAGTCGTAAATAAAAATGTGTCTCACTTTCAATTGCTGAATCTGAATATGTAGCAGCTGGAAGTTGTTGCTCTCAATTAATATGGCTACGACACATGTTAGACGATTATAGATTTACTAGCAATATTTTGATTTAGTACTGTGATAATTTGAGTACTATAAATATTTTTAAAAATCCAGTTCAGCACCCACGTACAAAATATATTGATATTAAACATCATTTTTTAAGAGATTTGGTCGAAAAACTGCTAGTACAAATTGAACATGTTGACACTCTTCATCAACTAGCTGATAGTTTTACAAAAGTTTTGGACCATGAGAGATTTTCTAGCTTGAAAAAATCTCTTGGTCTCTGTAATCTCGAAAACGGTATTTTTGGTAAATGTCAGTTGAACCATTGTCTAACATTTCAGGTGACATTTACCTATGTAATATCATAGAATTATTATTGTTGTTGTATAGCGCATTACTTTTGGTCACACAAGCATGATCCGACAATAAGAATGTGATTCCAACGAGATACCATTCTCTGCGATGATATATATATATATATATATATATCATAAAAAAGGAGTATCAAAATAAGGCAAAACCTTTACAAATATTTGGCAACTGTGAAAAATGGGCGAAGCCCATGAAAAGATACTGTTCTTATTCTATAGGAGTATCGAGTGCTTCAAAAGAATTTTGAGAATACTAAATAAGTATTCTTATTGTTGACACGAAAATATTTTGTATATGTTTTATGATTAGATCAAGGACACGATAGGAAAATGTTACATTGGTCCAGTGGTTAAACTCATAAAATACTTATAAAATGTGTCTTGATTTATTGACAAAACAAAAAAATAAAATAAAATAAAATTTCTTGTGGGATCAAAATACTTGTGTCATCCAAAATGTTGCCAACATTGCTGTTGACATTATTTTGTGATATTTGTTGGGATATTGTTCTTAACTGATTTCGGAAAAATCAAGTTTTCCCTATTTTTATGCCTTGTTTTAATAGGAATTTCAAACTTTATGATGATAAGATTGAATTAAACTCCTACCGTGATGTTCATCCTTTTACCCCAAAATCTTAGGAGTAAGTTATTGTGTAAAATTGAAATACCTAAAACTAAGGAATTTTTGTTGCTTTAAAAGATTTGCCATGTATATAAATTCCTCTCATTTGCATTTTTCTATCATATCCGATTTTTCTCAAAAATAAAAATAAAAAAAATGGGGGAAAAATCACATCACACCTCGAGAATAATCCTACTTACCCGATGGAATCATCACCATTCCAATCTCCTTCCTTAATCACAAATCCTAATTCCTCAAAACCCTCTCCACATTTCTCACCGATGAAAACTTCTCCAGTGTCAGAACCCATGTCAGCCAACATCTTATCCAATACTCCAATGAGCACTAGCCCTCCATCGAATACACCTCAGCAACCGGGCCAGTTTTCTTCCTCAAATCCCCCAGATGATCTGTCTATGACGTTAGTGTTTAAGGGTTTTGATGAACCCTTAGACATTAGCTACCCTGAAAACATCAACAAACCCATAGATGTCGATGAAACTGTTGATTTTACCTATTTGGGTAAGAGGCCCAAATCATCTACCTTTTCTACTTGCCGAACGAGTAGAGTGTTCGAGAAAACAGTCTAAGAAGATTCGAGTAGCAACAAAAAAAATGTGAACCTTCTAAACCCGTCTACTCGAGCAGTGATAGTGACAATACTGACTCAATTTTCTCAACTGATGAAGAACCTTCAGCTTCTGAACGACCTAGTGTGTCTCAAGAAAAGAAAATTCCAGATGAAACCCCCTTGAAACAATTCTTTCCAAAGGGAGTTCCCAGGACTACGAGGACCAATGTTGCTTCAAATGTTGCCACAACATCTCAGGCAACATTCCAGCCAATATCTGAAGAGACACACACCCCAGCATCCTCCAACAGTACCGAATTCATCAGCCCAGACATGTCTGACTCAGACATTGATATATCTGCTTTCTTCGATAAATTCTACTCTAAAGCTAAACATGATATGTGGGACTCTTATAGAATAGAATGATTAGGTCTGAGAGAAAAATAGATATTGCCTTCTGTTCTGAATATGGTCTGGTGGAATTCCTGAAGGGCAGACAACTTCTTGGCTCTGTTACTGGAAAAAAATCATATGTTGATGAGATAATAAGGTTATTTTATGCCAACTTAAACTCTGCTATAGAGGATACCTCATCAAAGAAATTTGGGAAGGTATATCTCTATAACATGATTTATCAATTTACACCTTCAATCATAAATCAATGTATGTGCCTTGATACTGAAGTGAGAAATGCAGAACGAGTAACAGAAAATAGGGACACAATGATTAAATACCTCACTGGAGGTATAATGAAAAAGTGGACCCCTAGATGTCATGCCTCAAAACTAACTGCCCTATTTTCAACCCTTCACAAAATTATTATTCACAATTGGCTTCCTTCCTTGAATGAGTCAATTGTGACAACTGAACAAGCCTCCCTGCTGTTTAAAATTGGGAAAGGATTCAATGTTGATTTAGAAAAAATGATATTCTATCAAATTGCTAACTTGGTAGAAAAATAGTCATCTTTAATCCTTCATTTTCCCTCTCTGATCTACAGAGTATTAACTACCCAAGGCCTTGAGCCTATGAGTGAAGACACTTTGGGAAAAGCTCCTGACCTTTACACTGTAAATAAAGTAATTTTAAAGAGCAAGGAAAGAGTCATCGACTTACCCTGGAAGAAGGAAGCTGAAAGTGAAAATGTTGCCAGAAATACAACCAACATTCTGGGCAATACTGGTCCAAGGCAGTATACAAATTGGCTTGTGGAGCAAATTGCAAAAATTAACCAATAAATTGTTGAGGTTGATGCTGCCAGAGATGCCCTGGTTCAAGCCAGAGACCAATTCCTGTTTTTGCTTTCTTCACAAAAAGGGGAGAGATGACGTGCAGGGGGAGCAAGGGGAAGAAAATGAAGTACAAGATTTTGAAACTGTTGTTGCTGATGCTGCTGAAGAAGCTGTTGTGCAGAGGGAAGAAGTTGTGGGTAGAAAGGTGTTGCTGAAGAGGTTGAGGCTGAGAGATGAAACTGAAGCCGTTATACAGAAGTAGAAAGCTACCGGAAGCTGCTACTGCTGTGTGATGAGCAACGAGAAAGATGAAGAATGCTGCTGAGCTATAAATATTTGATATATGTTTTAATGGATTGATGTAGATATTTGTGGACAATGGTTTAGTTCTATTTTAGTTTTGCATAGAGTGGATGATGTGTGTATATGTGCTAAATTTTCTTTTTCTAATCCTATAGAGTGGTATATACATGTTTGCTTGTATGCCTTCACAGATTAAGAGGGAGCTTGTCAGTAGTCACATGTGTTGGAAAACATCTGTGATAATGCACTAAGTCGTGTGTACACTTTGAAATGAGTTTTGTGAAGAAAGACAAAAAGGGGGAGATTGTTAATGTTGGGTTTGATGTTGTAACATTTGACCAAACATATCCTCTGAAGTACTGTTGTTGAATGCATAAAATGTTGGGACAAATGTCACAACATTCAGACCAACATTTCTGTTTATAACAGTTTTGCCTTACTTCACGTTAAGCAGTAATATTTTTAATGAGAGGTATAAATGACTTAGGCGTATGAATTAGAGCTGTGTAAAACGTGGGAGAACAAGTCAAAGCTTGGGGAAGAAGTCGAGTGAAGAACAAGTCAAAGTTGTTGAGATTTCCACTCCATGATCTTCTCCAATAAACACACCAGCTGCCCACATTTTCCTCAACCTTCTCAACCGATAGATGAGCCTTTCAAGGAAGACTCTCTACTATAAATAGAGAGGCTACAAGAGTGAATCGATATCCAGAATCAGAAAGCAAAAAAATATCAAGAGAGTGCTCGAGATTTCAACTCAGAAATCCGGATCACAAGTGTTGCCTGAGTGTGTCGACAACATTCTGTCCAATATTACAATCGTTGTTTAGATTCTAGATTAACTTTGTATGAAGCAATTGTAATGAGAGGTTGTCTATGTCTACTTAGTTAGATTTTTCAGGCAGAAGTCATATGCGACTTCACATTTTAATTCCTTTTGTTTTATCTTGTAAAATTGTAAAGAAAAGAATTTGTATATGAAATATATATACAATACTTCTGGTCATTGACCATCATAAGTTATATCAACATATAACTTATGAAAATATAAACATTTGTGTTCTTTATTATTTCCGTTGCATTTTACTCTTAAAGCATTTCTGTTTTATCGAAGTGTTGTCACTTGTGACAGACGACATTGTCGCTAACATTCAGAAACAGAACTGACATTCGATTTATTTCATCTCTTATTTTTTACTTTCCGTAACCTTTGACACCTTTCAAAATCTATCTGACGTGAAAGTCTAATTGAAGTACATGAATATTACTAGTAATTGGAAAAGACAAAATGTTGCTTCCTCGTATGCTAATGTAGAGCCACTTATGTAATAACTACTCTTGAATCAATTTCCACATTCATGTGGTACCTGTGAAAAAAGAAAAAAAATATAATTTGCGTACTCTCTGGTATCATGATTTAAACATGATATATTATCAAATTTAATTGTAAAATTGATATTAATTGGTGAAGCAAATAATAGGATGAGAAATAAGTAGAGAAGATACTTACCCAACTAATATAGTAAAATTTTCATTCCTTTTCTTTACCAGTTACACACCTTGAGCTTTGTCTGCAAAAACAATATTCAAGAATTAAAACAAAGAAATGTACTCACTATATAGTCGTCCAAAAGATCAAAATCAAACCTGAAAAAAGTTTCTAAAAGTTCATAACACAGTATATTCATAGGCTATACATAAGCGGTTCATAGTTGGAATATCACCAATCTCGCTAGTTGAAATAATCCTAAGATGCCTATTGGAAATCCACATAAACCCAACAGAAAAGAGAAGAACAAAAATAGAGATAATGGGAGTCCTCTAATTAATACAATATATACACAGTAAAACCTCTATAAATGAATATTCTTGAGACGTGAAGAATTATTATCTTATACGGGGTTATTAATTTATCGATAAATGAATATTTTATTAATTTCTCGATAAATTAATATTTATTAATTTATAGAATAATTTTTATTTTGTACATTATATTTCTCAAATTAAACAATTAATTTTTTCGGTAACTAAGAAAAGAAAATAAATAAATAATTAATTAATGATGGTGCATTATATCTAAGTTTATTAATCTTGTAAAAAAGTTTATTAATCTTGGGTTGACGTGATTCAAAATAGAATGCATGTACATTAGAATATGAAGTGTTAGAATATGAAGTGTTGTGAATTATTTCAAGTACACAATATAGAGTTTATAAATAGACACATGTACTTTAACTTCATATACCAAAATATAAAAATTCATATATTATATTCTTCTCTTCCATGGCTACTCATTTGAAAGGTGTAAAAAAGTCTACGTTAACTGATGAGATGAGAAAAACGTTATGTGAGTACAAAAATAAGCATCCCTCTTCAAGTCAAAAAGATTTGCAACAGTGGGTTCAACTAAAGTTTGATCTCTCTATTAGTCAATCAATAATATCAAATACTCTTAAAAGGTTAGCAGAATATTTGTCAAAAGAGATAACAAATAACAATATTAAAAGGCACAAATCAACAAAATATCCTGAATTAGAAAATGTATTGTATGAGTCGTTTCTCCAATATCAAGAGAAAGCGAACATGACTGGAGAAATGATTCAAACTAAAGCAAGAGAGTTTCTACAGAAAATGTATGGTGATGCAAATCCAGAATTTAACTTCTCAAGTGGTTGGCTAGAACGGTTCAAGGCGAGACATGGGATTAAGTCTTATAGAAGTTTTGGTGAAAGTGATTCAGTTGTCATTGAGAATATTGAAGAAGCTTTATCTGAAATTGGTAAAAAATGTTTAGGAAGTGCTTTATTTTATGAATTATATATGTAATTTTCATACGTATTTAATGAATTATTATTTTATATTTTCAGTGGGCCTCAAGGATTTTTTTTAAATTATTATCTTATGCATTTATCGAGGTTATTATTTTATCCCATTGGCCCAAGTCGGGACCAGAGAAAATTATTATTTAATCGAGGTTATTAATTTATCGAATATTCATTTATCGATGTTTTACTATAGTGTGTACAATTGTAATCATAATGGAATGAGGATCTCTACTTTACATAATTACACTAAAATATTAATTACAGAATATTTGCAGAATATACGGTGAATATATGGAAATATATTCACTATCACACCCCCTTAGTCGGAGCGGGAGGAGGCTGGACGTTGAGACTGGATCGGAAGTCAAGGAACAATTGCCGAGGAAGCCCCTTAGTGAAGATATTTGTGTATTGATATGAAGAAGGAACATGCAACACCTTAACGTGACCCATTGCAACCTTCTCGCGGATAAAGTGAATATCCATCTCAATGTGCTTGGTTCGCTGATGCTGAACCGGGTTATGAGACAAGTAGACAGTAGATATGTTGTCACAGTAAACCAAAGATGTCGTACGTAAGGGCCTATAAAGCTCAAGAAGGAGATTTTAGAGCCAACACATATCAGCAACAACGTTCATAACGCCTTGATATTTTGCTTCTGCACTCGAATGAGAAAATGTGGCATGTCGTTTGGCAGACCACGAAATAATGTTATCCCTCCAAAATACACAATAACCGAAAGTAGAGCGATGGGTGTCCAGACAGCCTGCTCAATCGGCGTCCGTGTAAGATAGCAACCTAGTCGGTGCGGAGGGATATAGATGTAGTCCATAATCAAGAGTGCCCTTAACGTACCGAATGATACGCTTAAGAACTGTAAAGTGAGGCTCTCTGGGAGCGTGCATGAACAAGCACACCTACTGAACAACATAGGCAATGTCAGGCTGAGTGAAGGTGAGATACTAAAGAGCACCTATGAGACTCCTATAAAAAGAGGGATCGCTTACCGGATCCCCGTCATCTGCACTGAGTTTTGACTTTGAATCGACAAGAGTGGGAATGATCTTACAGTTTGCCATTTTAGCCATGTAAATAATTTTCTCGGCATACTTACGCTGACATAAGAACATGGCATGTGCTGATCTGGTCACTGATATCGTCAAAAAATAACTCAACTTACCCAAGTCTGTCATAGAAAATTCAGACTTAAGCAGGGCAACGATCTCGTGTTTCAGTGCATCAGAAGAGGCTATCAGAACAATATCATCCACATATAAAAGAAGGTAAGTCGTGTCATTACCTCGATGAAAAATAAAAAGTGAATGATCACTCTTGCTACATACGAACCCGATCTGTATGATGTATGTAGCAAATCGTTCATACCAATCCCTGGGGCTTGTTTTAATTCATATAGTGACTTACGAAGATGACATACATACTTAGGAACCTCCGGATGCACAAATCCAGGAGGTTGATGCATATAGACGGTTTCTTTCGAATTCCCATGTAAGAAAGCATTTTTTACATCAAACTGGTGAATAGGCCAATTCTTCCCCATAGCTATGCTAAAAACAGTGTGAATGGTGGCTAGTTTTACCACCGGACTAAAAGTTTCACCACAATCAACTCCCTCTTGTTGCCCAGTACCATTGGCCATAAGTCTTGCCTTATGGCGTTCAAGCTCACCACTGTCTCTGAATTTGTGACGATGGAGCCACATACAATGAATCACATTTACCCCTTCTAGTTTCGGGACAAGGTCCTAAGTGTGTTGATGTGTTAATACATTAAACTCTTCACGCATGACCGCATTCCAATTCGGGTCAAGCTTGACTAATTTTGGGTTTTTAGGAATAAGTGAGATAGTTTGAGTAGATAGGTTAAATTGAACCTTTGGTTTGAAAATTCTGTGTTGTGCATGGGTTTCCATTCGGTGTATGGGAATAGTCACTGGTTGGGTAGAGGGGTTGGCTAGTGATGAGCAATGTGTCGAGATAGTGGGGCTAGGCAGTGTGGTGGGTGACAGTGTATTGGGGCTGATGGGTTGGGTCCGGGAAAATTTGACGAGAGGGAATGGCAGTATGGTGGGATTGTCATCAGGTAGTGAGGTTGTGGCGGGGACACTGGTCATTGGGACAGGTGGGGGTGTCGAATCGGATGGGGGGGGAGGCGGTACGGCCGAATGTGGCACATATTGTAGTGCATTTTGAACTAGAGGTGAGGTGTCCGGGTCATTAAGGAATCCGTAATCAGTGACTTGAAATTGTTGGATGTTGGCAAATGAGAAAACTTTCTCCTCGAACATGACATGTCGTGAGACTATGATTTTGCATATGGACAAGTCATAGCATAAGTACCCCCTATGGTTCGACGGGAATCCCAAGAAGTCACACATAGTGGTACGAGGTGCTAATTTCTGAGGTACCGTGGAGGTAAGATTTGGGTAGCATAGACAACCGAAGATCCGAAGGCGATCATAGGTAGGGATCCGATAGAATAGGATATGTCTGGGGTCCTATTTTGGAGCGTACTTATAGATAGTATATTAAGAATGTATTATGCCATTTTTAACGCATATACCCAAAAAGTGGGGGGAGAGACGCATGAAAAAGTAGGGTACGAATCATATTGTTAATGGTGCGGAGAATTCTTTCGGCTTTACCATTTTGTGGGGAAGTATGGGGGCATGAAAATTGAAACACCATGTCATTAGCCGCACATAATTTATGAAAGAGTGAATTATTAAAATCACGTCCATTGTCACATTGAAACATCCTTATTGCTTTTTCAAATTGTGTTTTGACATATGTACGAAATTCAAGAAACTTGGAGTAGACTTGAGACTTATATTGGAGCGGATAGACCTATAGGAAGTGAGAAAAAAATCATCTAATAACACTAAATAATATTTATGACCCAATTTGCTAGTAATATGAGAAGTCCATAAATCCGCATGAATAATATCAAAGGGAGAGAAAGTAACACTCAAAGATGACGTAAATGAGAGTCTACCATGTTTTCCAAGATGACATGAGTAGAAATTGTGGGCAAGGTTCCCTTTATTACACTGAATTATATTGCGGTTTCTAAGAAAATAAAAAATATGAGCTCCGGGATGTCCAAATATACTATGTCACATTGATGGAGAGATTGCAGCTAGAGAGGTGGGAGGATTGACACTTACAACAGACGTGGATAGGAAATGATAGATGTCCCCCACACTATTGCATCTCGTAAGAAGTTTTCCCGTACGTAGGTCCTTCACAGAAAAACCAAACCGGTCAAAATCAATAGTTACAGAATTATCAGTGACAAATTTTCTAACAGTGATTAAGTTCCTGATGATGTTAAGGGCATAAAGGACGTGTTTGAGGGAGAAGGGGGTGAGGCGGTTGAGTTTGTGTGTGGCCAAACCCTTGAATTGGAATACGATGATCATTTTCGACCATAATAAATTGAGGAGTATTTAAATTACGCAGTAGAGGGAGATTACCAGAGTGTGAGTGAGGTGAAACGTGGCGCTTGTATCCATATACCAAACATCATCGGGTTGCTGAAGATTTGAGGTGCCCAAAGCCTGGCCCAAATTTGTTGGAGTGAGGCTGGTAGCGGACTGTTGGGCTACAGAAAAATGGGCATGATGGTTGAGGCCCATTGGGTGTGACGCTGGGTGGGCTCCTAGAATGCTGGGTCGCGGCTGTTACCACTGTTGTTGTTGGGATATAGCTGCTGGAAAGTTGCTGGATGGTGAAGCCTAGGTCATGTACATCTGCTAAGGCAGTGGGCCGTTGGCTGAATTGGCCCGACCTCCTCGGCCTCTTCCTTTGCCACCCCGGCCACTCGTGCGGCCTCTGCCGCCATCGTGGTTGTTCTGCGGCGGGTGGTGGCTGGCCGGTGGTTGTCACGGGGGCGTCAACAACCAACGTCTTGAGATTGTGTTCATCCTATTTTTCTCGTCTCGTATCCTCTAATAGCAATTGAGACTGTACTTTGTTGAAACTCGGTAGGGGATCGGCCTGTTGGATCATCGTTGAAAGTGTGTCGTATTCACCTTTCGGTAAACCATTAATCAATTGCAAGACCATCTTTGTGTCAGAAATTGGAGTACCCACATTAGATAATTGGTCAGCAATCAATTTTAATTGTTTGCAGTAGTTGGTCATATTTGCAAAGTTTCCAAGATGGGGTGGTGTTGAGTTTCTCTTCAAGATACACGACACGTGTATGTTTGTTGTCTTGAAAAATTTCCTCCAACCTTGTCCATCACTCGTGAGCCGAAGCTCCGGTCTTCATAATAGTATGAAGCAAATCCTTGGAGATAGTTCTATAGATCCACTGCTTGACGATAACGTCAAGCCGTTTCCATGTCGTGTTGTCGATGTCGGGTGGGCGAGGATATGTGGTATCAATGTGATCAAGCACGTTGTAAGCACATGCATGAATTTGGAAGAGTTCAACCCACGACGCTTATTGTCCATCCTCTTGATCAAGAATTAATGAGATGAAGTTCTTGATATTGGTTACGACGAAAACCGGATGAAAGGTGTTGGGGGTGGAAGAGGGAGGAGGATTTGTGACGTCGGGTGTTGAGGAAGAGGAAGCGGGAGAAGCTATGTGGGCCGCGGGTGATGCCATGAGGGCTGCCGGAACCAAGTAAATAAAGAGAGAGGGTTAAGGCGGTGGTATATCAGCTGAATACGAATTATATATCGACGGTTAGGGTATATCAATCATATACAAGGTGTATACCGGCAGTTTATACTGGGGTTTTGGCGTCGGAAAGAGAAAGAATGGGGGGGGGGGGAGTATAGGGTTTAGGGTAGGGAGATATTTTTGGCTCTTGATACCATTAGAATAGTGTAAATCTCCTTGAGTGGAGTCCTCTCATTAATACAATATATATAGTGTGTACAATTGTAATCCTAATGGAATGAAATCTCTACTTTACATAATTACACTAAAAAATTAATTACAGAATATTTGTAGAATATACGGTGAATATATGTCACTATCAGGGATAATGAGGTGACGGTTACGTAGGCAGCTAAAACACTAAAAGAGGAATTTGTGGAAAAGAAAAATGAAAAAGGGGTGAAGGTTTCCCGCCTACTTTTTACTACAAATTTGAAAAAGAATAATCATAAAATGAAAAAAGGTTGTGTAGAAAATTAAGTATATATCAATAATAAAAAAATATATTAGCAGCCATGAAAATGCATTGGTGTCAATTTATTATTACACTTTTATTAAATTACCACCAAAATATGACAACAACAAGAAATAACTCATGGTTAAACTTTTTATTATATATAAAAAAAACTCAAACAAATTGATTTCATTTCTAATGTTAATGTAAAGTTGAGAAAATGAATAAAAACTTGAAAATTTTGAAGAGATTTAATGCTTTTGCAATCCATCATTAAAGGAAATAATATTTTTTATTAATTACAAGCTCAAATAGCGATATAAGAAAATAATAAAGTTTTTTAGAAAAATTAATTGAAATTACAATTTCATGCAACATGGAATGTATGAAATGTGGCTAAAATTGGATTTAAGAAGTAATCCTTTCTATTGCAATTGTAACAAATTCTTGTCAAAATAACCAATATGACTCAAGTTGAAATCAATTTCTTTCTAATTAAAACCAATTTCAAGTATAATTCAAAAATCAACCAATTTGAGGTAAATTGAGATAAATTAATTATACAATGAACTAATAAATTAATTATTTAATTAACTAATTAAGCTCTTTGAACTTAACAGAATAAAAAATGTATTTGCAAAAATAACAATTTGTAATAATTAAGTCGTGAATGACTATAAATTAACATTTTTAAATACGTACGCACTTAAACACTTATTTTTGAAGTAATTTGATTTGAAAATAATAAATACACTTATATTCTTATAAAATAATATATAATTAATTTATATAGACATAATTATTACTTAACATTATGTAAAGATATATATAATATATATTATGAAATTTTGTCAAATGAAATGGTAAAATAACACCAAAAATAATTAGAAAAATATTTTTGATTTTATAAATATTAAATTTACTTTGTTTAAAATTCAAGAAGCTTCACTGATTAATTAAAAAGTGAAGAGTCAATCACATACTTTGCTAGCGGATGATGCTCATTTAGTGTGTTGGCACCGTACACCAAAAGTTTTAAATTTGTTCGAAATTTTCAACTTACCAGATATCATTTCAAGCCCCTCGAGTCTCCATCTGAACCTTAACAACAAGTCTAAAATATAATACCAACTTATTCAACGCTCAAAACATGATGTGTACTCAAAGAAAGAAGTCGTGTTGTTAATTTCTCAAGTAAATAAAAATGATAAATTAAATACTATTATGCATGTAAAAGAGAAAAATGGTTTATCAATAAGGAATCAAATTGTCTCCAATTCCTAAAATCTAACATAATAAAATAGAAAAATACTTCTGTCAAAAAGAAATTCAATTTGATTTTATTTCCAAAAGTTCCTAATATAAATAAAAATGATAACATAGTTTTAAGAAGAATTATATTGCCTTTTGTTGATAGAGACACACCAAAACACAAATAAAAAAGGCAAATATTTTTCAATTAAAAGTGAAATTATCTTTAATAAATAATACATTCCTAAAAATGCTGATCTAAATAAAAATAAATATAGTTACAGTAACAACTTTAATCAACATTTAAATAGCGAAAAGTCTACCAACAATTCAGTTTTAGAATTTTGTACTTTTATAATAGTACAAATAGATCAAATGGATCGTGACTAAAGTTCAAGTACAAATTTTAAAGGCTACAATTTTAAGTCATAACCATTTAATTTTAATATTTCTTATGATAATTTTTTGTGGTTAAATTGTAAAATAAATAAAAGCAATACAATATTTATCACTAGTTATTAAATTATTTTTTATTACATAAGGGGTAAGAATGGAGAAATGAGGAGAAGATTATAACGTGGAGATTCATACCCTCACCAACAAGGTGGAAGTTCATGTAGTTAACCAACTGAACTACTAGATCCCTACAGTTATTTATATTATTAGTAACAAAAAATAAAGACCACAAAAAAATATAAATTTTATTACTAATTAAATTTTGTAACTACAAATTCTAATTGTGGTTGTTTTAACAACATAGTTTTTTGTGACGACTTCTTTTCGTATTCAAAGTTTTAGCTAAATTAAGACAGATTACAATTATTTATCACATATTGTGTACAATATTAATGACAAATATAATTATAACTTTATCTCTGCGGCTAATGCTACTCTATAAATGCCGCCAATCAATTTTTTGGTGGAAATATTATTATGCCGTTAATTTGATTGCTTACTTTTAGTGACGAAATCTTTTCGTATCCAAACATAGACCTATTTGAAGACAAATAATGATTTGTCACAAATTGTCAACAAATTAGCGACTAAGTTATTCGATCTCAAATCTTCAAATTCGTGACTAAAATTATTCAATAATTAGTGCGAAAGTTTACACCATTTCACTATAAATGGTATTATGTCGTTAATTTGATTGCATACTTTTAGTGATGAAACCTTTTCGTATCCAAATTTAAACGAATTTAAAGACAAATAATGAGTTGTCATAAATTGTAGACAAAATTAGCGACGAAAATAATCCTAGGTCTCCTAGGTCTGAAGAACAATTGCCCCTCCCCCTCGTCTTACCGCAGTTGCTTGGCACGGAGGTACCGGATTCAAGAGATTAGTCCACCCTTCAAAACAACATAACAACATTCCTTTGGAAATAAAAAAGAGTTATTGTTCTTGAGAAATGAACTGGTCTGGCCTATTCCTCGAAAGACGTTTTTACGGGATCCCTATCTATCAAAATTTTAACTTCTGGTTCCGGTGAACGAATAATCATTGAGTCCTCCTCAACTATAGCTTTGCTCATGGATCTGTACTCAACCTCTGCTGAAGAAAGAGATACAATTGGTTGTTTCTTTAACTTCCAATCAACCAAACTACCTCCCAAAAAAACACAGAATGCAGACACATATTTTCAACTATTTGGGCATGCACCCCAATCACTATCACAAAATACATTGAGAGACAAATTCGGAGAATTGTTAAGGAAAATCCCAAAATCAGAAGTACCCTTGAGGTATCTAAGTAAGTGCAAAACAACTTTTTATATGAAGGATGTATGGTTTTTGCATGAATTGGCTCAGGTGCTGAACAACATAGCAAAGGCCTGACCTTATTTGAGTAAGAAAATTTAACTTGCCTACCAAACATCTATAATCCTCAAACTTGGTTAGGGATCACCCATATCAATCAAGAGCTTCTCATGTAACTCCAAAGGACAAACAACTGGAGAATAATCAAAAGAATGAAACTGCCTCAACAAATTATTAATAAATTTCTTTTGCTGAAGGACCCCATAAGTGGAATATAGAACTTCAATGCCTAGAAAATGCTGAAGGGATCCCAAGTCTTTAATTTTGAATTGGGCATGAAGAAAAGCCTTGAGGGTAGAGATTTCTTCCAAGTCAGTCCCAGTGAAGATAATGTCAGAATCCCCAATGGTACTGGGCACGAAATGACAAGAAGATATTGGAACATAAATTTGAATGATTCTAGTAAAGGAAGCAACCCTAGAAAATCTGACCAAAAAATAGCTAAGTTTCCGCCACTAACCTTACTTCAGACTATGTGCTGAAGCCTAGGATAGCATTCCTTTTGCGCAAATAATAAGAGGTTCCATGTTAATAACTCAATCAATTCTTCGAAATATTTTCTATTACCTTCATTGATAATAGCCAAAAACCTTGGCGAACATACTAGGATAGTCAATATGCAGAAAATAGTAATGAAATCTCATAGTCAATTGATAATAGCCAAACTTGCGGATTAACTCACTTTTCTGTAGATTATATATTCACTTATGTGGCTTTCTTGATTGCCTCTACGTCGGGCAAATTTGGTTAATATTTAGAGAATGCTTCATGATCACTCTCAGAGAGAGAGAGTGCTATTGTACAAGGAAGCTACGCACACATTTTCTAACTGAAAGCGAGATCTTGCAACCATACCCGAAGAAGCACGCAACAAAGCTGAGACCACTTCTGATTCCCTTACCCAATCTCATGAGAAGCAAGCCCAGCAGGCCTTGCCTTAACCTGTCCTCAGACAGCTAGGTGGATTTCATTCAGCTCGAACAAAGTGAGATGGCAGATTTCATTCAGTTTGAACGAAGTGAGAGGGCGGATTTTATTCAGCTCAAACAAACTGAGACAGAGACCTCGCCCGTGAAGTAAATCATCCCACCTACGGTCCAACCAATTGGGAGAGAATCAATAGGTTTTCTTTATCAACATTGTAGCGAGAAGAGAGACAACAAATGGAATTGGATTATCAATGGGGCTAGTCCACAGCTTCTGATGGAGAAATTTGAGGTTGCTTTGTTTGGCTAGGAATAATAAAAAAACTAGGAATAGATGATTCTAGATCAATATTAATAAAAAGCAGGTTCTAGGGCAAGTGGGGCTAGGAGTGTTCTCAATCTTAGCATTCTGAGACAAAGCCTGGGTCGTCGAACTAAAGAATCTCAGAATTGGCCATAAAAATGCGTTTGGCCCTAGCCATCAGTAAGATACCACTCTGGAAGGCCTAGAATTCTAACCTTGTGTCAAGACCTATGGGCCAAGGGATAGTCTCAGGTAGACAGTCCCTTGGACGACTTGAGTAATGGGAGAATGACAATTGGGCCCTGCAGTGGTAAAACCTCGTGAAAAGAGCTAAAAGCATTCTCTACATACGAAAGCACCAAGTACATTTGCTTATGAAAGGAGAGCAGCTTATTCTGTAACAAAGCATTGGGTGGTGCATTAATAACTTCATTATTGAAGGAATAAGCTTTTCCACTTCATAAAATTGGATAAATACCTTGGTGTATTTGAAATAACTACTTCCCCAACCACCTATCTCTAAATCTCCATCATTGACAAAACCAGGATCAAATGAGACGTCTATCGATCGGATAAAACCTCGGCGTTGGAGAATTCTTTGTTTTAGGAAAGAGATGATAAAATAAGTCATGAAAAAAAAGACAAATAGAATGAGTTTTTTTTACGTGATCGGAAATCCAGTTGCACGAAAGTTGTTGCGCCTTAGCGCATCCCTTTTCTTGCTCATTAGCGCTCTTTGTTGATTTTTGAAAGGAGGGGCGGAGTTTGAAGAAGAAAAGCGAGCCTAGAGTATCGGTAGCCGAAACGACAGATTCTCCTGCTACAATACAATACCTTGCTCCTTATACAGGAGCAGCTCTGGATGAATATATTTTATTAATTATTAATATTTTAGTCAATCGTTGAATAAAATCAACTGAAAGGGAAATTATTTTTCCCTTTTTTATTTAATTTTATTTAATTACACGTCGTAAACCTAGACAACAAGAAAATTTGGTTAATGACAAACTCTTATTAGAAAAGAATTTATGAAAATTATTTTTTAGAGAAAGAGCTTCATTGCTTGGTGTCAAACTAGGATATACGGTAGAAAAATGGATGATCTATTCTCTCTTTTTTTTCCCCAAAAAAATCATTTCTTTCCTTTTTTCTACCCCATGTCGCCACACGGGAGGAACACAGGGACGTAAAAGGCGGGTATCAACTTGTTCCGACCTAGAATAATAAGGATCATCATACTTGCCGACCATCGATGAACTGATCGGATTAACCAACCAAAGTTGGCTTCAGTCATTATGTATTGAACAAAAGCAAAAGCCTGCCTTATCTATATAGCCGCATAACCATAACAAGTTTCTCTAATGCCATACCAAACCAAGACCTTTCCTACAAGGAAAGAAAGAACCCGTGACTCCCCTTTTTGAATATCTTTGTTTGATTTTATTTATTATGTTTGCATATATGGAAAAAACCATAGTTGAAAATATTGACTACTTATGCTAATATAATAATAAAGACTTATTCGTATAAATGTGTTGAAAATGTTGACAAATATGATCAATATTTCTTTATGCTTGTTCCTAAAGTATAAAACTGTCCATTTGTTTATGAATAGCTTCTTTCAAAAGGGCTTCTGCTTCCTCGGTAACCCCATTGACGAATAGAATATCTAAACTAGGGCTGGGGACTTTCATTTGATCGAAGGGTTTCTTTCGTCTTTCAGGCAGAAATGATCACTGTCAAGCACAAGATTCAAAGCACAATTTGCTGTCATGTTCATCAAACTTCTTGTTGATGCTGTCCATCATACTCATTTGCGCAAGTTGGGAGTTGTATCCCCCTCCAACTTGAGTGGGGCTGTTGGAATACATGCTAGAGGCATTACCTAGTATTGGGCTGTTAACATTTTAGTTATTTTCGGGCCAGGCCCAATTAATGTATTTGATCTTTCTTGTATTTGGATTGGGTCTTTATTAAAAAGACTCGAGATATTTTGTAATGGACGATGGATTCATTTTTCTATTTTTTGAGTAATTAAAAAATCTTCTTTCTTCTCTCTCTAAAACTTCTCTCCATCTTCATTTCATCTTGCCAAATCTTCACGATTTAACAAAGTTAATAGTTTTTCAAGATAAGGTGATGCAGAGTTATATTTCTACTTATGCTATATCGTTGCTTGTATTCTTGCTCAATTTGTTTAGTATTTATTGGTATTAGCTAAAAGTTTGGATTATTTTTTTTTGTTGACGAAGGAACCGCAGCCGCTACTCTCTCGAGTGCACACAGGGTAAACCCCGGACTGACACAATAGCCTGCAAACCACGTCAGCCGATTAACCACACTTGGCAAGCCATGTGTGACCGGCTCAACCAAGAAGGTTTATGCAGGGGATCGAACTCGTGATCTTGCGGTCCCGCGCTCTACTGCTACACCAACTTGGCTACCCTTACGGGTAAAAAAAAAGTTTGGATATTTGTATAGCTGTTTATGGGAAATATAATAGTTGGCGCATGATGTTACATATAGGGAAGTTATGCGGAGACAAAGTGAGTAGTACAATAAGGTAGTTAGGCTTAATATATGATGAAATCCTACCTAAAGGACATAATTTTTCTGACAGTTATGAAATGTATTTTTTCTGTTGTGGTTGTAGCTTCAACGTTATAATTTTTTTTACCTAATTAATTGCTTTTGGTATATGTTTAATGCATCATGGATAGTTTGCATTTTTATAAGTATACTTTTATATGTTTTATATGAGGTATTATGAGTTAAAACTAGAAAGAGTGACAATCCGACATAGTAAATGAAATAAATTTATATGAGGTACCACGAGAGGAAATTCAAAATTTCAGCAATCCCATAGAGTAGATGAAATAATTTAAGTAAGGTACCATGAGTTAAAGTTAGAAATCATGACAATTCGGTAGAGTTTGTAAGTTTTCCAACAAGATAGCTAAGTTAAATATATCATGAAATTCTACCGATTTATCATTATTTGCATGCTACATTTGCCGCATCGCTTTATCATTTGCGCCGCTCAACTTAAAACTAATTAGTTTGTAATTTTTTCATTAAACTTAAAAAGGCCATTTCTAAACTATTATTATATCAGAACAATTTTTAAATACCAACGGAAAATAACCTATTCGTGCAATTCACCCTTCAAGAACTCAAGGTGGATGTCAAATTGGATTTTCAGTGATCATATGGGCCGCTCTGCTTTGGCAGTCCGTAGCTTCACAAGGCCTATGGGCTAGACAGAAAACAAGGCCTATGGGCTACTTCCTGAAAATCAAGAACATCTCATTTTATTCAAGTTCAATACATATTCATGTAAGAGGTATGTGGGAATTATGAAGCAGAGTTATTAGTGAAGTCTTAAGAATTTTTCTTATATAGATTCATAAAATAATATTTAACCTATATGCAAAAAAATAATTTTCTAAAGAAAGCTGTTCAACTGATAGACCTGTAAGATTGTATTAATCTCCCTTGGGGAGTATTTTTCATTAATACAAATATATATAGTGTGTACAATGTGGAATCCTAATACAATAAGAATCATATATCTACCATAATTATACAACCCTAAATATTACAAAATATATGGAGTATATTTTATAATATACGTCAATACACCCCTTCAGTCGGAGCAGGAGGAGGCCGAACGTTGAGACTGGATCTGAAGTCGAGGAATAACTGTCTAGGAAGACCTTTCGTGAACATATCCGCATACTGATACGAAGAAGGCACATGTAACACCTTAACATGACCGAGAGTAACCTTCTCACGAACAAAGTGGATATTCATCTCAATATGCTTGGTTCGTTGATGCTAAACCGGATTATGAGATAAATATATGGTGGATATGTTATCACAGTAAATCAAAGACGCCTTACGCAAGGGACACTGAAGCTCCAAAAGAAGGTTTCGGAGCCAATATATCTCAGCAACGATATTTACAACGCCTTACTATGCTTCTGCACTCGAACGGGATAATGTGGCTTGCCTCTTGGCAGACCAGGAGATGAGATTATCCCCTAAGAACACACAATAGCCACAGGTGGAGCGTCGCGTGTCCGGACAACCAGCCCAATCAACATCCGTATATGATAACAATCTGCTCTAGGGGCCTATTTCAAACCATAAAGTGACTGACGGAGATGACATATATACTGAGGGCTACTAGATGGACAAAACCAGGAAGCTGGTGCATGTAAACAATTTTCTTCAAATCCCCATGTAGAAATGCATTCTTCACATCAAACTAATGAATCGGTCAATGTTTACCTATAGAAATACTCAAAACTGTGTGAATGGTAGCCGGTTTAATAACTAGACTGAACGTCTCACCACAATCGACACCCTCATGTTGATTAGTGTCATTAGCCACAAGTCTCGCCTTATATCTCTCTAGATCACCACTATCTCTGTATTTGTGATGAAAAAGCCACATGCATCGGATCACATTCGCCCCCTCGGGTCTAGGAACCAAATCCCAAGTGTGATGTTTTGTTAAAACATTAAATTTCTCACACATGGCCGCATTTCAATTTGAGTTTAGATTGGCTAATTTTGGGTTTTTGGGAATGGGAGAAATGGTTTGTGTGGATAAGTTAAACTAGACCTTGGGCTTGAAAATCCCATATTGGACACGGGTTTCCATTGGATGTGTGGGGCCAGTGAGTGTATTTGTATTCTGTTGGGTTGTCGGTTCCGTGTTGCTGGAGGTAGTGATGGGTTCGGGTTGTCGATTAGTTTGGTTGACGGTGCAGGGTGTCAGGTCGGTGGGTAATGGGGATAACGTAGGGTTTTGTTAGGGCGAAGAGCTGGTCCGATTGGGTGGTTGTGGTGGAAGAGACGATTGGTCAGGTGACTGGGATAGGGTGGGAAGTAGGCGACGATGCGGCGGTAGGTCGATCTGGGTTTGGTTGTCATGGTGAGTTGTGCTGGGAACAGATACTATTACGGGGAGGGGTTGGACAATGGTGTTTGGTTGCGAGTGTCGGTGGCCAGACTGAACGGCGAGGGATGTGACAGAGAGACACTGGATCGATTGGTTGTGACAGATGTGGCAGTCGGCGATGACTTGTGTTGAAAGGTGGTAGTAGCTGGGACATGGACATGGTGCGGTAGTCGACCGGAACAGTGGTCGACCAGAACAGTGGGTGTCGGTGGAACTAGCAGTGGTCGACCGGAATGATGTATATCAGTGGCCGCCGGAACAAGGGATGCAACGGATGAATGTATTACTGCCGGTGATGGGAGACACGACGGGGCAGGGGTAGTGGCTGCAGAAACTGGCAGTACCTGAGCAGTGGGTTTCGGCCGGGACGGAACAGTGGTGTCACGGTGGAGTAACGTGTTGAAGATGGGCGAGATAACGTATAATCTGTATGTTGAAATTTTTGGATATTTGAAAACGGAAAGATGGCTTCATTAAACGTGACATGACGAGACACAATGATTTTGCGGGAAGACACGTTATAGCACAGATATCCCATATGATTGGGCAGAAAACCTAAGAACACACATGGAGTGGTGCGGGGTGCGAGTTTATGAGGGGCCATTGAGGCAAGATTCTGGTAGCACAAACAATCGAAAATTCGTAAGTGCTCATAGGTGGGGATCCGACGGTAGAGAATTTCGGTGGGGGGTTTTGTTGTGAAGAGTACTAGTAGGTAAAATATTAAGGATATATTCTACCATTTTAACTGCATAGACCAAAAACGATGGGGGAGAGAGGCAAGGAAAAGACTGGTACGAACCATGTTATTGTTAGTACAGATGATTCGTTTGGCTTTTCTATTTTGGGTTGAGGTGTGGGGATAGGAGAAATGGAAGACCATTCCATTATTGGTGCAAAAATTATGCAACGCGAAATTATTAAACTCACGACCGTTATCACATTGGAACGATTTGATGAATTTTTCAAATTGTGTTTTGATAAAGTTACGAAACTCAAGAAACTTGGTAAAAACTTCAGGCTTGAACTTTAGAGGGTTAATCCAGATAAAGTGAGAAAAGTCATCTAATGACTCAAGATAAAATTTATGACCAAGTGAACTAATAACAGGAGATGTCCATAAATCTGCATGAACAATATCAAACGGAGAAAACGTAACAGTTAAAGAAGACTAAAAAAGAAGGCGAACATGTTTGCCTAAGGGGCAAGAAAAACTGTTGGGCAGGTTTCCCACTAGAACAATAGATTAAATTATTGTTTCGAAGAAAATTAAAAACAAGATCTCCCGGAGGATCAAGTCTACTATGCCACGTGGATGGAGATATTGTTGCGAGAGCAGTGAGGAGTGACGAGGGCAGCTAGAGAGGTGAGAGGGTTGACATTGACAGCGGACGTGGATAGGAAAGGATAAAGATCATCCTTACTATTGCATCTCGTAAGGAGTTTCCCGGTAAGGAGGTCCGTTACGGAAAATACATATGGGTCAAAATTAATTGATACAGAATTATCAGTGGCAAATTTACTATTGGAGATTAGGTTTTTGATAATATTAGGATCATATAAGACGTTATTCAGGGAGAAATGGGGATGCGGTGGTGGGGTTAGTGTGTGGCCAAACCCTTGAATTGGAATGCGATGACCGCTTCCAATCATAATAGATTGTGGAGTATTTAAACTTCGCAGTTGAGGAAAATTACCAAAATTGTTTGTGAGGTGAGATGTGGCGCTCATATCTATATACCACGCATTATCGGGTTGCCGATGAGTCAATGTGATGAAAGCCCGACCCAAATTGGATTGGGAGAGGCCTGGAGTGGACTGTTGGGCTCCAAGAAATAGGGCCGGAATACTGTGGCCCATTGACTGACCTGGGGCGGACAAGCAGGCTGCCTGAAATTGGGCCCAAAATTGGTTTTCGGAACTTGGGCTGTTAGGCTGTCAGAGATTGGGTCGCGACTGTGGCCCCAACTGCTGCTGGGCCGCGGCTGTTGATTACATGTCCCTGAATGCTGGGCAGTGCTGTGTCGATGCTGCCATGAAAATATTTTTTTTTTCTCGGACAAGAGGTGAAACAAATCCAAAGGAAATCAGATTTTTTTTTCAAAATAGCCGCTTGGTTTTGTGGAAACGAGGGGGGCTGAAGCAAAACCAAGAAATCAAAGATTTATTTTCTTGGAAACAAAAAGGCAGAGTTAATCAGAATTTTGTCTGCGAGTTGAGGGGGGCTGAAGCAAGAATAAGAAAAAAGAGATTTTTCTTGGAAAAAAGGAATCAACCGCCGGTTATGAAGAAACCGAGGGGGCTGCGAGTTGAGGAAAATATGGTTTAGGTTTTGACTCTTGATACCATGTAAGATTGTATTAATCTCCCTTAAAGAGTTTTTCTCATTAATACGAATATATATAGTGTGTACAATATAGAATCCTAATACAATAAGGATCATATATCTACCATAATTATACAACACTAAAAATTATATAATATATGAAGTATATTTTATAATATACGTTAATAAGATCCTTTGTCGACGGTAGCTCTATCCCGAGTAGTGAACACCATTATGAACATGCAAAGCTCAGTGGCTATGGCATTACCAAAAAGGAGACTCGAGCACTGAGTCGAAATCATAATTTGAAATTTATGGATTTAAATTTTAATCCTTATAATTTTTGTTTTAAATAAATAACTTATACATACTAAATCAACTTTTTAAGACAAATATAAAATTTGAGTTAAAATTGTTAAATTCTACTGAATCCGCTTCGTGCACTAGCTCTAGCTCCGCCCTTGCTCGGCCACATATAGGAAACCCTCCATATTTACATGCACCCCCGATTCAAGAGGGAAAGCTCCTACGCTATAGGCTAGAATTATACTGCTTTACATTATCTAATTATGTTTAAGTCCCTCTCCATTAAGTTATTAGTACTTTTTTTTTCTTCTTTCTGACTTACTTGGGATCTTGTATCCATTCCAAATACGATCATTCTAGTGTGATTAATTCCTCATAAATCGAGGATCTTTGATAGAGACACTATGTATTGTTATATGAATTTGAAAACAGAACCATCACTTGAATACAAATAACAAAATTGAACATATTTTTCAATACAAAAACCATTAAAGAGATGGTGGCCGAATGGGCACCATAAACATGTCTCCAACTTGTGGGAACAATGACAAACAAAAGCGAAAAAAAGATGCGCGACAAAGGGAGAGATCTACTATAGTTTTTGGTTCAACAAGGAAAACATAAAACAAAAATAAAAAGAAAATTAGAGATAACTTTATTAGGCATTCTACATCGATCACTCCTTAGTTTTTCTAGCATCCACATTTGTTCTCTAGACCAGAAGATGATAAAATTTTAGTTGGTTCCTAGCTACGCTTGGCTTTAAAAGATAGAGAGATGTTGATGACAAAATAATTAAATAATTAAATAATAAATAGATAGGAAACCAGTTGGAAATAAATTAAAATTACTGAGTTCTGCCCCTATTTTCCTTGTCTGCCCTTGATGACTGTATTTACCTTTATTTTGTTTTCCTTTTTCTTTTGTGGGGCTGATTTTTGCTTGATTAATCGCTTAAAGTATTTCAAATCGATTTGGTTATGTGTTTTATTAGACAGTTGCCTCATAAAAAACTCTTCTGTATTGTTTGGATGATTGTTATCCACGGTTTCATAATGTACAGTATCGTATCGTATTGTATTGTAATGTATTAATTAATACAATATTTGGATAGACTGCATCGTTTGTTGTGGTTTGATAATATTTTGTTGTTTGGTTTGACTGTTGGTGTTGTATAATAATAACATACTCCATCCGGATAAAAAAGAATGTCCACTTTGCCTTTATTTTTGAGTCAAAAGAGTGTTCACTTATCAAATTAAGAAAGAATTAATATTACTTTTTCAGATTTTCCCTTATTAAGTGTTAGGTGACCAAATTCCAATACTTATTTAATTAGGAACATTTTAGTCAAATTATCTATTTTGTCTAGAAGTTAGTATTTTCTTAAGGGGTGTTATAATGACTAAGTAAGCATTCTTTTTTATCCGGAGTAAGTATAAGTTTGCTAAAATACTCCCATCCCTTAATTACAAAGTAATTTATATATATTGATAAAATTAAGATAAATGATAAAATAAAAACTTTAAAAGATAAGTAGATGGTTGGTGGTGTGGAGTGGGTGGTGGTAAGGGTGATTGGGTGTGTGATGGGAGTGGTGGAGGGGTGGGGTGGTTGGTCGTGGAGTGGTGAGGTGGTTGGTTGGGAGGGGTGGGGTTTGGGTGTGATGGAGGGGGTGAGTGGGGGGTGGATTTGGTTGTGATGGAGGGGGTGGATTTGGTTGTGATGGAGGGGGGTGATGTGGGTTTGGGTATGATGGAAGGGCTGAGTGGGGTGGATTTGGTTGTGATGGAGGGGGTGTGGGGGGTGGTTTTGGATGTGATGGAGAGTTGGGTGGGGTGGTTTTGGGTGTGATGGAGGGGATGAGTGGGGGTGGTCTTGGTTGTGATGGATGGGTGGGTTTGGATGTGATAGAGAGGTGGGTGGGGTGAGGGTATAATGGGTAAATGAAATACATAGCACACAAAATTCACCAAATTCGTGATTAAAAAAATTAGACTTTTTCATGATTATATAACCACGGAATTACAACGAGTTTACAACAACATACAACATAATTTTAAGAACAATGAAAACAAACACGATTTCAGAAAAAACAATACAATAATGATCCACGGTAAACAACCATCCAAACATGGGGTTAGGGGTCGTTTAGAAGACAAGTTATGCTAGAATTTGTTATGTTGGGATTAGTTATCATATACTATTATTTTTAGTTGATTGTTTGATTTGTTGTATTAAAAGTAACGTGCATTGTAAATTTTTTAATAAAAAGTTGTTTGCTTACAAAAATAACCTCTACCTAATTTAGTTAGAAAAAAGGGTTTGAGGGATGTCGGATCTATTTTTGTCATTTTGTTTTATCCTGAGATAACTAATCATGAGATTACTGTTCCAGCCTCTGCCATAATAGTTTATCCCGATACTATTTTTAATCATAAGATAACTTAATCCAAGATTAATAACCAAATAAGGGATGATAAGGCGATACAAAATATTCCTTATCCATCGGACCAAACGAGCCCTTAAGTTATTGAGGTTAAGGGTCAATTCACCTAATTTATACTCAATTACATTTTACGATAACTAATGAAGTTTCAAATTTCATAAATACTTATCTAATTTCGTAAATGAAAAAATCAAAGCGACTTTCCATAGATGAAGTCTATACACACAAAATTTGCCTTCCCACTAATAATAGAAACAAGCAACATAAATAGAAAAATGGAGTGAGTGCTTTGCCAAGTAATACTAATAAGGAGACGTGTCTCATTCCAGAAGCATGTATAATTTTGGTGTGCTTTATTTTTTTAAGGAGGAGTTAAGGATTAAAGTCCAGAAAATATATTTTTTAAATTAAAAAAAATGAAAAGTGAAGATTGAAAAAATCAGGAAGGGTGCTTTTGGTTCGATGGTGATTCGCTGTCTCCTTCTCCGCAATCCTGAAAGCTGGTCATCAACCTCATATTTCTCTTCTGCTTTGCTGACATCTGTCTTTTTCTGTGTCCTCTTCAGCCCCACCACTATCGTCGTTTTATCATTTTAACCTCCTTGACAGATCTAATTACCAAAATGCCAGTAATATTCCCACGTGATATCTTTGAAGCGAACATTCTTTAAGTTGGACAGACGTAAATTAAATTTTCATAAATGCTTGATTAACTCATATAGAAGCGGGGGGTGTTGAATAGATGGGTGGACCTATAACCGGACGGGTTAGAATATGTTGATCGATAATAATTTGGTTAATGTTTGCTTAAGTTAAAATAGGCGAGTCAATTAGAACATAACAATAACATATTCAGTTGAAATTTCACAAATGAGATTTAGAGAGAATAAAGTGTACGAAGGGAACTGTACTTCATTTTTGAACCGGTTGTGGGCGAGGAGGGATTCGACCCCCAACACCTTGGTTAGTAGCCAAGACGTTATCTCTACTATAAGAGGTAGAGATGTTGTTTTGGATAAATCTTTGACTCAAATAAAAATAAAAATAAAACAAATCAAATAGAAAAAGAGTAGTAGCTACAACAATGGATCATAAAAATTCATGATTTAATCCATTCAACTCATAAATATTTTTCATTTTCTTTGTTTGTGTAATTACCAAATCAAGCTAATAAATTAAATGAAATGAGAAAAAAGAAATTATCGGTGTCCTTTATATTAGACATTTTTTTTTGTAGTTCTGTTCTTTGTATAAAAAATGGTGGGTAATTAGAATGGATTAGAACCGTCGAGACATGTGTCAATAGATTTAAATTAGAATCGTCGAGATATTAAGTGCTACTAATTTTAGTATGACTTATACAAAAAGACTGTCCTAATAAAAATGACCTTAAATTGAATAATTTCTACATAACACAATCTATGTATTAAATTCACTCCATAACAAGATATATATTAGTATTTGTCATTACTATAATTTTTACATTATTATTCCACCAATTCAGCTCAATTCGAGAAGCTGAAAGCCGCTTGATTGGACATAGACGACTTTTAGTTTTTAAGATTTGAAATTCTAGTGTATTATTGCATATGCTAGAAGAACAATTGAACTACCATTGATCCGCATTCAGCTTTTACTTTGAATTAGACTTAAAATTTAACAATTTTTTTTCTTAAATATCAATTACCTATAAATTTCAATCTATTGCAATGCTTGAATAAACAGAAAGAGATCTCTAAAGGAAAATTGCATAATTTTATTCAAAAAAAGCCCTTTATTTTTCATATTTTTATATCAATAAATAATTTCTACATTATAATTTTCTTAAACTATATAATAAATCAAATAAAAAAATGAACGATTCTAGTAAGTTAACCACTTAAAAATTGAACTCCATGGAGCCGAGGAAAAAAATAAAGAAAGAATCATAAGTGGCAATTCTGTAGTTTTTCTGAAAATTAGCACCAGAAAGTCAAAGTGTTAGTTCGCTTTAATGACCCCATTCTCCCAATGGCAACATGTTCCAGCACCTTCAAAACGTAATAATAGTAACACTAGTGTGCACTGTGCAGTGCATTCGTACACAAACTGAACTTGTGGTTGTAAGTCTCATACACTTGCTTAAATTGCTCCATTTTAACTCCCCATCACCCCTCTCTTTCTCTCAATTAACTTTGAAAGAGGCCATGGCCGCCGCCATAATTTCCATCTCTTCCACCTCACACACCATTTACTTCCGCCATAGCCCAAAACCCACTTCAATAACCCGACCCGTTTTCCCAATCTCTCAATTTTCTCCTAATATTGGCCCAATTCTGAAGTCTAGAAGAAAACCCAGTTTCACTGTTTGCTTTGTTTTGGAAGATGAAAAGTTGAAACCCCAATTTGAGACTGAGATTGAAGAACAGATCTCAACAACGCGATTGCCGGAAAAATTGGCTAGGAAAAAATCGGAGAGGTTTACTTATCTTGTGGCTGCGGTTATGTCTAGTTTTTGGATTACTTCCATGGCTGTTATGGCGGTTTATTACAGATTTTCGTGGCAAATGGAGGTACAAAACAGTCCATAATTCACACTTTACTATTTTATCCTTTTTTTTATGACAGACTTATTATATAAAATTTCTTTATGTAGGGTGGAGAAGTTCCTTTATCCGAAATGTTTGGTACATTTGCTCTCTCAGTTGGTGCTGCTGTAAGTTCCATTTTATGTCTTCATTGTGGGCTAGTAATAAATTAGTCGGGAAGAATATTGTAACAGTTAAAAACTACTAGTCACCTCGACCTATTTCAACTGTTTTTTTAGCTAAAAAAAAATTATCGCAAAATAAATGTTACTTTTGGAATTAAACACCAAATTGACAATTATTTCCAACTATATCGTTAATATTGCTCAATTTCTAAGAGAATATCTAATAAAAGACGATTCGAAATTCTCGTCGTCGGCTTCCTCTCACTTCATTCGAGCTGAATTACATCCACCCTCGATCACGATCGCAATATCTTTGATTTTTCTTTAAGGGAATTTAGTAAATTATATCTTGTATGGTATTTATTGTTTTTTATGAGCATGAAAAGAGCTAAAACGATAGTTAAAAATGAACGATAGGAGTAATATAATGATTTAATTTTGAATTACAAGTTGTTAAAAAAGTATGAATTTTAAAAAAAATATTTTAAAGTATTTTTGATCTTTCTAAAATAGTTCAAAGAAAGTACTAACTAGAAATAGCAGAGTTAGTACTTTGGTGAATTTTAAAGATGTTTGATGAAAGTTGAATTGGAATTTCAGGTAGGAATGGAGTTTTGGGCAAGGTGGGCACATAGAGCATTGTGGCACACTTCTCTATGGCACATGCACGAGGTTAGTTTGTGGGCTACTTCTACTTAATTAGAGTACTAATTGGAGCTTAAATTAAAGGCCTTGTTTCATTCATGCAGTACTTTATAGTATTAAGGTGGTTGTTACGTTAAATTGTTGCAGTCACACCACAAACCAAGAGAAGGACCTTTCGAGCTGAACGATGTGTTTGCCATAATCAACGCAGTTCCAGCAATAGCCCTCCTCAACTATGGTTTCTTCCATAAAGGCCTCATTCCTGGCCTCTGCTTCGGCGCGGTATGCCCTCATTTCACTTGCTTTTTTGTTTTGTTTTGTAATGTTAAGTATGATACATTGGATACGAATTCAGAATTTAGAATCAGTTAGTTCATAATAGACGCGATATACATTTATATACGTCTTCAAGATTCTTTTTCATATCATGTAAAATGATTCGAGTTGAAAGCAATTAGTTCAGTTGAACATGCCGATCCTGCTCTAATCCGCCTCTAAGGTTTACTTACATCAGCCTTAAACATTTTATTCAATTAGATTACTGTCTATGTTTTAGATGTAAATACTTATTGATGTAAATATTGTTTTACAATAAAACTAAACTCTATTTAGGTCCTTTTCCTAACTAGTTGATGGTTATTCTATCTAATAATGGTTTAATGAAAAGAGATTAGTTAGGTATAGAGAATGAAGTCCAATGTATTAAATTGATGAAATGGTCTTCTATTATGCAGGGGCTAGGAATCACAGTATTTGGGATGGCATACATGTTCGTTCACGATGGTTTGGTTCACAAGAGATTCCCCGTTGGACCCGTAGCCGATGTACCTTATCTTAGGAAGGTGGCCGCAGCTCATTCGGTAATTAATTTAATCACACTTAGCGCCATTGTTAAGTAGTAGTATTATTAATATTAAATTGGTTGGTAAGATTTTCTAATGCATTTATTTGATATCTGGGATCGCAGCTCCATCACTCAGAGAAGTTCAATGGTGTCCCATATGGCTTGTTCTTAGGACCTAAGGTGCCTTTATACTTCCCTTCATGTTCATAAGAATTTTACAGTTACAAGCTAACATTATTTCTACAGTAAAAAAAATATAATAGGAAAAACTAACAGTGGATTTAATTTTGATTGATGCAGGAACTGGAAGAAGTAGGGGGGCTTGAGGAGTTAGAAAAGGAAGTGAATAGAAGGATAAGACTTTCCAAAGGATCAGGAAGGAATGAATGAATGATTGATCATTGTTAAATAAACACACAAAAAGTCATTTTACAACTCCTATCAGTGGGGGGGAATTTTTGATGTATTTGACAGTATAGAGAAAATGTAGCTCTATTGATGAAATGCATTTGTATTTATTTAGGCTCTTATTCAGTAAGGAAAACAAATATATAGATGTATATTAGAAGCTACAAACCAGTGATGGATGTGTCTCTCTCCTCCCCTCCCTCCCAGAAATGGCCTTTTTAGGGCACAACAAAGAATAAACGTAAAATAGACTTGTCATGATATCGGTTTAAAACGTAGCTTTGCTAGTATGGGGGCCTAAGGATGTTGGTGTTTTGACTCAAATCTAAATTAAAGTCGAATTGAATTTGACCCCAGTTGACTAACTATGAATTAAGTCGAGTTGAATCGAGCTAAAAATGTGTTTGGCGTTGAAGTTCTTGAGCGTGCTTCATTCGCTGTGTGGGATTCTGAGGATAACTGCTTATTGGAGTTTGGTCAGTACCGTTAACTACACTAATTTCTGTTTATCGTTTCACGTATATAAACAAAAGAATGTGCAATTATTTTGATAAGACGCACTATTTGTCAAGGTTTATCAATCCTTCATGCGGTGGGATGTTTCTTTAAGGTGTCATTTGAAGAAAAACCATGTATTGGCGGTGGAGAAGTTGATAATTTGATATTGGTGTAACATCACTTCTATATACTTTTCTTCCATTGCTTTAAAATGGCGAATCTTGAGATATACACTACATTTAGCTCCCTTACCGCTAAAAATGATTTTTAAGATAATCAATTAAATTTATTAAAATAGTTTTGTATTCAAACATTTATTAATAAAATATTTTTTTCTCATATTTGTTTTGTGATGGCAGGGTTGAGGACAAGTGAATCATATTCTATCTCAAATTCTTTGGAGCATAGAATGTAATGATGGAAAATAATGAGGCGAGTGTTAGAGAAAGATAAAGAGAAGCTTACGATATTAGGGCTCAAGAATGGAATTAGGGCTACAAGTGTGAGAGATATCACCTCTTCCTTCTTGAAGAAAGTATACTTATTTACACACTCTAAACTTTTCAATATGAAAATACAAGTGACATCACTAGCCTACAATGTCGACGTCCCATCGCACAGTGTCAAGACTCGAGAATGACAGACGTGTGACGGGAATTGTTGGGAACACAATCCAACTGTAAAGCAGAGCCATGCCCGTGTTGAGTGACCTTGTGGCAACGACTCTATTGCCCACTCATCCTCGGACGTCCCTTGTCTTCCCAGGGTGGCAACGATCTAATATGTCCTGGGTGACGGCATCAGTGTTACTCCAGGCTTCGGCTAGGGGCCATTTTATGACCTTGGACTCGGCCGAGCCCATATTTTCACATGACAAACTTTGACTTATCGTCTGATGATCCTGAATTTCACCCCATACACTTATCTCACTCAATTCTGTTAATTCTGTTTAAAATCAAGCTATTTCGAAAATTCTTGCGTGTGGCAAGATGTTTTTGCATCTAGTTTTGGTCCTAAAAGACAGATCATATTTTCTAGAAGGTGTTAATAGGCGATTAAGAAGGCAAATATCTTATTAGGTTGCATAATTGGTGACATCCCGTGTATTTCGGAGGAGTGTCCACCTGAGGTCGGGTAAATACAGCTAGTTAAGTACTCTTTGTCATAATTTATGAGCAAAATACATAGTCTGTGAGGCCAAATTATGTGACACAGCTCTCCAATTTACGCATCAATTTTTTCAAAGTGTCTCTTTTACCCAACACTTTCGTGCTTGACTAGTTTTTAGAAACATGTGTATGTCATGCCACAATAGAATCGTGACAAGTGTCATTAATAGTTTAAGAAAATATTGAAAATTATAATTATACCCCGTCTTCTTCATCTTCCTATCATCTATCTTCCCTATTATGATTGTTAATTACCACCATGATTGTCTATGAGAAAGTTTTCAACAACATCAAAATTGCTCCACACCATTTAAACAACTAGCCGATTAAAACTCAGCAGCAAATTGAGGTCAACCACCCAAAGATCAACAAGACCCAATTGATGTAGTTAAGCACATCGTGAGGCTGACTATAGTAGATCGTGAAATTACAATTCTTGCTTTTTCAATTTTTGAGGGTGAATATAGTAAGTGCAGATGGTGGATTAGAAGGCGGGATAGTCAAGATGTGGCATGCGGAAAGTGGAGGGTTGGGAGCGTTGAGTAGTGAGGAGGAGAATGAGTTTGAATTCATACCGAATATACTCTAAATGAAAAAAAGGAGTATCATAATGCTGAATTATATTCAATTAATTATATTTAATTCGTCGTTTTCAGGTATAATTTAAGTTACCGCAGCATGGACGACATCTCATGTTTGATAAGTTAGCAAATGTGATTATCATACTCAGCTACTGATAATTATTGTCTTGAGTAAATTCTTTACTGTATAAGTACTTAAATATTTATAATTAACTCTTCCTTGAACAGTAATCCGCACGATGTCAAAGCAACTTAGTTGACTCGTGAACTTTTTGGTAAGCAATAAGAAATTATGCTTTAGGCATAAATTAAAAATAATAATATTTGGCTTTACAAAAATGCCTCGCAAATTAAATGGAACCAAGTATGTCTTAGAATAATGTGATTTGTATCCTCCTCATCCCTGCATTATCTATTTTATATCTTCATTGACTTGATCTTTCAATTGCCAATTGCCACAAAACCAACAAAGTGCCAGTTACAACACAAGTACACAACCTATAACACTATACAAAACAATATTATTTAGTTCCATGACTCTATTTTGTTACCAAAGTAGAATAATAGAAAAGCTTTTGATACCAACAAAGACCGATTTCACATTTAACCTTTTCATTCCACCCAATGGCATTACTTGTTTAAGAATGGTAAAGTGGAAAAACAACGATTATTAAACTATTTTGGAGTTGACTCATTAGCATATTATCACAATCTAAAGCTAAGTGTTTATGTATTAACTATCCAATGAAGAACTAATTCTAAAACAAATATTTTTAGATAGACACTACTCAATTATTGCATATTATCCGTTCATAATAGAGAAAAGGTAAAAATCACGTTTATAGTTTCTTTTTGAATAATGGTGGTATTAGGATCATTCAATCCTACCTTTGGCTAGAGTAGCAAAATTATCCGATGAAAACATAATCCGTCCAATCCGTTGAAGTTTAGGTGGATTTTTAACCCGCTCATTTATTAGCTCAGTCCATTTCAGTCCAACCCATTAGAAATTAGGTTGATATGTAGCCCAAATTGACTTGTGAGTATTAGTGAATATTATCATATATTCATCATATATTTTGTAATTAATAGTAATGTATAATTATGGTAAATATATGATCCCAATTATGATAAATATAAGATCCTTATTCCATTAGGATTCAACATTGTACACACTATATATATTTGTATTTATGAGAAAAACTCCCCAAGGGAGATTAATACAATTCTACATGGTATCAGAAGCCAATATTCCCTAAACAATATCTCGGCCTACCCCCCTACTCCTAATTTTTCCGACGCCATATCTACCGGAAATAGCCGATAAACACCCTGTATACGACTGATATACCCTCTCTGCCCCTCACTGCCGCGATATACTGCATGTATACATGCCGTTAGTCCTCTTCTCTACTTTCCGCAGTCCTCATGGCATCACCCGCGACCCACACACCTTTTCCCGTTTCCGCTTCCTCAACACCCAGCAGTTATCCGATTTGGGTCGGCCCATGGCAGTGGCCCAACCCAGGAACCTGGGCCTCGGTGTCTTACCCGACACAGCCAGCAGCGACCCAGTATCCAACAGGCCCCATGTAGAGACGACACAACATCAACATGCCTTCAACATATTAAAATGCCAACAACTAGATAAAAATTGGTATATGGATAAGGGCGCCACGTCTCACCTCACGAACAATTCTGGTAATCTTCCTCATCTGCGCAATCTAAATACTCCTCAACCTATTATGGTCGGAAATGGTCATCGCATTCCAATACAAGGGTTTGGGCACACATTAACCCCACCACCGCATCCCCACTTCTCCCTTAATAACGTCCTATATTCCCCTAACATTATCAAGAACCTAATCTCTGTCATAAAATTTGCCACCGATAATTCCGTATCCATTAATTTTGACCCATTTGGTTTTTCTATAACGGACCTACATACGGGGAAACTTCTTACAAGATGCAATAGTGAGGGGATCTCCATCCTTTCCTATCCACGTCCACTGCCAGTGTCAATCCCCCTACATCTCTAGCTGCCATCTCCTCCTCAACATGGCATAGTAGACTTGGACATCTTGGAGCCCATGTTTTTTATTTTCTTTGAAACCACAAGTTAATCCAATGCAATAAAGGGACCCTTGCCCATAGTTGATCCTCTTGTCATCTAGGGAAATGTGTTAGACTCCCATTTACGTCTTCTTCGAGTATTACTTTCTATCCCTTTGATATTATTCATACGGATTTATGAACATCTCCTATAACTAATAACCTAGGTCATAAATATTATTTGATATTTTAGATGACTTCTCTCACTTCTTTTGGGTCTATCCGCTTAAACTTAAGGCTCAAGTCTACTCCAAATTTCTTGAATTTCGTACATTGGTTAAAATGCAATTTGAAAAATATATCAAAACGTTTCAATGTGATAATGGTCATGAGTTCAATAACTCCCACTTTCATAATTTTTGTGCGGCTAATAGTAAGGTTTTCCGTTCTCTTGCCCCCATACTTCCCCTCAAAATGGTAAAGCTGAAAGAATTATATGCACCATTAACAATATGATTCATACCCTTCTTTTTATGCCAATATTATTAATGGTAGAACACATTCGGTTGTCTTTGCTACCCAAAACCATCCTCCACGATCCCTCACAAATTGGCATCCCGCTCTACTCCGTGCGTCTTTCTCGGTTTCCCATCAAACCATATGGGGTACTTGTGCTATGAGATATCCACAGACAAAATCTTAATCTCACGCCATGTCACGTTTGTTGAGTACGTCTTCCCATTAGACAACTTCCAAAAATTTTAAGTCACTGATTACGGTTTCCTTGATGACTCAGACACCTCATCTCTTCTCCAAAATGCACTACAAAATCTGCAACCTTCGGGCCTTCGAACACCCATCCCGCCACGGCCCAACACCGCCACCACACCACACCACCCACCACCGTTTGCCTCCCCTCGCCACTATCTACCTTCCCCCACTGTTCTCTACCTCCAGGCACACCCAACGACCCCGCAATATATCGCCACCTCGCCCTCTGACCCGCATACCCCCAAAATATCCCGCCACCCACTGTCCAGCACCACACCACACTGCCAAATCCCGTTGAACCCCTCCCCACCCACTGTTACTACCCCACAACTCGCGACCCACTGCCCCGCCCCCGCCCCCGTACCCACACACTAAATGGAAACTCATGCCAAACACGGGATTTTCAAACCCACAATCCAATTTAACCTATCCACATAGTCCATATCACCAATACCTAAAAACCCAAAACTATCCAAACTCGATCCGAATTGGAATGCAGCCATGCATGAGAAGTTTGATGCGCTCACCACTCAGCGCACGTGAGATCTTGTTCCAAGGACAGAGGGGGTGAATGTGATTCGTTGTATGTGTCTCTTTCATCATAAGTTCAGATATAATGGTGATCTTGAATGCCACAAGGCCAGACTTGTGGCAAATGGCACAGGGCAACAGAAGGGTATTGATTGTGGTAAGACTTTCAGTCTGGTGGTCAAACTGCGTACTATTTGCACTATTATGAGCATAGCTATGGGTAAGAACTGGCCGATTTATCAGCTTGATGTGAAAAATGCGTTCTTACATGAAGATTTGAAAGAAACAGTTTACATGCATCAACCACCAGGCTTTGTACATCCAGAGGCTCCTCATTATGTATATCGTCTTTGTAAGTCCCTGTATGGTTTGAAACAGGCCCCCCCGGGCTTGGTATGAGCATTTCGCTACTTACATTATGCAGATTGGGTTCGTATGAAGTAAATGTGACCATTCATTATTAAGTTTTTATCGAGGTAGTGACATTGCATACTTGTTACTATATATGGGTGCTATTGTTTTGACTGCCTCTTCTGATGTGTTGAAAAATGAGATCATTTGGCTGCTTAAATCCGAATTCGCTATGACTGACTTAGGAAAGTTGAGTTACTTGTTGGGGATTTCTGTGACTAGATCTGCAGATAGCATATTTCTATGCCAGCATAAGTATGCGGAATAAATTGTGTACAAGGCTAAAATGGCGAATTGCAAAATTATGCCTACTCCGGTCGATTCAAAGTCGAAACTCAGTGCTATTGATGGGGATCCGGTGTTCGATCCCACTCTTTATATGAATCTTGCAGGTGCACTTCAGTATCTTACATTCATCAGGCTTGACATTGCATATGATGTTCATCAATTTTGTTCATGCATGCCCTAGAGAGCCTCACTTTACAACTCTTAAACGTATCATTCGATACGTTAAGAGCACTCTTGATTATGAATTACATCTCTACCGCTCTGCACCGACCAAGCTGATATCATACACGAACATCGATTGGGAAGGATGTCCAGACATGCGGCGTTCCACGTTCGGCTACTGTGTGTTCTTAGGTGACAATCTTATCTCGTGGTCTGCCAAGAGGCAAGCCACACTCTCTCGATCGTGTGCAGAAGCAGAGTATTGAGGCATTGCAAACGTTGTAGCTGAGATCTGCTGGCTCTGAAATCTCTTCTTAGAGCTTCAGTGTCCCTTATGTAAGACGTCTATGATTTACTGTGACAACATATCTGCGGTCTACTTATCTCATAACTTGGTTCAACATCAGAGAACGAAGCACATTGAGATGGATATATATTTTGTTCGTGAGAAGGTTGCTCTATGTCATGTTAAGGTGTTACATGTGGCTTCTTCGTATCGATATGCAAATATTTTCACAAAGGGGCTTCCTCGACTGCTGTGTATCAACTTCAGATTCAACATCAGTGTCTGGCCTCCTCCTGCTATGATTGAGGGGGTGTATTAGTGAATATTACCATATATTCACCATATATTTTGTAATTAATAGTAGTGTATAATTATGGTAAATATATGATCCTTATTCCATTAGGATTCAACAATGTACACATTATATATATTTGTATTTATGAGAATGACTCCCAAAGGGAGATTAATATAATTCTACAGAAAAGCTTGTCAAAATATTTTAAAAAAATACTTTTTCATTTATGTTATATAAAGTCATAATAAAAAATCATAATTTTATAAGGTTCTAAAAGATTATAAAAGAACAAATAAAGTAATTAAAACTTAATAAAAATTAGGTGGGTTGAGTTATGGCCCACATTTTAACCCAAATAACTTTTAAACAGGTCACGTTTATTAACTTAGGCCATTTTGACCAGTCAAATTTAACCTAACCCGTGCATTTGAACACCTTTTCCATATTGGGACAGTAGCCTCGGTTAGAAAAATTTCTGATAGAAAGAAATTTTCTTTTCCGTCAGAGTACATAAACATGATAGGACTCGGACTAACTTTGTACAAGCAGCTATTATGAAAAGATAGAAAGGGGCAAAGTACTCTTTCAAAGGTCTGAACGTAAAGGGCACGTACTATTGGACTAAATATCTGGACCTCCCACTAGCATAAATATTGGATATAGGTATCCATCAAAATATAAAAAAAATATTTAAAAAAATCACCTAATATTTTTCATTTATTATTATTGCATTTATTTTATTTATAGTCTAACAACACATAATCATATCATTGTTGTTATCTTTATTCCTCTCTAAATAATCCTTTACTTTAAAAAGAATTTTTTTGAAAAAAGATTCTACCATATTTATCATTTTCTTGGAAGAGAAGTTTTTGGACTTCTATAAATAGGAGATATTTTCTTCTTATAAAAAAACACAATAGCACCCACAATGTAATCATTTAAAGAATTTTGTTTAGAGGTAGATTTTCTCTCAAAAGGTTATATGCTTTTTATATTAGTTTTTAATATGTAGGTCACTTGACCAAATCATATTAAATATTATGCTTCTTTTAGTATAACTTTTGTGTCGTCTGATTTATCGTTCAAGCTTTGCGATTATTAGCTTCCACATGACGCCATGATTATTTTGATCAAACAAGTGGTATAAGAGCCAAGTTCGACTTCAAGATGAGTTCAAATAAAGAGCAACCAATTTGATGAGAACGAAGGTTTTTTGTCAACATAAAAAAAGTCCAAAAAATTACATGTGAAGATGAATTTTTCAATCAAATTTTCAACAATCCTGCTATTGCGTATCTTTAAGAACAAAAACAAAACAAAAAAATTACCCATGCTTGAGCTCCAATTTTTAACTCATGCTTAGTTTTTTAACACATGAGCTCCTATTATTAATTCTTGCTTACTTCTAACACTTGAGTCAATTTCAACTCATGTTTACTTTTAACTCATGAGCTTCACTTTAAACCTATGCTCACTTTTTGTCACACCCCAACCTTGGGGGTATGACCGGCGCCCGATGCCTTAAGTTTCGAGCGTACCAAATCCTTATACCTGTGACATACTCAACAATACATGTGCCGACAAGGCCTCTGACGAGTGATTACCTGATCAAAAGACATAAGCACCTGCATGCAGAAAATGACCAGTATATAAGGTATTGAAAAATCAAAAGATAATTGAAATATGCAAAAAGTAAATAAAGATTAACTTACAATTTAAGGTTTCAGTTATGGAAACCATAAATCAAAGGTTCTACAAGAATTTAAATCAAGTAGGCGGTAGAACCGGCCAAGTATTTAATGCAGAAATTTAAAGAATTTAAAAGATTAGGAGGTAGTACCGTCCATAATCATATTCATTTAAAATATTGGAATTTACAAAGTATTTTATCAAGGAGATATACCTTGGGAATTTCTAAGGTGTTTTGGATCATATGATATGAGTCATATGGGTATTTGAGGAGAATTTTGAACTAACCTAAATGAGATTTTCTTTAGAGGAGCTCTCACTTCTCTCTAGGATCTGAAGTTTAGAAAGAGAAACTTTGAAAGGAAAAACTTGTCTAACTAAGGGAGAGGGAGTCTCCTTTTATAGGAGTTTTACATGACATTTTGGTAATTAAAAAGGAATCTAACTATTCATCTAAGTGGAGAATAACTATTCATCCGAGTGGAGAATGACTATTCATCATTTTGGCATTTTCTTGAATGATTGTTGGAATCTTTGCTTTTTCAAAAGTAGCTTTTTCGTGCACTTTCTTTTGTCGGAATTTTGTCTGAACTTTACTCCGGGTATTCTGAATTCTTTTGGCAACTTTCTTCAGAATCCACTGTTGCAAAAAACCGGACTGTCTTCAATATCAATTTCTGGTTCTTCTTCTTCTGATGAAGAGCCTTGTTTTGATGAAGACGATGCAAATTTCAGAATTCTGGCTTGCATTTCTTCTGGATTTTTGGCCACTGCAAGCATTGAGGCTTTTTGGGATTTCCATGAAAGGAACTGGGTGTGCTCCGGTGTTTGTAGTGGTGCCGATGGTATTTGTAGAGGCGCTGTACCGGAATGGATTTTCGGGCATTTAACCATTCCTGGACTTTTTGTGGTGTGAGACTTAATGGTATTTTAAAGCTGTCCCATCATCTGACTTTGAATCTTCTTCAGATTGTTGGGATTTTATTGTCCGAATAATCTACGAACCATATAAATACCCATGGTAAGTGGAATTTTGTGTGAAAAATGTGTAGTGGCACAAACGTTTTTCTTCCTCAGAGGGTTTATATTGGGATTTGAAGAGGCTGAAAGATTTAGTGACTTTTGGTTTTTGTATTTCTAGGGTGGATCCGAATTGCTCCCACCATGAATTCTACCATGTTGGAAATTGTGATGGATTACACGAGGTATCAAAATGGAAAAGTCAAGTGTGGCTTTGGTTGGTATTTTGAATAAAGAAGGAATTGAACCAAACTTGTTAGTAATCTCAATAATTAAAAAGAATATCAAAAAGTGGTTCATTTTTTTAGGTATCTGGGAAATTTAGGAGTTGAGGCAGATCATTCCCCCAATCGCAAGGAGCAATTACGTTAAGCATTTGCAAATGGAATAAGAGGGAACTGAGTTATTTTTAAAATAATTATTTTTGATTGTTGTTGATCCTGATATTTCTAGGATAGCCTGGTAAAAATATGATGTTTTTAAAATATCCCATGATTTGTAAAACAATTGTGGTCCAAAATAATTTTGTAATGCTAAAAAAGGGTCTTCATTAAAAATTCATTTTTCAAGAGTCACAATATTTTGAAAAAAACAGTTTTATGAAGAATTTAGGGGCATGTTTTTTGGAGACTTGTGGTACCACAAGTTGATTTTTTGAAAATTATTTTTGAGAAAGGATTTTTGAAGATTCTTCTTTCTCAAGTTGGAGTTTTGAAAATTGTTTCTGAGAAAAGGATTTTGAAGATTCGCCTTTCTCGATTTTTGTAAAATTTTGAGAGGTTTTTTCCTCTCCTGAGCTTTGAGCAACTTCTTGTTTGGGATTTTGAAGTTGTATCAATGCCTGTTTTATTTTCTGGGGATTTCACAAGGAGTTGTAGAAGATTCTCAGCAGTTATCTCCTGTGCTGGTGTTTCTTGCACAGATGCTACAACATTTTCATTTTCTTCTTTCATTACCGCATCATACCATGTCAGAGGGTTTTTTGTGGGAGATTTGGCAGGGAATTTTTCTTTTTCTTCTTTTATTGGTTTGGCGTTTGTGGTTTTTTTGGGGCCATGGAATTTGTTTGTTGTTGTAGTGCAACAACTGGTGTATTTATTGGTGGAGGTATCTCATCTTTTCTCTTTTGGAGCAAGGCTCCACACATCGCGTGGACACAGTATTGCCCGGATTCCCGCATGTCCTTCCTGGAAACTTTTTCCTTGTAGCCCAGACAGTGGGGTAAGGGGCGGTGATAGGACATTTCTGCGTTGTAACCAGTAGCAGAACTGTGGGTTTTCCCTTCTGTTTTTGAGTAAATCACTAGTTAAAAGATTTTTAAAGTAAAAAATGTCAGGAATCAATTTGCAGAAAATATTTTTTAATGCAACGTTTTGAAAATGTTTTTGATATTGTAAATTATGCTTCAAAATTTTTGTATATGCAAAGGAATCAATTAATTTGATGGAACGGGTATCATAGTTTCTAGGGGGACTCATAATTCTGATCTAAAAAACTATTCCTTAATTCGCCTAGATGACAAGAATAAGTTTTAATCAGATTGAGGTTTCTAGCTTTTGGTTTTGTCAGAAAAGGAAATTTTAAATTATTATTATTGGAATCAAAAGAGATGAAATCATTATCTACCTTATATGGGGTGATAAGATTTATAAATGGTGTTCCTAAGATAACGGAGTTTGTGAATGTCTTTTACTAAGACAAACGATGTTGTTATAGAAACTCCATTAATAATAACTGACGCACTGGTTTGAGAATTAATTTCTAGCTTTGTGTTATTAGCCACCACTAGAGTTTCCTGGATATTTTCATGAAATTTATTAGGCATTAGACTTGTTTTTATGCAACTCAGATCAGCACCAGTGTCCAAAAGAGCAATAGTAGTTATTCTAAATTTGCTTGAGAATTTAAGGGTTATCTGAACAAGGTATTTCTTGGACGTGATCTGTCTTAAGACAGTAAGGAATTCTTGTGGGACCTCTTCAAGAAAAGGATTGTCAGGAGGTTCTTCTGAATTTTCAGAGTCGGAGTTGTCGGACTCAGAACTGAATTCAGAATTATCCTGGGTTTTTGAAAGGACTGTTTTAGTAAAAGGGAGTCTTGTTCTTATTTTTCTCGTAGAGGCTTGATCTCTACTTTGATTTGTTTCACCTCCCTATGGAGTTCTAGAACTGGGGTTTCTTTGGATTTTTTCATCCTTTTCCCCCTTTTCAGGATTTTGGTCAAATCGTAGATATTTTTGGAGGTATTTGGCAAAATCGTATTTTTGAAATCTTGTTTCTCGTCTGTAAAGGATTTGAGGAGTTTATTCAAATAATCTTTTTGATGTTCGACATCTATGTGTTAAACCATCTCTAACATAAATTCTTGATCCTTGGTTAAAACACAAACAAGTTTTCCCTTACCCTTATTAGAATTTTCAGAAGAACTGGTTGTAAGCAATTCATCTATTTGAAGGGCTTTGTTGTCTTCAGAAGATAGAGAAAAGTAGTCAGGTTCTGACTCGACATTTGAATCGGAGGAATCGATAAGAAGATTGGAGATTTTTGGGTGACTTCATCGTCGAGTTTCAATTCTTGTAATTTTTTATTCATTTTGCAGTATTTCGATGTATATCCCTTTTTGTGGCATTTGTAACACGTAATGTCCTTGTATTTGGAATCAGCTTTTTTGATATTTGGTTTTTTGGAATGATGAGTATTTTTGTAGGGGTTTTTATAATACTCTTCGTTGGTTTTGCTGAAATCTCTCCTTTTGTAACCTCTTGAAGTACTCTTAAGGGATTTTGTGAGCCTTGCTATAGTTTCCTGTACAACTAGAAGAGGGTTTTGCTATAGTTTCCTGTACAACTAGAAGAGGGTTTTGAGAAATTCGTATCAAACTGTTTGCAAAAAGTTTTAAGTTTGCACTTAGTTCTCTTTAGCTCCAGTTTGAGGTGTTTTTGTAATTTCAGGTCTTGACAGATCTTTAGACCTTCCTGTTGAGTTATACTGACAAACTGTCCGTATGTAAACTCACTGTAGGGTATATCTGTTTACCACAGTTCTCTTTGATTTTGTTCCTAACCTTTTCTCCTAAAAGGGTAGGTAGTCCGGCCAAGAATTTCTCTTTAGAAAATGGCTGGTTGGAATCTTTCCTGAGCATAACTCTGGTTAAGAAGGTATTTTTGTACCATTGGAAATCATTGTGTTTTTTGCATTTGAGGTTGGAAAGTAACTCGGCATTTTTATCTTTCAAATGTGAAGAATCTCCTATGAAATTTAAAGAGATTGTGAGAATCAAGGTTGCTACGGCATCTTGTAGGGGTTCACCTTGTTAATAAAGGATTGGTATTCCTTCTTCATCAGTTTTGATGGAATTGAGGATATCTTCCTTTTGTTGATCAGCGAGATAATTATCCCACCAACCTTTCAATTGACCAGAGAATCCTGTGATGAGCAGTTCTGCAATGGTCTTGTCTTGCGTACCATTCTGAGTTTTGTAGGCATTTGTATCCATGGTCATTTGTTGAAGAAAACTGAGAATATTGTATTCAGTCATCCCATCTATGTTCCAATCATAAATGGAAGAGGCATTGAAACATGATTGAGCTAGGGATTTGACTATTCCCAGATCTGGGGAAGGAATAATCTATAATTATTGTTGTTGTACCTGTTGTATTGATCTTTGCCAATCCATATGGCTAACAAAAGGTTTTTTGTTTTGGAATTGTTTTGGAGTATCACTGTCGTCAGAGTCATGTGTTAGAGCAGTGATTTTATTGGAAGATTGTGGAGTATCCGGAACAACATGTTCTGTATTAGAACTGTTGGATGTCCCAATTCTACTCAATTGATCCTAAATAGCCTGAATAAATTCAGACCTATTTTGCTGGATATTCTTGACACCATCTTTGGACACCTGAAAGGGTTTAAAGATAGGGCTTTGGCTTTTCAATTTCATATCCTTAGTCCTTCCTATGGAATCTATGGTGACTAAAGGGTTGGTTTTTATGTGTTTTTCTACCCTGTCGAGTTGTTTTCCTAGGGTATTCAAACTGATATTAGTGAAATTGTTTTGTGCGAGGATATTTTTGGTATTTGTTCTTTCATCCTCTGCAGGATTCTTAAGAGGAATCGCGTCTACAGGGCAGCCATGAATGTTTAGCTTAATACCTTGTAGAGGAGGTGGTTGGACTGGATTTTCCTAGAATCAACTAGGGTTTCCCACTTTGGTGATTTGTTCCTAGTCGTAACGGGATTTACCGTACTGGAAAAGAGATAATCAATGGAATTTTCGGAGGAATAATAATCGAACCAATCAAAGAAAAGGATGTTTATCCTATGTTCATTAACAAACTCGTAAATTTTTTCCTGTATTTGCGTCTTAGTTTTTGAAAAGGTTTTGAAGAACCAAATTCATTTTTCTAGGTTGTATTTTTCATAAAAATTATTTTGTAGGAATTTCTTGTCTACTTTGAAATCTTTTTGTAAAACACCAATTTCGTTTACTATGTTTTCTGTAATCGAGGAAAAAGTCAGACTAGTAGGTTCCTGGTCCTCCATCTTTTCTCTAACAGTGAAATTTTCATAAACGGGTCTCGGTATTTCATTGGAGTAGTCTACGTTTCTTAGATTGGGTAAATCTGACGTAGAATGTCTCGATTTTGTTTTGTAAGGAGTATTTATGACTGAGGGAATCTGTGAGACTCCTCCTAAGTCAAGGGTTTCTATGGAACTAGAATCATCGTATCTACTATTCGTAGATTTTCTATGGAACGATAGACCGACTCTACCATCCTGGTATTGTGTTATCTCTCTGAGACGGGTATTTGGTTGGAAAGTCTCTAGAGGTTCAGGTTTAGCAACACCTTCTAAGATCCATTCGTCTGGTAGGGTAATATCCTTCCATCTAATAGGTCTTGGTATAACGGTGTTAGATTTAGAAAGATTTGTTTGTAAAAGAAGGGTTTCACCTTTCTTACTATGGTATCTGACTTTTGTAGCAAAAGCTGAAGTCATAGCTTTGTAATGGTTTCTATAAATTATAGCTACAGGAATCGATCCTAAAAGCATTTGGTAATTGTGAGTCTTGATTTGTAAGACAAGGGATTTTTGGATATTTTTGTCATTTAAAGAAACCGAGAAATTTGGGTAATAGTCAAAAGATATTGGTCCTGTGCAGAGACTAGACTCAACATAACTCAATAGGGAATCTTCGAAATTTGTAAATCTTGCATCGTGCAAGATAGCAAGGATTGATGTGTTTAATCCTTCCTTCGTGAGGGGTTTTATCCCTACTTGGACTAATCCAATATGGATATATTTGTAATTTCTTTCTCTGTGTCTCTTCAGGGAATTTTGAGAAAGTAATTGGATTGTTTCAAAAGGTTGAGATAATTGGATATCTCTTTCCTCCGTTTTGATTGTGAAATCGGTTTTGAATAACTGATATTTGGAATTTTTGTAAATCTGATCTCAATTTACTCTCGGTATTTCCCAATTATCAATAGATTTTTCAAAATCTTGTATCAAGATTTCTTCGGTGTTTATTATCTTATTTGAATCCATGGAAGAAGATGAACCAAAATCACAAGAAGTAGATCTATTGAGAAACGAATCCATGTTATGAAACTCCTATTAACAGAGCACCCGGACTATTCCTACAATCAAAGGACTTCCCTAGGGTATAACTGGTTGCGTTCGTTGAGGACTTACCGACCCCAGACTATCCTAAGCATAAAACCTCGGAAGAACCCAAACCTCTAACAAGGAACCTCATCTGGTCTGGATAATATTCTCTCTATCTCTACCTTTTTTGTTGAAGAAAACTGAGAATATTGTATTCGGTCATCCCATCTATGTTCCAATCATAAATGGAAGAGGCATTGAAACATGATTGAGTTAGGGGTTTGACTATTCCCATATCTGGGGCAGGAATAATATGTAATTGTTGTTATTGTACCTGTTGTATTATATATATATATATATATATATATATATAACAAGGTCGATATAAACACAATGAGTCCCCTAAGAAGGCCAACAAGATTACTTGATTCCGACAGAGGCTGAGAGAGTCCGTAGGTTCGTCAATGGGTTATTATTTTTGCTTCATGTTCCCTGTTTCAGCATGTGGCTATGGGATCTTCATTTTACACGGTTGTGGATCATATTATGAGTATTGAGGATACCACGGTTCGAGCTTATGTAGGGTCTAGTGAGAAGAGGCCCCATCATCATGGTCGGTTTAATGGATCTACTAGTCACCGAGGCGAGGGTCAGTCATCCAGGACCTATTATTTAGCCCCCAGCCATCTGGTTTAGTCAGTGTTACAGATATCTTCTAGTGGCCCTTCTAGGCAGAGTGGACATGGGGCTGGACAGTCTCATGGAGGTTCATTCTCTAGACTAGCCGACTGCGATGGTCCATTCGGTTTTCAGTCTTCATACATCACTCTCCAGTCCCCAGAGTGTGTTATAGTTATGGTGAGATGGGTCACTTCAGTAGAGATTGTCCCCATGGTAGATAGAGTGGGACTAAGTAGGACTCCAAGTTCCAAATCCTTAGGACTCTGGCATCTTCTGGTAGCCGATGTGGTTCTTTAGCGAAGGGCGATGCTTAGTCAGGCCGTAGTGGTTTCTAGTAATCTAGGGGCGGACATCAGTCTGAGAGAGGTGGTACTCAGGTCTCCAAAGGAGGAGCACAGTCTGTTCGGAGCGGCTGTGGAGGTGCACAGTAGTATGCATTTCTAGGTAGGCTAGAAGTAGAGGCTTCAGATGTTATGATCTCAGGTAATATTTTTATTCGTCGTCGGCCGGCTACAGTCTTGTTTGATCCAGGGTCTACTTATTCGTATGTGTCTACTTATCATGTTGTTGGTTGGGATTTGACTTATGACCATCTTGACTTACCTATATATGTGTCTACTCTGGTTGGGGATTCTATGTTGGTTGAGAGATTCTATCAAAATTGCTTAGTTACTTTTATGGGGTATGACACATGGGTAGATTTGATGATACTAGATATGTTAGATTTTGATGTTATTTTGGGCATGACTTAGTTGTCTCCATACCATGCGATATTGGACTGTCATGCTAAGATTGTTACTTTGGCGATGCCTGAGATTTCTAGACTAAAGTGGAGGGGTACTCCTAGTCCTACTCCGAAGAAGATTATTTCTTACCTCCGTGCGAAAAAGATTATTGATAAGGGATGTTTGGCTTATTTGGCACACGTTCGTGATACTAGTGCGGATTCTCCATCCCTTGAGTCTGTACCGGTTGTTTGTGAGTTTGCGGAGGTGTTTCCTGCCAATTTTCTAGGTATGCCACCCGATCGTGATATTTATTTCTGTATTGACTTGGAGCCGGTCACTCGTCCTATTTCTATTGCACCTTATAGGATGGAACCGGTGGAGTTGAGAGAGTTGAATGAGCAGTTTCAGGATCTTTTGAATAACAGGTTCATTAGACAAAGTATCTCCCCTTGGTGTGCTCATGTGTTATTTGTGAAGACAATAGACAGTATGCTGAGGATGTGCATAGACTACTGTCAGTTGTACAAGGTTACCATCAGTAACAAGTACCCTATTCCTCGCATTGATGATTTATTTGACCAGCTACAGGGTGCTTCAGTATTTTCAAAGATTGACTTGAGATAAGGCTATCACTAGCTGAAGATTCGGGTCGAAGATATTTCGAAGATGCCCTTTAGGACTCGTTATAGTCATTACGAGTTCCTTGTGATGTCTTTTGGGCTTATGAATTCCCCGATAACTTTTATGAATTTGATGAATGGCATTTTCAAGCCATACTTGGATTCCTTCGTTATTGTTTTCATTGATGACATCTTGGTGTATTCGAAGAGCCAAGAGGAGCATGAGCATCATTTGAGGATTGTCCTTGGGTTGTTGAGGGAGAAGGAGCTTTATGGCAAGTTTTCCAAATATGAGTTCTAGCTTGATTATGTGGCATTGTTGGGCCACGTGCTGATAAATGAGAAGATTATGGTTGATCCCAAGAAGATTGAGGCAGTTAAAGATTGCCAAGGCCCACTACCGTGACTGATATTCGTAGCTTTGTGGGGTTGGCCAGTTATTATCATCGGTTCGTGAAAGGATTTGCGTCTATTTTGTCTCATATGACTAGATTGTCTAAGAAAGATGTTCTTTTTTAGTGGCCTGATATTTGTGAGGAAAACTTTCAAAAGGTCAAGCTTTGTTGACTACGACTTCGATCTTGGCATTACCCGTGGAGGGTAAGGATTTTTTGGTCTATTGTGATGCGTCCCGTATTGGTTTGGGCGCGGTGTTGATGCAGGAGGGAAATGTCATTGCCTATGCTTCTAGGCAATTGAAGATTCATGAGAAGAACTACCCTACACATGATTTGGAGTTGTTAGCGATGGTCTTCTCTTTAAGATTTGGAGGCATTATCTATATGGAGTCCATTGTGAGGTATTCACTGATCATCGTAGCCTACATCATTTATTCACTCAGATAAATCTAAATTCTAGGCAGAGTAAATGGATGGAGCTTTTGAAAGATTATGATATTACTATACTTTACCATCAGAGTAAGGTGAATGTGGTGGTTGATGCCTTGAGTCGCAAGGTGGTGCGTATGGGTAGCTTGGCTAGATTGGTTACTTTGGAGCATCCCTTAGCCATGGAGGTTTAGACTCTGGCTAACAACTTTGTGCGATTGGATCTTTCATATCCGGGATTAGTTTTAGCGTGTGTCAAGGCAAGATCATCTCTTTTATAGGAGATTAGGGTAGACAGTTTGAGGATCCCCATTTATGCAAGATTTGTGACAAAGTATTGCGTGGTTAGGCCAATGAGGTAGTGTTTCATAGTGAAGGGGTTTTGAGGATCAAGGGACGAGTATGCGTTCCTCGTGTTGGCAATTTTATTCATGTGATATTGGATGAGGCTTATAGCTCCCGTTATCCATTCATCCAGGTGCTACCAAGATGTATCACGATTTGAAACAACACCACTGGTGGGGTTAGATGAAGAGAGATATTGCAGATTTTGTGGTTTGATGTGGGAATTGGCAGCAGGTTAAATATGAGCATCAGAGACTTGGTAGTATGCTTCAGAGGATGTCCATTTTCGAATGGAAGTGGGAGAGGATAGCCATTGATTTTGTTGTAGGTTTTTCAAAGACTTTGGGTAAGTTTGTTTATGTTTGGGTCATTGTGGATAGGCTGATTAAGTCCGCGCATTTCATCCCAGTTCAGGTTACTTACAATGCAGAGAAGTTATCTTGGATATACATTCGTGAGATTGTGCGGTTGCACTATGTTTCTATTTCCATTATCTCCGATCGAGGCCCTCAATTTACTTCCCACTTTTGGCGGACTTTGCAGGAAGAGTTGGGTATGGATCTTAGTACTTCTTTTCATCCTCAGACTGACGAACAGTTTGAGAGGATTATTCAAGTGCTCGAGAACATGTTGTGAACTTGTGTTATTGATTTCGGTGGTCATTGGGACCAATTCTTACCCTTGGCTGACTTCTCATACAACAACAGCTACTATTCCAGTATTGACATGGCACCATTTGAGACTTTGTATAGTAGGAGGTGTCGTTCTCTTATGGAATGGTTTGATGCTTTTGAGGCTCGACTATGGGGCACAAATTTATTAAAAGATTCCTTGGACAAGGTGAAGCTTATCCAGGAAAAGATTCTGGCAGCTTAGAGTCGACAGAAGATATATGCGGACCGAAAGGTCCGAGACATAGAGTTCATAGAGGGTGAGCATGTTCTTCCGAAGATATCACCCATGGGGGTGTAATGCATTTTGGAAAGCGGAGCAAGTTGAGTCCTAGGTACATTGGTCCATTCAAGATTCTACGTCGTGTTGGTACTGTTACATATGAGTTGACTTTGCCCCCAGGCTTGTCGGGTGTTGAAGAAGTACCATTCAGACGGGTCTTTTATCATTCGTTGGGATTTGGTGTTGCTTGATCAGAATCTATGCAATGAGGAGGAGCCTATAACAATTTTAGTTAGACATGTTAGAAAGTTGCGGACTAAGGAGATAGCTTCCGTGAAAGTTCAATGGAAGATCGTCAGTGGCTGAAGCCCATCACATATCACGGCATAATCATGTAGCCCATCACGGGCAGGGTTAGGAAATGTATATTAGGAAAGTATATTTGTAGTATATTGTAGTGTAAAGTTACCTAAATTAGGATTATACACTTACCATAATTGTATAGTTAGAATTATGGTAGAATAAGGTTTTAGGAGTAGAATAGGAGTAGGATTCTCCTATTTTGTAACTTGTATATATACCTTTCAATTAATGAAAATAATCAAGGGGATTATTTATTTCATATATATATAATATATATTATATATACTGTTGAGAAGTCTGATTTCATAACAAAGATAGGAAAAGGCAAGTCACTACAAATAGAACCTTTATCTTACCGGCCTGAAGCCTACATTACAAGTCAAAAAAGTCCTAAATAATTTCATAAAATAGTACTTAAATTATATTAGTGGCGATTTACCTAATGAGTAAGCCTATGGACAAAGAAGTACGATTTTCATTGTTGACAATCATAAATTTATCATTTCTTGAAGAATCACAGGGTGAAGGTATGTAATTTTTTTCTAAACAAAAAAGGGATCATAGAAAAGGTAAACGTTTTATAATGACGAAAAGCTGGATTGATTTGGGAAATGAGGAACTTCTTGTTTTGAATAAAAAAAATTTCCTACAAAGTAACAATGATTTTTTAGAGGGAGTTAATATCTTTTGAAAATCTTTTCCTCGAGGACGAGTAAAAATTTAAGTAGGGGAGATTTTGATAAGTATAAATTATTCATGTATTTTCATATATAAATAAATAAAGATTTTAAATAAAATCATGAATAATGTATAATTATTATCCCACATTTACTAACAAACTTGCAGGAAAAGATTATCAAAAGAACACAAGAAGAGAAAGAAGACTTATGAGGATGAATCATGAAAACAAAGAAAAAACCATGTCACGACGCATCAACAACATTTGTCGTCACAACAGTAAATAAAAAGAAAAATAAAACAATTGTCGATGCAACAACAACATTTGATGTCGCAACGGAATTTCTATAAATAGGATCCATTTATGTAAGGAGAAGGCATCAAAGAAACGTGAAAATAATCAATCTTTGGTTCAAACTCTTTTAGCTTAGCTTTTTAGTACTCTTAATCTTTCTTTCTCTATAATGAAGTAAACTACTTCAGTTGGGATTACTTAGAAAAGCTTTGATAAGTTATTATAATGTATACTTAGTTTTATTATGCTCTTGTCGAGAAGCTGTCCAAATTTCTATCTTTTTGTAGCAAAGTAAATGGGTATTTGATTATTTAATTTTGTTTAATATCACATCCTATTTATAATCAATGTTGTGCCAGTTTTGTATTCGGAAGAAATAAAACTAGGTACAGCAATTGATTAAAAGTAAGATAGTCATTAGACTAGTTAATTTAATTACATCTACTCACTAGTATCATAGTCTTATTTATTTTAACTTATCCGGAAAGAAAGTGATTTGATTAAGTCTATTGATTCAACAAAAACTAATTGAAAGAGGTTTTTGTTATCATTGGTATAACTCGGGCAAGAAAACATTTTTGTTCTTATATCACTAGTTGTCAATTATTTAATTACACTAATCGAAAGAGGTGTTTTAAATAGTTACTTCCAAGTGAGAATATAATTATATTAGAAATAAGCAATTATTCTTTCGAGAAAATAAATAATAGAATCAGAATTACGTTATAATAATCTTATCAAAGTGGATTCAAGGATTCCCAACTCCTTTAAAAAAAATTGTAATCAGTCAATTTCTTTACCTTTCACAATCTTACAAAATTTCACTCACTCATAAATTTGATCCTCCTTAATAGTAAAGAAGATAATCTAAATCTGTAGCATAGATGTTTCAATCCATGTGAAACGATATCTTAAATTGTATTATGATTTGATAAAACACGAACAAGAATTTCTATACACATTGGCTTCGTCACATCACTACAAGAGAGGCCGACAAGGCCATGACATACATATACACATTGTACACTAGTCTGCAAGCCTCTAAGAGTGCTATAATACAATAACAAGTCGGTACAGGGCCCCGTCATACCCAAAATACTAGTAATATGTACAATAGTACATAATGACTCCTGTATAGCAACTCCGAGAGAGGGGAGTGCAACAATCACAGTTGAATAGGTAACCTACTGAGCAAGAGCGCCGCTCCGCCTATCCGTACCTGCGGGCATGAACATAGTGCCCCAGAAGGGACAACAATACAAAAAAAATACTAAATATGTAGGGCATAATAGAATGTAAATAAAACAACAATAAATCAAGGAAATCAGAGATACTACCTGAAACTCATATGTGTCACACTAGACGTACCTGTAGGTATGTATAGTATTCGATCGCGTATATAACACCACAGGCCTCTGAGGGCAATACTCTGTATACAATAGATCGCGTATGTAACGATGTAGGCCTCTGTGGGAAATATCATTAGTATCTTATATGTATAGTCGTGTATACAACGCCATAGGCCTCTGTGGGCAATGTTAATACATAATATATGCATATAAGGGCCATACCAAGCATATTAAGGACTCATCAGCTAGTCGGAGTGACGTAAGGTCATTGCACCCCCGACTATTCTTATGTGGACTCATATACTCTTTTACTTTATTATGATCAATAAGAAAGGAAGACTGCTCACCTTAGTTTCTTAATCATGAAGTGCTAACTCTTGCTTTACCCATGGAAATGAACAATATCAAGGATGGAATATAAACTTAACGAACGACGGATACTTACATAATCAAGGAGTGGAATAACCTCAAGTGTCTTGTTAATCAACTAAGAATAAAAGCTTTACTAGGATATGTTCATATCAATCGTTATAGAAAGGATCATTCCATAACGGATAAAAAGGCAAGCCATGCATACCTTATCGATGAAGTTGATTATGTTCCAAGGTGCCTCGTCGAACAACTTGCGTACGTGAAGTTCTAGAGTTATACTATCATGGATTCTTACTCAACTTAACACCACCATCTTCCATATCTCCTTTCCTTAACTTCACAACATTCCTAACATGATTCAACACTTCTATTTACTCTCAATCTCAATCAACAACCCCAAACAACAAGTTACCATAACTTCACATAACAAGAGTTGATCCTTTAAAGCCATGTTTAGAACACTTCTATAACTCATAAGTTTTTTTCACTAATCAACCAATCCAAACTAAGAGGAGATAAATGACATATAGAGGGGATGAAAAATTACATTTACTAACCAAAGGGTTCCTCACAACAAGCTTTACTTCAATCTCTAAGAAGCTCACAACTTTGCCGAGCTAACTCACGCGGATCTTGGGGTGTTCTTAATTTTTAGAGGGAGAAACCATCTTAGATAATTGGAGGGATGTTCTTCAATGGTAGAGAGATCTTTGGAGGGTGTTTGAGAGTATTTTGGGAGCTCAAGGGTCTAAAATGAGATAGGAAATGAAATGGACTAACCTTGGGACTTAAATAGGTCAACCCACCGCCTCACATATGCGACGCACATGCCCATACGCGGCCGAATATGCCACCGCATATGGTGGTAGTGAGGTAGGAAAATAGTGCCTTAGGTCCGCGGCCTAATTCGCAAGGCGGAATGGCATCCGTGATGCAAAACACTTAGCGTATTGTTAAACTTTATCAATTTTCGTAGAGTTGTACTTCCTTTGGTCCTACTTACCTCCAACCTTTGAAACTATTCCTTAACATCCTTATACATCATACGAACCCTCAAAAACAATTTTCAATGTCTCACGACTCAAGTCGGCTCACTATACTCTCATTTGAGTGTGAAACTATGAGGCATAACATTCTCCCCCCTCAAGAACATTCATTATCGAATGTTGAATATTGCTCTAACACTTAGGATTTTAGAAAATTTTATCAGAGTTTCTCCTGTAAATAGGGCTATTCGAAACCTGCCAACCAATCCAAACAGATAACCAATGCCACACAGGGATACATAATAGCATAACAACATCCAATTGGCCTCACACGACCATCTATATACTCAAGAATCAAATAGGGTTATCCATAACTCACCTTAACTATCATTCGATGTACTCTGAGCTGCGTCTTCCATATCTGCCTGGACATTAGCACCTAAACATGGTATATGAATTAAGATCGATGGATAAAATAGGAATAAGAGAATCGTATCGCAGGAATATCGATATAAATCTGAGGTTTGGAACAAATAAGGGTATCTAAGCCTTATGTCCTTTTCGGCCTCCCAAGTCATCTCTTCTACATTATTGTTTCTCCAAAGTACTTTAACCAAAGTGACTTCTATAGTTCGCAACATACGGACTTGGTGATCTAGAATAGCAATAGGGACCTCTTCGTATGATAAATCTTCTGTAACTTGAACATCCTCAACAAGGGTAATGAGTGAGGGATCGCCTAGACATTTATGAAGCATGGATACGTGGAATACATGATGAACAAGATGATTGTCTACAAGACTCTAGAGAGTACATCTACAACATCTGATCGGGAGAGGGCCCCGCTATATCCAACTATGTACATATATACAACCACCATACCTATCAGCTCACTAGATAGCTCCGAAAGAAGGGAGCAAGACAACCTTCAGCTGAGTCAAGTCACCTACTGTGAGGTATTACCTGACGCTCTATTTGCCCCTACGGGCATGAAACGCAACGCCATAGTAAGGGATCGTCAGTACGAAAGATGTATTGAATATGTAAGGCAGGAAACATGTATAAATAAAGAGATGAAATACGAAGGAAGAGTATGGAAGTCAACCTGAAACTTATAAAAATTCTCTGAGGGCATACCTTGTTATAATCATGGATATATATACATGTCTGAAAAAAACCAAGCCACTCAATGGGGCTATATAATATAGTATTAGCCGCTCTGTGGGGCAAATCATATCATACTCGGCCTTGAAGAGGACTCGGTCGTACCCGGCCTGAATAGAACTCTGTAATGTCAAAACCAACTGAAGTGGTGTGCACGTAAAAGTGCCATACCTGACCGACTATAGTATGGCTCGGTAATAAAATAAATAAATATATATATATATAAGTGAAATACAATCAATGACTCTGAAAGGCCTTATGGATTCAATCAGAGTGACTCAAGGTCGTTATGCTCCGATTATCATTATGTAACTATATTCGTATCAATTGTCCGAGGACCAACGCCATTGCCAAAATGCCCTTGCTTTTCAATTGTCGTAGGTAACGCTCGAAATCACTAATGTCGAATTCAATCATAGTAGCTTCTTAATTATAGTAGCTTTCAGAACCTCTGGCTGAAAATATTGAATTACTTCAAAGGGAGGGAGAAAAGGCTAAACTTCAATCCAGGTCACTATTATGCTGAGACTTTCTCTCCGGTGGCTTTCCCAATGTCTTTTTTGGGGAAGTCCAGACATGAATAAAGCAATGAAAGAAGCGTGACGAATTCATTTATATACCGAATCTACTGCCCTAGACTACACGGACTCAAGGACCCCTTATGAGGCCTCTCCTCCCCAGGAAAATTGATCTCGGGAATAGGTCGTACTAGGCGGTTGACTTCCAGATCTCATTCCTTATCTGGATGACCTGGGTGACATAGCCTCATCCGAGGAACCCTTTTTGCTTGCTTTTGAGTCTGACTTTACTTTTGCTTTTTTCCCATATCTCCCTGGTTGGAAAAGGGGCTTAAAAGCATCAGAAATTGGGTGTTATCTTTCACTAACATTGGTAAAGTCGGGTTAGCTTCTTTTTTTCAATAATTATAGAAGCGAGCCTCGTCCCGCAGTAGCATAGCAGCCCTCCTGCACCTGCCAAAGCCGTCCATCGCAGATTTAACCGAACCTAAGGGCTTTCTGAACAACCTTGATTGAGGGAGAAAGCCCTTTCTAGGGCAGGAGTTTACACGGAATAGTTGGGATAACTTTGGCTAAAAAAAAGACTCGCCGGGTCGCACGACAGAAGAACACCCAACATAAAGATGCACACTCCTCCATGTGAAATATTCATCTTCATAGGAGCTTTTTGATAGTAGTCGTGACCAACAGCCATCAGCTCTCGGCTTATTGGTAAGGTGAGAGCTTCAAGCCCTCTCGCTTGACTATAAGGAAAGAGAGGCGCCAGGACTATGAGAAGACATAAGATTCCAAAGGATATCAAGACGGGGAGGGTTCCCCAAAAAGGACGGCCATAAGCTCCATGAGACATATATCAATAGGAACCAATGAGGTTCACAAGCTTTAGTCTTAAGAATATCGTTCCTTTTGAAGTGACGTGGCTATAGTTACGTTAACTCGTAGATCGTGTCAAAAGAATTAAGGAGTGAGCCTTAACATACCTTATTAGCAGAGCAATACTACTCCTATTACGTCTCACTCTTCGTATAATCATTGACCTAAGAAAAGAAGGTATCCATATCAATATCCAATCAATGGTTTTAAGATTTCGTCATTGTGACATTCGGTCGAACACTTGGTGTACATACTTTATTCCCTCTTGTTTTATGGTACTTAAGCTATTCTTATCTCCTCTACAATAACACAATATCATCAATGTTAAAATAACCATGTTCCATAAAATCTAGCCATAGTTATCTCATGAATCTTATCACAACTATCACAATAGCTATCATGTTTATCTATAGAGTTTTTCTCAATTCCTTCATGGATTACTTTACCATAAGATCAATGTAAGATAGGAGAACTTAATAACAACAAGAATCATACCTTAATCCGAAGTAACAACTCGAAATCTAAGCTTGTCTTTGCTCTTATCCACCTTTGATCACTCTACTTGCCAAATAAGTGTTATCTTTCACCAAGGCAAGATTTAGGTGTTGAAATATGATGAGATTATATGGTAAGAACTCTTGGACCTTGGGATAATGTCTAGGGAGGGTTTGGATATGTTAGGAAGAGGTTTGGGTTGAAATGAGGGTAAAAAAAGCAAGCCACCTCTTAAATAAACTAAGGTGGTCGGCTTGATATATGCGATGGCATATGCGGTCACACATGCCATATGCAGCTGCATATCCAAGGGCATATAAGGTCAGTGAGATGGCCTTAATCCCTTGGCTCATATGCGCCCCCTTCTGCAAGGCGGATTCAATCCTCAACGCGAAACGCTCTAACGTATCAGTCGATCTTTGTCAAACTTCGTCGAGATGGGGTTCCTTTGATCCCAATTATTTATAACCATACGTAGACCCTCTTAATATCCGTTTATGTCATAAAAGACCATCGGGATGGGGCTCGAGTCGTCGGAGCTCAAGTCGATTAACTATACTTTTAAACGTGCACGAAACGACATGCGAAATTTAGAGTCTCTTAGCCATACTTCCAAACTTGGCCCAAGTCTTTCCTTAACCTTTTATGTCCATCATAACTCTTCTCATCTCACATCGGTTCGAAACGATGCACACAACATAAGGATTGCAAGCACGAAGAGATTAACGGCTCTTTAAACTCCTATGACTTCTTCGGGTTTCAACTCGAATATTCCTTAATCTTCCCAATGGAACCCTCTTCCTTATCTTAGGCTTCCTAACTTAAGGTATATTCGATATGTGAATTTACGGGGGGTAACACTTTTAATGCACAAGGCTCAAGTTTTTAACCCATACCTATTTTTAGTCATGGAAAGATTATGTGAGGAAAGATGATGAAGATTATTTTGTCAGAAAATTCAGGCCAAGGAGAGATTTGTTAGGGTTTTTCATGAATTTCCTATCTTATTTGAATTTTATCATAATTGTGTTTTACTTCAAAAAGGTTTTTTTGTGGAAAATATTTTCTTTGTGAAAAAAGATTCTACCGTATTTATCATTTTTTGGAGAAGTTTTTGGACTTCTATAAATAAGAGATACTTTCTTCTTATAAAAAAAATATAATAGCATCCACAGTGTAGTCGTTTAGAAAAAATTGTTAAGGGGTAGATTTTCTCTCAATATGTTATATGCTTTTTTATATTAGTTTTCAATATGTAGGTCACTTGATCAACCCATATTAAATATTATGTTTCTTTTAATATAGTTTTTGTGTCGTCTGATTTATCGCCGTTCAAGATTTGTAATTATTAGCTTCGCATGACGCCCTGATTATTTCCATCCCAACACAATTTACATACGCTAAGGACATGAAAATTCTACAAGGACCTTTTGGTTTCTAATACCTTGACCATCATATGTGTAAGAAATAATGAGTTCCACCCCCTTCTCCCAAGGTCCACCTCCCACCCCCTAAAGAAAAATTACTCGTAATATATATAATTGAGTAGTTTTATAGCAACATAAATAAACACAACATTGATAGGCATTGAGAAGTTCGATCCTAATCTAAAGTGTGCAATGATTTGTTTTATTTATATTCTGCCACTCTAAAAGATGTGGTGCGACCAACACCTAAGATAGTTGTTTGTTCCTCTTTAATTTTGACCGTTATCTTCACATTATGAACTTCAAGTTTAACTAATTGTTTATTATTTTCAGTTATTTATAATTTAACTTAAATCTTGATTAAAATACGATTTCACATTAGTGAACTTTAAATTTCATGTAAATAGTTACTACGTGCAGATAAGTATTTTTTGTCACAAAGATTATGATTACCCCAAAAATTAGCCATTATTAGTTTGTCACAGACCGGTGGTTCACATATTTAGCTTCTAATTAACAAGTCCGCGGTGCAATATAAATTACTCCATGTTCTTACAAGTGTCCTTGCATTATATTGGAACAGCCATGTTATTAACATCTTCATTTCTCCAGTTGCAGCTACAACGTTGATTAATTAAACATCTCTTAACCCTAATTATTTTGACAATTGAATTCTTAAGTGCATATTTTTTTTAAAATTTTTCTTTCACTGGTAGGTGAATTAATAATTTTCATCCCGAACCTTACGGTGCCGTTTAGATTGTTAACATAAAGATGAAACGATTACTCACTATCAAATTCACCACATTGAACAAATTATAATAGGTATAAATCATCCATATATCTGAAGTTTTTTAAAACTTCATACTCTGCGAATTTGAAGTGTCTAAATTTATAAAAACTTATGAACTTCGGCTATGTCATAAATAGTTAGATTGAGATGAGTTGAGTCAAAGTGTGCTAAATAATGAGTCATAGTTTAATCCATTCAACTATTACCAAATTTTGATTCCCTTATTTGTTTTTTTATGATTTATTTAATTACCAAACAAAACTAATATTTGAAATTCACTATATGTTCTTATGGTTTGATGTTGGAGCAATTAATCTCAACATAAAATTCACAGTGATAGTATAATGTTTTGTTGGTTGCCCAACAAAAAAAATCATTGCATAATCCATGAATTCATTAATAGTAAGTATACTCTATACACTGCTTATTTCTGAAAAAAAAATCTTCAAATTATGTTGGTATGTGAGTACATCTAAAAGCTATGCAAATATAGTCAATCAATTTTTCGAAATGCGGGTTCCAAGAAGAATTTGTTAGTTGTTCATGACCACACCATAACTATAATGTGAGACATTTATGCATGAAAATACTTTTCGTTGATTTTTATCTCTACATTGTTGGCTTGTCAATTTTGCTTTAAACACACCACAATGGAATGTGTTTACGTGTAGGTGCAAGTTTTCAAATCCAAATCAAACACAAATTAGAATGTGTTTACGTGTAGGTGCAAGTTTTCAAATCCAAATCAAACACAAATTACAACGTAGTCTACTAAGTACTAAGATCAAATAAAGAAACAAGATGTCCGCTTGGGCAGCTCAATTGGTTTCAAGGGAGATATTTGGAGCAAAGACCAATGATCGAATCCCGTCAGCAGCAGTGTGAGGGTTTCTTCTTGAAATAAAGGAGGACCCCTTATGCTCAGCGTGGTACTGGTCTAACCTTTGAAATCAATTGAGTCACCATGATTTACCTCCTTCACAGACCTGTCGGACCGGGGTGTGGGGGCTCCTGGGGTGGGAGATTCCACCTTTTTGAAGCAAAGAAACAAGTTTTCGTCTATAGGCCCCACATAAAAAAATCAGTAAAATCCGACGGCTCAGCCCCGCCCCCACCATATCCACAGTTCACTAGAGCTGTTCCAGAAAAATGACAAAAAATGGTTCTTTATATTTGAGGGTAAGTTCAAAATAGTCTCCCTCAAATATTTAACAATTTATATTTGTTAAGATTGACGAAAATAATGAAAAACAGATTTAACAATAAACATCAATAAAATCTCATCAAATTCTTAAATATGAAACACAAAAAATTATACTACAAAATACCAGAAATTACACCTCTAAAATATATCAGACTTTAAAAATAAATAAAAATAACAGAAACTATAAAAATTATACCTTTAAATATGAATTCTTATTAGTCTTTTTTATTTGATAGTTTCAGTCAATCTAATAGACATAGTTCAGTAAATATTTGGAGGAGATTAAAGCGTTACCTTTTGATAAATGATCAAAAATGTTAGTAAAGCCTCAAATATAAAGGACGAGCTGTTCCCATGTGTCCATTCATCACTAGAAAGGTTACATTTTCTAGATTCACCATACTCTACCCGCCACGTGTCTACTCTTCTTAATATATTGACGATTTCAGCCTTCCTTGTTTTACAATTGTACACGACCTGTTTCCATAAAATTTCACTTTCATTTCTTTATAGACCCTTTTCTCCCCCTTTTTGTTGAATTTTGAGTGCGTTATCATTAGATCTAAGTATATATAAATCTGCCAATATAATCATCTATTTATTTCTGTTATACCTAATCTGGCATAACTTGGTTGGCTGCTATCTCCCACAGGTCTGCTTTTTTAAAAAAAATATATTTTTATACAGTTTTATTTATGTTGAATTAAGATCTGTAATTTTTTTATAATCTGGTCGATTTTTGGCTTGTGGGTATGCTTGATCTGATTATATTAGTGCGTGAAAGTGGTTGATTTTGTTGAAAATTGAGGCTTTTGTATGTGGGTCGGGTCGGGTTATCCGAATTACGTTTTCAATTTGGATATGAACTAAATTAAATTGGGGGTTTTGTTCTCTTTATTGGTTATGTTTGATTATTGATGTTGAGTTGGATTTCCAGTAGCATGTTAGGATGATTTCAATTTTGTGAAATTAGGGTTTAGTTAATTACTTCTTTGCCCCTATACCCTCATGGTGTTCTTATTTGGGAAAAAAGTGTGCTGACTTATGTGCTATCTATTTTTTTTTTAAACCTGGAACAATTAAAGATTTTTGATTATTTTTTATCACGCCTGGAAATTTATTTTGAAAAGAAGTGTACTAATTTAGCTACAGATGGCTAACTTATTGTTGTTTGAAAAAATTGGGCTTTTTTGGTTATAAAGAAAACAGGAGATTTTGGGGTTTTTTCCAAATCGCGTTCGCGCTTCAGTATTTCTTTTTTCTTTTGAACTTGTATGCTTAGAGTGAATAAATTGTTGTTTATGAAACAACTAAGTTAGAAGTAGCAGTGGGTTTTCCCTTCTTTTTCATCAAGAGGGTTAAATTATAATGTATGATGAGATCTCGAGATAGTTAGCTGATACCAGAGCTCTTAAAAGTTCCTGGTGTTCATAACATCAAATTGCGGAATTATGGAGGGTTTAGTCCCTGCAAGTGATTCAAGTGAATTACAACAACATACCCAGTGAAATCCCACAACGTGGGGTCTGGGTAGGGTAGAGTGTAAGCAGACCTTACCTCTACCTTGGTAGGTAGAGCAGCTGTTTCCGAAAGACCCTTGGCTCAAGACAAAGCATAAGCATAAGCACAAGCAAAGCAAGTGAATTAGTTGGGGAATTAAGGATATTTTGTGTGCTGTTTATCCAGATCCCTATGGATGTGTGAGGACTTCAGTGCTTTGTTAAGCTACATATATTGGGTGGAACGTTAGTCCCAGCCGTCGATTTTGAAATGGGTGGCTTTGGTTGACCACCTGCAGTTTCACCCAAGAAACAACCATTTGCTAATGTTGCTATCAAGCTGTTCATGTCCTATCTTTCTATCTATTGTTGTTGTGGTGGTGAAGGTGTTAGCGATATCTAGTTAACTGTTGTAAAGCGTCTTTCTTAAGGAGGTTCATGAGTCGTTATGATATTTTACCTGTGTGGTTTTTTTGAGGCACATATGATGTAGTATGAACTTTCTTAATTGTGTTTTGAAAATATTTGTTATGCTAATGTATCTTATGTACATATTAAGTTTCTTTTGTCTGCTTGTAGGAGGGAAGGCCATGGGAGTCGTTTGAAGAAGAGTGGAACAGATACATCGTAAAATTTTAGTCGCGATATTTTCTGGGAGATGGATAAATGCAAGGGTTGTGGGAAACTGGGAAGAATGGCGATGGACAGACTTGTGAGCTTTTACCAGTCTTCTCTTCTTCATTCTCCTGTTGTTTCTGTTTGGGATTGTATTGTGCGCAAAATAAGGTACACATACCTGAGTGGGTGTAGTTTTAGTGTTTTTGGTTTCATAATAGTTTTCATATTTGGAATCAATAGTTTTACGCTATAGTATTAATAACAGGATACAGAAGGAAAGAGAAATAAATAGTTGTAGAGATAATGTATACTTCTTAAAGAAACTTGTAACAAAAAGAAATTCAAGAAGGTCTAGGGGCAATAGTTCTGAAAATTTGTCGATAAGATGGAATGTGCTAAAGCTTCGCCTGCTGTTAGAAAAGGGAAAAAGAAGCAAGTTAAGGATGAGTTGGATCGAATTAAACAGGCTGAGAAAAAAAAGAGGCGCTTAGAGAAAGCCTTGGCTACTTCAGTTGCCATTCGCTCTGAATTGGAAAAGAAGAAACAGAAAAAGAAAGAAGAACAGCAAAAGCTTGATGAAGAGGGTGCTGCGATCGCTGAGGCAGTTGCTCTGCATGTCCTAGTAGGTGAAGAATCAGATGATTCATATGAGCTTTTGCTTAAGAAGGATGAAGAATCAAACCCATGGGATCTTGTTAGAAATTTTGACTTTTTTATGGGTGGAGAAAAAGCAATGCTTCCTCATCAAGACCTCTCAATGTATTCAGTTGAAGGAACACAGTGGGTGTCTGGTCCCAACGGGGATGGATGCATGTGCAATGAGCAGGAAAATACCGCGTGGATGGTGTCTTCTGTACCTTGGGTAGGGAATGTTCACCATCAATGGTTTGATGAAGGGAATTGGGAGGTTCAAAGAATCTCTGCTGGTCTTCTTGCAGCACAAGCTGTCTCATCACTTCAGATTGCAGGAGATGCTCCAGTGGATTCATATGTTCGGATGCTGCGATAGTGAATTGAAGACCTTAAGTCTATCATCCAGTTGGCAGTACCTTATGAGATGTTTTTTTGTGTGGTTTTTTGAATAATCCGATGTATATATTTCACTTGAACTGAATCCGCATTGTCTGCGAGTTTGTATGCCTGTGTTACATTCATGCTTGAGCTTTTAAAGTTCATTATATGGATTCTGAATGAATGTAGCACTTTGAATGCTACATGGTTGTTGTGAAACTAATATATTGTTGTGTATGGGAATCCACATCTGAGTTTCATTAGACTACAGATAATCTTGAGAATGACCGTCTAAGAATTTGAACTTTCTTTTTGGTCCTATTGAGCAAGAAATTTATCTTTTCACCTTTTTAGTGGTCTATTACATCATTTTCTTATTATATAGTTTCTAAATGTTTTCTTTTGGAAGTGTTCATTACTGTCATTTTAAAGCTGTTGTTTGTGGCTTTGCCTAAGTATAACAATGAAGGCCTGAGCTGAGAAGGGAAGCTTTTCCGACTGAGCTGTAGCTTAGTTTCAAGGTTGAGGCACAAGACTCAGTTGAAATCTCATATGATATTTGTTATCTTGTAGAATGTTAGCTTAGTTGTACCAACGGACGATATCTAGATACAATACATGGTCGTTTACCTAGTTTTGTTATGCCAATGGCACCAAAACCATAGGCAAGGGAGTTGAATGTGCTTCGATAAGTTTAGCTTGTTCTTTTATATCTAATAACAAAATTTTCCTACTGGTAATCCTTATATCATATTATTATAGTCACGCTTTTGGATTTGTTTGGTTGCGTCCATAGCGCTTTCAATTTTCATATTCTGTATCTAGAGAAGTGCAAATGTTTATGTTTGTATACAGGGTACATGCATATGAAATAAAGTTTTCCATTCTAAAATAAGGAAGGAAAAGATGGTGAAAAAAAAAAGGAAAACTACTACTATATGATAACTCTAATAAATACAATTACTGGACAGGAAAAGCCCCTTTCCTATCGATATATGGGCCTATCTATCTTTTCTGGAAGTTAAATACCTTGATTGAATATATGCAAATACGAAGCCAAAAACAACAGAAAATCCAACATGAATGAGGGCAACATATCCCACAAAATCATATTTGAAGTAAAGTAACTCTCTATAAATTGTTCCACGGTTTCATTGGTGTCAAGCTTGTCCTTTAGGTCTCCAAACTGTGAGGCCATTAGTCCATAGTAGGGCTGGCCAGTGGGCCGGGACAGCCCGACCCCGACCCGAGCCCGTCCCGGTCCCGCCCCGGTCCCGCAAAAAAAAAAAAAATTACGGGGGCGGGACTCGAACTCGGGACGGGACGATGTCTCGTCCCGCGAGACCCGAGCCCGCCCCAGGCCCGCGAGACCCGACCCCGCCCCGACCCCGCCCCGACCCCGACCCCGCCCCTTTGCAAAAATGACCGTTGCACCAACGGCCATTTTAGATTATGGCCGTTGACCAACGGCCATTTTAGCCCCCCCCCCTCCCCCAACCCCCTACCCCTTAATATTTATTTTTAACCCATAAGTTATTATATTTACACTTTAACCCAATTTTTCAACTATAAATAACTCATTTTCTCTTCATCTTTCTCACAAATCTTCCTACAATCTCTCTAATTTCTCAATATATCTCTCTACAAGTCTACATTGTTTGCTAAATATTCAATTTTATTTATTCATTTGGGAATTGGTAGTGAAGTTGGCAACTAGCTTGAGGATCTTCCATCGAGCAAAGTTTTAATTTTCAACCTCTCGATTACACGTCGACGTTACGTCGGCGTTTGGTACATTCGTTCCTTCATTAAATTATTATTGTCTGTTTATTTAGTTTAGATCACTTAATTTTATTGTCTTTAATTATTTATTTATTTATTTATTATCATAATTAAAATGGAAGGATTAAAATGTATGTTTAAGGGTAAGGGTAAGGGTGCTTCTTCTAGTAGGGGCAACCAGGGCAAGGGTACTTCTTCTAGTCATCTTATTCCTACACGGGATGATTTTGTTGATACTCAACATTTTCCTACAATACCATTAGATTTAGACCAGGAGCTATTTTACGGAACTCAAGAAGACTTTAATTTTGACGATGATCTAGATGATATACCCACTAATGTTGATGACAACACACCCACTAGTGCACCTTCAATTCGAAATACCTCCTATTCCCCCTAGTATGAGACGAGGTCCAAAGCAAAACGACCATTAAAATCGGATGCATGGACATTTTTTGATAGGGACGTAGAGAATCAAGTAGCCATATGTAAAATTTGTAAAAATGTTTTAAAATTTAAAAGCGGAAAAGGTCACGGTGGGACGGGGGTTTAATTAGACACGTAGTAAGTGCTCATCCAGCTAGGTATGCCCAATACCGAGGCTTCAAAACCGGGTGCGCAAACGCCGCTCCATCGGGACAAGGTTCACATACGACATCGTCCGGACCAAGTACGGGGTCAAATTAACCCTATGACGGGGGGAATTGTAGGCTCTAAATACAATAAACATAGAGATAGGGAAGCAATATCAAAATTAGTTGCTATGGAAGGTTTGCCTTTTTCATTTCCTTCATCTCCCGGTTTTATTCATTACATTAGAGATATATATAATCCTGTTTTTAACGGTTTTCCTAGATCAACTGTTAAGAGAGATGTATTTAAATTCGCGCATGAATATCAACAATATTTACGTTTTTCATTATATCATTTTAATGGCAAAGTATCCATCACGTACGATATAGGTCGTAGTACTAACGGCCATGATTATTTAACTTGTAACTTGTCATTGGATAGATTATAAATGGTCTATGCAAAAACGTATTTTAGCGTATAGATATATAGATGATAGGCACACTTTGGTACTTTTATTGCGAGAAAATATTTATCAAGTGTGCGATTATTACGGAATTACCGATAAAATTATGACTATTACATTAGATAACGCTTCTAATAACAATTACGCAATTACAATTTTAAAAAATAGTTTAACTCCTTCTTTGCAGACCATTTTCATATAAAATGTGCGTGCCATATATATAACTTAATTGTAAAGGATGGTCTATCACTTTTTGAAGACATTCTTAGTAAAATACAATTTGCTATAAACTTTATTTTTAAAAGTAATAAAGTACAACGTAGAAAAGAATATAAAAAAATTTGTCATGATTGTGGACTACCTTTTAGAAAAATTCCACAAGAAGTATCCACTAGGTGGAATTCTTTATACGAGCAACTACTTGTTGCTTATGACTATAAATTACCTATAACTTTATTTTTTAACTCTCATAATAAAAAGCCGGTGATATGATTTTAGATAGTGATTGGGAAAAAATCTCCGAACTTATTGTATTTTTAGAGAATTTTTTTCAAGCAACAAAAGAATTTTCCGGTATATATTATCATACTATTTCAACTATGTTATTTTATATAACTCTAATATTTTTATTACTTAGTGAATATATGGAAAAACCAGCTTATAAGGCGGCTATTAAAAAAATGTTTCTCAAAATAAAAAAATATTTTATTCCTATTCCCTCTATTTATATTATTGGTTTCGTATTAAATCCTACTATTAAAATAGACGGTACTAAATCACTAATTGAAACTATTTACGATTGTATAGAAGTACTACCACCTCCAAGTCCCAAAAATCTAAATCACCCACCACCTATTGAACAAACTAAAGAAGAAGTATTATCTAGCGTAGAACACCAATGCAAAAATATATATAGATTTTATCAACAAGAAAATGCTAGTAACTTACCAGCTTCCATACCATCTTCTTCATCTTCAATACAACCTCACAAAAGACATGCTGTTTCTGCGGCTAGTATTGAAAGCCTCAAAAATAGAATGTGCGGTCGTACCTCTACTACTAACCAAATTAGCGAGTTGGATATTTTTGTTTTACGGGGTTACGTACCGTATCAAGAAGTTATCAATGAAGATGGACATGAAGACTTCTTTGAAATCTTTGGAGGGGGAATGAGAAGACCTTTCCGACACTTTCATTGATGGCTCGAGATGTTTTGAACATTCAAGCGTCGTCAGCTGCGTACGAAAGCGCTTTTCTCGCGAGCGAGATATCAAATAGGAGACCACGAGACACTCATTAGCGGAGACGACTTGGAAATTGCGGTATTATTCGAGAGATTGGATACGAGCGGAGCGGAGAAGGTGCGGTCAACCGGAGATCAACGAAGAAGATGATGAAAACTACAACGAAATCTTAACCGAAGGTAGTGGAAGCGACGTGGATCAATTTGACCAACAAATACCAATTCCAACCGAAGAACCACATGAAATCATCAAGCAATTAGAACAGGTTTTTTTGAGAATGTAATTTTTTTAATTGTAATTTTATTATGTAATTTGTAACTTTTGGACAACACCACAAAGTTGCAATTTAGATTTTAGACAATTGTATTTGTATTACAAAAAAATCATATGTCTATTAAATAATATAAGAGGCACAAAAACAGCCTTGAGATGTTTTTATTACACTATCTTATTTTGTTTATTGAGTTTTTTTATACATATGTTATTTAAAAAAAAAAAAAAAAAAAAAAAAAAAAAATGAAAACCCGCCGTATCCCGCCCCGAGCCCGACCCCGCCCCGACCCGAGCCCGACGGGATCGGGACGGGACTTGCTCCAGTCCCGCCAGACCCGACCCCGCCCCTTCTCCCGTCCCGCCCCGACCCCGACCCCGCCAGACCCGGCCCGCTGGCCACTCTTAGTCCATAGTGTCCATGCTGTAGGACAAATGTAATAGTACCATCTCCACCAAATTGGAATACTCTGTAATAATCCATAAAAAAAAAAAGAGAATATAGTCAGTTTCTTTTTTTCTCTTTTTTGGTGTAGCACGTGGGAATGAGATCACTCAAACGTAAAAGTTCTAGAGCCAATGTTAACAAATTCAAATTAATTATAGGTAACTTACTGCTTTTGGAATGATAAATCCTGAGAAAAGATTCCAATGTCCATAAAATGCAGATGAAATGATGGTTGCAAGGCCGAGATTAGGAGTAGCAGCTACTGTCATCATCCCAAAAAAACGTAAAATATAAAGGTGAAGTACATGAAGAACAGGTACCAAAAGAACTTGATAGCTGTCCATTCAAATCCTATCATGGCATACACTATGACTCCATATATCATTGTCTGGATGAGTAGGTAAGGAAGCTCTATCATAACCTGCACAAACAAAAATATTCCACGAGGATAGTTAATGGAGGTGATGGTACTATGGTATTAGTGGAGTACACAGAATTTTCAGCAAGCAGTGTCGGTCTATTGTCACGGTTCATCTTGCAATATGTGTTGTGTCAGGGACTTAGGTGGTCTTAAAATTTCACTTCTGTCACAAATTGATATTTACTTTGTATTATTTACCAGTTGTGTCCGTCTAAATGACACCTTAATATAAGGTACTTCTGCCACTGCAGGACATGACATTTTGTCCTTTAGGCATCAAAAGGATTCCAAACTTTGAAGAAATCAGAGTCAATCCATTGAGGAATACAAATCTGTACCTGTCCAAAAGCATAAGGTAGAGCTGAATACATCCCAGCTGCTCTTTCCCTATAGAAAACTGTCCTCTCTATGGAGATAATTGGCTGAACTGCTGTAGAATTTTGCACGACAAGAAACATAACAGCAGCATACATAGCACCTATGGCATTGAAAAAATCTTGTTGCCTTCCCCTAAAATTTGGTGCAAGCAAACATTAGACATGAAACTAAGAGAAACAAATATCTTGAAAATCAAGAACAGTTCTTGTATGTAGTGTATCTTTTTTTTTCTCTTTACCTCTTGGAGCCAAGATCCCAGAATATTATTCCAAACATTAGAGCAACGAAGATCGTAAACAGAAGCCTGACTGCTGTGTATGGAGGATTTATAGGATTTCTCCAGTATTACCAGTGCTGTTTCGAGAGGCAAGCCATGCACTGTGTGAAGAAAGACTTGAGAGTACTTTGTAGGAAATTATAAATCTTTTGAACCTGGAGCTGGTACACTTAGTTCCTTGATTAATGCTTTGTTTCTCCTGAATTGTTTGATAAACGAAACTACTTTAGAATCATGATTAAACAAGTGCAATTCTGTTCAGTTTCAAGAGATTTCATACTTATGCAACTCTGAGTTGTTGTACAATTCTGCATAGTCAATTCCAAGAAGTGCTTCTTGTGCTGCTGTAGTGATCTCCAACATCCATGTTGCAGGATTATAACTATCTTTTATTTTAGGGACTCCATCGTTTCCCTGAGGCAAAATAGAGAAAAGTGCCCTTAGTCTTAGTACTTAGCCAGCTCTATGATGCAAATTATCATACCTAGATTTTTCTCACCTCGAAGTACTTAATAAGATGAGAAGAATGGCGATCTAGTGGACCGACATATATTTCTTCACCTCCCCGCTTTAGAAGTAGCAGCTGCAGTTTGTTGTAGAAAAAAAGTTGTTTTTCTCTAAGTAAAATTACTTAAATTTGCTAGATTCTAAATAAAGTAATTATTCTCACCTCGTTAAAAGCATCAAATATGTCGATGCTTGGCTGATGAATGGTGCATGCAACTGTTCGACCTGTATCTACTGTGTTTCTCACTGTCCTCATCACTATTGCAGCTGCCCTAGCATCTACTCCTGAGGTTGGTTCATCCATGAATATAATGGAGGAATTGGCAACAAGCTCAACTGCAATTGTAAGCCTCTTTCGCTGTTCGGTTGATAGACCATTCACTCCAGGCAAGCCAACTACTGATTCTCTTAATGAGGTTAGCTCTACAGTCCCATGACCTCTTCAATAAACATCTGCAGCATCAAAATCTAATTTAGTACCCCACATGTGTGATTTTGCTTCTTGGGGTACCCTGATATATGTTAGGATTTGAGTCCCAAATCCGACCTAATCAGAAAACAGAAAATAAACGAAGAACAAATGACACACACAGCTTTATAGTGGTTCACTCTCAATGCGAGAGCTACGTCCACTTTGCTGCTGCAAATTTTACTATTATTAAGAGAGAAATATTATAAAAGTGTTTACAACACTCAACCTCACAACCCCAGTCACAATTACACCCAAGAATTTTCTCACCAAAATTCTCTCACCAAAATTCTCTCAAAAGCTTCTCTTGCTTAAGCTTTTCACTAAGAGTATTTCTCTTAGTTATTCTCTCTTGTTTTTGGATGATTTTTACAAGAGAAGGAGTGCATCTATTTATAGTGGTGAAACCTCCTCTTGATGTCATGGGTGACATCAAAATACCTCCTCTTGATGTCATTGGTGACATCAAAAGGAAGAAAACATTTTCACATGGGCTGCTGCTGCCCATATTGACTAACAATGGGTTGCTGCCTATATTGACTAACAATCTCCCACTTGAAGACTAATTTTAATTTGTCTTCACACCTTGATCGATGCAGCAACTCTTTCCTAGTTTTATCCTTCGTGCAGGCCAAACTGAAGCTACTGTCTATCGTCACCGCCTTCGTCAACATGTCTGCTGGATTCTGACTCACTGGATCTTCTTAAGCACTAATACGCCATCTTCCAAAGCTGATCTGATGAAATGGTACCGGAGTTGTATGTGCTTCGTTCAAGCATGGTAGACCGGGTTCTTTGCCAAATGAATGGCACTTTGGCTATCACAGTATAACACACTCCCTTCGTGGTCCTGATCCAATTCCCGCAGAAAATATTGTAGCCATATCATCTCTTTCGTGGCCTCCGTCACAGCAATGTACTCGGCCTCACAGCTACAGAGAGCTACTATCTTCTGCAACTTTAAAACCCAGCAAATCGCAGTACATCCGAAGGTGTAAACATACCCGGATGTGCTCTTTCTGCTATCAACATCACCACCATTGTCAGTATCAACATATCCCTGCAATCTTTTCTCTGACTTCTGGAAACACAATGCTGAACTTGAGTTGCCCTTCAGATACCTGAAATCCACTTCACAGCCTCCCAGTGTTGCTTTCCCGGATTGCTCATAAACCTGCTAACAACTCCCACTGTGTGTGCAATGTCTGACCTCGTACATACCATCGCATATATGAGACTGCCAATAGCAGAGGCATACGGGACTTTATCCATATGCTTCATCTCGTCCTCGATCACATGCGACTGATCTTTGGACAAGCGAAAGTGTCCAGCCAAAGGAGTACTAACTGACTTGACATCGTCCATGTTGAACCTCTTGAGAACCTTCTTCACGTATTCTTCTTGTGAGAGCTTGAGGCCCTCCTTACTTCTGATGATTCTCATCCCGAGGATTTGCTTTGATTCTCCAAAATCCTTCATTGCAAATTCTTCTGACAGCTTCTTTTTCAGCCTATCAATCTCATGTAGGTCTGCTCCTACAATTAGCATGTCATCAACATAAACAAGCAGTATCATGTAGGAGTCTTCAAATCTCTTAAAGTAACAATAGTGATCTGCCTCGCACCTTAAGAATTTGACTTTCTTCATAAAGTTATCAAACTTCTTATACCACTGTTGGAGCCTGTTTTAGTCCATACATGCTCTTTTGAAGCTTGCACACCAGCTTCTCTTTCCCTTTAACTTCAAATCCCTCAAGATGCTTCATGTAGATTTCCTCTTCTAAGTCACCATGAATAAAAGCAGTTTTCACGTCCATCTGTTGAAGATGCAGATTTTCCTTTGCTACCAGCCCAAGAACAATTCTGATTGTCACCAACTTGACTACGGGAGAGAATATCTTTGTGTAATCAATGCCTTCTTTCTGTTGAAATCCCTTCACAACTAACCTCGCTTTATAGTGCTTACTTCCATCGTATTCTTCCTTTATCCGGTAGACCTATTTGTTCTGCAATGCCTTCTTCTCCTCTAGTAACTCAGTTAACTCCTATGTACGATTTGACAACAATGAGTCCATTTCATATTTCATTGACAACTCCCACTTGATCGATTCATCAACTTGCATCGCTTCTTCATAACATTCCGGCTCCCATCTGTTAGTGAGCAGAATGTAGTTGAGGGAAGGGGAGAACCTGTGAACCGACTTACTGATCCTAGATAATCTGCGTAATCTTGTGATCGGCGTCCGCTGATTTGATTCAGGATCATCACTTTCATCAACCTCGCCATCACTGTCTTGTCGACCTTCTTCTCGAGCTGCTTGTTCCTCTGACGCTGGAGTACCTTGCTGCAGCTCGAGTGCCGAGAAGTCTCTCAAGTAAACTATTTACGATTCCTTGTTCTTAGAGTCTTTTCTTTCAGAGCTCTCCCGCAACTCGTCCTTGTACAACATATGTTCATTGAAGATACGTCCCTGCTTCGGATGATCTTCTGATTTTGGTCATCCCAGAATCGATAACAAAACTCGGTGTCACTATAGCCAATAAAATAACACTTATTAGATTTCGGATCAAGTTTACTTCTAGCAGTAGCATCAATATGAACATAGGATAAGCAACCAAACACTTTCAGAAAAGAAAGATTTACCTTTTTACCACTCCAAGCCTCTTCTGGAATTCTGAAACCCAAAGGAACAGACGGTCCTCTCTTAATCAAGAAGGCTGCGGTGTTGATTGCATCTTCCCAGAATGTCTTAGGCAGTCCAACGTGTATTTTAATACTCCGTGCACGCCCGTTCAATGTTTGATTCATCCTTTCCGCTATTCTATTTTGTTGGGGAGTTCCAGGAACAATCTTGATCATGTTGATCCCATTATCAGCACAATACTGCTTGAAGTCACCGTCAATGTATTCTCCATCATTGTTGGACCTTAGGTTCCTCAACTTGAGGTTTGTTTCATTCTCGACCATAGCTTTCCACCTCTTGAAAACAGTGAACACGTTGGATTTATTTTTCGTAAAATAGACCCATAGCTTCCTGGTTGAATCATCAATGAAGGTCACGTAGTAATTTGATCCTCCGAGTGAGGGGACAATAGCAGGCCCCCACATGTCAGTGTGCACCAATTCAAGCTTCTCAGTTTTCAATTCTCTACCTGCTTTTGAAAAACGTACTCGCTTCTATTTTCCAAGAATGCAGCTCTCACACATATGATGAGTCACCGACTTCAACTCCGGAATCATGCCGTTAGTCACCAGAAGCTTCATCCCTTTTCTCGCTCATTTAAGAATAGGGATTTGAAATGATACAAATTCCTCTTCATTCTGTTGTGCCACAGCTCTGTCTTCTGGGTGTTTTCAACAACAACTATATCGTGATAGCTCGTAGTCATGTAAAGAGTACTAGTTTTCTGATCTCGAGCAACCACCACAGCACCCTTCGTCACCTTCCAAGACCCATTACCAAAGGTAACATCATGTCCCTTATCATCAAGCTAACCCACTGAGATCAGATTACGAATCAGCTTCGGCACATGTCTGACCTTTGTGATCTCCCACACGCTTCCATTTGAATTCTTTAACCTAATGTCTCCCGTGCCAACAATGTCTAGAGGCTTACCATCTGCCAAATAGACTTACCCGTGATGCGCAACAACATAATTCTCCATTTTATCACGATGTGCGGTGGTGTGAAAAGACGCTCCTGAATCAAGCACCCAAGAGTCGTTCGGGCAGTCAACAAACAACATCAACGCATTACCAATGTCTTCAGTAGCAGCATTGACTCCACCCACCTTGTTGTCCTCCTTCTTCGGTGCCCTGCAATTCTTCTTGATGTGACCCAGTTTCCCATAGTTCTGGATTGACTCCTGCCATTTCTTGACTTCGACTTGCCCTTATTTCGGTTGTAGTTTCTGTCATAATCTCTACTTCTTTCTCAACATTAAAAGCAGAACTCGTCGATGCCTCACTAGAATCTATCCTGCGAACCTCCTTAGCAAGAATACGATCTATAACATCGTTGAATTTCAGTTTAACACTGGCAACAGAATTACTAACCGCTGCTCTCATCGGCTCCCAGCTATTCGGTAGAGACGCCAGCAAAATTAGGGCTTGCACTTCATCGTCAAACTCAATTTTCACATATGACAATTGATTGATAATCGTGTTGAATTCATTCATGTGCGTTGCAATAGGAGCACCTTCCCCGATCTTTAGATGAAAGAGTTTCTTCATGAGAAATACCTTATTGTTTGCCGAAGATTTCTCATACATGTCGGACAGAACCTTCATCATGCCAGCGGTGGTCTTCTCATTTGCCACGTTGTGAACAATGTTCTTCGACAACGTCAATCGAATGACTCCCAGAACCTGTCTGTCAAGGAGATTCCAATCTGCATCTTTCATATCCTCTGACTTCGGACTCAGCGGTTCATGAAGCTTTCTTCCATACAAATAATCTTCATTTTGCATTCTCCAAAACGCAAAATCTGTACCATCGAATTTTTCGATGCCGTGCGTCGAACTATCTTTGCCTCCCATCGTTTTCTAAATCGCAACACAATATGTTGCTCTGATACCAGTTGTTAGGAGAGTCCCAAATCCGACCTAATAAAAAAACAGAAAATAAGCGAAGGACAAATGACACACAGAATTATAGTGATTCACTCTCAATGCGAGAGCTACGTCCACTTTGCCGCTGCAGATTTCACTATTATTAAGGGAGAAATATTACAATAGTGTTTACAACACTCAACCTCACAACCCCAATCACAATTACACCCAAGAATTTTCTCACCAAAATTCTCTCAAAAGCTTCTCTTGCTTAAGCTTTTCACTAAGAGTATTTCTCTCTTGTTTTTGGATGATTTCTATCAGAGAAGGAGTGCATCTATTTATAGGGGTGAAACCTCCTCTTGATGTCATGGGTGACATCAAACTACCTCCTCTTGATGTCATGGGTGACATGCAAAGGAAGAAAACATTTCCACATGGGCTGCTGCTGCCCATATTGACTAACAATGGGCTGCTGCCTATATTGACTAACAATATAGTGATGCTTCCTTCAATGTATCCACCGTTTTTCCTTCTGGCTAAGACGTCCATCAGGGTGGTCTTACCAGCTCCAGTAATACCCATCAGAGCTGTCAAAACTCCAGGCCTAAAAGCACCACTTACACCTTTCAAGAGTTCAAGCCGATCCTCAATAATAAATTGAGCTTTCATTTCCTGGAGTCACAACATTACTTTTATTTAGTGCAGGATAGAAACTTAAAGATCAAAAGGGTTTAGCTTTTATGATCTGCAACAGTCACGAGAATTAATTTCAAACATATATTTCATGGTAATTTACTGCATATCTGATATCATCAAAAGCTATACATAGGGGCTCAAATGGAAGAACCATTCCTCTTTTCCTATTCATGTTTGCATTTCCTCTTTCAAGAAGATCATTTCCTCCTGCATTTTTGCAAACTAGAGCACAATGGGAGTTATGTCCACCAAGAGAGCTCCTTTCTCCTGTTGATAGTTCAATAACCTCACCCCTTGTGCTGGCTATCCTTTCCGTCACTGTTTCTTCTGATAGAATTGGCTGAGGTTTCACAAAAGCTGCACAAAAAGCTGTACCACTTAGTCAATGTGTTGTCATTCTATAGATGGTATAGAGAATAGGTAGTATAATACGAGTTTCTGGATTCTTACGGTTGAGATAAGTTAGGGCCACTGAGAAAAGAAATTGAAGAGAAAAACATATCCAAGAAGAGCTCCTACTCCAATCCAATACCAACTTGCATATGGAAAGAGTCCGCACAATTTTAGGAACATTTCACCTAAGGTATCTGTGGAGTTTGGAGGAACCTACAAAACAAAGTAAAGGTGCACTTTCAATAATGCAGCCTTGACATCTTTTTTGTTTTAATAGAAGTTCATAATCTCTTACTTACATGTGCCCAACTCTTCCCGAGAAATTCATTGACAGCAACGACATTCTGTGCATACATCAGAGGTGAAAACCAGTAGCCCCATATCCACCATTTCTTCACATCATCAGATAGAAAATTAGCATTGTCCTAGTTAATGCAAGTCACAACAGGCATGGTGAACATATAAGTTGGATATTTCTCAAACAGCCTGCAATTTTACCTCTTGATAGAATGAATCCACTCATAACCATGACTGCAAGTAATGCAATTGATCCGAATGTGTTTGCAACTATTAGATTTCTTCCAAGAGCTGCCAATAAGTGAAATAGTGCTGACGCCATCTGATTAACACATATAAGAAGAAAGATCTGTTTGAAGAACCTGAAAATTGTGAATCAATCTCCATCAGATTTGGAACTGAAAACATTCTGGCATAGAAGTGAAAAAGACTGATTTTCTACCTCCCAATATCTGCGTCAAATCCTACGACATAATAAGTCAGACACACCCAAATGAAAACCTCTACAAGTGTGATTGGTATCTTAAGAATCCATGTAGGTAGAGCATATGCCCAAGCAGGAAAGAAGAGAAAATCGCGTTGTTTGTAGAAGACAGGAAGCTTCACAATACTGAGGGCATGCTCTGAGTATTCGTTGAACATAATCATCATTACAGCAAAAAGCAGTGCACCCAAATAAACACCACCATCTGTTGTTGTATTCTTGTGCATCTCCGTTCGTAGGAATAGTGCCATTGTTATGAAACCCATTATGATAAGCTGGAAAGTAGAACAGAACACTTTCTTTACCTCTAGAATAGCATTCAACAGCATAAAAAGATTTTTTTTTCCAGTTCTTTGAAATGTTACGCACTTGTACTATCTTGAATATATAGATGAATGAATTCCTCTTCATAAGAAGGAATTCTCTAGCTGAGCAACCTTTCAGTAGTTCCTTCTTGCTAACACCATAACTCCATGTGGTTAAAGCAGCAGGGTGGCTCTTGGATTTGTCAAAATGAACACCAAGCTCATCCCCTAGCTTCTGTCCGATGTGAAATGACTGGATTTTTTCACAAAATTCCCTCAGTAACAAACTTATAAGGTTCATCTCGATTTGCCCAGTATTGCTCTTGATCCTTCTGTGATGTCACCTGTTATCAAAACAGTAAAAGACTTGATTAGAAACTTGAAATGCTCCGTGATTAGAAATACTAAACTAAATCAGTTATGAATGAGGCTTACTTCTTGTAAGAAATCAGCTACTCCTTTCCTTTCAGGGCATTTGAACCCCATGTATTCAAAGAACTCTAACACGTTTTCACGTGGACCTTGAAAAACAATTTGTCCATCTGATAGAAGAACAATGTCATCGAATAAGTCATAAGTTTCTGGTGCAGGCTGTAGGAGTGAGATCATAGTAGTTCCTTGAAGAATGTGGATCGATTGCCTAATTGAATTCACTATCTGAAAAGCTGTTGAGCTGTCTAAGCCAGTCGAAATATCATCCATGAAAAGTGCTACAACTGGTCCAACCATCATCTCCCCTGTATTATATTTATCATCAAATTTTTAGAACCTTAAAGTACATTTCATTCCCTTCACTATTTAAGCTTAAGGTTTGAAGCCAGACTAATCAGTATAGCTAGATTCTGGATCTTTCTGGTTTTGCTTTAACCTGCAGTTACTCGCTTTTTCTGTCCGCCTGAAATGCCTCGAAACATTTCATCTCCAACGAGGGTATCAGCACAGATGTCAAGTCCCAATATCTGCAAAATTTGGAGAATAGAGCAGTATATTCCAGGAAAGGTTTCTTCATTGAACTTGTAATTCAGGAAATGACATCTTATCTTGAGAATATAGTCTGTTACAACACTAGCGTCCTGCCCTTGTATTGAAGCTGCCTGTTGGGAAAAGAAACCAATGACATCGAGGCATTTCTCATCAAAATTGACAAAGAGAAAGAGACGAGAAGTATGAGCGTATGACTGAATGTTCTGTTGATATGTCTTCACCTTCATAAAGATATCAACATCAGGATCAGGCTTAATGTTTGCTTCCTTCTCTCTCCTCGACAGCTCAGCTAGCATTTCTGCTTAGTTATCAAAGAAAATTAGAGGAAAGGAAAATGGCCAGCATCCCAATTCTGGAGATGCGACTTGCTTAATTATCAGAGTACATATGAGATAAGAATATCTCTCTGACCATATCTGGCTCCAACTCCTTGACATCTTGCAGAAAAGGCTAGTGTTTCTCTGACTGTTAGTTCTCCAATATGAAGATCATTCTGACTTATATAAGCAGATGTCCTTTGTGGTACGAACTCATCCATCCCATATCCATTGTATGTCACTCTCCCATACCCCTGAAGCCTTATCAAGAAGCATTAAAATCTTCGACTGATATTCAAGGTTGCCCGAAAAATGTTATTTTATGTGACTTATGTTTCTTACTTTGAGATCTCTGTCTAGTTTCCCAGCCAAAGTTAACAGCAATGTTGTTTTACCAGAACCTGGAGGGCCTAAAAGCAATGTTATTCTGCATAATCACAACGAGAAGTATGAAAAACGAGGATACTCAAAATTGTTCTGAATATGGAAGTCTTTTTAACAGAATTGTCTCCTACCTTCCTGGCTTGACGATTCCACTGACCTCATGAAGAATTGGCAATGGTCTCTTTCTATTTGGAAGAATATGAAGAGAATTCAAGAAACCCTTTACAAAGTAACAGCATGATCAGCACTTTTGCATGAAGTAATGACATATATATTTAAAATACCATTTATGCTGGAAAAAAGGCCAATTACCTCTAAGATGTTAACTGTGAAGTTGAATATTGTAGGCACAGCTCTATTGCCAACATAAGTTTCTGCATCTACACTCAACGGATCAAAGCGTACTTTGATTCTTGGAAGATCAAGGCCAACTCTGTATCATTCAAAAAGCACAAGAGAACCAAGACTTCATTGAGGTAAAACTATCCCATATTAGAATTTAGAAACTAACACTACTACTACTACAACAACTACAGAAAAGGCCATTAATTCAGGTCAATACTATATTTCAATATCTTACAGTTCATAAGAGTGAGGACATTTAAACATTTGATATGAAAGAGTCTAAGTTAGAATGTCGAAAATGACATCATAGGCAGAACATTTTACTTGTCAATGCGTTGCTTGAGCTTTAACAAGAACTTCTCATTGTCTTCCTCTGCAATTTTCACAAGTCTCTCTAAGAGATTCCTTTCTCCACTATTCCAAGATCTGTTATATCAACTTCTCTAGACTCTCCTTGTTCAGTTAGTATGCCTCTCCTTATACGAATCTATGTTGGAAGTTTCTCTATAGCAGCCCATTTTAATGCTTCTTCATCATCTTCTTCTCGAGAAGACCTTGAGAATACATCGATCGTACTACTCAATCGGGCTCTACTCACCTTTAAAATGTCTCCAGCACCCTCCATTTTTCACTCACTTGAAGCTGCAGAATGCAGCAGAACAAGTGAATATTGAAGCCAAATGTAAGTCAAGTAGAATACTAAGTGTTCTTTCTTAATGAGGCAAGTCAAGTGTAAAACTAGAACATGTTCACTATTATTCAAATGGGAATCTTTAAGTCCAGTGCAGAAAATATAAGGAAACAAAAAATGGGAATCTTTCTACTTATATTCTGCTCCTCTTCTTGTTCTCTCTTTAATGTAACATTTGATTCTATAGGAGGGTCTTGATTCTTAAAAATTATTGGTAAAAGGGTGTATTTACATAGCATCTTATTACAGAGAGTTGTAATAAGGGTAGTCTTTGGCGTAACCGGTAAAGTAGTTACCATGTGACCAGGAGCTCACGGATTCGAGTCGTGGAACAAGCTTCTTGCAGAAATGCAGGTTAAGACTGCGTACAATAGACCCCTGTGGTCTGTGTCTTCTCCGGACCATCGCATAGCGGGAGCTTAGTGCACAACCTGCCCTTATTACAGAGAGTTGTATCGAACAGAAGGTTCTTGATGAATTACTTAACTTGAGTGGTTAAAGTGATTGTTTGTTTATTGTATGTTTTATCTTTAGTTACTTTCTATACGTGAAAATCAATTCAATTCGATAAAGAAGATGTTACATATTTCATTAGCACCAATCAATGCAGGAAACGAGAATAAACTAAAAGTAAGACATTTGAAGGAAATATTTTATTTATGAACGGAAAGGATCTCTATAATTTCCAAAATTCTCTCTTGTTTTTAAAATAGCTAGTAGCAACCCTATTTATAATACTATGAAATTTATTTTTACTCAAAACATGAAAACCTATTATGATATAATTTTTTACTATAAATTTTATTTAGACATAAATTAAAATACCAAATCGTAATCAATTTTGGTTTCCTACAACTTTGAATTATTATTTTCAATATTCTCTCCTAATTCAAAGTTATATATCTAATTTTTTATGCACTTGTCACCATTTCCAATTGTAGAAGCACTTGTCACCATTTCCAATTGTAGAAGCACTTGTTTTGAACCCATCAATTATTGAAACACTTTCTCTTTGTAAAGATATGACACCTATGTCTAACTCAACACCAAAAGCTAGCTCATGAGGGGAGGATTGCTCAAGTCCATACAAACAAATCACCAGTCCATTCCCCAACCACTGTGGGACTTTAACCCACTCTAACACTCCCTTCACGCTCAGGCCTGACTAAAGTGTGGACCTGGAGCCCAAATGGAAATTGACATGGCTCTAATACCATGTAAAGATATGACATCTGACATAACTCAACCCTAAAAACTAGCTCATGAGGGGAGAATTGTCCAAGTCCATATAAGCAAACCACTAGTCCATTCCCCAACCAATGTTGGACTTTAACCCACTCTAACACTCTTTAACTTTCACAATCATTGGAACACTTTCTTTTCAACATTCCAATTTGTTGATGAACTTTCTCATCAACCTTCAATAGATTAAGCACTTTCTCTTCAACCTTCAATCGTTGGAGCACTTTCTCTCCAATATTCCAACTTATTGATGCACTTTCTCAGCAACCTTCAATTGTTGAAACACTTTCTCTTCTAGCTTCAATCGATGGAGCACTTTCTCTCAAACATTCCAACTTGTTGATGCACTTTCTCATCAACCTTCAATTGTTGAAGCACTTTCTCTTCTACCTTCAATCGATTGAGCACTTTCTCTCAAACATTCTAACTTGTTGATGCACTTTCTCAGCAACCTTCAATTGTTGAAGCACTTTCTCTCCAACATTTCAATATGTTGATGCAGTTTCTCATCAACATTCAATTGTTGAAGCACTTTCTCTCCAACGTTCCAATTTTTTCTTCTTAGCATGATTATTTTTCATGCATATATCACTACTCTGTCGTTTGACAACATATAATCATTGGCCAGACGGGCGGCATATAAGGGTTATAGCCGCATGCCGACAACGAAAACTATTTGATTCTCTATCAAGATCTTAAGAATCTCTGATACCAATTTGAAGGAGAATATTTTATTGATAAACTCTATGAAACTTAAACGTTGTGGATATTGTAGAGAGCATTTAAGTTTCATAGAGTTTATTAATAAACTATTCCCCTTCAAAAGTGTAATGTACATATTCTTACTCAAATAAGCTTTGCACAAAGTAAAAAGTTATTATTTTGAACATTTAAGACATGAATCTGATTTGAGTTTTGCGTACGAACTGTGAGAAGATAATTTATATTACGTCTGCACAACAAAACATAAATCTGTTTATATTAAAATGAATCAATAGAAAACCAGATACTCAAACTCGCACAAAACATGAACATAACATGTTTTCAAATATTTGGAAATTATATGTTTTCAAATATTTGGAAATTATTTCAAACAAGTGTTTGTTTTATAATTTGATCTATTATTTTTAATTTTAAAGTTGAAATAGAGAATCTCAAGTTTGAAAAACAAGTTTGAGGAGTATTTCAAGTTTTCATTCACAAAACTTCAACTTTTTTTTCAAGTGAAATTCATCTTCAAACAAAATTTCAATTTCCAATTACTCGTTTCCAACTTCAACTTCAAATATTCTTTTCTTTTCAAACTTCAACCAGATCATGTCCAAACGTCTACTTAACAACTTCATACGAATAAATGAATAGGATATTACCTAAACCGCATATGATCGTGTTGTTGTGAACTTTAATTAGGTTATCAATAACAACTATGGTTTAAAATTAAAGTGAAGTGGAGGCTGCCCTAATTAGCATCCAAATGGAAAGATTCGTACCTTTTTGTGAAGTTTTGCTTTTGTATTCTAGTAAATGTGCTGCCAATATTGGATTGATACACTTTTATTCTGAATTCTATTAAGGTGGTTATTAATAAATAACCACAACAACGATAGAGAGTAATTAACATATAGTTCGAACTATAATAACCATATTGATTAGAAATAATCGTAGTGATTGACAATGTGAAAACAGTCCAAGTTGGAATATAGAAGTTTGATGTCTTTTTGCCTAATGATTTGAAGGTATCTTCCATATATAGAGCAAACGAGTTAACTATACGTAGTAATTAAGCTCAGCTGCTCCATAACTCTTTTACTAGTCTACTACAATAACAACATATCCATTGAAATCCAACAACTCTTTTACTAGTCTGTACTTAAATAAATGTTATTGTTCACGTCAACATACTAATCTGCCCTATTATTCTAATCCCATCTGTGCATCTTACAAAGTTATTAATCTCCTTCTTGGCAACTAATTAACAGCTTGATTTTTGCAATTCTGGGCTTTTGACCTGATTTCTCCAAAAGCAAAAAAAGAAAGGAAATATCAACTCAACTTAATATTCTCTACGTACTAGTTTCTTTTATGTGAAGATGGTTCAAAAATATATATTCTTTCACTGAGAAATGTTCTCTTTAATTATAAAAACATGAGAATGATTTATAGAATTTAAGACTAAAAAAGGTAGCAGAAGCGTATGCAGTAAAAGAAAACGAAAGGTGATATGCAGGAAGAAATTTATGGAATGAACAAAATCATATTAGCAAAATATTTTACTAACTGTATATGGAAGAGCTCGAATACGTGGTAGCAGTGGCCAGCCGGCTGGGCCGCAGCCTTGGGCCATTGCACAGTGGCCGTGGGACTGGGCCAGTGGGCAGTGGCCCACGCCAAAATTTCCAGCAGCGAGTTGGGCCAGGCCCAACGGCCTCCAGCAGTTCCAGCATACACAACAGTTACGGACTGGGCCTGACAGCAGGCTGACCTGCTTGGGCCTCGGCCACAACAGGTCTTCGCTGCTGCGGCCCCAGCACCGGTCCCAACTCCCACGGATATCGAGGAAGCAATGCATACACTTGGATTAAATCATACGGATGCAAATTGGTACATGGACATCAGTGCTACTTCTCACATGACGTCCGCACCAGGTAATCTCTCATCTTATTTCAATTTGAGCAATAATCGTGGCATCATTGTTGGTAATGGTAATTCAATTCCAATTTGTGATTAAGGTCACACAAATTTATATCCCCCGAACCCACCTTTAGCCTTGAAAAATGTCCTTCATGCTCCTCACTGCATTAAAAATTTAGTGTTTGTTCCTAAATTTACAACTAATAATTGGGTTTCTGTTGACTTTGACCCTTTTGGATTAAATATGAAGGATTTCACGACGGGGATACATCTAATGAGATGTAATAGTCGGGGAAAGCTCTATCCCATCACCACCACCACAACCACTACCACTAATCAAGCCACATCGTCGACGTTTGCCGCTTTAGCACCTTCCTTGTGGCATGCGCGTTTGGGTCATCCGGGAGCGTCTATTCTTTCCTCTCTTAAAAATAATAATTTTATTGAGTATAATAGTACGTTTAGTACTAATGTTTGTCCTTCTTGTCGGCTTGGAAAACATGTTAGATTACCGTTTGTAGCGTCTAATTCTAGTACTTTAATGTCTTTTAATATTATTCATAGTAATTTGTGGACATCTCCCGTTTTGAGTTCTGTGGGCCATCGTTATTATGTGTTATTTTTGGATGATTATTCTAATTTTTTGTGGACCTTTCCGTTGTCTAAAAAGTCTCAAGTTTGTTCCACATTCCTATCTTTTAGAGCATTCATCCGTACCCAATTTGAACGGGAAATTAAAAACATTCAATGTGATAATGGAAGGGAATTTGATAATGGGTTGTTTAGGGAATTTTGTAGTGTTAATAGTATATCTTTTTGGTTTTCTTGTCCTCATACGTCCTCCCAAAATGGAAAAGCTGAGAAAAAAATACGCACCATTAATAATATTGTTCGGACATTGCTCGCCATGCTTCATTACCACATTCATGTTGGCATCATGCATTACAAATGACTACTTACCTTCTTAACATACTCCCGAGCAAAGGACTAGCATACCAATCTCCACTCCAAATTCTTTATCGTAAGAATCCTTCGTACTCTCATCTTAGGATATTTGGGTGTTCATGCTATCCTCTCTTCCCATCCACTACAATCAACAAACTTCAAGCCCGTTCTACCGCTTATGTATTTTTGGATTATCCATCTAATCATTTTGGTTACAAATGTTTTGATTTATCTTCTAATAAAATCATAATTAGCCGTCATGTCACGGGTTTAGAAGACCTATAACTTTATTATTTAACACACATAATCAAAATCCTTCGGATATGCTTGTAGACGATGATTGGGATACAATTTTGGAACTTATTGTATTCTTAGATAAATTTTTTCTAGCTACTAAGAAATTTTCTGGTATTTAATATCCTACTATTTCATCTATGTTATTTTATATAGCTCTAATATTTTTGTTATTTAATGAATATATGAAAAAACCAACTTACGCTCCATCTATTACAAAAATGTTTGTAAAATTAAAAAAAATTATATTCCCACTATTTATTTTATTGGTGTTGTGTTAAATCCTACTATTAAAGTAGACGGTTGTAATGCCCTTATTGAAATAATTTATGAATGCCTAGAAATACTTCCAACAGATCCAACTGAAGAACCAACTAAAGAAGATGTTATCTCTAGCATACAAACACCATGCAGAACTATGTCTATGTATTATCAAGAGCAAAGTGTAAATAATCAACCGGCTTCTGTACCATCTTCTTCTACTTCACTTCAACCTTATAAAAACGCATGCGGTTTCTGCTTCAAGTATTCAAGGTCTTCGAAATAGAATGTATAGTGATTCAAATGCTTCACAAATTAGCGAGTTTGATGTTTATATTTTGCAGGGTGTTATACCATTCGAATTAATTTCAAGTTTGCAAATAAAATTATGTCCAAACACATTGTGGGAATCATTTATCAATTTCCAACATCTATACATAATAATTAACTTCAATGTCAAGGTAATATCGGTAGAGAGGATAGTAACTTCCAAACAAATTATAATTCGATTGAAGAGGCACCAAAACCACAAGAATTTTGATAATTAATTCACTAGAAGAAAAAAGGTCTTTAACAAAGGAAAATTTAAACGTTAAAAGTCTAAATCTGGTCAATGTAAGTCAATAACGACCGGAATAAATCCGACCGTCGCCGGTCTTTAAAAGTCTTGACGTTAAGATATTTTTTGTCATAGGCGCTTTTAGCGACCAAAATTTATTTCGTTAATTGTATGTTACTTTCCGTAACAACACTTTTAACGACCTCTTTGCCTTAGCTAATGTGAAATTTTAATAAATATACTAACAAAAACTCATTACCTATTAGTAATAATATTTTCATATGCTTTCACATCAAAACATATGCGAAATAATTATACTCACATAAAATTTCAATGTTAATACAAATAATTAAAGCATCTCCTTACAAAAGAATATAAACATCCAAGTAGAATGACATATCAACTCCTAAAAGATTGAAACATATATACATAAGATAAGTCTTTAAACCACCCTAGTAAAACAAAAACCTTGTGTACTTCAACGTCCTCTGCACCTAGAAGGATAAATTCTTCGGCTTCAAACCTTCTGTTAAAAGAATAATTTATGTCAGTTTAGTAATGAATTTTTTTTTAATTGAAGATGAAAGAAGAAACCTCAATATATGTAGTACCATCACGATTCCATAAGAATGCAGGAATAAGTAAAACACTATATCCAGGAAGAGGAAAAAATACAGAATCAACAATAAAAGTTTATTTTCTTACACTTTTTTGCACAGGCATTTTATTTTCTTTCATTTTAGATTGTAAATTTAATTAAAAGTTTAATTAAACAAGACTAAAAAGACAAATAAAGACCCTGCAGTCTTTCTCATACACATGGCCTTCATCAAGCATCTTATTGGGATATACTGTACAAAAAGTTACTGGAACGAATCCGCTCCCGACTGAACATGGCTTTTGTTACTTAATCTAATAAAACATTACTCCTTATCTATAAGCTAAACTTGGAAACTTAATTCTTAGTTATTGTTAAACAAAGGTATACACGGCAGTGGGCAGCCCAGCAAAGACCATGGGCAGTGGCCCAACGTATACAAGGCAATGGGCAGTCCAGCAAAGACCGTGGGCAGTGGCCCAACTCGTCATGGCCCATCACGGGATTTGGGCAGCAAATCAGTGATCAGATTTGTATATTATGGAAAGTATATTTTGTGTATATTGTAGTGTATTTGTTACCTAGATTAGGATATACACTTACCATAATTGTATAGTTAGAATTATGGTAGAATAAAGTTTTAGGAATAGAATAAGAATAGGATTCTCCTATTATGGAAATATGTAACTTGTATATATAGCCTTTCAATTAATGAAAATAATCAAGGGGATTATTTCTTTCATGGTATCAAGAGACTAGGTCTAAACAAAAGTTTTTTCTCTCAAACTTTTGTCATCCCTTTGGCCGAGACACCCCACCCCCACCCCCTCGGGTTTCTCTTCCAAAATTCGTCTTCCGCTCTCAAAAACACCTCTCTTAAATTTCCCTTTCTTCTTTGTTCTTTCAATATGTCTAAGAACAATTTTCACCCTGCCCTCACAGTTTCCAATATCAAGAGCAGTATCCCTATTGTCCTTGAGATGGAAAACGTCCAATATGCGACGTGGACGGAGTTGTTTAAAATTCACGCTATATCGTATCAAGTTCTTCATCACATCATTCCTCCCGCTAGACCCCTTCATGCGGAGGATCCTGAATTATGGATTACACTTGATGCTACCGTTCTCCGGTGGATCTACGTCACTATTTCGGTGGACCTTCTACAGACGATTATTGAGCCGGATACCACGGCTATGGCTGCATGGAATAGATTGCGTGACATATTCCAAGACAACCAACATTCTTGTGTCGTCACATTCGAGCAGGAATTCTCTCTCGTTCGAATGGACGAATTTCCGACCGTTTCTGCATATTGCAAGAAACTAAAGGAGTTGGCGGATCAACTCCGTAATGTTGGCGCACCAGTAACGAATAATCGTCTAGTTCTACAATTGGTTGCCAGTCTTTCGGAGGCCTATAATGGTGTTGAAACTCTCCTTCGCCAAAGCAACCCTCTTCCCGACTTCTATCAAGCCCGCTCCATGCTTACGTTGGAAGAAGCCGGTTTGGCTAAAAAGGCCGCTACCGGAGCAAGCCCAGTTGTCATGGTGGCGTCCTCTCCTAGTCCTTCGGGTTTTGTTAATAATTTGGGCCAAAACCATAATAATGGTGGCGGCAAGAATAATAACAAAAACCGCGGGGGCAAACGCGGCGGTTCTAGTGGCGGTTCCGGTGGTCAGCAAGCAGGCGGTGGGCCCCATCCAGTGAACAGTGGCCCACCACCCCCCTGGGCCCAACAGTGAGGCCCATGGCAGTGGAGCAGTGGCAGTGGGCCGTGGGCCGTGGGCCAGCAGCCCATACAATCAGGTAGTGAGTTCTAGCGGCCAGTGGGGCGGCCACGGTCCGAGCCCAACACCAAAGCAATGGCGGCCCCGGCGGCCGGTGGCCCAAAGAACGGCGACAACGGTAGCTACGGCCCAGCTCCGTCACAGACAGGAGTTCTTGAGCCCCGACCTCCGTAAGCCCATCATGCAGCAGGCCCCACTCAGACTGATATCGAGGCCGCGATGCACACATTGGGATTGACTCAACCGGACCCAAATTGGTACATGGACACCGGGGCCACTACTCACATGACTTCCGAATCAGGTACTCTCTCCTCTTATTCCAATTTGAGCACCCCTCGGGGTATAATTGTTGGTAATGACAGCTCTATTCCAATTCAGGGTTATGGTCAGAAAACGTTGTCTCCCCCCAATCCACCCCTTCTCTTGAAAAATACTTTACATGCTCCTAAATTGATTAAAAATTTAGTGTCTGTCTGGAAATTCACTACTGACAATTCTGTTTCCGTTGAATTTGATCCTTTTGGTTTCTCTGTGAAGGATTTCAAGACGGGGAATCATCTCATGAGGTGTGATAGTAGTGGGGATCTGTATCCTATCATGCCTGGTTTCAGTCCATCGAGTCAAGCCTTGCCATCAGGTTTTGCAGCCATCTCTCCTTCCATGTGGCATGCTCGTCTGGGTCATCCGGGATCTTCTATTTTATCAGTTTTAGATAAAAATAGCCTTATTTCTTGTAAGAGTACGAGTCGTACTCCACTTTGTCAGTCTTGTTCATTAGGGAAAATTGTTAAGTTGCCATTTGTAGACTCCAATTCTCATACTTCAAAGCCATTTGATATTATTCATAGCGACTTATGGACATCTCCTGTTCTTAGTTCAATGGGTCATCGATATTATGTTCTCTTTTTAGATGATTATTCTAGATTTTTGTGGACGTTTCCAATTGCGAATAAATCACAAGTGTTTTCCGTCTTCATCAAATTTAGAGCGTTCATTCGTACTCAATTCGAAAGAGAAATAAAAAATATTCAACGTGATAATGGGAAAGAGTATGACAATAGAGAGTTTTGGGAGTTTTGTGCTAATAATGGGATAAATTTTCATTTTTTGTGTCCTCATACATCTTCACAAAATGGGAAAGCCGAACGCAAAATTCGTTCCATAAATAACATTGTCCGAACTCTCTTAATTCATGCCTCTATACCTCCATATTTTTGGCATCATGCTCTACAAATGGCCACATATCTTCTTAACATAATTCCGTCTAAGTGTCTGACATATTCTTCCCCCCTCAAAATCCTATATAATAAGAACCCTTCTTATTCTCATCTTTAGATTTTTGGGTGCTTGTGTTATCCGTTATTCCCATCCACCACAATTAACAAACTTCAGGCTCGGTCTACCCCGTGTGTATTTTTGGGTTATCCGTCGAATCATCGTAGTTATAAGTGTTTTGATTTATCCTCCAAGAAAATCATAATTAATCGCCATGTCATTTTTGATGAAACTCAATTCCCTTTTACGAAAGTTCATACTCCCGAGCCTAAGTCGTATAATATTTTGGATGACCAAATATCCCCGTATATTATTCGGAATTTTTTGGACATCTCTCGCACCCAAAATCCTCCAGCGGGCCCACTGCCCGCTGGACCCACGCACCGTCCGTCCGTCGCGGCTTCTTCGGCCCACCGGAGCAGTTCAAAGCAATTAGGCCGGTCCGGCCCGGTCAGGAACCGGTCCGACGACGAGTCAATTTACCGATTTGGGCCAGCAGGCCCACTGCCTGCTGGCTAGTCCGTCCCGAGCCCAGAAAGTTCCCAAAATTCCCTCAATCCTTCCTCGAGTCATAGACCGATCACTCGTAGTCAGCGGGGTATTTTTACACCTAAAAGACATTTTAATTTACATTCTGATGTCTCTAAATCCCCCTTGCCCCGCAATCCTGTGTCCGTATTAAATGACCCTAATTGGAAAATTGCTATGACTGATGAATATAATGCTCTTATTGATAATAAGACGTGGGAGTTGGTGCCCCGTCCATATGGTATTAATGTTATCAGGTCTATGTGGATTTTTGCTCATAAGGAGAATTTAGATGGGTCATTTGCTCGACATAAGGCGCGACTTGTTGGTGATGGTAAGACTCAGCAGGTTGGGATAGATTGTGGTGAGACGTTTAGTCCGGTGGTCAAACCGGCTACCATTCGCACTGTGCTTAGCTTGGCTCTTTCAAAGACTTGACCAATTCATCAGTTGGATGTCAAGAATGCTTTCCTACATGGTGATCTCAAGGAAACAGTCTATATGCATCAGCCGTTGGGTTTCAGGGATCCAAACCGTCCTCATCATGTATGTTTGTTGAAGAAGGCCTTATATGGGCTTAAGCAGTCTCCAAGGGCCTGGTACACGAGGTTTGCTGACTTTGTTTCAACTATTTGGTTCACTCACAGCAGGTCAGATAATTCCTTGTTCATCTACCGTCGTGGTTCGTCATTGGCCTACATTCTGTTGTATGTGGATGATATCATCTTGACTGCCTCCTCCGATGCTTTGCGCCAGTCTATCATGGCCATGCTCAGTTCTGAATTTGCTATGAAAGACTTGGGGCCCTTGAGTTATTTTTTGGGGATTGCTGTCAAACGTCATTCAAGTGGGTTGTTCCTGTCTCAACGGAAGTATGCTGTTGAGATCATCGAGAGGGCTGGGATGTCATCTTGTAAGTCCACTTCCACGCCAGTTGATGCAAACCCAAAGCTAAGTGCCGCAGCAGGTGCACCATACGAGGACCCGACCCGCTATCGCAGTCTTGCAGGGGCCCTCCAGTATCTTACGTTTACCGGACCGGATATTACGTATGCGGTTCGGCGGTGTGTTTATTCATGCATGATCCCGGGGTTGAGCACATGAATGCAATCAAACGCATCATTCGGTATATTCGGGGGACAACGGACTATGGGTTGCACTTGTATCCTTCATCTACATCCACACTTGTCTCTTACACGGATGCTGATTGGGGTGGTTGTCCCGATACCAGACGGTCGACTTCGCTCTTGTATGTTCCTTGGCAACAACTTGGTCTCTGGTCGGCAAAGCGTCGAGGCAACTCTATCACGCTCCGGTGCGAGAGGCGAATATCGAGGGGTAGCGAATGTGGTCTCCGAATCATGTTGGCTACGTAATTTGCTTTTGGAGTTTCATTGTCCCATTCAGAAGGCAACCTTGGTATATTGCGATAACATTATTGTCATCTACCTTTCAGGTAACCCAGTTCAACACCAACGTACCAAGCATATCGAAATGGACATTCACTTTTTCCGTGAAAAGGTTGCAAAGGGTCACGTTCGCGTATGCCATGTCCCGTCTCGTTATCAAATTGCAGACATCCTTACAAATGGTCTACCAGCGGTTCTCTTTGAAGATTTTAGGGACAGTCTCAGCGTTCGAAGACCGCCCGCTATGACTGCGGAGGTGTGTTAAACAAAGGTATACACGGCAGTGGGCAGCCCAACAAAGACCATGGGCAGTGGCCCAACGTATACAAGGCAATGGGCAGCCCAACAAAGACCGTGGGCAGTGGCCCAACTCGTCATGGCCCATCACGGGATTTGGGCAGCAAATCAGTGATCAGATTTGTATATTATGGAAAGTATATTTTGTGTATATTGTAGTGTATTTGTTACCTAGATTAGGATATACACTTATCATAATTGTATAGTTAGAATTATGGTAGAATAAGGTTTTAGGAATAGAATAGGAATATGATTCTCCTATTATGGAAATATGTAACTTGTATATATAGCCTTTCAATTAAAGAAAATAATCAAGGGGATTATTTCTTTCAGTTATCAATTCATTTTCTCAAGCAGTATGACCTTGTCTAAAGTGAAAACCTTAATAAGCTAATGAAAATATTTTGCATGAGTGTTACAGTAACTTCATCATGAAAAAAAAATGATTTTTAGTTTGCTAACCTGTTAAATGATTCTATCTATGGTTCACTTAAAGATGGTGGCGATGAACACTGACCAAACAATGTAGTTGCAAGCTGTATTACTCTCTAGCTTATTCAAGCATCTTTTTGGTGATTCATTTTCATTTTCACTAGCATTCTGCTTATCCAACAATGCAATTTGAGGACTTACCACCTTTCAACTCTTTAGCATCTATTCCAATATAAGTCTAACTACATGACTCTTGCATCGAGGTACAATACACCTTTCTACAACCTCAAAATTTGTAAGTGGCAATTTAGATTGCACCAGTTTTTGAATTTTAACCAGTAAAATATAAGAGAATTTAAAATTCAACACATTAAATAATATGATACAAACTGAAAGTCATCAACAAGCATAAAAATATTTCAGTGCTTAGCAAGTTAATCTCAACTCATGAACATGTAATCAGTTAAGACTAAATGCAAAGTGAACATTTTGCCACTGATTGCTATATTTATATAGACTGACGATGGCATGTTAATGGATAGGATTTTCTATATATCTAATTCTCAAATATTTTAATGTGTTTTAAACATATGCCATTTGACAAATGTCCTATCACACTATTAGAATTTGACTTAAAAAAGGTTGCAGTAGCTCCGATCCACAAGACAACAATTGACATAATCAGATGATATGTCTTCAATTGACTTTCAATAATCTGTCAAACACCTAATTTGAAACACAAATAGAGCCTAACTCATATAGATATATAATCTAAGTTTTGCGGACTCTCCGTTTTGGGTGTCGTCCTCGTACCGGATACGGGTGCAGAAATGTGAGGTAAGATTGCATACAATAGACCCTTGTGGTTCGGCCCTTTCCCGGACCCCATGCATAGCGGGAGCTTAGTGCACCGGGCTGCCCTTTTTTAAATAAATGAGTATGTTTATTAATGTGTACATACATAATACCATAATTAGAATATATTATGGTATCATTGTTGCGAGAGTATCATATTCACCTTTTGGTAAGCCCGCAACAAGTTGGAGGACCATCTTAGTGTCGGAAACTGGCGTTCCTACGTTAGATAGTTGGTCCGCAACCAGTTTTAAGTGCTTACAATATTCGGACATGTTGGAAAAATTCTCGAGACGTGTATTGTTGAACTGCTCCTCCAAATACACGGCTCGAGTATTTTTGTTGTCCTGAAATATTTCATCCAATCGAACCCATAACTCACGAGTCGAGGCACCTGTTTTCATGATTGTATGAAGCAAGTCTTTAGATATGGTGCCATAAATTCACTGTTTAACGATGGCGTCAAGGCGACGCCATGTCGAGTCTGCAACGTCTTAAGGGTGAGGGATAGAGTCGTCGATATAGTCAAGTACGTTGTACGCACAACTGTGGATGTTGAAGAGTTCAACCCACTAGGAATATTGACCGTCTTTCTGATCAAGAATTATCGGGATGGAATTCTAGATATATGTGACGGTGAAAGGAGGATGGAGAAAGGGTGTTAAAGAGGGATGTGGGGTTATCAACGACATCTGAGGAGAAAGCAGAAGCATTAGGAGAGGATGGAATGTGTTCTAAAAATGATAGAACACATTCTCAACATTTTACCTACCTGTGCGATTCAAAATAGGACACTCACCGAAATTATCTACCGTCGGATCCCTACCTATGACCATCTTAGAATTTTTGATTGTTTGTGTTATCCTAATCTGACATCCACGACCCCTCCACAAATTGGCACCCAGATCTACTCTGTGCGCCTTCCTAGGTTTTCGTCAAACCATATGGGGGTATTTGTGCTATGAGCTCTCCACTAACAAAATCATAATTTCTCGTCACATCACTTTTGTTGAGTATGTTTTCCCATTTGACAATATTAAAAAATTCCAAGTCTCTGATTACCACTTTCTCGAAGATTCAGACCCATCACCGCTTGTCCAACCATTCCATCAGGCTGCTATTGTTCCGGCGGCGGCAGACGCACAAACTGCCACCACTAGCAGTAAGGTCGTCAGCTCCCCAACCACTCCAGTAAGATCTTCCACCCACCCCATCTCCTTCACTTTAGACTGACACTGCCACCATCGGCAGTCTGCCAGGACACCACTCTGCCGGTTCAGCCTCCACCACCGGCAACATAACCAGAAATTGCCCAACGGTTCCGACATCCTCCACCGGAAATTGCCATACTGTCTCCATGTCACATCCGATCACCATTACAATCCCAGTACCCCAACCACCATTACCACCCCCAAATCACCACTACTCAAGTCCTAACCCAACACCGACAGCCTACCCGATGTCGTTTACCTCGCACCACCCTGTCACTCCCAGATTTTCGACCCTACCAAACACAACATCGCCCACACCCTACCCGATGTAACTTCCCGACACTACTCATCAATAACCCAGTTCCGTCGACCACACCCAATACAGTGACCCACACCCACCAACACAACATCATACCTATCCATGTTTCATCGACCAAACCCAATGCAGTGACCTGCAACCACCAACCCAACAAAATACCCATCCACCAATTGCACCCCACGTACCCAATGGAAACCCGTGTCCAACACGGGATTTTCAAACCCAAAGTCCAGTTTAACTTGTCCGCACAAACCATTTCCCATATTTCTAAAAACTCAAAATTGGCCAAACTAGACTCGAATTGAAATGCAGCCATGTGTGAAGAATTTAATGCTTTAACAAAACACACACTTGGGATTTGGTTCCTGGACCGGAGAGGGTGAATGTGATTCGATGCATGTGGTTTTTTCATCACAAATACAGAGACAGTGGTGATCTAGAGAGGTATAAGGCGAGACTTGTTGCTAATGGCACTAATCAGCAGGAGGGTATTGACTGTGGTAAGACGTTCAGTCCGGTTATTAAACTGGCTACCATTCGCACAGTTCTGAGTATTGTTATGGGTAAGCATTTGTCGATTCATCAACTTGATGTGAAGAATGCATTTCTACATGGGGATTTGAAAGAAACTGTTTACATGCACCAACCACCTAGATTTGTACATCCAGAAGCCCATTAGTATGTATGTCGCCTCCGCAAGTCACTTTATGATTTGAAACAAGCCCCTAGAGCGTGGTATGATCGATTTGCACAATACATTATGCGAATTGGGTTTGTATGTAGCAAGTGTTGTAATTCTCTATTTATCTTTCATCGAGGTAATAACACCGCTTGCTTGTTGTTATATGTGGATGATATTGTGCTTACTGCCTTTTCTAATTTATTGAAAAAAAAGATTATTACATTGCTTAAGACCGAATTTTCCATGACTGACTTAGGGAAGTTGAGTTATTTTTTGGGGGTATCAGTGACTAGATCTGCAGATTTTATGCTCTTGTGTCAGCGCAAGTATGTAGAGGAGATAGTATACAGGGCTAAAATGACAAACTGCAAGATAATGTCCACTCCGGTTGACTCTAAATCAAAGCTTAGTGTTGTTGATTGTAATCCTATGTCCGATCCCACACTTTACAGGAGTCTTGCAGGTGCACTACAATAACTCACTTTTATTAGGTCTGATATTGCTTATGTTGTTCAGCAGGTATGCTTATTTATGCATGCCCCCAGAAAGCCTTATTTTTACTACCCTTAAGCGTGTCATTCGATATGTTAAGGGTACACTTGATTATGAATTGCACCTATACCTCTCAGCACCGACCAGGTTGTTATCATATACGGATGTTGATTGGGCAGACGGTCCGGACACGCGACGCTCCACCTCTGTCTATTGTGTGTTCTTAGGGGATAATCTCATTTCTTGGTCTGCCAAGAGGTAGGTCACCCTATCCCGTTCGAGTGTCGAAGCAGAGTTCAGAGGTGTTGACAATGTTGTTGCTAAGATCTGTTAGCTTCGAAACCTTCTTTTGCACTGCTGCAATGTCCCTTGCATAAGGCGTCTTTGATTTACTATGATAACATATTCGCCATAAATTTATCTTATAACCCGGTTCAGCATCAGCGAACCAAGCACATCGAGATGGATATACACTTTGTTCGTGAGAAGGTTGCTCTTGGTCATGTTAAGGTGATCCATGTGCCTTCTTCATATCAGTATGCGGATATATTCACCAAAGGCCTTCCTAGACAACTCTTCCTCGACTTCAGATCCAGTCTTAGCGTCCGGCATCCTCCCGCTACGACTGGGGGTGTATTAACATGTACATACATAATACCATAATTAGAATATATTTCATATATTGTGTAATAATTAGTGATGTATAATTATGGTATATTTGTGATCCTTATTGTATTAAGGTTCCACATTGTACACTATATATATTTGTATTAATGAGAAAGATTTTTGAAGAGAAATTAATATATTTCTACACTGTTGTTAAGATTTATTAGTACCGTTGGCTCAAGGACTAAAGTTGCACATTTAGTTTAATTGAAGGGTTAAAGTATCCAGTCGAATAATATGGGACCAAAAAAAGAATTAAGCAATAATTCGAGAAGAGAACTTGTAATAAATGAAAGAAAAGGAAAAACATGGGCCATTGAACAATTTTCGACAGCCCACGTACACCCAACTAAGATTCTGAGAACCACCTTAAATCATAGATCAAACGAACCTTCCCTTTATTTATGTGAACTTAATTTATATTAATTCCAATTTAAATTGTGTAATTTATTTCATATCCAGTGAGAAGCTTTATAAGATACGAATATATTTAAAATTATAAATTTTTAAATTTGAGGGTGTCGTATCCCCTCAGATACGACATGAAAGAAAAGCAACCACCTAAGCCTGAAAAATAATCTGAGGGGTGGAACCCATCCCAGACCCCAAAGTAGCGAAATCCTAAGCTATCCGTAATCCGCCGACGCAAACACAATCCATGTCAGCATTTCGCCAAACAAACCGAATTTAATTCCTCCATACCCAAAACCATTGGAATATATACGAGCCAAATAATATTATTATTATTACATTCATGCTCTCTCTTTGTATTTTGGGTTGGTGTCAGGCTGTCAGCATCCGTTTCTCCTCTTCGTTTTTTAAGAATTGACAGATAACTTATATACTCTAGTTCACAATTTATAGGATATAATTTAACAAAACACAAAATTTATATGGTATAGAATAAGTCATAAATATTTATGTTGTTATAAATTATTTTATTAAAGATAAAAAAAATTAAATTAAATTATTTTTAAATATAAAAATATATCATTTGAAGGGGAGCCTTTGAGTAACTGATAAAGTTGATGTCATGTGATAAAAAATCATGGATTCAAGCTGTGAAAATAGTGTCTTGCAGAAATGTGAACTAAGACTGCGTACAATAGTTCATTGTGGTCCGACTTTTCTTCGGACCCCGCACATAGCGAAAGCTTAATACACTAAATTGTCCTTTTTTTATATATAAAAATATATTATTATTTTAAAACATACTAAAAAAAAGTGTACCATGTAAATTTGAGATATCGGGATAGTAATAACAAAACTTCTACTACAGCAGATTACAATGAAGATTTGTATACTAATCACAATATATTTTTACTACTAATTTGAAGGGAAAAAAAACACTTTTATTCGTGGGGTAAGAAGTTAACACCAAGCAGAAGTGACGGTGAGGTTTTTTCCCAGCCATCCAAAGCAAATACCCCCATTTTGTTCATTTACAGTGAAACCCGGGTTGCCACGTGGGCCCGAGTTAACCTTCTTAAGCAGTGAGTCAGCAATGAGTTGACTCATGGGCCTTGGTCCGAACCCAGCCATACTCATTCGGGCCCGCCATTTACCAAACACCTCGCATCTCTCTACACGATTCCTACCTTCACACGCCACCGAATTCACAATTTTCCGACTCAGTCCCTCTTCGATCTTGAGCCGGCCCATTTCATCTACAGTTGCGCCAAGTGATTCCAACAATGCCCCGTAATACCCACACGCCTCTTTTACACGCGCCACAAACGCCGCCGTGTTCCCGTTCAATTCTTGTTCTACTAATGTCACCACCTTTGGTGATAACCTCTTCACGCGCCTGAGCAACTCATCTCTTAGATTCTCTGTTGTTACACTCTCGTCAGGTACTCTATATAATTTATATGCAAAATTCACTGCTAAAGCTTCATCATTTTCAACCTCTAATTTTTCCCTAGTCACATCAGTAATTTTACATGAAATACCGTTGAAAATGAAGCAAACTCCGATTTTGTTTGCTAGATTTATCAGATCATTTCCAATGGCTTTAACTCTCTCGTCAATGAAATCTGTGATAGCCGTGATTTTTAAGCTGATAGGCTTATAATTATCTGTTTTCTTTGTAGCTAGCGCGTGTAGTAAATGCAAGTATTGTTGTCCACCTTGTCCTATATCGAAATCAATGACGTGGAGTTTGTTTGATGGATGATTAGCTACAGCTTCAATAATAGCTAAATTAGCTGCCATGAAACCTAGCTTAAAACACGGGGACACTTCGTAGAGATTTAGGACAGAAGTCACGTGCTCTTTGCTTTGTAGCTCCAGCACCTGCAGTGGATGCTCCGTGGAGTTCACGCGCGATCGAAGAGCCGAAACCATATACGTGATCAATCTTTGCTCTGAAGAATTACTAACATTAACGACATGTCCGAGGCGCGTGAGGATCTGTAAAGCAACATCGTTTTTTCCTTCGGATATTGCGGTAGAAGCATCGACGATAGATTTCTTGGGAGAAGATACTGGTGGAGATTCCATAGAGGAAGAACACGAAGACGTACATGAAGAAGCAGGAGATAGTTGATTGCCAGTAATTAGATTTTGTATTGTCTCTGACCACTCGTTGTTGGTGACAATAGATACTGTATCATCCTCGGCCTCGTCGTTGTCGTCTAGGAGACGTTTCTCCAACTCTTGAAGCTGATTCATCATTTTTTCCTCGGATTCCTGGTACAAACTGTTTTGTACCTGATTTAAGTAAGAAGCAACTGCAGAACAATTCGGGTTACCAGAAGATAAAACCCCTAGGCCTGTAAGATTTGTGTTTGCCTGTTGGTAACTTTTAGACTTACGAAGATAAAATCCTAAACCTTGATGCACTTGTTGTTGTTGGTGTAGGAACTGAAATTGTTGTTGTTGTTGTTGAAACTCGGCGAGTGATCGTTTGCCGATAAAAGTGGGTCTCCGGTGGAGGTTATGGGATGCGCCGTCGGGCAGAATCCCGGAGAGCGGTGAACGGTGGGCGTTGTTCATCGGAATTATGGTGGATCTTCCGGTATTGATCCCACCGGCACCGCCGTAAAATTCTGGAACTCCGCCGGAGAAGTCTGAGGACATTCTTTTTTAGGAAAATGAACCTTTCAATTTGCAACTGATACCTCAACTACTGCAAAAAGTTTGATTTTTATAATACTGCATTACAAAAAGTGGGTTTGGGTTCTCCAGTTTTGAGGTCAAAAAATTGATCCGTGATCGAACTCAAACGGAAGCTCTCCCGCTGCATTTTAAGTTTTCCTCCTTTATCGTAATCCCGAGACTAGTGGGCTATTTAATTTGAAAATATTTTCCTTCGTATATGAATTTGATTTCTGGCCGTTGGATTTTCCGTGTGATGAATCGACGGCTTCATATTGAGGATGAGGCACAATTTGTTGGATTCTTAATTAGCTAAAGCTCTTTGGAGCTGGGCCTGGGAATGAGCAAACACGCGCCCTAATCACACGTATTTTCCCACGAGAGTTATTATGTTAATTTCGTATCTCAATTTATATTATATTTTTTAATAAAAAAAAATATTATAATTTTATAATTATATAAAAATAAAATTTATTTTTAGTAAATAATTTATAATTACATAAATATTTAAAATTTACTTTAAACTACATATTTTAGTTATCTTATTTTAATTTTTTGTGCATATTTAAATAAATGGTATAATAGAGAACTTGCACTCTAACCACCGTACAACATAGTCGGTCTAACAACCACCCTATAGAACATGCCTTTAAATTTTGATGATACTTTTTGTTGCATAAGACTCCAGATGTGAGCCTCAATTTCATCAACATTGCCCAAATACGATGTGTGACATGGTCATCAATCTTTCCATCCCCTTGGATAATATACCCAAGGTACTTGAAGCTTCCTTTCTTTGGAATGACCTGAGTACCAAGCCTCACATCCACGCATGTCTCAAGGTCGCTCCTGTTACCGAACCTGCACTCCAAGTATTCTGTGTTGGTCCTACTCAGCATGAACCCTTTAGACTCTAGAGTCTGTCTTCAAACCTCCAGTTTAGCGTTTACTCCACTGCGATTCTCATCAATCGGGACTATCTCGTATGTGAATAACATACATCATGGTACCTCACCTTGGATTTTTCGTGTTAGTCTATCCAAGGCAAATAAGAATGGACTAAGAGTTGATTCCTGGTGCAGCCCCATCATCATTGGAAAGTACTCCGAGTCTCCTCCTATTGTCCGTACCCTGGTCTTGGCTTCATAATATTATATCCTTGATCGCCCTAGTTTACGCCACAAGTACACCTCTACCCTTCAAACATCTCCATAGAACATCTCTCGGAACTTTGTCGTATGCCTTTTCGAGGTCGATAAAAATCATATGTAAGTGTTTCTTCCTCTCCCTATACTGCTCGACCAACCTCATAATAAGATGAATGACTTCTGTAGTCGAATGCCCCTGCATGAATCCAAACTGGTTCTCGAAAATAGATACGCATCTTCTTACCCTCATCTCCACGACCCTTTCCCAAGCTTTCATAGTGTGGTTGTGGCTTAGCAGCTTGATACCCCTATAGTTGTTACAACTCTGGATATCACATTTGTTCTTGTACAAAGGAATCATTGTATTCACCTCCATTCTTCGGACATTCTCGCCATCTTAAAATGACGTTAAACAACTCAATCAGCCACTCCAAACCTATCCTGCCTACGCTCTTCCAAAATTCAACTAGGATCTCATCGGGCCTGGTCGCTCGTCCCCTACGCATCCTGCGATCATCACCCTTAATCTCATCAAACCTTAATGCTTTTACCATACCCAAAATTTCAACACCCATAAAGCAAGTAACAGTCTTGTATGAGGAATAATGGGATTCAAATTGGCGATATTATGATTTAAATTGCCGTTTATAGGTCCATCTACAAGCTTGTAGAATGGTTCAAATGGATCAAAATATATTTGGATAGTCATTTTTTCATGTTTCTAAATATTCTTAAAGCTCATTCATTTTAATTTAAACTAGTTTTTTCGTTGTATGTGCGTACCACGTTAATTAATAAAAAAAGTGATTAGCGTTAAAATAAACACAATATTTATTTAAATGATGAAAATAAATGCAACACGACATACCTATATAATATGTTGTATCACATTTAACATCTTTTTATAAATAATATTGTTTGTATATTTTTTTTCTGTCACTTTGATTACTTTGTATTTAAGTTTGAAGCTCCTTCTCTGTTACACTAAGATCAATTAAAAATTAATATAAATTTATATGTAAGAAGATTAAATTATGTGAAATAGTAACTGACTGACGTTAGAATAAATGTTTCATTCAAATTTATGTAAATATGGCAAAACTAACAACTATAAACACGAACTTTCTCAACTTTTTAACCAAAAAAAAAATCTTAACTTTATTAAATAACTATTTTTAAATTAAAATTCAGTTTACTAACACCAACTGGATTAGAAAAATGTGCCGACACGTGTCGATGGCTAGCTTGCTTTGCGTGTCTGAATTCAAAAAACCTGGAGAGGCTTCTAGCTTGGCGTTTTCTCTAACCATTTAAAATATTTTATTATATTATTATTTTTCAGGCATCTAAAAAGAAACACAGAGCAAATTGCCAGCTCTCTTCCGTGTTTCATTTGTGTTTGTTTGTGTGTGTTGCTTCGGTTTAAGGTCAACTTTCTGTTCAATTTGGTTGTCCAAATTGACAAAATTAGTTGCCTTCAAACATACTCGAATTTCTTTTCTTCTCTCTTTTCGTAAAATTTTACATAAAAGCATGAATGGTATAAAGAAAATAAATTTCAAAAAATTACTACTTTTCATCAGAAAATCATGTTATAACTCTTGATGCGATGAAGTTTATTTTTTAACGAAAAAATACTTCCTTCGTCTCAAAATACTTGTCATATTTTTTTAGAGTTAATTTGACTAATTTTAATAGCTAAATTGAATTAGAGTAATTTTATATCTTAAAAGTAAAAACTTAGGCATTCAAAAATTTAGGAGAAGTACTATAAATGGCAATTCTTACTATATTAAGATGATGAAAAAATATAACTTAAAATATTTATCAAAGTTTATGTTTATGACTCTAAAAAGTCGAATGTGATTTTTTTTTTTGAGATAAACGGAGTATCTATCAAAAGACGAAAAATGACTTTCCTCATATGGGTAAGAATTATTTTTCTTATAATTATTTTAATTTTAAACTTCATATTATTTATTTTAATTAATATTTAAATATTACTATTAATCTTTAGTTCTCAAATTTTATCTAAAAACTTTCTTCACTTCGATAATATACCAAAGCAATAGGCCAGAATAACAAACTTTCAGCACCAATAATTATCGTCCATGAGTTCGTAACCATTTACAAATTCATTTTTCATATCATGCCTTTTTATAAGTAATAAGAGTCCCACATCAAAAATAAAATGAGAACATGGACTCTTTGTATGTACTAGGGCAATCTTCACCCTACGAACTAGCTTTTGGGGTTGAGTTAGGCCCAAGATTCATTCTTTACATGGAATCAGACCCAGATCTCGTTAACTGGAGCGTGGACAATATAATTTGGGGGCTTAATATCGACGAACAAAGAATTGAATGAGTCTGGCTCTGATACCATGTAAAGAATGGATCTTAGGTCTAACTCAACCCCAAAAACTAGCTTGTAGGATAAGGATTGTCCAAGTCCATATAAGGAGTCCATGTTTCTATTTCATATCCGATGTGAGACTGAGATTTGTATTTTTACATATAATAAATTTGAAAATAAGACGAGATATTTACAATATCTTTTATTTTTTTTAATTTAAATTGAAAAGAATTATGTTCATCTATTTTCTCATGTTTCAAAAAATTGTTCCATTTTATCTTCTTTTTACTTATGTTGGTATGATTTCGATGTTTTCGCTTGTATGGTAAGTAAGTAGACAGGTAACAGAAGCCACCAAAACTTGAATCTGTTAAAATTCATTACGAACAAGGCTAAGGGCAAGCACAAATTCACTGTATCGTGCAAGTATACTGGTATTCACTGTTTATAATTTAGGATTAATTACACGTAACGTTCTTTCATAGGACTAATATACAGATATATTTATATTTTTCATAGGATATATTTTCCTATCTTATACGAAAATTATTCTCTCTTCTTCTCCAAATACCTATTTTTCTGGGCATTTTATTTTTGCAAACTCTAAATTCTCAATTACGAGTGCATGTGTTTGAAAGAGCCCCTGAACCTTGAAAAGTGGCCGATCACAATAATTTACATTTTAGTAGGATCAAAATCGATCACAAAGCAATGACTCGCTGAGACACAATATTTGGTTTGATAAATTTTGTTACTGTTTTATTTCTTATAAGTTTCAACATTATAATAAATTTTCCAACAAAATGTAGTCGGTGATTGTATAGAATGTATATTATATATAATAAATGTATAATCGGATAGTGTTACTAGGTATTTGTGTTAATGCGAGATAGCGGGTACATATTTCATAATAATCGAGATGCGCACAAGCTGAAGTGCATAGTCATATATAATTTATATATATTAATTAACAGTAAATTTGACTATATTTGATTAAAGATCCCAATACATAGTATATAATATCCAAGAAATTTGCGAAATGTTAGGACCACATTTAAAACTGGAACCTAAGGGTATCGGTGATTTGAAAATGTTAACAAAGACGAATGGTGGACCAAAATTCTTTGCAGAAAAGACTAACTTGATTTTCTTTGTGATATCTTATGGAGCAATTAATTAAATCAGAGAGGGTCAAATTTATAAATAAAAAAAAAGCAAAATGATAAACTGATCGTTAATTTCGTGTGGTGGTGTGTGGAATGAGTCATGACATTATTGTGTCCATCAAAATTACTCCGCCGGAGATTATATTATAAAATACAATCTAATTAATGATGATTTTTGTTTATTGTTAGGGTATATTTACACTATTAGTATAATTTGACGTGTTGGTATAATATGTTAATGTAAGAATAATTATGGGTCAATCTCATAATTATCTCCACAATCACTCAAAAATATTTTAGAATCAATCACATATAAATTAATATCAATTACATTAATTAGTATATTCTTATAGATATTAAGACTTGATTATTATAATTGTATATATTGTAATCTTGAGAATGAATAAAGACGAGGAATCAATTTCTACGTGATATCAAGAGTCAATAAATTTTTGCCCTAAAACCTACCTCCCATTTGGCCTCCTCTCCTTAGCCGAAATATTTTTTTTCCTTCTACCAATCCTCCTATTCTCGGCTGCAGTAGTTTTTGTTTTCACAAAAATCCTACACCTAAAATCACTAACTAAATCTAAACCTAAACCACTAAACTCCCTCGGCTAACAATTCTTCCTCTCTCCTAACTAGCCGACACTTGGGTTCTTAACCACCAAAACACAAAACAATTGTTATCTCCTTCTCTTGTTTTGATTCTTAGTGGAAAACTATGGCCGAAAAATAAAATTTCCATTTAGCTTTTGCCGTAAACAACGTTAAGAATTTTATTTCCATAATACTTGAGATGGAAAAAGGTCAATACACCTTTTGAGCGGAATTGTTTAAAATTAATTGCCGCGCATATGAGGTAATAGACCATATCATACCTTCCGAGTCATTAATCGGACACCACTATGATAGACAAAAAGTTATGATCCCGTTTAGATGCTATAGTCCTTCAATGATTTATGACACTATCTCCAACGATTTTTTGCATACCATTTTAGAGCCAAACTCTATGGCTCAACAGGCGTGGGAACGTTTACAAAATATTTTTCAAGATAACAAACTTTCTAAGGCTATATATCTTGAATACTAATTTATCAATGTTAAATTGGATGACTTTTCAAACGTGTCCGCCTATTATCAGGAATTTAAGGTGCTTGCAGACCAACTATCCAACGTTGGTTCACCGGTCAAAAATCAAAGGTTGGTCCTTCAATTAATTGCCGGATTGAATGAACAATATGATGAAGTCGCTACGTTTATTCAACAGAGCAATCCACTACCTCCATTCTACGAGGCTCGATCAAGGTTGATTCTTGAAGAAACATGGAAGCAAAACAAGCATCCTCCAGAGCAGTCAACGCCGGAACCGTCCTTGTTTCCACCAATTCTTTTTCCATTGATTTTCAACAACAAAATTCCAGTTCGGATAGCGGCGAAAACTGAAACAATAATGATAAAAACGCGGCTCAAACCGTAATAATAACAAAGGAAAAAATAATGGTGGAAAGGGACGGGAAATGGGTGGCAGGCAGCCAGCTGCCGGTAGCAACCAAACCGGGCAGTGGCGGCCCAACAAGTGGCAGCCCACTGCCCAGTCCATCGAAAATCAGTGGCAGCAGTACCCACCGTGGGCCTGGTCCCACAGTGGCCTGCCCCGAAATTCCCGAACCCTACCTCAAATTGGGCCAGGCCTTCTTCTTCAAATCGTTAGTCCGGAGTTCTCGGGCCTCGTCCACAACATGCATTTGCAGCCCAAGCACCATCATCTATTGGCTATGCTTCCACATATATCGAAAAGGACATGAACAACATGAATCTGAATGTTTCAGATGAGTCGTGGTATATGGACACCAGAGCGACGTCTCACATGACGTCATCTCAAGGTAATCTTTCGTCTTATTTTAATATGAGCACTAATAAAAATATTATTATCGGCAGTGGGCGGGAAATTCGTGGTATTGGTCAAGTAAATCTACCACCTCCACACCCACCATTAAAATTGAAAAACGTCTTACACGCACCAAAACTAATTAAAAATTTGATATATGTGCGACATTTTACCACTGACAACAATGTTTCTATGAATTTTGATCCGTTTGGTTTTTCTGTAAAGGATTTTCAAACGGGGATGCCACTAATGAGATGCAATAGCAAGGATGAGTTGTATCCTCTCACGATTGTTTCCAATAATTACATGACCAACCCATCTACCTTTGCAGCCATTTCTCTGACTTTGTGGCACAACCGGTTGGGACACCCGGGAGCACAAGTTTTTGATAATCTTAGGAAGAATAAATTTGTTTCTTGTAACAAACGTTTAGACTCTTCTGTTTGCCAAACGTGTGTGTTTGGTAAACATGTTAAATTTTCATTTGCATCTTCTATCTTCCAGTACGCTTATACTATTTGATATGTTGCATTATGATTTGTGGACATCACCTGTTTTGAGTTTTGCAGGTCATAGATATTATTTTCTTATTTTGGATGATTATTCGAATTTTCTGTGGACATTTCCATTGGGGAATAAATCGCAAACCTATACCATTTTGAAACAATTTAGTGTTTTTAATCAAAACTCATTTTGAAAAATCCATTAAATGTTTTCAATGTGACAATGGGGGGGGGGGGGGATTCATAAATGCCCAATTTAATGATTTTTGTCACCAAAATGGGATGTCTTTCCGTATTTTCTGTCCACATACATCTCCACAAAATGGGAAAGCCGAAAGAAAGATTTGAACAATTAATAATATGATTCGCACCCTCCTTGTGCATTCGTTCACACCACAAATTTTTTGGCACCATGCACTTCAAATGGCCATATATCTTTTAAATATTCTTCCTAGTAAACTACTCTCCAATGTGTCACCTACACAAATGTTGTACCACCGTCTTCCATCATTTACACATTTATGGGGTTTTGGGTGTTTGTGTTATCCTTTATTTCCATCCACCACAATTAACAAACTTCAGGCCCGTTCCACTCCGTGTGTGTTTTTGGGATACCCATAAAATCATAAGGGATATAAGTGTTATGATATGACAAATGGGAAAATCATTATTTCTCGTCACGTCATTTTTGATGAATCAACATTCACGTTTGCAACATCTCAAGTGGCATCCTCACCTTCATATGATTTTATGATTTTCTGGACGACGGACTACATCCAATTTTGAGGTATCATCTAAACACTCAAAACATTGTAGGGATTTCCCAAAACCCCCTGACCCAAACCCAAAATGAGAATGGGCCGGTCTGAGGAGCAGAGGTCACTCTTCCCTCGGCCTCGGCCCAATCCTCAGCCCAATCCATCGAGCCAACCATTTTGGCCCAAAATCGGTCAACCAACCAACAACAACACAGCCCACTGTCCAAACTCGGACCATTGAAACTCATGCAATGCACGAAATTTTTTGATATAAGCACCATTTTAACCTAACCACCTCCGTCCAACCATCACCAATACTAAAAAATTCCAAAGCTGCCTTATCCGACCCGAATTGGAAAGCTGTCATGTTAGGCGAATTTAATGCTCTTATTAAAAATAAGAAGTGGGATTTAGTACCACATCCATCTAATGTGAACATAATTTGGTCTATGTGGGGTTTTTGTCATAAAAATAATTCTGATGGTTCTTTTGCGAGATATAAAGCTCGTCTTGTTGGTGATGACATGCCTCAGCAGGTTGGAGTGGATTGTGGTGAAACATTCAGTCCGGTAGTTAAGCCAACAACTATCAGGACTGTTCTTAGCCTGACACTTTCCAAATCTTGGTCCATTCATAAGTTGGATGTCAAAAATGCATTCTTACATGACTACTTACAGGAAACAGTGTACATGCATCAGCCATTGGGTTTCCGTGATGATACCCATCCAGATCATGTTTGCCTGTTAAATAAATCCTTATATGATTTGCAACAAGCTCTTCAGGCATGGTATAATAGGTTTGCAGGATTTGTTTCCAAATTGGGTTTTTCTCACAGCAAGTCCGATCAGTCATTGTTCATTTATCGGAAGGGCGCTGACATGGCATATATACTTCTGTATGTTGATGACAATATTCTCACTACGTCATCAACTTCACTTCGCTAGTCTATTATGTCCCTTCTTGTAGCTGAATTTGCAATGAAGGATTTGGGTCCATTGAATTATTTTCTCGGCATTGCTTTCACTCAATAGGCACGTGGTTTGTTTCTTAGTCAAAAGAAATATGCCGAAGAAATAATTGACAAAACATGTATGTCTTCCTGTAAACCATCACATACTCCGGTTGACACAAATGCGAAATTGAGTAATGTTGCAGGTACTCCATATAGTGATTCTACACATTACCGCAGCCTAGCAGGGGCCTTGCTGTATCTGACTTTTACGAGACCCGATATTTCCTATGCGGTTCAGCAAGTTTGTTTACACATACATGATCCGAAGGAAGAACATATGAGGGCTCTCAAAAGAATTCTGATGTATGTTAAGGGTACTCTTCATTTTAGTTTGCATCTATATAAGTCCTCAGTCTCGAGTCTCTCATCCTATACAGATGCGGATTGAGGTGGCTGCCCAAACACACGTCGTTTCACTTCTGGTTATTGTGTATTTTTTTGGGACAATCTCATTTCATGGTCGTCAAAACGACAATCCACATTGTCTCGGTCTAGTGCTGAGGTAGAATACCGAGGAGTAGCCAATATGGTTGCTGAGTCATGTTGGCTTCGTAATCTCCTGTTAGAGTTACATTGTCCGATTGAAAAGGCAATTGTGGTCTATTATGACAATGTGAGTGCGATATACTTATCCGGAAATCCTGTTCAGCATCAGCATACGAAACACATTGAAATGGATATCTTATTTGTCCGAGAAAAGGTTGCCCGAGGTCAAGTCCGTGTTCTCCATATACCTTCCTGTTATCAGATTGCAGACATCTTCACAAAAGGTCTTTCACGCGTACTTTTTGATGATTTCAGGGACAATCTCAGCATACGAGAACCTCCCGCTAAGACTACGGAGGATTGTAAGAATAATTATGGGTCAATCCCATAATTATCTCTACAATCACTCAAGAATATTCTAGAATCAATCACATGTAAATTAGTATCAATTCGATCAATTACATTAATTAGTATATTCTTAGAGATAGCAAGACTTGATTATTGTAATTGTATATATTGTACTCTTGAGAATGAATAAAGGTAAGGAATTAATTTTCTACAGTTACTTATTTTATTTTTAGGTATTTTATAGTCTTAATTTATGTGCTACACCTTTCTTTTTAATTTATGCTAAAAAGAATTTCATCTTTCTAAATTTAGAATAATGTAGCATTAAAGTTATGATTTATCCTTAATGAAATAATTTAGATATAGTCCCAACAAATGTTTGATTCTTATTTTAGATCACAAATTGTAAAGATATTTTTTATTTCTTAAATTTCATGATGTCTATTAAAAGGACGGAAAAAATAATTAATAAGTGGTGTTATTTATAGTTACTTCAAGTTATTTTTTAAGTGATATTGATGATAGTATATTAAACTATTTACACTATTAGTCTAAAAAAGTTTAACTCTTTCGTGTAACATATAAATTGTTTTAAGCAACTACGAACAGTCTTTAACTAGTCAATGCTACATATCTGTTAAAGAAGCAGTGTTAGCATAAATCAAATTAGTTAAGCTCTCAAGGGCATAGTAATTTTTTGGTCTGTTGCGGAAGTTAGTAAGATTACTTCTTTTCCGAAAGCGAATGTGAAATATCAAAAGAAGAAAAATGACTTTCCCCATATGGGTAAGAATTATTTTAATTTTTACTTTATATTATTTGCTTCAATTAATATTTAAATATTACTATTAATCTTTAGTTCTCAAATTTTATCTAAAAACTTTCTTCACTTTAATAATATACCAAAGCAATAGGCCAGCATATCAAACTTTCAGCACCAATAATTATCGTTCATGAGTCAATTGGGTTCGTAACCATTTACAAATTGATTTTTCATATCATGCCTTTTTTTTATAATAGATTTTTATTTTTATTTAGATTGAAAAGAATTATGTTTCATCCATTTCCTCATGTTTCAAACAATTGTTCCATTTTATCTTCTTTTTACTTATGTTGGTATGATTTTGATGTTTTGGCTTGTATGGTAAGTGAGTGGACAGGTAACAGAAACCACCAAAACTTGAATCTGCTAAAATTCATTACGTACAAGGCTAAAGGCAAGCACAAATTCACTGTATCGTGCAAGTATACTGATATTCACTGTTTATAATTTAGGATTAATCACACGTAAGTTCTTTCATAGGACTAATATACAGATATATTTATATTTTTCATAGGATATATTTTCCTATTTTACACGGAAATTATTCTCTCCAAAGTCTTCCTATTTTTCTGGGCATTTTATTTTTGCAAACTTTAAATTCTCAATTACGAGTGCATGTATTTCGAATTCGATCTTCTTGAACATCAAAAAGGTAATATCCTCAATCCCTAGTTGATTATAGATTATAAACCATAGATTCTTGAGATAAACTATTGGGTTTGATGAAGAAACCCGTATGAACTATTGTATGAGTTGAATTATTGACTTAGGGTTGTTGTAATCACATGGGTGATGAAGAATGATGTTAATTATATCTATTTGGGATTGTAGAACAACCTAGAAACAAGAGGATGTGAAATTGAGTGTAGAAACACCATTAATAAGGGCTATGAAGCTTTATGCCCACCAAGTGTTTGATAAAATGCCTAGATGCAAACATGAGAATTGTTGCTAACGTTGATTCTATTGACATATATTGATATAGATTAAAGTCGAAAGGAAGTGAAGAATATTGTATTACGCTCAAGAGCAGGAAATTAAAGTATGTGAGGCTAACTTTCTACGTGTGAGAACCTTATTAATCATCCCCAACGCCTCAGTCATCAAGACTACTACGAATTACTTCAGAATTAGAGAGTATGCCTTAGTTTATGAAAAGTCTAGAACTTCTATCTTTTGAGAATATAACTTTGTAGTTGTTCATAATTATCACTTTTAAGATTGTGAACTCGTACGTAATCAGTCTCAGTTATGACAATTCAGTTTATTATGAACAGTTAATGCTTCAAAGTTCATAATCAGTTTATGAGTACATGTCTCGGTCTAGTTTTATTCAGTATTTTCAATATCATGTACTTAAGTATGATTCAGTATCATGTATTACAATATGATTCTCAGTTTCTTATTTTATATTCCTAAATGTTGAGCACCTGTATTTAGGCTCGAGGCCATAGTTTATGCATCTTTGGGCCTGAGGCCGTAGTTATGTATACGTATACTTGAGCCCGAGGCCGTAGCTTGTGCACTTATATTGGATCAGAGGTCGTAGCTTAATTATTCAACTAAACAAGTGGTTCTTCAGTCAGGATAAATAGTACTTATGTTCAGTTGCAGTTTCAATTACAGTTTTCAGTTTCGTATTTATTCCTGTTTATTATTTTGGGTTGCCCCTATCCCAAGTACCCCACAACTTGTTATTTCCTTCAGTTGGTTTTATATACTAGTGTAATTCAAATTTACTAATGTCCCTTTTGCCCGGGGCCTACACTTCACGGTGCAGGTAACGACTTTTAGGACGACGTATGTGCACGCTAGGATCTCTGGTATCAGCTGAGTTGGTGAGCCCCAGTCTTTCAGGGCCTTATCATTTATTTTACAGTCTTTATAGTTTATTACAAATAGTCAATATATCGGGGGCCTTGTCTCGGCGAACAATTAGCATCTCAGTACTCTTCAGAAGCTTTATCGACTAGAGTAGTAGTTAGACAAAGTTCATCATATTTTCATATTTGTAGTGTTGGCACTTTTACTATGTTCAAACTTATTCAATATTTTCCCCACTTAATGATTATTCAGTCAGACTTTTAGTACATCAGCATCTGCTAGTTTAATTCCTCTTTCAGTATGTTTCGATATCACATTGATTTAGTTAGCCATTTGGTTCACTCGGTCACATGCATCCAGGCACCGAGTGTCGTGTTACGTCCAGGCCATGGTTCCGGGCTTGACATAACTGGTAGTGAGAATTATTCTCTTTGGAGCAAGTCTATGTGTGTTACTTTTTGTGGAATAAACAAACTAGGGCTTGTAGATGGAACATGTAAAAAAGAAAGTTTTAGAGAAGAGATGTGGCCTCAATGGAACAAGTAAATGCGATAGTCTTATCTTGGATTATGAACATAGTAGCTAGTAATCTTCTTGGTGGTGGTGTATATGCTTCTAGTTCTTGGTCTGTATGAGCAGAGTGGAAGGAAATATTTGATAAGATTAGTGGTTCAAGAACTTTTCTCTGCATAAAGATATTGCAACATTAACTCAAGGAACAAACTTTGTGACTGTTATTTCACTAAGGCTTAAAGATACGTGGAATGAGTTTGAAGCTCATATTCCTTCACCTAGTTGTGATTGTGAAAGATCCAAAAAAATTTAAAGACTATCTGCAAAGACAAAACTGTATCAATTCCTTATGGGATTGAATGACTCCAATTTACAAGCTAGGAGTTAGATCTTGCTTATGACCCTATTACCAACTGTAAATCAAACTTATAATATGATAATAGGAAATGAGAGTCAGAAGGTTGTTAGTCAGTCTTCAACTGGTTTGCTTGGAGCAACACTTGGTAATCACTATGATCCTACAACTTTATATTCAAAGACAAACTACCAAATCAGTCTATCAAAAGGGTAAAAGAGATTTCAGTGTGCAGTGTGATTTCTGCAAGTTGAAAGGTCACACTAAGGAAGATTGCTATAAGCTGGTAGGTTATCCACCAAATTCTAAACCAAAGAGGAAGTTTGGAAATGGAAAAGGATCTCCTACTTACAATGTATATGTTGACTCATATAGTCAAAACATGATTTAGGGAAATGGTTCATATCATCAGAACAACACAAATGTAAATGAAGGGTTAGTAACTGCTAATGACACGTGTCTCTATCAAAAGGCTCAAAAGATAGAACCATATAGTGGTACTCAAATGTATGCAACAAATCAACTTAGGGCATGTATCTTCACAAAAGAACAATATGATTAAATTTTACAAATGCTGAATAAAAACATCAATAACAGTGGTCCTTCAGCAAGTGCAAATGTAACAGGTACAGATGCCATAATAAACATGAGTATTTCTCTTATAGACTCAGATGATCCCAAGACTTGTATCATAGATACTAGGGCCACAAACCATATGATGTCCAACATAGAGATGTTGGATAAACCATTTATCACAAAAATTATCACACCTAAAAGGGTATTTTTACCCAATGGAGATATCTTATTAGTCACTCATACTGGTGCTAGTTCTATTTCACCTAAAAGTACATTACATAATATATTCCATTTACCTCAGTTTAAATATAATCTCATGTTTGTTTCTAAGGCCACAAGAGAATTAAGATGTGGTGTATTCTTCTTCCCCGACTTTTGTATATTTCAGGATCTCTCAACTGGAAGGGTGAAGGAGATTGGTAGGTTTGATCGTAGTTTACATGAAGTACACTTAGCAACTAAAGAAGTTGAGAGTTTGGCATCTTCCAACCAAGTGAACATTAGTATGTGGCATAAAAAATTTGGCCATGTTTCAACCTCAGTACTCAAGAATGACTTGGATCTATCTTTTAAAACTCATGTCTGATGTATGTGTTATAATTAGAGGTGGCCAGTGGGCCGGGGTCGGGGTCGAGGCGGGACGGGCGAAGGGGTCGGGGTCGAGTCTAGCGGGGTCTGGTGGGGTTGGGTCTGGCGGGACTTGCTCCAGTCCCGATCCCGTCGGAATCGGGTCGGGGCGGGGTAGGGTCGGGATCGGGATCGGGGCGGGTTCCGGCGGGTTTTCCTTTTTTTTTTAAAAAAAAATAACATATGTATAAAAAAAAACTCAATAAACAAGACAAGATAGTGTAATAAAAACATCCCAAGTCTGTTTTTGTGCCTCTTATATTATTTAATAGACATGATTTTTTTGTAATACAAATACAATTGTCGAAATTGCAACTTTGTGGTGTTGTCCAAAAGTTGCAAATTACATAATAAAATTGCAATTAAAAAAATTACATTTTCAAAAAAACCTGTTCTAATTGCTTGATAATTTCCTGTGGTTCTTCGGTTGGAATTGATATTTGTTGGTCAAATTGATCCACGTCGCTTCCACCACCTTCGGATAAGATTTCGTTGTAGTTTTCGTCTTCTTCTTCGTTGATCTCCGGTTGACCGCACCTTCTTCGCTCCGCTCGTATCCAATCTCTGAATAATACTGCAATTTCCAAGCTGTCTCCGGCTAATGAGTGTCTATGGTCTCCTATTTGATATCTGTCGACAGAAAAAGCGCTTTCAGACGCAGTTGATAACGCTTGAATGTTCAAAACATCTCGGGCCATCAATGAAAGTGTTGGAAAGGTCTTCTCATTCCCCCTCCAGTATTTCAGCATGTCTTCATGTCCATCTTCATTGATAACTTCTTGGTACGGTACAGAACCCTGCAAAACATATCCAACTCGCTAATTTGGTTAGTAGTAGAGGTACGGCCGCACATTCTATTTCTGAGGCTTTCAATACTAGCCGCAGAAACAACATATCTTTTGTGAGGTTGTGTTGAAGATGAAGAAGATGGTATGGAAGCCGGTAAGTTACTAGCATTTTCTTGTTGATAAAACCTATATATTTTTTTGCATTGGTGTTCTACGCTAGACAACACTTCTTTTTTAGTTTGTTCAGTAGGTGGTGGGTGATTTAGATTTTTGGGACTTGGAGGTGGTACTACTTCTATACAATCGCAAATAGTTTCAATTAGTGATTTAATACCGTCTATTTTAATAGTCGGATTTAATACAGAACCAATAATATAAATAGTGGGAATAGGAATAAAATATTTTTTTATTTTGATAAACATTTTTCTAATAGCTGCCATATAAGCTGGTTTTTCCATGTATTCACTAAGTAATAAAAATATTAGAGTTATATAAAACAACATAGTTGAAATAGTAGGATAATATATACCGGAAAATTCTTTTGTTTCTTGAAAAAAAATCTCTAAAAATACAATAAGTTCGAAAAAATTTACTCAATCACTATCTACAATCATATCACCTAGATTTTGATTATGAGAGTTAAAAAATAAAGTTATAGGTTTTCTATAGTCATAAGCAACAAGTAGTTGCTCGTATAAATAATTTCACCTAGTGGATACTTCTTGTGGAATTTTTCTAAAAGGTAGTCCACAATCGTGACAAGTTTTTTTATATTCTTTTCTTCGTTGTACTTTATTACTTTTAAAAATAAAGTTTATAGCAAATTGTATTTTATTAAGAATGTCTTCAAAAAGTGATAGACCATCCTTTACAATTAAATTATATATATGACACGCGCATTTTATATGAAAATGATCTGAAAAAGATGGAGTTAAACTATTTTTTAAAATTGTAATTCCGTAATTGTTAGAAGAAGTGTTATCTAATGTAATAGTCATAATTTTATCGGTTATTCCGTAATAATGGCACACTTGATAAATATTATCTGCAATAAAAGTACCAGTATGCCTATCATCTATATATCTATACGCTAAGATACGTTTTTGCATAGACCATTTATAATCTATCCAATGACAAGTTACAGTTAAATAATCATAGCCGTTAGTACTACGACCTATATCAGACATGATAGATACTTTGCCATTAAAATGATATAATGAATAACGTAAATATTGTTGATATTCATGCGCGAATTTAAATACATCTCTCTTAACAATTGATCTAGAAAAATCGTTAAAAGAAGGATTATATATATCTCTAATGTAATGAATAAAACCGGGAGATGAAGGAAATGAAAAAGGCAAACCCTCCACAACAACTAATTTTGATATTGCTTCCCTATATCTATGTTTATTGTATTTAGGGCCTACAATTCTCCCTGTCATAGGGTTAATTTGACCCTGTACTTGGTCTGGGACAGTATCAGTATGTGAACCTTATCCCGATGGAGCGGGCGTTTGCGCACCCGGTTTTGAAGCCTGGTATTGGGCATACCTAGCTGGATGAGCACTTACTACGTGTCTAATTAAACCCCCCGTCCCACCGTGACCTTTTCCAGTTTTAAATTTTAAAACATTTTTACAAATTTTGCATATAGCTACTTGATTCTCTACGTCCCTATCAAAAAATGTTCATGCATCTGATTTTAATGGTCGTTTTGTTGGACCTCGTCTCATACTAGGGGGAATAGGAGGTATTTCAGTTGAAGGTGCACTAATGGGTGTGTTGTCATCAACATTAGTGGGTGTATCATCTAGATCATCGTCTAAATTAAAGTCTTCTTGAGTTTCAGAAAATAGCTCCTCGTTTAAATCTAATAGTATTATAGGAAAATGTTGAGTATCAACAAAATCATCATGTGTAGGAATAAGATGACTAGAAGAAGTACCCTTACCCTTAAACATACCTCTTAATCCTTCCATTTTAATTATGATAATAAATAATTAAAGATAATAAAATTAAGTGCACTAAATAAAATAAACAGACAATAATAATTTAATGAAGGAACGAATGTACCAAACGCCGAGGTAACGTCGACGTGTAAGCGAGAGGTTGAAAATTGAAATTTTGCTCGATGGAAGATCCTCAAGCTAGTTGCCAACTTCACTCCCAATTCCTAAATGAATAAATAAAATTGAATATTTAGTAAACAATGTAGACTTGTAGAGAGATATATTGAGAGATTAGAGAGATTGTAGGAAGATTTGTGAAAAAGATGAAGAGAAAATGAGTTATTTATAGTTGGAAAATTGAGTTAAAGTGTAAATATAATAACTTATGGGTTAAAAATAAATATTAAGGGGCAGGGGGTTGGGGGAGGGGGGGAGGCCAAAAATGACCGTTGCCCAACGGCCAAAATCTAAAATGGTCGTTGGTGCAACAGTTATATTTGCAAAGGGGGCTCTTGGGAGGGATCGGGGGCGGGCACGGGGCGAGGTCGGGGCGGGCGGACCTGGGGCAGGCTCGGGTCTGGCGAGACGAGACATTGTCCCGTCCCGAGTTCGAGTCCCGCTACCGTTTTTTTTCTTTTTTTTACTCGGGGTCGGGACGGGGTCGGGCCGTCCCGGCCCACTGGCCACCCTTAGTTATAATTCAGTATTTTCTTAGCTTTGTCAAAAATCAGTTCAACAAAACAGTTAAGATATGTAGAACTAATAATGAGACTAAGTTTGTAAATGAAATATGTACAAATTTATTTTAAAATTAGGCATTATACATCAGAGAAGTTGTGCATATTCTCCTTAGAAAAATGGCGTAGCTGAGAGGAAGCATAGGCACATATTGGAAGTAACAAGAGTAATCAGATTTCAAGTAAACATACCTATAAAATTCTGGGGATATTGTGTTCTAGCTGTTGTTTACATGATTAATAGACTAGCATCATCTGTTATAGGTACTTATCTATACGAAAAATTGCACAACAGGAAACCTTCTATAATTCACCTTAGAGTATTAGGTTGTCTACGTTATGCTAAGAATGTACCTCAAACAAATTAACTACAGTCTAGAACTAGGTCTGCTGTGCATATGAGATACTCTGAAGTACAAAAAGGGTACATATTATATGATCTAACAACTCATTTGTTTTTATAAATAGAGATGTGGTTTTCAAAGAAGATGAATTTTCTTTCAAAACACATACTACAAGAGCACATATTTTTCAAAACTCTAGGTACATAATAGAATATGATGACTTAAACTTAGACCATCCTACCACAGATACTAAAAACACAAATACCATCTCTCAGAATCAACCACAACAGATATAAGGACTACACATCAAGTCCAAATTCCAAATCTGAACCTGGTCCTATTCAGTCTATTCAAACTATCCATACACCTAATATGCATGAACCTAACCAAAATGATGATCCAATTCAGACTGCTCCACCTGTTCAAACTGTTCAAACAAGAAATTCAGGATGGGGCAAATAATCTCCAATATGGATGAAGGATTTCATATCACTAAGCTTACATCATCAGGATACTCCATTTGAAATTTCTTATGATCACTTAAATCCTAAGTATCAAGCTTTCTTATCTATTTTTTCTTCTGTCACAGAATCAAGGAATTATACAAAAGCTACAACTGATCCCAGGTGGGTGAAAGTCATGCAAGATGAGATCACATCACTTCAACAAATCCACACATGAGACATTGTTTCACTTCCAGAAGGAAAGAAACCTATAGGCTGCAAGTGGATATACAAGATTAAGTACAAGGCTTCTGGAGAAATTGAAAGGTTCAAAGTAAGGCTAGTGGCAAAAAGATATAGTCAACAAGAGAGCATAGACTACAAGGAAACATTCAGTCCGGTAGTCAAAATAGTCACATTCAGGACAATGTTATCCATAGTTGTTTCAAAATAGTGGCACATCCATCAAATGAATGTTTATAATGATTTATTATAAGGGGACCTTTATGATGGAATATACATGGATTTGCCTCATGAATTTTAGAGTTAGGGGGAGTCTAAACCAGTATGCAGACTCATCAAGTTCCTGTATGGACGGAAGCAAGCACTAAGGTAATGAAAAGCAAAACTAACTGAGGCACTACATAAGCTAGAATTCAAGCAGAGTCAACATGACCATTCTTTATTCATCAAGAAAATAAGAAGTGGTACAATTTTGGTTTTTTTATATGTTGATAACTGGGGACAACATAAACCTGCTTGAGGACATAAACAGTCTCTTCAATAAGTGTTCAAAATGAAGAACTTAGGTGAATTGAAATATTTTATGGAGATTGAATTTGCAAGATCCAAGCAAGGGATTCTAATGCATCAAAGAAAATAGGATTGGCTGCAGCAAAATCATTCTCTACACCTATGGATACTACTGTTAAACTTACTAAAAAAGAGTATGATGATCACATTCAAAGCAAGAACCATACAGAAGTAGATCAACTACTACCTGATTAGGGTCCTTATAAAAGATTGATTGGCAAATTACTCTACTTAACAGTTACCAGACCAGACAAAGCATTAGTGTGCAGACATTTAGTCCGTATATTCAACAACCAAAATAATCACACATGACTGATTCTTTAAGGATAGTCAGATACATCAAAATCCAACCATGACAAGGTATTCTAATATTTAGCAGTCCTATAGAGAAAGTTACAACTTTCTGTGATCCTGACTGGACAGTTGTGCTCACACTAGAAGATCAGTAACTAAATTACTAATCAAATTGGGAGAATATTTAGTATTTTGGAAGTAACAAAAGGCAAACAACCATCTCAACAAGTTCTTCTAAAATTTTGGAGCCATACATAGCATCTCTCTAAAAATATCTTTCTAAAAATTCTCTCTAGAGCCGAAACTGTCCAGTTATGGCAGAATGGCTGGCCACCCCAAGCCTCTGGACCCCCAGATGCGCAATCCTTGCACACACCACCTCCAGTTAGAATCAGGCCAAAATTCCACCTTCAACTCCGAGAAATCGCAAAACAGTGGATGGGTTACTGTAGCATTTTCAGGCAGCCTACACGAAAATATTTTCCTAGCCAATTCTAGCTCGAATTTTGATGTTTTGCCAATTGAGGATAATAGAGAACCCTCAGATCTATAACATACCAAAAATTTGGAGCATTCTACCGAGCCAATTAAGAGAAATCAATCAAAAATATTTCCAGCGAAACGCCACTATCCAGCTGACAAAATTGGCCTATCCCGACAAAAAATTTCACGATTTACCTACTGGGGATTGTTCCCGCCCCTTGATCTATCTCCTCAAAACGATTTAGCCTATTTGGATTGTGGAATCGTGATTTCCGGCGGAGGCAATGGTGGCAGCGACGACGAAAAAGTTGTCCATTACCAAAGTTACCGTCATGGTTTTGTGTACAATCCTCCGATGAACACAACCATACAAAAAAACCACATCCAATTCTCCTCCAAACGCTAAAAAAATTAAAATTAGAGTTCCACCGCCATTATCGCCGGCTGGCGACCCTTCTCCAAAGCTTCGATGAAGCAACTACCAATGCCAATCAATGCATAATGACATGGTGTGTATCAATTTGTCAAAAGCCTCATCAAATTTGGAGCAAAACTCCACAACTTTGCATTTTATTAAAAATGCTGCCGACTTGCCAGACGACGCTGGAGCTCCGGCACCCGAAAAATTAAACTTCAATGCCAATCGATGGGAAATCACATGGAGGTAACAAATATTTCAAAAGCCCCATCAAATTTGGCTACAAACTTCAACATTAGAAATTAGGGTTCCTTCTAGCAGCAACGGCGGAACTCCGGTGACCGAAAAAATTTAAGCGAAATGTCATTCCACTCCAAATCATCCCAGAAATATCATGGCACAAAAAACTCTATTAGGTGAGCCCTCAAAATCTTTGAATTTTAAAATTAGGTTTGAAAATTCGGCAAGTTTACCGATTTGACCGAATACACTGTTCCAATGGGTATTGAGCAAAATTTTCAATCTGATCATACTCAATTACCTATTCTTAGTGTTCATGTTAGAAAAACTCTTTTGAATGTTGCAAATTACATATCCGATTTGAGTGAAAAGGCTAAGGAAATCAGTAATTTGGTCGGGAACGGAGTTTCGGTGATCGAAAAAAATTAAACCCAATCACAAACCACTCCCCTAAACCATATTAACATTCACCAAAATCATATTTGAAATCCAAACACCACAAATCAAAAAAATCCTATTTCTATCTCCTCAAAATTCTAAAATTCAACACAGGGCCCACCCTCGGTTGTTTTAGCCAATCCCACCACCACCACTGATCCTAAAGATACCCCTACACCCCTATCAATTATTTTCTATTTCATATATTTTATTTTACTTTTATAAAAAAATTCTAAAAAATGGGATTTTTTTCTTGTTGCTTGAATATTAAATTTCCTACCATATCTTCCAACTTTGATAAATTCAACCCAAAAATTCTAAAAACTAAACTTTTTCTGCTACTACAATTATTCTTCCACCCAAAAAAAAAACCCTAACCAATCCTATTGTCCAACCAACTCATCCGCCTCCTCCTACTATTAAGAAATCCATGGCCATAAGATTTAGGGCTCGACAAAATGATGATGGTCCTAAAATTGAGCTTACTACTCTGAAAAAACTACTAAACAAGGTTGTACAGCTGTGTTATTTAAAAGACATGATTATATGATGAAAATGGTTGAATCTTGCAAGTATACTTTGATTGGTAAGTTCTACAGTCATATGCCTAAGATGGAGGTGATTAGGAAGAGTTTTATTGCTCAAACAGAACTTACATGTATTCCAAAAATCATTCACTATGATCAAAGGTACGTTTATATTGATGTTGATAATGAGAATGATAGAGCTACTATTCTTGATAGTAAAAGGATGTATATAAATGGTGTCTTCATGAGGATTTTTGTTTGGACTCCAACTTTCACTCCGGACCAGGAGACCATATTATTCCGGTCTGGGTTGTGCTTCCCCAACTTCCTTGGCACTGTTATTGTAAGGAATTTGTTACTCACTTGTTGGCTGATGTGGGTCAAGTGTTATCTTTGGATATGGCTTTTCAACAGAATACTAGAGAAAGTGTTGCTAAAGCTAAGGTTCAAATGGATGTTACTAAACCTAAGATTCAAAGTTTTTGGGTTGGTTTTGATACTGATGATGATCCTAATGGTGAAGGTAGATTGCAAGATATCCAGTATGAGGATATTTCACTCTATTGTACTCAATGCAAGCATCATGTTCATACTCCATTTTCATGTACTATTAAGAAGAAATATGATCTGAGATGATTTGAAAAAGAGAAGGAAGAAGTTGCTAAAAGAGCTAAGGAAACTATTGTTACTCCACATGTTGAGGTCCTCGCACCTCCACAACAAACATGTAAGTCAGGTATGGCTTCCATCCCTTCTACTTTTATTTCTTTAATGCAGGTACAAAGACAAAGTAGCAGACCCAAAAGCAACCCCACCAACAAAACAAACAGAACATCAATGGTAAGTCAGGTAGTTCTAACTCTAAACATGTGTATGTGTCTAAGACACAAGCAACTCACTTCCCCTATGACTCCCCCATAGCTAATGTAATTGCTACTCCCACTCCCCATTTATCCCCTAAAGCTACTGTAGCTTCCGATGTTGTGGATAAGTCCACTCCCTATATTGTTGATGTTGATCCCACTCCCCAAGTAGCACCTGTTATATCTCCTATTGTTGTTTTCTTCACTTATCTGGTGGAAGGAGGTGAGGTTGATGGTTAGGAGGAGTTAAATGGGGGGGGGGGTTAGAATGTTTGTTAGGATAAGCTCATAGAGCGTACTAGTCACAAATATACCCACCATGTTACACCCAAAACAACTAAACCTTTTACTTTCTCAGCATCAGTCCAGTCACAACATAGTAATGTTTGAAATCTTGATCCGACTCAAAGTAATGCTCTAAATTTAGATCAGACTCATGGTAACAGTTTAGAGGCACACAAAAAGATATATAATATCAGTCTTAAAAAAAGAAAGGACCTCCAGAAGAAATAGGAATTATTGAATGCTCAAAAGCAAGTAGAGTCAAACAGTCAAGGTATTCTTAATTAGTTTCCACTACAGTCTTACATGCCCTATCAAAGTGCTTAGCCAGAGGTTCAAGATTTTCATGCTATCCCACAATCAGAGTCTCATGATCTTGTTTTTTTGGTTTGCAAACTTAATACTTCTGATACTAAAGAGTTCAATGAAGATGATTATAGACAAATCAACTCAAAAGATGAAGAAGTTGTTGAATCAAAGAATGAAGAATAACACCCAAATGATGATGAAGAAACCACACTTGCTCTTACTCAGGCATTTAGTCTCTCTCATGGTGATACTTTTTTGACAGAGGAATAAGAGCAAGAGTTAGCATATCAGCAGGTTTCTCCACCTAGACCAGGTTCTGGCCCCCAATCTACCAGGAACATACAGAAGTTAAAATCACACCAACTTCATGATTAGTTCACTCATATGGAATACAAGGGCTATCAGGACTCTAGGTGCTCTAGAAAGGTTAAAATCCTTAAAGAAAATTCACTTGCATGCTCACATTAGAGGATTTGTTCAGACAGATACACTTGGGTTGGCTAGCTTCAAATAGAGGAAGTCTAAGAGGATTAAAGAACCACCTTGATCACATCTAGTGACTGGGTTATGTGATGGGGAACAAACCATACTAGCCCAGGGTGGCATTCATGTATCCTTTCATATATCTATATCTCTTCTTTGGGTAATTTCTTACTTGCGAGTCGAATCTGCATTGAAGGATGTTATATAGGGCATATGCCTTTTCTTTTCTTTGTTTGTTTACTTTGTAAAGCGAGAGTCTCCCTTGTTTTATTTTCCTAGTATTCTATTGTATTGAGAGGAGTTCTCTTTTCTAGGTGCATAGATGACTAGGTTTCCTTTCTTAGAATATGAGGATGAGTTGGCTGACCTTAGTAGGATGGCTGACTTATGAATCCCCATAAGATCGGAGGTAAGGTTTATGTCCCTTTCCTTGTACTTTTCTTGCTTTCTTTATTTATGATAAGGCCTGGAGGTGTTTCTTAGCCCCTGACAGACACTAGCGCTGTCGTTAAACTAAAAACAAGTTCTGCTGAGGTAGAATATAGAACTCTGGCTTCTACAGTGTCTTAATTAACATGGCTACTTGGATTACTAGAAGAGTTAGAACTCAAGTTTGAACTACCAGTCACTATATTCAGTAATAGCAAATCAATAATTCAAATTGCTGCTAATCCAGTCTATTATGATAGAACAAAGCACAAAGAAATTGGTGTTCACTTCATAAGAGAGAGTATTCAACAAGTCAAGATGAGATCATAATACATTCCTACATAGGAACAACTAGCAGATATCCTAACAAAAGGCCTGACTGTAATGACCGCCGCAGCTCGGGGGCTTGATACAAGTGTCTCCACCTATGTTAGTAAAGATGCCCCCTAAATAGGTAAAATTAATCATTATTTTGCTAGTTTCTTATTGAAGGCCTAATCACACATGAGAGGATGTCGTTGGAATCGCAGAATTGCGCCATCAGCATAGCCTCTCTGACCATATCCATTACTGACCCCGTATTCACTTACTGTACTTAGAACAGAAGAGTTGCAAGTTGTCAGCTAGGAAGATCCTCATTTGGTAAAGCATAGGGCACCACACTTCGACACGCCGGTCGCCACCCCTGCTCGTTTGATCGTTTTTAGATAAAGACCCTTATTTTCTTGTTTGACCCTTCTCGTAGTCTCTATGTGGGGTTTGTGATATGCAGGGATGGGTGACACGGATCTCAAGGTCTATTTTTATGAGTTTCGGATGAAAAATCCAAAGTTTAGAAACTTAGAGTTTGTTTGTTTAACTCAACTTAACTCAAAGTTGACTTTTATCTAGATGGATTCATTTTCGAGTTCTGTTGCTTTCGGAAGTTCCTGAGGGTCATTTATGACTTAGTCGAGTCATTAGTTTGCTTCTCGAGGTAATCAGATGTGTTTTGTGGCTTTATTTATAACATTTTGATAATTGGTTTTCTCGGGCAATTTTATAGAAAAGTATGCCTTATCTCAGTTATTTGTGAAATTCGAGGGTACTAGCGAGTTTGTAGCACTGTTTACCATAGATGAGCATATATGGTTTGTGTTCGGGGGATCCCGAGAGTATTTCAAATGTTTGATTGAAGTGTTGGATAATTTTTCCTTTTTCTGATGTCTGCCACGGCGGCACAGTATCCACTCTGATGGGTCCGCCTCAATGAGAGGGTGGCTCACCAATGTGGAAGATGAGAGTTAAGGGGTTTCCTCCACTATGGAATCGGGTCCGTCGTGGCAAAGAGTGAGGTGTCAAGTGACTCTCGCCCCAATGATGGGTTTTTCGCCATAGCAGTTCACTCCAGCAGAGTCGAAATCAGCGCCGCCTTGGAGGAATTTCAGAGCTTTAAGAGCAATTTTTACCTTGAGGTAATAGATTATTTCCTTTTATTAGTTTAAATGATGTTTATAAGCTCTTTAATGGTGGTTTAGCATGTTATTAAGTTGGGGAAAATGAAATGTAGAGTTGGTTAGCTTGACTCAAAGTTGACTTTTAGCTAGATGGGTTTGTTTTCGCTTTTGGTAGTTTCGAATGGTCATTTATGACTTAGTCGAGTCATTGGTTCACTTCCCAAGGCAGTCAACTATGTTTTGTGGCCTTATTTGTGAAATTTGGATAATTGGTTTTCACCGATGATTCTTTAGAAAAGTATGCCTTAGCTTGGTTATTTGTGAAATTCGAGTGTACGAGCGAGTTCATAACACCATTTACCATAGATAAGCATATCTGGTTTGTGTTTAGGGGGTCCCGGAAATATTTTGAGTGTTTGATTGATATTTTACTTGATTTTCTCTTTGCTGATGTCTGGTGTCCGCCATGGTGGCACTAGTATCAGCTCCTTCGGGTCAGCCTAAATGAGAGGTTGACTCGCCGAAGCGAGAGCTGGGAGATGGGTTATTTCTGCCGCCGTATAATTGGATCCACCGTAGCGAAAGGTGATGTGTTAAGTGACTCTCGCCCCAGCAAAGGGTTTTTCGCCGCAGCAGGTCCGCTCCAGCAGAGTTGATTCCGCTAGGGTGGAAGAACTGTACCAAATCCTTATATATTCCCTAGGTTCGAAAATTCTCTATCCAAAATAAAAATCTTGAAACCAGTGCCGCCTTTGAGAACTTTTTGAGCCTTAGGAGCATTTTTTACCTTGAGGTAATAAATTCTTCCCTTTTTTATGGATAAAGTTATGTTTATAAGCTCTTTAATGGTGGTTTGACATGTTATTAAGTTGGGGGAAATGAAGTTCATAAGTTAATAAGAATAAGAGAGTTATGTGGTTGTTCTTAATGGAGGTTTATGTATTAAAAAGTGATATTATTGTGAATTAGGTTTGGTTAATGATAGATAATCATGTTTCTAGGCTTAATTTGATTATAGAAGCTTGTTTTCAATTGAGAGAAATTTCTAGGGTTTCAATTTTGGACGTTTGATTTTTGTCCAATTCAGGGTTCAAATGTGTATAGATTTCCAATTAATTTAAGGGTGTGATTACTTAGTATCTAATAGTGGTTTTAGAGTATTAAAATTTGAGTCTTGGTGACGTGGACCTGGATCGATATTTTGAAGTCTTGTTTGTAAGGTCTATATCTTTGTATGTTGTAAAAGTCTTGTATTAACGAATAGAATATATGTGTGGATAGACTTCAATCATCGCAAGGCGCAAAGGATGGGCGATGCTGTCACTGAGGCTTGATCGTGTAGCGCACCTTCTCGGCTTTGAGGTAGGCTACAGTTTAGCTTTTCGAGACTTCGATAGAAGTATGTAATTAGTTATAAATATTGATGGATTTTGAGGGTGTTTTAGGGTCTCACTCAAGCGGTTGTAATGAACGTCTGAGTGGGTACCAGTGTTGAATTGTGATGATGGGATAATTTGGGGAATTAACCTTATGCTGGTTCTAATTGCTGATTACTTGGGCTTGTCGCCATAAGTGGGCTCGTCGTCATAGTTGATTTACTTGTTTACTCATCACACATACTTTTGAATTGATATCTTGAATTGTACTTGGATTCTATAGTGTTATGAACTCTTGAAAGCATGTGGTATTTTATCTCTTATTTGGTTGCATCTCATTATATCATGATTCTTGCCTTATATATGTCATTTACATTCAAACACTCATAGTTCTAATGATATGATATTGGAGTGGTATGATTATCTTGTGGGTCTAAGGGACCGGAAGAGGTAAGAATATTGTTGAGATTATGGCAACACTGAGATGATATTGATACGCGGGGATTGGAGTTGCACGCCTGCAACATGATATTACTACGGTCAAGTATTGTGCTCTGTGATCCAACAAGTTATTTCGGAGCGGAAGGGTATATGGACTTCGCGGATCCTCTATGAGTCACTTTCATATGGCATACCCCTGTGAAGTGTGTATACTGATTGATGAAAAGGTACCTTACATATGCATTGCATTCATACCATATATACATATGCCACATCTTTGATTTATTATTATTGAACATGTATTGAAGTAATTGTTGAGGTTTTGACTAAGTTTTGGACATGGAAGATTTATACTTGTGGATACCTGAGGCTATTGTAGAACTCTTGGAAACTAAATAATGTGAATATGTATGAACTCATAATGAAATAAGGGATTATGTGGACTGTGTGGATTATATGCCTTATTTGAATTATTGGACTGCGTAGTATAGGATTACTTGGTATTTATCTCTGATTATGTACTTTCATCGTTGTCGACCTATGATGTCTACGGGGGTACGTTGTGTACTTATGCTACACTTGTTGCATCTTTTTTTGATGCATATATTGATCCGACTACCAGCTCGAGACCACGTGGTTGAGTCCGAGTGGTTACTTCCCAACTGTCAGGGTGAGGATGCCTTCTCCAGCATGCCCTGGACTGCTTACATTCTTTATTGTCTTTATATTTGATTCAGAGACATATATTCAAAATTCAGCTTATGTATTTTTGCTGGCACTTGTTGCCGTTGATTTTCATATTGTGTTGTAGTATTGAGCTCTTATACGCACAGACTAAATTCTTCGGGGTGATTTGGTTGTATCAGACTTACCTTCTTTCCGCATATTATTATTAAACAATTTTGCAGTATTATGTTCTTCCGCTTTTATTTATGTCTTATCATACTGTTGATTGGGAGTGGTTCGCCTATGTGGTGGAATTATGTAGGTGCCACCAAGATTCCTGAAAAGGGGTCGTGTCACTGACTAAAGTGCAACACCAGCTTCTCAATTCCAAATTAGGTGCCCTTGATATATTCAGAGCTCCATGGTCTATAGTTAGTTAGCATAAATCAAGTTAATTAAGCTCTCAAGGGCATAGTACTTTTTTTAGTCTTTTTCTGAGGTTAGTTGAAGTGGTTAGATATAAGTGTTGGGATCGAAATAACAGGGTGTCATGCGAAAACTAATAATAGCAAATTTTGAACGACGATAAATCAAACGACAAAGAAACTATACTAAAAAGACATAATATTAAAACATGATTTGGTTAAGTGACTTACCTATTGAAAACTAATAAAAAAGCATAAAACCTATTAAGAGAATAATCTCTCCCTAAATAAGACTCTTTTATGACTACATCGTGGATGCTATTGTGTTTTTTTGTGAGAGACGGATCTTCAATTTATAGAAGTCCGAAACTTTTCCTCCAAAAAGAATTATTCAAATACGGGAGAGATCTTTTCCACCAAGGAAACATTTTCCATCAAGAAAACCTTTTTGAAATAAAACACAATTATGATAAAATCTAAATAAGGTAAGAAATTTAAGACAAACTCTAACGATAAGTTAGTTAGTTATCTTCAAGTTGATAATTAGCTTAATGACTTACTCAACTATATAAAGTTGAAGATTACATTGTGGATCCATAACTTTGATTCATTCATTTCAATACATAAGTTATTTCTTCCTCTTCCTTTCTTCTTTCTTCACTTTATTCGAAGTGCTTGTTCTTCTCTTCAAGATCATCAATGGTGATCTGATTATCATCAATAGGAATACGTTATTTCTACATGTTATCTAGCATGCAAACCTGTTCTTCGTCTTAAAGGTTAACTCCACGTGTCCCAAAGCGTTTTTTAATGTTCGAAGGAAACTCCAATTAGACGTAATTAATATGTTAGGAGTAAAGCAGAAGAATTATACCAAACCATCAAAAAAAATATTTTATGCTTAAAGAAGAAAGAATATTTCATGCAGAAACATTTTTGGGAAATTCGTAGATACTTCCTAGAGAAAATAACGTTTCGTTAGCTTCAAGTGGGTCAGTCTTATAATATAATAATGTAACTATTTCATTTAAAAGTTTAAACGATTAATTTAATTAATATATATTTAATATGTTCTCTCACGTTCGGCCATATTATTTATGGGCCAAAGATGAATTCAGGACCTCTACCTACTGTGATATCATGATAAAGTGCATGGCAATCTTAAATACTTAAACGGTTAGAAGGCACTACAAGAAAGTATAGAATTAATAACAAAATTTAGCAACAACAAATATGTTGTTGCTAAAAAACGTAAATGGCAACAACTTGTTGAACTTGTTGTTGCAAAAATATTTCACAGCGGAGGTTATTGCAATGACATGAAACAATTTTTGTTATTGCGAAAAGTACTTTCGGCAACAACATTCAACATATGACAACGAAAACGATTGTTGGCAAATGCCTTTCTTCTTGTAGTGAAGAACACATTTTTAATTATTTAATTCTATCTTTAACAAATCTAATTAGAAGATGAACCCTAAAAAGAAGAAACCTATGCTGCTTTTTTAAATGAATATATAGCTGGATATGGGGGATGAAATTTCTTGTAAGTCCTATATATATATATAACCCCTGATCAATGGTCCATGTAACCTCATGATAGAAATATAGTAAATAGAACAACAACAACATACTCAGTGAAATTCCACAATATGGGGTCTGGGGAGGGTAGAGTGTACGTAAACCTTACCCCTATCAAGGTAGGAAGGATGTTTCCGAAAGACCCTCGGCTCAAGAAAAATCATAGAAAGAGGTCAGATAAGGACAAGAAACAATAGGCAATTCAAGGCGAGATAAAAAAAAATGACGAATAAACCAGGAAAATAAAGTAATAGTCAAAGGACAAGAAACAACAAATAGTAACATAGCTCAAAGTACAACAAACAACAAGTAGTAGCATAAATCGAAGGGCAGGAAACCACCAGAGTAATACTACGACTACTAGTATGAAAAGATAAGTGTGACAATACTCAACTACCTACTAACCTTGTACTCTAATATGTGTCATCTAAAACCTCTTATCTATGGTCATATCCTCAATACTTCTTTCGTCTACCTCTACCTCTTTTGAAATCGTCCATAGCCAACCTCTCACACCTCCTCACTAGGACATCCGGGCACTCCTCTTCACATGTTCGAACCATCTCAATCGCGCTTCCCGCATCTTGTCCTCCACCGATGTCACCCTCACTTTGTCCCGGATATCGTCATTTCTAATTTTATTTCTCCTAGTATGCCCACACATCCACTGAGTTCTAACTAGCCAACACTCTGCTCTATACAACATCGTCAGTCTAACCACCATTATGTAGAACTTGTCTTTAAGTTTCAGTGGCACCTTCTTGTCACATAAGACTCCTGAAGCGAGTCTCCACTTCATCCGCCCTGTACCAATTCGATATGTGACATCATCGTCAATCTCTCTATTTCCTTGTATAATAGACCCAAGTTACTTGAAACTTTCTTTCTTGTGGATGGCCTGGGTACCAAGCCTCACCTCCACTCTAAGCTCAAACTTTATGCCACTGAACTTGCACTTCAACTACTCTGTCTTGGATCGACTCAACCTGAACCCTTTAGCCTCCAGAGTTTGTCTCTAAATCTCCAGCCTAGCATTAACTCTGCTGCAAGTCTCGTCAATCAGAACTATGTCAACCGCAAATAACATACACCATGGCACCTCACCTTGGATTTGTCGCATCAATCCATCCATCACCAAGATAAATAAAAATGGGCTAAGAGGTGATCCATGATGTAACCCCACCAAAACTGAAAAGTGCTCTGAGTCTCTCCCCACTGTCCGAACCCTAGTCCTGGCTCCCTCATAAATGTCCTTTATCTTCAGAATGTACTCCACCATAACACCTCTAGCCTCCATAAATATCTAAAGAACCTTCCTATGGGCTTTGTCGTATGCCTTTTCTAAGTCGATAAACACCATGTGTAAGTCCTTCTTCATCTCCATATACTGCTCCACTGGTCTCCTTACAAGATGGATTACTTCGGTAGTTGAGCGCCCTGGCATGAATTTGAACAGAATTCTCAGAAATGTTGACGCCTCTCCTCGCCCTCATATCCACCACTCTCTCCCAAACTTTTCTAGTGTGGCTTAGCAGCTTGATACCCCTATAGTTATTGCAACTTTGAATGTCACCTTTTTCTTATACAAAGGAATCATCGTACTCCACCTCCATTCTTCAGATATTTTTGCCGTCTTAAAAATGACATTAAACTACCTAGTCAGCCACTTCAAACTTGCACTGCCTATGCTCTTCCAAAATTTCCCTGGAATCTCGTCAGGCCCTGTCGCTTTTCCCCTGCGTATTCTCCGAACCACACACTTAACCTCCTCAACCTTTATACACTTATAATACCCAAAATCGCAATGCCTCTCGGACTGCTCCAACTCCCCCAACACTATATCTCTGTCCCCTTCTTCATTCAAAAGTTTCTGGAATTATGACTATCACCTTCGTCTAATGAGAGTTTCATCGACAAACATTTTTCTGTCCAAGTCATTGATGCATTTCACTTGATCCAGGTCACGTTCCCTCCCCTCCCTTGCCTTGGCTAGTCTGTACAACTTTTTATCCCTATTTTTGTCCTCTAGTTCTGCATTAAAAACGTTCAAAAGCCATCGTTTTTACCGCTGTAACTGCTAACTTTGCCTCCTTACTTACCATCTTATACAATTTCCTATTCGTCCACTTCTTCACATCATCCTTACTTTCTACCAACTTTGCATACGCCTCTTTCTTTGCTTCCACCTTCCCTTGAACTTCTCCATTCCACCACCAATTCCCTCGATGGCCACCACGACTTCCTCTAGAGACCCCCAACACCTCACTGGCTACTTCCCTAATGCAACTAGCAGTCCTATCCCACATACTTGTCGCATCTCCACTACTCTCCCAAGCCCTCATAGCTACCAACTTCTTCCCCATCTCCAAGGCACTAATCATGGTTAAACTCTCCCATTTGATCTTTGGCCGGTCATCCACTACCCTTCTTTTTCTTCTTATTCATCTTGATCTCTAAATCTATCACCAAGAGCCTATGTTGGGTTGTCAGGTTCTCACTCAAAATAACCTTGCAGTTTTTACAAATATTGTTATCGTCCCTCCTAAGGAGCAAAAAGTCTATTTGAGTCTTAGCCACCGGACTCCGAAAGGTTACCAAATGCTCACTCATTTATTTTTGGAAATCTTGAATTGACTATCATCAACCCAAAAGCTTTGGCAAAATCCAAAAGTGAGACTCCTCCCCCGTTCATGTCCCCGAAACCAAAACCGCCATGCACATTGTCATAACCCCCCGGAGTTAATCCGATATGTCCATTGAAATCTCCACATACGAATATCTTCTTCATTTGCGGTATACCTCCCACCAGCTCATCTAAATCCTCCTAAAAGAGCTTTTTGTCCTCCTTATCTAAGCCCGCTTGCATCCTATCATTGACCCTCCTAACATTTAAAAGTGGACACTCCAATGACCAACTTAATCGCTATCATCCTATCGTTGACCCTCCTAACATATACCACTTGATCCCTCAGCTCTCATTCTACTAAAATACCTACTCCATTTATATACCTCGAATATCCTGAGAATCACAACTTATACCCATCCACCTCCTTAGCCTTAGTTCCTACCCATTTAGTTTCCTGGACACACGCTATATTAATCCTCCTCTTCTTAAGAATTTTCACTAGCTCTATGTACTTACCTATTAAAGTTCCTATATTCTAAGACCCTACTCGCAGCCTAGAGACCCTCTTACCCCACTTACCACCCTTAACCATCGCCATCGTCCCCGATCGAGAACATGACTCTAATCTACCATCGTTCACTAGAGGCAGTAAAGCAAGAAGCCACTAACCAAGGCATTACAAAGCACCGGGACACACAGAGGCAGAACCACAATATAAGAGACCAAACAAGAACTAAAATAAGGACTAAACAAAAAGTACAAATAAAGGCTTCACAAGAACTAAAAATAAGGACGGAACAGGAACTTAAAGAGAGGAAAAATCAGAGTCAAAGGTAAAACATGAACTACAACAACCAGAAACAGATGTTAATTACGCCTAAAAACAGGTAAATAATCTAAAGCCAAAAGCTAATCAAATAACAAATATGGGGTGCATAGTAACTATCCAAAATGGGTTGAAGAAAAATAAATACAAATGCTAGATAATAAGTAAAATGAGGGTCAAGGAATGATAGAACCTGGACTGCCGAATATGGTTCGTCAGAACCCTAGATATCGCCGAAACCCTAACCGGTAGATCTTCGCCGGAAAAGGCTGGTGCAGTTGTAAAACACACACCCACACGCAGAGAGAAATAGTGAAAACAGAAAAAGAGGGGCGAAAGGGAAGAAAGAAAGAAAGAAAGAAAGAAAGAAAGAAAGAAAGAAAACGAAGGAAAGGGAAAAAAGAGGGCGAGAGAGATAGAAAGAGTGAGAGAGAAAATCGACCTACCTGGTAGTGGGTGCCGACGGTTGGAGCGTCGGAGCTAAAGGAAAGGTTGGGAAAGTAGAGGGGAACTATCCGGTCACGGTCACAGTGCAAACAAAGAGAGAGCGTAAGAGGAGAGAGAGGGGATAGAAATAGAGTAAATGATATAATTTATAGATATATATGTTGGAAAGTTGCCTTTGGTGGGAGTTCCGTCCACCCATTTTTAATGACTTAAACACTAGGGTTCCGCATCTTGGAGACTTTGATACTTCACACGTGCATAATCTACAAAGAGAGTAGATGACTGTAGGGCCAAGGATCGTCAAATTTTGATGAGAAATGAAAGAGATATTGGTCCACGAAGTGAGGTGTTTGAAGCATGAAAATATGGTGTGAAACAATTATCCCTCATCGGTGGGGGGAAGGAAGATTTGTTCATTTTATAAGTCTCAAAATTGGCTAAGGGTTTGGGACCCCAAGGGGTAACCCATGTGTTTGAAGGAGGGAGGACCTAAGTGTGCTTGGGTTCGAGGCTAAGCCCGCACGTGCGCCGCCGCCGCCCGCCAGTCCCGTCCGGTCTCGGGTCGTGGGCCGTGGGCTTCTTCTGATATTATATTTTTGGACCCAAATTGCTTAATATTTATAGTTTGGTCCCTGGAGTTTCAGGAAAGATAAAATTGGGAAGGGAACTCCCGACGGAAGGCAGAAAGTTTCTTTGGGTTGGTTTTGGAGCGTTAAAACTCCATTACTTTGCACATCAATTCAATCATTTACTTGGCTGAATAACTCCTCACTAAAGCTCCATTACGTTGCTCATTAATTCTGTCATTTACTTGGCTAAATTACTCCTCACTAATTGCCATTACATGGCTATTAACAGCCATTAGTTGGCCAGTTGAGAAGTCACCCTCCATGCACTATAAATTGGAGCCTTTGGCTCAATTGTTGAGACTAGACAGAAAACAGAAATCTTCTTGCTACTTTCCAGCATCATTTCGTATTCTAAGTTCTTCAAAGAAACACTTAAGTTTCCTTTACTCATTTATTAAGTTGTTTTATCTTGGGAGACTATTGTCGAGAACGTAAAAGGATATATACGAGGCAATCTTGTCTTAAAGACAGAGTGTCATCACTCGACCCAACAAATCAAAGTGGTTGTAATTTCAGTTTGTTATTTCATTTTGTTGAAATTTCAGTTTGTTAGTTAGCAGTTATTTATTTCCCGTTTCCTGCAATTGTTGTACCCACAATATAAGCTATTGATACATCATTTCATTAGAAATTGATGATCTTCTAATTTAACAATTCCTTTTAAGGAATGGCTAGTTCAAGATGGTGAATCTGAATATAATATGATAAGCTATATTGGGTATCAATATACTATTGTATATGCAATAATGCTTCTTTCACGCGACAATAATCTAACAATAATAATTCATGCAGCTATGATCGATCTACGTATCTTCCTAAAGATACTCCATCTGATTTCATCATTATTTTGGTTTAGATTTTGAGAATCATTAAATGGATACAAACTTATTCGGACTTGAGAAAGAAACAAGATCGACAAATAATGTTTAGAAAGAACTTAAACAAGTTGGAGATATACTTTAATATTTTACGATATGAATTGAATACAAAATTGAAGGGTGAACATGAACAGTATATTTGAAACCAAGATTAGGATTCATGCACACAAATGATTTGCGGGTTACAGGAAATGGATGTAATCATTGAACTAATCTAAACTAAATTCTGGTCCTAGTGCTGAACTTAATTCAGCGCCATTAACTATACATTGTAATAACTATATGGGTCGTTTAATTTGGTCCGTAAACAAGTTACTCCCTCTGTCACAATTTGTTTGACATTTTTCGTTTTCTGAGAATCAATTTTTTAAATTTTGACCGTATGTCTGAACATAAAAAAGGGAAGTGTGGTGCATTAACCTCCCGCTATGCGCGGGTCTGGACCACAAGAGTCTATTGTAGTCTTACCTTGTATTTGAACATAGAATCTTTAATTTTTTTGAAATAAAATTTACATATTTGAAAAGTACTACAAGTCACCATAATTAATAATTTAAAATATTTAGAAGATATATGAAAAAATTACGGTCAAAGAATAACTTGTTTGACTTTTGAAAAACGAAAAGTGCCAAACAAATTGGGACGAAGGGAGTATACAAAAACTATAATGTGGAGATTATAATACAAGAGATTAAATAATGACGAGATTATTTAGTGGATATGTTGTAACGCATACAGTGTATATGCTTGGTTTTGAATGAAAAATACTACGTCGTACATTTTGAAGGGGGGGGGGGGGGGGGGAAATCATGCTACTTGTGAGGTTTCTTTCAAGAATAAATAGATAATTCATTTCAACCCAATACGAGAAAGGCCGAGGCTCACAAACAACCCAAATTTAATTGTTGTACTTGGTGGCCCGATACTGCATTAGGCAGTTGCAGGCTTAAATCATGAAACCTGAAAAAATTGCAACTGTATAAATAAACAGTGACTTTCGTTGTAGTCATGTCGTTTAGCTAGTATTTTTGTAGAGGAATCCTCATAATCATATATGCAATCTAGGATTTATAATTCGTGGGTTCAGAACTAGTCTAATACACGCACTAAAAATTCTTATGTATGTCATTACAAATCAAGCCCAAAGCAAGGAGTTCAGTTGAATCTAGTGAACACATTCTAATTCCGTCTCTAATTATTATTTCATCCGTTCGATTTTTACTTATCCACTATACTAATAATTATTCAATTTTTTACTTGTTCACTTTAGAAAATCAAAAGATAATTTATCATTTTTTTCTTATTTTACCCTTAGTATTAATAAGTCAAATTTTCCAATTCCTTTTTCCAAGGCTCCACTCTTTAGTCTTTTTTTATGGGGAATATGTGAATTTTTGGAACCCATTTAGTTGCACATTTTTTTGCTAAGCTTTAATTGATTTCATTCATTAGGCAATTAGAAATAATTAAGGATAATATAGTAAATTTTTCATTCTATTTTTGGCTCCTTAATAAACGTGTCAAGTCAATATATGACAAATAAAAATAGAGACGAAGGGAATAATATCAATTTTCTATTAAATTTTCTTAAGGGATACACTGGCTTGGTTTTTCACGATTTTCATGATTATGGCTAGGGGTGAACGGGTTCGGGTACCCTAACTTTTTGAACTACCCGGAACCTACCCGTAGCAATCATTACCCGGAACCTACCCGAACCCTGCGGTTCCGGGTAGGTTCACGGGTACCATGTAAGTCACTAAGAAAAATATAAGAAAAATATGAGGAATGTAAGTCACTAAGAAAAATATGAGGAAGGCAAAGACTTCTATGTTTTCCTATCAATCAGCAAAGTGTTTTCAAAAGAAAATCAAACATAACACAAAAATATCACCATAAATTAAATAACTAGGAATTTATGTGATACACAAAGGCAATGTTTAGTTGCTCAACATCACAAACAACTATATTGAGAATAACCAAACGACGGAAACTTCACAACTGCGGTTAAAGCAAGAAAGACAAATGTTGTCCAACACACAAGTATACATAAAGAGGTTGTTAAAGCAAGAGTAAGTTTCCAGCATTTACCTTAACAAGAAAAGCTAATCCTTTCTACTCATTATTGCAAGGTGCAGAGCTACAAATGTCATCTTCGTTTTGCATGTCAACTAACCCTGCGGTCTTTCGTGATGTCATCTCATCTTCAAGCAAGTTTGCTCTATCTAAATTATTGTTTCGGGTTTAGTCTCATATTAGGCGGGAGAGGCATAAGTGGTATGGCCTTTTTTTTATTAACTAAAAAATAATGGAATTAAAAAAGTAAAAATATTTAATATTTCATAAGTTCCGGGTATCGGTTCCGGGTCCAAGTCCCCTTTCTCTATTTGTCGGAGCCAGAACCGGACCCGACATTGATCGGTTCCTAATTTTACTATCTGAAACCTACCCGTTATTATAATATATCTACCCGGAACTTACCCGTTAGTGTCCGTTCCGATCGGATATCTGGGTACCCTGTACCCGTGCTCACCCCTAATTATGGCGCATGCAAGAGCACGATGAATCAAAGATGTATGGAAAAGGTGTGTCTTATAGTCAGAGCTAGGCAAGAAAAAGCCAAGGTGATTGAAACATCAATGATGGCTCTACAATTTTGACCGCAAGAATGATGAAAAACTTTATACAATCCACACGACATCGCAAGTAAATCATTAGACAGTGATGAATATTTACCTTACTTTTGCAGAGAATGTTGAAAGACTAGTTGCAAGATCTTTTAAGTTTTGTTATTCTCTTTATGTACACTTCTCTTAATGTGACAGAGAGGAAAAGAATTGATAACAGACTTAGGGACCACAAACCATATATCTAATTAGACATGTCCAACGGGTCGGGGACCCGCCCAGCTCGACCCGACCAGACCTGGAAAAACCAGGGCCATGGTCGGCTTATAGCTGACCCGCGAGCCACCCGACCCGAAAAAGCGGGGACCCGATCTTATGTAGGGTCGGGCCAGGGTCAGAATATTTTACCCGACTAACCCGACCCGACTCCAACCCGCGTATTTTTAATATAATTTATATTATTTTTCCTTCATTAATATTTATTTTGTACTTATATATATTTTTGCCATTAATATTTAAGTGATATAATGCATGTATTTTATAATATATGTATTGCTCTAATCTACATTGAGCTCAACAAAAAATAAGATAAAAATGGTAGCTGATTATTAATTATATGTTTATATTATTAGTTGTTCTGTTAATATCACGGAAGCATAATGTAGGGAGAGAAAGTAGTTATAAATTGGTGAAACTTTAAATGGTAATAACTCTGCGCTCGGATGTCCGTTTTACACAACAAAAAATTGATTTTGCGTATTTTTTTTAGACAGGGCCGACGCAGCCAATTTTTACGAAAACGTCCTTTCTCCCCATCAATTTGTGTCTTCCCCAAATCGATTTCTAATTTTCCTTTTTCTTTAGTAAACATCTCATGATACAAAATAAATTTCAACGTCGAAATTTTATGGTAGTGTAGGGCTAGGGTCAGAAATTCCCGTCCTCCTTCCGACGGGTCAAGTCCGACACGTGCCAGGGTCGGGCAAGCAGAAAAAAAAGGCACCCAACCCGAGCTTTGGACAGGTCTATATCTAATAGTAAGGCAACTCTTCGGAAGAGACATAACTCTTCAAAATGTAACCTTTCAGAAGAGATGTAGCTCTTCAGTTACGAACACATAAATTATAACTGAAGAATTAACTATGTTTCTATGGATATAAAATTCATACCTTATAACATTAAAATTTATATATAGCCCATAAAAGTAACAATTTATTAGATCAGAAAAATGATCGTCTTAAATTGATACCATATCTATGTACAAATATATTTAATATGCGAGTCAACTTAATAGAGAATTTCTAACAATCTCCCACTTGGACCATATATATTTTCGAAAAATTATAGACAAACAAAAAACTTAATAGTGCGCACAATTTACTATCTCTAAGCAATCTGGTCCATTAATCGTACTAATATGGGATCAAAGCAGCTTTTGTAACATATATTCGTCACTAAACCCATCAATGGTCACCATACCAGCAAAATCAATGACATAGATCAAGTATGGATGCATAGCATGTAAATTTCATGTAAAATTGATCTCAGTCATGCCTATTTCTAACTGGACCTATTTGTTGGATATGTAAAGCAGTACGAAAAATAAATAAATATTACAAGTGTTCGAAAGGATAAACAAATAGCCAATATTCAGAACTGCCGCAAGGTTGTTGAGTCTTGAATCTTGATAACCTGAAATCAAGAAACACTAAATCTGAATTGTTACAATTGTGGCTGAGTCGAGAGATGGCTCTCTATCTTTAAGACAAGATTGCCCTGTATATATGTTTTTACGTTAACAACCAATAGTCTTCCAAGATAAAAATAACAACTAATCAACACTACAAAGCAAATAGTTTGATTCAGATGAAGAAAACAAACACGAGACGACTTGCTGAAGAATGAAAAAGAAAGGAAGAGTTTTCTATTTTGTCCACTGTTTGTGCTCACGTTTTGGACTGATCTGTTTCTCTCTTCTATTTGTCTCTGTGTAGTATATAGTAGTCTCAACAATTGAGCCAAAAGGCTTCAATATATAGCATAAGGGGAGGGACTTATCAACTGCCAAGTAATGGTTGTTTATGGCCATTAGTGAGGGAGCCAAGTAATGGCTGATTTAATGTGCAACATAAATGAGCTTTTAGAGAGGAGATTAAGTGCAGATTAATGGAGTTTTAACGCTCCAAAAATCAACTCAAATGTCAAGCAGAAACTTTCTGCCTTCCGTCGTTCCCAATTTCATCTTTCCAGAAACTCCAAGGACCAAACTGTAAATATTAAGTAATTTAGGGGTCCAAAGAGATAATATCAAAAGAAGACCAAAGCCCAAGGTCCACGACCCGAGACCCGAGCCTGGACCGAACGTTATTTCGATCCTAATTTTACTACTCGGAACATACCCATTATTATAATATATCTATCCGGAACCTACCCGTTAATGTCGATTCCGATCGGGTATCTGGCTAACCTGTATCCGTGCTCACCCCTAATTATGGCGCATGCAAGAACACGATGAATCAAAGATGTATGAAAAAAGTGTGCCTTATAGCGAGAGCTAGGCAACAAAAAGCCAATGTGATTGAAACATCAATGATGGCTCTACAATTTTGACCGCAAGAATGATGAAAAACTTTATACAATCCACACGACATCGCAAGTAAATCATTAGACAGTGATGAATATTTACCTTACTTTTGGAGAGAATGTTGAAAGACTAGTTGCAAGATCTTTTAAGTTTTGTTATTCTCTTTATGTACACTTCTCTTAATGGGACAGAGAGGAAAAGAATTGATAACAGACTTAGGGACCACAAACCATATATCTAATTAGACCTGTCCAACGGGTCGGGGACCCGCCCAGTTCGAAAGGATAAACAAATAGCCAATATTCAGAACTGCCGCAAGGTTGTTGAGTCTTGAATCTTGATAACCTGAAATCAAGAAACACTAAATCTGAATTGTTACAATTGTGGCTGAGTCGAGAGATGGCTCTCTATCTTTAAGACAAGATTGCCCTGTATATATGCTTTTACGTTAACAACCAATAGTCTCCCAAGATAAAAATAACAACTAATCAACACTACAAAGCAAATAGTTTGATTCAGATGAAGAAAACAAATACGAAACGACTTGCTGAAGAATGGAAAAGAAAGGAAGAGTTTTCTATTTTGTCCATTGTTTGTGCTCACGTTTTGGACTGATCTGTTTCTCTCTTCTGTTTGTCTCTGTGTAGTATATAGTAGTCTCAACAATTGAGCCAAAAGGCTTCAATATATAGCATAAGGGGAGGGACATATCAACTGCCAAGTAATGGTTGTTTATGGCCATTAGTGAGGGAGCCAAGTAATGGCTGATTTAATGTGCAACATAAATGAGCTTTTAGAGAGGAGATTAAGTACTGATTAATGGAGTTTTAACGCTCCAAAAATCAACTCAAATGTCAAACAGAAACTTTCTGCCTTCCGTCGTTCCCAATTTCATCTTTCTAGAAACTCCAAGGACCAAACTGTAAATATTAAGTAATTTAGGGGTCCAAAGAGATAATATCAAAAGAAGACCAAAGCCCAAGGTCCACGACCCGAGACCCGAGCCTGGACCGAACGTTATTCCGATCCTAATTTTACTACTCGGAACATACCCATTATTATAATATATCTATCCGGAACCTACCCGTTAATGTCGATTCCGATCGGGTATCTGGCTAACCTGTACCCGTGCTCACCCCTAATTATGGCGCATGCAAGAACACGATGAATCAAAGATGTATGGAAAAGGTGTGCCTTATAGCGAGAGCTAGGCAAGAAAAAGCCAATGTGATTGAAACATCAATGATGGCTCTACAATTTTGACCGCAAGAATGATGAAAAACTTTATACAATCCACACGACATCGCAAGTATATCATTAGACAGTGATGAATATTTACCTTACTTTTGGAGAGAATGTTGAAAGACTAGTTGCAAGATCTTTTAAGTTTTGTTATTCTCTTTATGTACACTTCTCTTAATGGGACAGAGAGGAAAAGAATTGATAACAGACTTAGGGACCACAAACCATATATCTATTTAGACCTGTCCAACGGGTCGGGGACCCGCCCAGCTCGACCCGACCTGACCTGAAAAAACCAGGGCCATGGTCGGCTTATAGCTGACCCGCGAGCCACCCGACCCGAAAAAGCGGGGACCCGATCTTATGTAGGGTCGGGCTAGGGTCAAAAAATTTTACCCGTCTGACCCGGCCCGACCACCGACCCGACTCCGACCCGAGTATTTTTTAATATAATTTATATAATTTTTCCTTCATTAATATTTATTTTGTACTTATATATATTTTTGCCATTAATATTTAAGTATATAATACATGTGTTTTATAATATATGTATTGCACTAATCTACATTGAGCTCGACATAAAATAAGATAAAAATGGTAGCTGATTATTAATTATATGTTTATATTATTAGTTGTTCTGTTAATATCACGGAAGCATAATGTAAGGAGAAAAAATAATTGTAAATTGGTGAAACTTTAAATGGTCATAACTCTGCGCTGATGTCCATTTTACCCAACAAAAAATTGATTTTGCGTATTTTTTTTAGACAGGGCCGGCGCAGCCAATTTTTACGAAAACATCCTTTTTCACCATCAATTTGTGTCTTCCCCAAATCGATTTCTAATTTTCCTTTTTCTTTAGTAAACATCTCATGATACAAAATAGATTTCAACGTCGAAATTTTATGATAGTATAGGTGTGAATGTCAATTTCAATTTTGGAAATTCAATTTTAAAAAAAAAATCCTCGACCAGACCCTGCCTGGCCCGCCAAAACCCGTCGCCCTTCCGACGGGTCAAGGCCGACCCGTGACTCGATGGGTGCCCGAAGGGTTAGGGCCAGGGTCGGAAATTTAAAAAAAATATGGTTAGGGTCGAGCCAAGGGCGGGCAAGCAGAAAAAAAAAAGTCACCCAACCCGAGCTTTGGACAGGTCTATATCTAATAGTAAGGCAACTCTTCGGAAGAGACATAACTATTCAAATGTAACCTTTCAGAAGAGATGTAGCTCTTCAGTTACGAACACATAAATTATAACTGAAGAATTAACTATGTTTCTATGGATATAAAATTCATACCTTATAACATTAAAATTTATATATAGCCCATAAAAGTAACAACTTATTAGATCAGAAAAATGATAGTCTTAAATTGATAGCATATCTATGTACAAATATATTTAATATGCGAGTCCACTTAATAGAGAATTTCTAACAATCTCCCACTTGGACCATATATATTTCCGAAAAATTATAGACAAACAAAAAACTTAATAGTGCGCACAATTTACTATCTCTAAGCAATCTGGTCCATTAATCGTACTAATATGGGATCAAAGCAGCTTTTGTAACAAATATTCGTCACTAAACCCATCAATGGTCACCATACCAGCAAAATCAATGACATAGATCAAGTATGGATGCATAGCATGTAAATTTCATGTAAAATTGATCTCAGTCATGCCTATTTCTAACTGGACCTATTTGTTGGATATGTAAAGCAGTACGAAAAATAAATAAATATTACAAGTGTTCGAAAGGATAAACAAATAGCCAATATTCAGAACTGCCGCAAGGTTGTTGAGTCTTGAATCTTGATAACCTGAAATCAAGAAACACTAAATCTGAATTGTTACAATTATGGCTGAGTCGAGAGATGGCTCTCTATCTTTAAGACAAGATTGCCCTGTATATATGCTTTTACGTTAACAACCAATAGTCTCCCAAGATAAAAATAACAACTAATCAACAATACAAAGCAAATAGTTTGATTCAGATGAAGAAAACAAACACGAGACGACTTGCTGAAGAATGAAAAAGAAAGGAAGAGTTTTCTATTTTGTCCACTATTTGTGCTCACGTTTTCGACTGATCTGTTTCTCTCTTCTGTTTGTCTCTGTGTAGTATATAGTAGTCTCAACAATTGAGCCAAAAGGCTTCAATATATAGCATAAGGGGAGGGACTTATCAACTGCCAAGTAATGGTTGTTTATGGCCATTAGTGATGGAGCCAAGTAATGGCTGATTTAATGTGCAACATAAATGAGCTTTTAGAGAGGAGATTAAGTGCAGATTAATGGAGTTTTAACGCTCCAAAAATCAACTCAAATGTCAAGCAGAAACTTTCTGCCTTCCGTCGTTTCCAATTTCATCTTTCCAGAAACTCCAAGGACCAAACTGTAAATATTAAGTAATTTAGGGGTCCAAAGAGATAATATCAAAAGAAGACCAAAGCCCAAGGTCCACGACCCGAGACCCGAAACCTGGACCGAACGTTATTTCGATCCTAATTTTACTACTCGGAACATACCCATTATTATAATATATCTATCCGGAACCTACCCGTTAATGTCGATTCCGATCGGGTATCTGGCTAACCTGTATCCGTGCTCACCCCTAATTATGGCGCATGCAAGAACACGATGAATCAAAGATGTATGAAAAAGGTGTGCCTTATAGCGAGAGCTAGGCAACAAAAAGCCAATGTGATTGAAACATCAATGATGGCTCTACAATTTTGACCGCAAGAATGATGAAAAACTTTATACAATCCACACGACATCGCAAGTAAATCATTAGACAGTGATGAATATTTACCTTACCTTTGGAGAGAATGTTGAAAGACTAGTTGCAAGATCTTTTAAGTTTTGTTATTCTCTTTATGTACACTTCTCTTAATGTGACAGAGAGGAAAAGAATTGATAACAGACTTAGGGACCACAAACCATATATCTAATTAGACCTGTCCAACGGGTCGGGGACCCGCCCAGCTCGACCCGACCAGACCTGAAAAAACCAGGGCCATGGTCGGCTTATATCTGACCCGCGAGCCACCCGACCCGAAAAAGCGGGGACCCGATCTTATGTAGGGTCGGGCCAGGGTCAGAATATTTTACCCGACTGACCCGACCCGACTCCAACCCGCGTATTTTTTAATATAATTTATATTATTTTTCCTTCATTAATATTTATTTTGTACTTATATATATTTTTGCCATTAATATTTAAGTGATATAATGCATGTATTTTATAATATATGTATTGCTCTAATCTACATTGAGCTCAACAAAAAATAAGATAAAAATGGTAGCTGATTATTAATTATATGTTTATATTATTAGTTGTTCTGTTAATATCACGGAAGCATAATGTAGGGAGAGAAAGTAGTTATAAATTGGTGAAACTTTAAATGGTAATAACTCTGCGCTCGGATGTCCGTTTTACCCAACAAAAAATTGATTTTGCGTATTTTTTTTAGACAGGGCCGGCGCAGCCAATTTTTACGAAAACGTCCTTTTTCACCATCAATTTGTGTCTTCCCCAAATCGATTTCTAATTTTCCTTTTTCTTTAGTAAACATCTCATGATACAAAATAGATTTCAACGTCGAAATTTTATGGTAGTGTAGGGCTAGGGTCAGAAATTCCCGTCCTCCTTCCGACGGGTCAAGGTCGACCCGTGCCAGGGTCGGAAATTTAAAAAAAATATGGTCAGGGTCGGGCAAGCAGAAAAAATGCCACCCAACTCGAGCTTTGGACAAGTCTATATCTAATAGTAAGACAACTCTTCGGAAGAGACATAACTTTTCAAATGTAACCTTTCAGAAGAGATGTAGCTCTTCAGTTACGAACACATAAATTATAAATGAAGAATTAACTATGTTTCTATGGATATAAAATTCATACCTTATAACATTAAAATTTATATATAACCCATAAAAGTAACAATTTATTAGATCAGAAAAATGATCGTCTTAAATTGATAGCATATCTATGTACAAATATATTTAATATGCGAGTCCACTTAATAGAGAATTTCTAACAATCTCCCACTTGGACCACATATATTTCCGAAAAATTATAGACAAACAAAAAGCTTAATAGTGCGCACAATTTACTATCTCTAAGCAATCTGGTTCATTAATCGTACTAATATGGGATCAAAGCAGCTTTTGTAACATATATTCGTCACTAAACCCATCAATGGTCACGATACCAGCAAAATCAATGACATAGATCAAGTATGGATGCATAGCATGTAAATTTCATGTAAAATTGATCTCAATCATGCCTATTTCTAACTGGACCTATTTGTTGGATATGTAAAGCAGTACGGAAAATAAATAAATATTACAAGTGTTCGAAAGGATAAACAAATAGCCAATAATCAGAACTGCCGCAAGGTTGTTGAGTCTTGAATCTTAATAACCCGAAATCAAGAAACACTAAATCTGAATTGTTACAATTGTGGCTGAGTCGAGAGATGACTCTCTATTTTTAAGACAAGATTGCCCTGTATATATGTTTTTACGTTAACAACCAATAGTCCCCAATATAAAAATAACAACTAATCAACACTACAAAGCAAATAGTTTGATTCAGACGAAGAAAACAAACACGAAACGACTTGCTGAAGAATGAAAAAGAAAGGAAGAGTTTTCTATTTTGTCCACTGTTTGTGCTCACGTTTTGGATTGATCTGTTTCTCTCTTCTGTTTGTCTCTGTGTAGTATATAGTAGTCTCAACAATTGAGCCAAAAGGCTTCAATATATAGCATAAAGAGAGGAACTTCGGATCTGGACGGGACTGGAGCAAGTCCCGCCAGACCCGAGCCCGCCAGAGCCCGCCAAACCCGACCCCGACCCCTTATCCCGTCCCGCACCGACCCCGACCCCGCCAGACCCGAGCCCGACCCACTAGCCACCTCTAGATAAAATTATTAACAAGTATAAGGCCAGATTAGTAGTCAAAGGCTAAGGCCTCGACTACTTCAATACATACTCCCCTGTGTCTAGATTAACGTCCATAAGGGTATTCATAGACATTGCAGCTTTGAGTGACCTTGAGATACATCAAATGGATGTTAAGACGGTCTTCCTAAACGGAGAGTTGGAAGAGGAAATATACATGGAACAACCCGAGGGATATGTGGTTCCAGGACAAGAAAAGAAAGTATGTCAACTTGTCAAGTCTCTATATGGACTCAAACAAGCCCCGAAACAATGGCATGAAAAGTTTGATAATACTTTATTATCAAAAGGTTTCTCAATAAATTAATGTGATAAATGTATCTATATCAAAGGAAACTCTGACTCATTTGTCATGATATGCCTTTATGTAGATGACATGCTCATCACCGGAAATAGTCTAAACTTGATCCTGAAAATCAAGAATATGTTGAAACAATGTTTTGACATGAAAGATATGGGTATTGCAGATGTAATCTTAGGAATAAAGATTTCTAAGACATCTGACGGGCTGGTCTTATCTCAATCTCATTACATTGAAAATGTTTTGAGGAAATTTGATGTATTTGACAGTCCCCTTATGAAGTCACCAATGGATATGAATCATAGAATTGATAAGAATTGTGGTGCACCCGTCTCCCAAGAGGGATATGCGCATGTCATTGGTATTTTAATGTACATTACAAACTGCACCTGACCCGATATCACTTATCCAGTCAATAAGTTGGCTAGGTTTACTCGTCATCCTGGAAATGATCACTAGAAGGCGTTAAATCGGATACTACGATATCTAAAATATTCGCAGACTTACGGATTACATTATTCAAGATATTCAACCATATTGGAAGGATACAGTGATGCAAACTGGATATCGGACATAAAGAACATCAAATCCACTAGTGGGTATGTTTTCACAATTGGTGGTGGGGCTAGTCTTGGAAGTCCTCTAAGCAACCATGCATCACCCGATCCACGATGGAATCAGAATTTATTGCTTTGGATAAAGCAGGAGAAGAAGCAAAATGGCTTCACGACTTCTTAGAGGATATACCTTGTTGGGATAAACATGTACCTTCGGTGATGATTCACTATGAGAGCCAATCGGCTTTAAGAAGGGCACAGAACAGTATGTACAACGGCAAGTCTAGACATATTCGTCGGAGACATAAGACTGTTAGGCAGTTGATCACCACAGGTGTCATTTCCATTGATTACGTCAAATCAAAGGATAATATAACGGATAAATTAACTAAAAGGCTACCTAAAGATTAAATATTCTGCATGTCTAGAGGAATGGGCTTAAAACCCAAACAATAAGAATATTTATGGTGGTAACCCAATCTTACTGATTGGAGATCCCAAGAATTTGGTTCAATGGGATAACTAAACGGTAGAGGTTCAATTTTAGCACTTCACTTGAAGTAAGAGCACTTCGGATTATTATTCTTTAAAGAAATATAATTCCCAAGTTGTTCCCTCGATAGACATTAAGTGCTAAATGCATAATGGGTAAATGATAAGTTTCTAAACTTTTAATGATTCCTAACACTTGCGAGTGAGGTATAGCAGGATACCTTATAGGAGATCACCTATTTAAGTGTGAAGACTCAATCTCTCCATTTTCTTGGATAATAGACCCTAGGTACTTGATGCTTTCTTTCCTTGGAATGACCTGAGTACCAAGCCTCATCTCCACATCTATCTCAGGGTCGCTCCCGTTGCTGAACTTGCACTCCAAAAATTTTGTCTTAGTCCTACTCAATCTGAACCCTTTAGACTCCAAAGTTTGTCTCCAAACCTCCAATTTGGCGTTCACTCCACTGTGAGTCTCATCAATCAGGACTATGTCATCTACGAATAACATACACCACACCTCTTGGATTTGTCTCATCAGTCCATCCATCACCATGACAATTAAGAATGGGCTAAGAGTTGATCCCTGGTGCAGCCTCATCATCACTTGGAAGTTCTCTTAGTCTCCTCCTACTGTATGTACCCTAGTCTTGGCTCCATCATACATATCATTGATCACCCTAGTGTACGTCACAGGTACACTTCTAACCTCCAAACATCTCCATAGAACCTCCCTAGGGACTTTGTCGTATGCCTTCTCGAGGTCGATAAAAACCATATGTAAGTCGTTCTTCCTCTCTCTATACTAAGGGTGGCCAGTGGGCCGGGCTCGGGTCTGGCGGGCCGGGTCTGGCGGGGTCGGGGTCGGGGCGGGACGATCCGGGGGGTCGGGATCGGGCCTAGCGGGGTCGGGATCGGGCCTAGCGGGGTCGGGTTTGGGCGGGACTGCTCCGGTCCGTCCGTCCCGATCCCGATCCCGTCGGTATCGGGGGGCGGGCGGGCTCGGGTCGGGCTCGGGTCGGGGCGGGGCGAGCTCGGGTTTTCCTTTTTTTTTTTTTTTTTTAAATAACATATGTATAAAAAAAAACTCAATAAATAAAACAAGATAGTGTAATAAAAACATCCCAAATTTGTTTTTGTGCCTCTTATATTATTTAATAGACATATGATTTTTTTGTAATACAAATACAATTGTCTAAAATCTAAATTGCAACTTTATGGTGTTGTCCAAAAGTTGCAAATTACATAATAAAATTGCAATTAAAAAAATTACATTTTCAAAAAAATCAGTTCTAATTGCTTGATGATTTCATGTGGTTCTTCGGTTGGAATAGGTATTTGTTGGTCAAATTGATCCACGTCGCTTCCACTACCTTCGGTTAAGATCTCGTTGTAGTTTTCATCATCTTCTTCGTTGATCTCCGGTTGACCGCACCTTCTCCGCTCCGCTCGTATCCAATCTCTCGAATAATACCGCAATTTCCAAGTTGTCTCCGCCAATGAGTGTCGTGGTCTCCTATTTGATATCTCCGCTCGCAGAAAAAGCGCTTTCCGACGCGATTGACGACGCTTGAATGTTCAAAACATCTCGAGCCATCATTGAAAGTGTCGGAAAGGTCTTCTCATTCCCCCTCCAAGTATTTCAAGCAAGTCTTCTTGTCCATCTTCATTGATAACTTCTTGATACGGTACGAGAACCCCGCAAAACAAAAATATCCAACTCGCTAATTTGGTTAGTAGAGGTACGGCCGCACATTCTATTTTCGAGGCTTTCAATACTAGCCAGCGCAACAGCATGTCTTTTGTGAGGTTGTGTTGAAGATGAAGAAGATGGTATGGTAGCCGTACGTTACTAGCATTTTCTTGTTGATAAAATCTATATATATTTTTGCGGTGGTGTTCTACGCTATTCAACACTTCTTCTTTAGTTTGTTCAATAGGTGGTGGGTGATTTAGATTTTTGGGACTTGGAGGTGGTAGTACTTCTATACAATCGTAAATAGTTTCAATTAGTGATTTAGTACCGTCTATTTTAATAGTAGGATTTAATACAGAACCAATAATATAAATAGAAGGAATAGGAATAAAATATTTTTTTATTTTGACAAACATTTTTTTAATAGTGCCTTATAATTTGGTTTTTCCATATATTCACTAAGTAATAAAAATATTAGAGTTATATAAAATAACATAGTTGAAATAGTAGGATAATATATACCGGAAAATTCTTTTGTTGCTTGAAAAAATTTTTCTAAAAATACAATAAGTTCGGAAATTTTTTCCCAATCACTATCTAAAATCATATCAAATTTGGCTTTTTATTATGAGAGTTAAAAAATAAAGTTATAGGTAATTTATAGTCATAAGCAACAAGGAGTTGCTCGTATAAAGAATTCCACCTAGTGGATACTTCTTGTGGAATTCTTCTAAAAGGTAGTCCACAATCATGACAAATTTTTTTATATTCTTTTCTACGTTGTACTTTATTACTTTTAAAAATAAAGTTTATAGCAAATTGTATTCTACTAAGAATGTCTTCAAAAAGTGATAGACCATCCTTTACAATTAAGTTATATATGTGGCACGCGCATTTTATATGAAAATGGTCCGGAAAAGATGGAGCTAAACTATTTTTTAACATTGTAATTGCGTAATTGTTATTAGAAGCGTTATCTAATGTAATAGTCATAATTTTATCGGTAATTCCGTAATAATCGCACACTTGATAAATATTTTCGCAATAAAAGTACCAAAGTGTGCCTATCATCTATATATCTATACGCTAAAATACGTTTTTGCATAGACCATTTATAATCTATCCAATGACAAGTTACAAGTTAAATAATCATGGCCGTTAGTACTACGACCTATATCGGACGTGATAGATACTTTGCCATTAAAATGATATAATGAAAAACGTAAATATTGTTGATATTCATGCGCAAATTTAAATACATCTCTCTTAACGAGTTGACCTAGGAAAACCGTTAAAAGCGAGGATTATATATATCTCTAATGTAATGAATAAAACCGGGAGATGAAGGAAATGAAAAAGGCAAACCCTCCACAAGAACTAATTTTGATATTGCTTCCCTATCTCTATGTTTGTTGTATTTAGAGCCTACAATTCCCCCCGTCATAGGGTTAATTTGACCCTCGTACTTGGTCCGGACAAGTATCGTATGTGAACCTTGTCCCGATGGAGCGGCCGTTTGCGCACCCGGTTTTGAAGCTGGTATTGGGCATACCTATTTGGATGAGCACTTACTACATGTCTAATTAAACCCCCGTCCCACCGTGACCTTTTCCAGTTTTAAATTTTAAAACATTTTTACAAATTTTACATATGGCTACTTGATTCTCTACGTCCCTATCAAAAAATGTCCATGCATCTCGATTTTAATGGTCGTTTTCTTGGACCTCGTCTCATACTAGGGGGAATAGGAGGTATTTCGAGTTGAAGGTGCACTAGTGGGCGTGTTGTCATCAATATTAGTGGGTGTATCGTCTAGATCATCGTCTAAATTAAAGTCTTCTTGAGTTCCGAGAAAATAACTCCTCGTCTAAATCTAATGGTATTGTAGGAAAATGTTGAGTATCAACAAAATCATCATGTGTAGGAATAAGATGACTAGAAGAAGTACCCTTGCCCCGATTGCCCCTACTAGAAGAAGTCTTACCCTTACCCTTAAACATACCTCTAATTCCTTCCATTTTAATTATATGCTAACAAATAATTAAAGTAAATGAAATTAAGTGCGCTAAATAAAATAAACAGACAATAATAATTTAATGAAGGAACGAATGTACCAAACGCCGACGTAACGTCGACGTGTAATCGAGAGGTTGAAAATTGAAACTTTGCTCGATGGAAGATCCTCAAGCTAGTTGCCAACTTCACTCCCAATTCCCAAATGAATTAATAAAATTGAATATTTAGCAAACAATGTAGAGAGATATATTGAGAAATTAGAGAGATTGTAGGAAGATTTGTGAGAAAGATGAAGAGAAAATGAGTTATTTATAGTTGAAAAATTGGGTTAAAGTGTAAATATAATAACTTATGGGTTAAAAATAAATATTAAGGGGTAGGGGGGTTGGGGGGGGGGGGCCTAAAATGGCCGTTGGCCAACGGCCATAATCTAAAATGGCCGTTGGTGCAACGGCTATTTTTGCAAAGGTAAGGTCGGGGTCGGGGTCGGGGTCGGGACGGTCTCGGGGCGGGCTCGGGTCCGGCTGGCCTGGGGCGGGCTCGGGTCTGGCGGGACGGGACGATGTCCCGTCCCGAGTTCGAGTCCCGCCCCCGTTATTTTTTTTTTTTTTTTTTTTTAGAGCGGGGTCGGGTCGGGACCGGGGCGGGGTCGGGACGGGGTCGGGCCGGGGTCGGGTCGTCCCGGCCCACTGGCCAGCCCTACTCTATACTGCTCCACCAACCTCCTACTAAGATGAATGGATTCGGTAGTCGAACGTCCCGGCATGAATCCAAACTGGTTCTCGAAAATAGGCACGCCTCTCTTCACCCTCGTCTTCACAACTCTTTTCCAAACTTTCACAATATCATTCTAAAAAAAGGCAGCCCGATGCACTAAGTTCCCGATATGCGCGGGGTCCGAAAAAAAACCAATATCATTCTAATGTTGTTAAATTACTTGCAAATGCTTTTGCAATTTCTCAGTCATAGTGGACCTTTGAGTAATTGGAGTAATTTCCCCATGGTGGAATATATGATAATCTATGTTAGTTACCTCAAATTCTGCATATGAAAATATAGAGGTTATGGAGGCTTCCTGGAATTTAACATGTTCGGTTTTTTTTTATTCTTTCTATCACCTTAGTGTAATCTCCTAGTCTTCTTACAACTTATTACTTCTATTTCTTTTTTCCTTGTTGATATTCCCCAATGTACGGGGTCTCAAATGATCTTGGGCTAGGACATCCAAGGGCCACTAAATACCGTCTATATCTCAGTGTTTCAGACTCTCTTAATTGGGCTACTCTGTATGGTCATTGTATTAGTAGCTAGAGAGCATTAGGCCATTATTTTTACAAGCAGCAAAGATATGCAACAAGATGTTCGTGATCTTGCTTACCTTCTCGGAACAACTATGATTCTTAATAGTGTTCAGCCTGTTATATCAAGAATCGGTTCGATTCACAGTAGTTGTTTCTTACATTCGTATATTCTGACGGATCAATTCTGTATTGTTCATGCCACGTTACCATGTTAAGCAGTGAGGTACTTTTGCAGGTGTTGCTGTGGGAGGTGGATGGCAAGCTTTAGTGGCTTATATTAATCTGGGATGTTATTACATTTTGGACTCCCGTTAGGAATTATTCTTGGTTATCTGGCTAAGTTGGGAGCAAAGGTAAACTAAGTTTTTGAGTTTCATTACAACAAGTCTATTTGAGAGACACCAATGATTTAACAAGCTGAATTATATTTTATTGTCATTATACCTCATCTTATTTACGGCTGAGATCTAGTTTAGTTTCTATGCTTATCAAATTTTTATGCTTGTATACCTGAGGTTTTGCTCTCGATGACATTGCTTCAGTTTATCCTGAATTTATCTTACCTTTGATTGAATAACTTAATCGGGACTTTGGCTGGGAATGATAGCTGGGACATCTTTGCAGACTCTGCTACTCTTGATTGTACTATATAAGACAAATTGGAACAAGGAGGTAAGGAATGTTAAACAAGGAAATATTCCTGTGATATATACTGAATATACAGAAGTGTATATCACAGGAATACAGTGGACTGGCCCAGCTCTCGGCAGTGGCCCATCACGGACAGCAATCTCCCGAGCCCATCACGGACGAGCCCATCTCGGACAGATTGTAGGAAATGCAATCTTGTATATATGGTATATATATTTGTAGTAGTGTTATACACTTACCATAATTGTATAGTTAGAATTATGATAGAATAAGGTTTTAGGAATAGGATTCTCCTATTTTGTAACTTGTATAAATACCTTTCAATTAATGAAAATAATCAAGGGGATTATTTCTTTCATGCTATCAAGAGACTAGCTCTGACAAAATTCTCTCCCAAAATTTTGTACACTTTTCGGCCTACCCCCCTCGGGTTTTCTCTTCCAAAATTTGTCTTCCGCTCTCAAAATCTCTCTTATTATTCTCAAATTTCCCCTCCTTCGTTGTTCTTTCAATATGTCTAAGAACAATTATCATCCTGCCCTCATGGTTTCTAACGTCAAGAACAGTATCCCTATTGTGCTTGAGATGGAAAGCGTCCAATATGAGATATGGGCGGAGTTGTTTAAAATTCACGCTATCTCCCATCAAGTTATCCATCACATAATTCCTCCCGCTACACCTCTTCCCGCGGAGGATCCTCAGTTATGGATTACTCTTGATGCTACCGTTCTCCAGTAGATCTATTCCACTATTTCGGTTGACCTTTTACAAACGATTATTGAGCCGAATACCACGGCCATGGCTACATGGACTAGACTGCGTGACATATTCCAAGATAACCAACATTCACGTGTCGTCACACTCGAGCAGGAATTCTCTCTCGTTCGCATGGAAGAATTTCCAAACATCTCTACATATTGCAAGAAACTCAAGGAGTTGGCGGATCAACTCCGTAATGTTGGCGCACCTGTAACAAAAATAATCGTTTGGTTCTACAATTGGTTGTCGGCCTTTCGGAGGCCTATAATGGTGTTGGAACTCTCCTTCGTCTAAGCAACCCACTTCCCGCTTTTTATCAAGCCCGCTCCATGCTTACTTTGGAAGAAATCGGTTTGGCAAAAAAGGCGACTACCGGAGCAAGCCTTGTCGTCATGATGGCGTCCTCCCCAAGTTCTTCAGGTTTTGTTGCGAATTCGAGCCAAAACCATACTTATGGTGGCGGCAAAAATAATTGTAAGAATAATAACAAAAATCGTAGGGGCAAACGCGGCGGTTCCGATGGTCAGCAAGCAGGCAGTGGGCCCCGTCCAGTGAATAGTGGCCCACCACCCCCTGGTCCTAGCAGTGGGGCCCATGGCAGTGGGGCTGGGGCAGTGGGCCGTGGGCCAGCAGCCCCTACTACCCAGCGAATCCCGGAACCGGTGGGGTGGCCGGCCTTTTTAGGCACAACAACCAGCAGTGGCGGCCCACTAGCCAGTGGCCCAGCAGCGCCAGTTCACAGCTACGGCCAGTTTAAGTTTTTATGGCACCTTATGGTTTTCATCGACCTCCATCTTGGTGTTCACTCCGCTGCGAGTCTCATTAATCAGAACTATGTCATCTGCGAATAACATACACCATGGTACCTCCCCTTGGATTTGTCACGTCAGTCCATCCATCACTAAGGCAAATAGGAATGGGCTAAGAGCTGATCCCTAGTTCAACCCCATCATCACTGGAAAGTGCTCCGAGTCTCCTCCTACTGTCTATACCCTAGTCTTGGATCCATCATGCATATCTTTGATCGCCCTAGTGTACGTCACGGGTACACCTCTAACCTCCAAACATCTCCATAGAATCTCCCTAGAGACTTTGTTGTATGCCTTCTCAAGGTCGATGAAAACCATATGTAAGTCTCTCTTCCACTCCCTATACTGCTCCACCAACCTCCTAATAAGATGAATGGCTTCAGTAGTAGAACGTCCCGGCATGAATCCACTATGGTTCTCAGAAATAGACATGCCTCTCCTCACCCTCATCTCCACGACCTTTTTCCAAACTTTCATAGTGTGACTCAGCAGCTTGATAGCTTGATACCCCTATAATTGTTGCAACTCTAGATATCACATTTGTTTTTGTACAAGGGAATCATTGTACTCCACCTCCATTCTTCGGGCATTCTTGTCGTCTTAAAATGACATTAAACAACTCAGTCAGTCACTCCAAACATGTCTTGGCTGCGCTCTTCCAAAATTCAACTGGAATCTCATTAGGCCCGATCGCTCGTCCACTGCGCATCCTGTGAACAACAACACCCTTAACCTCCTCAGCCTTAATGCTTCTACAATACCCAAAATCCAGGACCTACCAGAATGCTCCAGATCTCCCCGCACAATGTCTTCATCTCTTTTTTCGTTCAAGAGTTTATGGAAGTAAGACGGCCACATCCGCCTAATATGCGCTTCCTCCACCAGTACTTTGTCGTCCTCGTCCTTGAGGCACCTCAGGTGGTCCAAGTCAGGGGCCCTCCTCTCCCTTGCCTTGGCTAGGTTGTACAACTTCTTATCCCCACTTTTCTCCTCTAATTCCACATACAGGAGTTCAAAAGACGTTGTAATCGCTAGTTTTGCCTCCTTCCTCACCATCTTATACAGTTCCCTATTCGTCCATTTCTTCACTCCATCCTTGTTTTCTACCAATTTCACATACGCTGCTTTCTTCACTTCCACCTTCTCTTGAACTTTACCATTCCACCACCAGTCCCCTCGATGCCCACCACAGTTACCCCACGAGGCCCCTAAATATTCTCTAGCTATCTCCCGAATGCAACTGGCAAAACTGTCTGACATACCGATCGCATCTCCACTACTCCCCAAGCCCCCTTGGCCATCAACCTCTCCCCCATCTCTTTTGCACTAGTCATGGTCAAACTCCCATATATGATTCTTAACTTGTCATCCACAACCCTTTTCTTCTACTCCATCTTGATCTCCAAAGCCATCACTAAAAGATTATGTCAGGTTGTAAGATCCTCCTTCGGAATAACCTTACAGTCTTTACGAAGACCTTTGTCAACCTTCCTAAGGAGCAAAAGTCTATCTGAGTCTTAGCCACCGATCTACGAAAAGTCACCAAGTGTTCCTTATTTTTCAGGAACCTCGAATTGGATATTACCATCCCACAAGTTCTAGCGAACTCCAAAAGTGAGACGCCTTCCCGTTGTTGTCCCCGAGTCCAAAGCCCTCCATGCATATCATCATAACCCCCGAAAGTGACAAGATATGTCCATTGAAATCCCCTCCTACAAATAACTTCTCAGTAGGTAAATCCCTTCCTACAAATAACTTCTCAGTAGGTAAATCCCTTCCTACAAATAACTTCTCAGTGGGTGGTATACCTCTCACAACTTCATCCAAATCCTTCCAAAAATGCCTCTTCTCCTACTCGTCCAAGCTTGTCTGCCGCGCATAAGCACTAATAATGTTCATAGTGAACCCTCCAACTACCACCTTAATCGACATCATCATGTCCTTACCTTTACTACCTGATCCCTTAGCTCACTGTCTACAAAAATGTCTACCCCATTCCTATACTTTGACCTACCCGAGAACCATAACTTATACTCGTCTACATCCTTAGCCTTAGGTCCCTACCCATTTAGTCTCCTAGAAACAAGCTATATTAATCATCATCTTCGTAAGAATCTTAACTAACTCTATGGACTTACCCGTTAAAGTCTCAATATTCCAAAACCCTATTCTCAGCCTAGCATCTCACTTACCCCACTTACCCCTCTACCCTCGCACCCAACCAAGAACATGACTCTAGTCTACCATCAGTTACCAAAGCCACTAAAGCAAATATAAAATAATAAACTACTCAAATGTACCCTAAAACAGAAAGGGATCAAAGTGTAAGCACAAGTTAACAAGAATCTAGAGACAAGTAAAATCACTACGCCAAGAATGCTATAACTAAAGACAAGAAGCGGCAAAATTTAACAACAAGGTTAAGGACAAAGAATGGATACGGACAACCGGAGGTACCAACTCTAGTTGAATCAAACTTATTTGTCGATGAAAATCATTGTTCAAATGTACTATTCACGGCACCGAAAGTACTATTCACTTGAGTTTTCACCAAAATATCGAGTACTTGCGTAGATCTACGAGAAAAGGAACACAAGAACAAGAACAAGAAAAGGAACGAAAGAACAAAAAGCAAATGAATTTTTGTTAAAACAAACATTTTTCCGTCACCGCAGGTGGATAGTCGGAGCGATGCTGTTGGGGTCTTACCGTCGCCGCCAGTGAGTGGTCGGAGCAGTGTTGTTGGGATCTTACCATCGAGAATGAAGGGGTGGATGGGGTAGGGGTTGGTGATGTTAACGTTTGGGGGGGGGAGTAAGTTAGAAAGCAGATGATGAATTTTGGAAATGAAACAGTGATAGGAATATACCTCCAATTTGGAAATGAAAAGAACACAAAGACTCAATAAGTACCGAGTCAGAAAGGGACGTTGCAGAGGAAAAGATTAAAAGTTCAAAACGTCCCATCAATATAAATTGCATCAGAACTCGATTTTTGCATCACCCGTGATGTCTAGAAGGGGAATCCGAGTAACTCATCATATGCTTGGAAGTAAAGTCAGAGAGAAAGAAAATTCTGAAACTGGCAGAAATATAGCACCAGTTCAGAAATGAAGGAATGTATAGACTCAATATCCAGGGATAAAAGTTTATGAAAATTTTTACTCCTCAGCAAAAGATTAGCACTATTGGAGAAACACCATCCAATAGAAATACGAGTTTGAAAATGAATTACTATAGACACTCAATACACTAGGAAGGAAACATTCAAAAATTCAGTAGACAAATTAAACAACTAGCTAAATCTTTGATAACAATCAGCACTTTTGGGAATAAAACAACCCAACAGACTGTAAATTACTTGACAGTTAAAACAATTCAACACTAGAAGGACTGAACTTGAAAGTATGAAATGGTAAAACAAAGGGGGGGGGGGGGAGAAGAAAATGAAAAGACATTACTGCTGAACTTAGAAAAAGAGAAGACACGGCTAATCAATTTAAAGAAATATAAGCCATAAAATATTGACTGCTTTGACTCAAGACCAATCAAGTGACTAACTCTAACAGAAAAATCAAGTACACACGGTTGGAAATATACAACAATAACATACCCAGTGAAATTCCACAACGTGGGGTCTAGAGAAGGTAGAGTGTACACAGAACTTAACTCTACTGTTGGAAATATATAACCCTCAAATTTGAACCTGATCAGGCTAAGCAACATAAGGAAATATCACATCTACCATTCTAACAAGCATTCTGTATTTTGAAGGGTGTCTAGCATCTTCAATAATGGGAATAATGTTTGTGCGTTTCTTTGCCATGTTCACCAAATCCCTTCCACTTATATGAGAAAATTTTACTGCATAAACCACTCATTGCTAAAGCGAAATGAGAAAGAAAATTAAATAAACACCATCTTGGGCATCAACACAAGATCAAAATCAACTGACAAGTAATATGGATTGGGTACTTACAGAGCCAACAATGTCAGACACATGGGAAACTAATGTTCCTGAAGTAGCTCCAAGGTAAAGTTCACGGGCACCAGGTTTCTGGAAGATATTTAAGAAAGAAAAAGAGTGCGCCAAAATGAAAATACATAAAATCTCTTAACTTATTACTTGGGAAAGCAAAAATGACAAACTTACAATCAAGATGTCATCGGCTCCACCAAGAGTGACAGCTGCTAACTTAGAACAGAAAGGATTCCACACTCTGTATTCAACCGTTGATCCATCTTCATTCTAAGTATAAACAAAATCATGCACAAGTTACTGAGTAGTTCTTTCTAGAAATACTAAAGTTCATTAATTTCTCAAACACCTAATGAACATATCTACACAACCTGTTATGTTCATCATTTCATTCGACAAAGAATACATCATAAAAGTGTGAAGGGTCTTCAGTTTATAATGAGTATATAGAAAATTAAATTTTGTATATAGACCAAAAATTACTTTTTTACATAAATATGAAACATTGAACGCCCTTAGCGAAATTCCTAGTGCCAAAAGCTCCCAGTCTTAGCCATTTCTTCTTCATATAAACTACTCATCATTACTTAAAAGTATCAAAATTCATCTGTTTTCAATTGTCAGAAGAAGAAAATCCTACTTCAGTCAACATTAACGTGCAAACAATCCCCTAGTAGGATCCACTAAGCAGGATCTTTGTGTAAATGTTAGAGCTCACTTCACAGCTAGATGTAAGCTTTCTTCATGTTAGCAAGTCGCAGATTTACGTTAAAGCAATTAAATAAAGGTGATTTTTGGCTTACAGTTGAGACTATAAAAGTTTGCAATGCTCTAAATATGCTACTGTATTACGCAAAGACTTTCTTTTGAAAACCTAATTAGAAGTGATATCAAGATTCAACATTGCAAATTTTTAATAGGCATGCTATCAAGTTCAACCAAACAGAAAACGCATAAAACAGTATAGTTCAAATCTTTAAAACATTTATAAAGACAATGAAGACATTGCGTAACAAAAGTTTGGGCATACCTGAACCGATATTCTCTTCTCATTGTACACGGCTTCACCGGGGACCATATTCTTTGTACAAAGAGCTTCCTGTTTGCCCTTAGCAATGAAAACTCCCTCATGTCTGTGAGGCTCCACCACAACCTTATTACCACCTCTCATTCCTCCACGTTCCCTGCCTCCTCCTCATTCTCATCTTCCACCACCGCGCTTCATGGCACTTCCCCGCGACCTCTCCCTCCGCCAAAATGATCTCTACCCCCTCTTCCCCTATCTCAGCCACCCCTAAAATCACCCCTTCCTCCACGACCTGTAAATGCAAATCCAAGATTAGAGTCAATTGATTCAAAGTAAATCAGTCTACTATAGCTTGTTTGGATGGTTGTTACATATTATTTCATAATGTATCATATTATATGATATTGTATTATACTATATTATTTTGACAAGTATGTCATTTCTCATCGTTACGCAATGACTAGATAAAAAAGGTGACAATGATCATTACAATGTCGGACTTAACATATAATAGAATAAAAATTTAAGTAACTATCAAAACAAATATTGTATTTAAAGTAACAATACGATACAATACAATATGTAACAATCATCCAAACAAGTTGTTTACATTGTTAATGAGACAAAAGCAGTAGGTTTGTTAGATGAAGTTGCTGCCAATTACATAAGTAAATACTTAGAACATTAAATGATTGGGGGCTTAAGAACTATACCTCTAGCAACCATAGATGTAGCAATGTATGTGGACTGTAAGGAAGTGCAGTGGAGGCGAGACTTGTAAGAAGTTTGAGAATCAAGAATGAGGGGCTTACAGAATCGAGAGGGTTTTTATAATTATAATTTTAGGGTTTAGGGTTTTGTGAGTTTGAAATAGCCAAGCCCACATATAGGCCACTTGGAGCACAACTATTTAAGACATAAACCAAAATTATAAAATAGTACTACTTATGTAGTATTTGTTTCAGAATTAAATATTTTGTTAGTTTTGGTTATGTCTTGAAAAGCATCTCTCTAAGAGGGTGTTTGGATTGGTTATTTTAAGTGCTTATTGACTTTTAAGCTCTATTCTATTTTTTGTGGTGTTTGGGTAAGATAAAAAGCGTTTTAAATACTTACTTTTAAACCAAAAAAGTACAAAAATAAGGCAAAAGCCAAAAGTTGGTCTCAAAACAATTTCAGAGTTTCACGATTCGCCTTGAGAGGCATATAGGTTATCAGGTTGTCAGGTTTCTTCTTATGCCCTGTTTTACAGCTCATACTTTCATATTGTTATTCATCTTTTACATACTGGTATATTTCATTCGTACTGACACTATTTGGCCGGGGCGCTGCATTTCATGCTGCAGGTTCAGGTAAGAGCACAGATAGGCCTTCCCAGTAGGAGCTTGTGAGTTCAGTTGTTAATTGGTAAGCTTTACTTCTTTTGGAGCTACCGAGTTAGAGCTCGTAAGCTGGCTTTTGTATACATACAGTGGATGGGTATGTCAGGACCCTGTCCTGACCATATGACAGTTCTATTATTCATAGAGGCTTGTAGACTTGGTATGTACATTTAGGTGTCTTATATGGCCTTGTCGGCCTGGATGTAGTAAGATGATCTGTACGATGACCTTGTCGGTCTTGTACATGTATTTATATATATGTTTTGGGTTTGTTTACCCCTTATTATTGAGATGTTCATATGACGTCCTATGTTTCCAGTATGAGGCATTATCGGCCCTATTTATATGTTGATTCTACCTCCATACTTATTATGATTATTATGGCCTCGTCGGCCCCATTTCTATAAATTTAAGATGTTGTATTTTAGTGTGGTATGCTTAGGCCAGTAAGGCACCGGGTGCCGACTACACCCACTCCCCCCCCCCCCCCCTCCCTTTCTAAGGTTGGGGTGTGACAAACTTGATATCAGAGCATGTCAGTCCTATGGAATCTACAAACTGTGTCTAGTAGAGTCTTTTTTTATGGGTGTATTGTACACCACACTTATAAGCGAGAGGCTTTCGGACATTTAGGGATAGTTACCGTTCTTTTAACTCATATATCGTGTATAGAGCTGAGTTATAAGAATTCAAGTCTAATTTGTGGTTTATCCCTTTTTCACTCATGCCGGTTACTAGAAAGACAACCACTAGCCGTTGAGCCAGTGTAGATAGGGGCGAAGGTACTAGTAATGCCCCGTCTAGCCAGAGTAATAGAGCTAAGACATGGGGTGAGTTACATTCTCATGTATCACCTACTCCACCCCCGTTAGATGAGATCACAAGAGATACAATACCTCTAGCTCTTCATGATACAGTGCCACCAGCTCCTCATAATCCAGTTCCCCCAGTTACTCCACCAAGTCTACTGAGCAGGGTATGGCAAGTGTCGTACAGTTGTTAGCACATATAGTAGCTTCCCAATAGTGGTAGATAAAGGCATCCACATGTGTTGGGTCTTCTGATAGTGCGGGGAGTTCTAGAGTCCGGGAGTTCATCGGATTAAGCCCGCTAGTGTTTACCGGTACTGATCCACATGTCGATCATCAAGACTTTATTAACCAGATGCAGAGGGTATTGAGGGTTATACATGCTTCAGATATTGAGGCAATAGGGTTGGCATCCTTTAGGCTACAAGATGTAGTTATCTTATGGTATGAGGCTTGGAAGCGATCCAGATGTCTAGATGCACCTCCAGCTGTGTAGGATGAATTTTAGACGCCTTCCTTGATCACTACTTCCTACTGGAGGTAAGAGAGGCTATGGTAGAGCGGTTTTTGAACCTCAATCATAGGGGTATGAGTGTGTAGGACTATAGCCTTTAGTTTGATTCTTTGGCTATGTATGCTCCGAATATTGTGGACATAATAAGGTCATGAGTCCACCGGTTCGTATCATGTCTTGACCCACACTTGATTGGGGATGTATGAAAACTTCCATGAATATGAATATCGATATTTCCAGAATATAGGCATATTCTCACAATGTAGAATATCGTAAGCGCCAATTTTGGGTTGACAGAGAGGCAAAGAGAGAGCTAACTAAGAGGGCCAGATCTGTCGGGTCCTTTAGATAGGCATTTGGGAGCTCTATGCAGTGATTCCCTAGATGTCTACCTCGGTTTACTAACAGTGTTTCATCTCAATTTCAAGAGCCCAGATATGATAGGTATGCAGTTTAGACCAGGTTAGAGTTCGAGGGCTTCTGGTTTTTAGAGACAGGAAAGTTTGAATCAGGTGAGGCCTCCATTACCGTCGTGTGGCCAGTGTGGTAAGGCATACTTGGGATAGTATTGTTAGGGTTATGATGTATGTTACTGATGTGGAAATCTTGTTCACTATATGTGCTAGTGTCCGAGCAAAGGTAGAGGTGGTATGGCTCAACCGACAAGGTCGATAGTAGCTTTCTAATTTAGTGTACATCCATAGAGAGGTGGGCCACAGACCTCATCAGTTAAAGGTAGAGGCAGAGGGGAATTATCTAGTTCAGGATATGGTCAAAACTGCATATATATTCTACCATGTCGACAGGATTTGGAGTCGTCCCCAAATGTGGTCACATATATACTATTTGTTTTCACTTATGATGTATATGCACTGATAGTTCCTGGCTCCACATTATCCTATGTTACGACATTCATTTCTAGTAAGTTTGGATTAGAGCCAGAACTATTATCTAGGCCACATGAGGTATACACGCAAGTCAGTAAAGTAATTATGGCTAAACGGGTCTATCGAGATTGTGCGGTGATAATCTATAACCGCCATACCTCGATTAATTTATTTGAGTTGCCAATGGTTGATTTTGATGTTATTGTGGGTATGGATTGTTTGATTTCATGTTATGCTAATGTCGATTATCGATCAAAGACTGTCAAATTCTGCTTCACATGGGAGGCGACCCTAAAATAGAACGGTAATTCAATGTCGCCGAAGGGTAGGTTTATTTCTTACCTTAGGGCACGAAAGATGATTTTCAAGGGCTATATCTATCATCTAGTACGAGTTTGAGATGCAGATGTAGAGCCTCTGACTCTTCAGTTTGTTCTTGTCATGAATGTGTTTCCATATATATTTCTAGATGAGTTTTTGGGTATTCCTCCAGAGAGGGAGATCGAGTTTACTGTTGATGTACTCCCAGTTATTTAGCTAATATATATCCCTCCTTATAAAATGGCTCATGCTAAGCTAAGGGAATTGAAAGATCAACTACATGATTTGCTGGAAAAGGGCTCTCTCAGGCCTAGTACTTCACCATGGGGTGCACTGGTATTGTTTGTTCGCAAGAAATACAACTCTCTAAGAATGTGCATTCACTATCGGCAACTGAATAAGGTTACTATCAAGAACATGTATCCACTTCCGAGGATCGATGATCTATTCGATCAATTGCAGGGTGCCATGTACTTCTCAAAGATTGAGTTGAGATCTAGGTACCATCAGTTTAGGGTAAAAGAGAAAGATATACCCAAGATAGCTTTCAAGATAATATATGGCCACTGTGAGTTCCTCGTGATATCTTTTGGCCTTACTAATGCACCATCGGTCTTTATGAACTTAATGAATCGGGTCTTCAAGTTGTTTTTTATGTATTTGTGATCATATTCATTGATGATATTCTGATTTATTCACATACAGAGGCGGACCATGCAAATCATTTTTTATCGGTGTTACAGACATCCAGGACCGTAAGTTGTATGCCAAATTTTCTAAATGCAAGTTCTGGTTTAACTCAGTTGCCTTTCTTGGCCATATAGTCTCTTTAGACGGTATTTATGTGGATAATCAAAAGATTGAAGCAGTAAAGATTTGGCCGAGGCCCACGACTCATACCGAGGTACATAGTTTCTTAGGGTTGGTAGGTTATTATTAGAGGTTTGTGGAGGGATTTTCTTTTATCTCCGGGCCTCTGATGAAGCTTACGCACAAGGCGGCCAAGTTCTAGTGGTCAGATGCATGCAGACGAAGTTTCCAAGAGTTAAAGAATAAGTTGATGTCCGCACCTATCTTGGTACTTCTAGAAGGTACCGAGGGTATGTTGTTTATTATGATGCATTCAGAGTTGGCCTAGGTTGTGTTCTGATGCAGCACGACAAAGTTATCGCATATGCTTCGAGACAGTTGAGGAAGCACGAATTGAACTACCCGACTCATGATCTAAAGTTAGTTTATGTTGTATTTGCCTTGAAGAGATGTCATCATTACTTATACAGGGTTCATGTTGACATGTTTACTGATCATAAGAGCTTATAGTATATATATTCTAGAAGAAGGAGTTGAATTTGAGGCAGAGACTGTGGCTTGAATTGCATAAGGATTATGAGCTTGATATACCATCTCGACAAAGCTAATGTCGTAGCCGATGCATTAAGCAGTAAGTATATCGGTAGTTTGTGTCATGTTGAAGCTGACAAGTTAGAAATGACCAGGGAATTGTGTCGATTAGCAAGCTTGAATATATGCCTACTTGATATGGGTGGTGGAAGTGTTGTGATTCAGAATACCACAGAATCATCTTTGATAGCAGAAGTGAAAGCAAGGCAGTTTGATGATCCTGAATTAGTTAGAATGAAAGAAGGAATTCCTTTATAGAATAAGCCGATGTTAGATCTTGCGGAAGACAAGGTTCTTAGATACTGAGGTCGGTTATTTATGCCCGATGTTGGAGGGCTCTGAGAGTGAATTATGGCAGAAATCCACTAGTCCAGGTATTCTATTTATCCTGGTTCGACAAAGGTGTATCATGATCTTCAATATTTCTACTGGCGGAATGACATGAAGAGAAATATTGCGGATTTCGTAGCCCAATGTCTAAATTGCCAACAAGTTAAGATTTGGGCACTCATGTGAACCTTAGTACAACTTTCTATCCGCAGACAGACAGACATACATGCCGAGCGCACTATCCAGACACTCGAGGACATGTTACGAGCATGTGTATTGGACTTTAAAGGTAGTTGGGATGATTTACTGATTGTTGACACCTAGTTTTTGCCCTCCAATAATTTATTTAATTATTCAAGGTTCCTGAATCATAGACGGAGTGAAATATATTCTTTACAAGGCAAAAAAAAAAATTACAAAATCATCTCACAAATATTTTTGCCATTTTATTTGATAAAATATCATTAAGTATGTTACTATATATCATGCCTTATATTTTTAAAAGATTTTAAAAGACAATTATCAATTTTGAAATTAAAGTAGTAAAGAAAACAATTATGGCAATTCATTATTAAAAATTATTCACGATTGAATTGATTAATATTCTACTCCGTCAAAGTCATGAAATTTTGCTTAATTAAGTAGGGTAGTAAATTACATCTCAATTTTGTGTAATTTAGTTTAACTGAAAAGATTTCATAATTTTCGTTACAATTGAAAAATGTTTTATTTTTAAATTGTGTCAATTTTGTCCTTGATTTAAACAATTTGTATGAATGAGCTACAATTGAAAGAAATCAGGTTAAATTTAATTGATGGTTACATTTGTCATATGTGGCCATATTTGAAAGATTTCATTTTATTTCGTATTGAACAAATAGTCACATTTTGCAAATGCGACGCCCTTTCCACATTTCCTTTTATTAACGATTTGGGCCTCATTTTGTAGGTTGCCCTGTATGTCTGTTAAGATATTCATATATTTTATGTGATCATTTATTGATAATTTAGACTCAATGATTAGTTTGTATGTTCTTTCAGTGTCCCTATTATGCTCATTGTTTTAGATGCCTTTGTGTTTACTTAGCATCTCTATTATTTATGAATGCCTTTGTGTTTACTTAGCATCTCTTAATGACTAATTGCTAATTGTTTTAGATAACAAATAAGGATGTAGTTGAGACCATGCTTTGCATGTGAGAGGTATGTGGTTCGAACCCTTGTGTCTCCAAATGATAATATTTTTCAGTCTATGGACAATCTTCGAAGTGGGCCGGGCTACTGGGCTGTCCACTTTGTCCGGCCCGACCTCCTAATGAAACCCACCTAGCCCAGCCTCCTACCCCCTTAGTCGGGTCCATGCCGGGTTGGGTTTATCAGGTCAGGCCTGGGCCGGCCCGGCCCACTCGACATGATTAGGAGAAACCTCAACCAAACATTTTTCTTGTTGTGAAATTTATATAACACGAATTTAAATTGGTTAGATCGAGAATTTATGGTATTTGACACGAATATTTATACTTTACTTCATTTCTTCTCTAATTTTTAGTATTTTAATCGCATCTTTGCATTGAAAGTGTATTGTATTCGAGCTTATGTTGTTGTGTTTGTTATGTGTAGGTACAACAAGAAAGAATGAATGAATTCCCAACATTTTGGTGAAGTTTATAGAGGCATTGTGTGCGAAAATGAGACGGCAAGAGGATCGCAACACACTTGGAAGTAGCCCACATCCTTGATTTGGCTAGGAAAGACTGCATTTCTTTGGACCCAGAAAGCCAAGGGAATGAGCTCGGTTGCTTCTCCCCCACACTTCTTTTTCTCTATTCCCGTTCCGCATGCGCTTCGCGCGCTATTAGCACTCTGCCAGTGGCGGAGCCAGCATATTTACTAAGGGGGTTAAAAAATATAAAGAAGTGAACACACGAAGAAGTCGGGAGGTTCAACATCTACTAAATATACATAAATAATAGTTTTAACCTTGTATATACAATGTAATTTTTCACCAAAGGGGGTTCGGATGAACTCCATCGGCCCTTACTAGCTCCGCCCCTGTGCTTTGTTCTCCTCTCTCCTCTTATTCTTCATTGGATGGTTCGGATGGACTTCGTCGTTCTTTCCCAGCTAGGATCACTACACGACCATCTGTGATGAGCATGCATCGTGGAGGTGCCGCACATTGATGAGGACACGCTTTTGGCTTTTGGGGAGATTCTACCATTGGTTTATCTTTTTTCTTATTTCTTTTAGTTGAATTCATGTTTCAAAACATTATTATGATGAAGTATGAACATGAGTGGCTAAACACTTTAATTCTGGGATTGTGGTATTGACATGAACGTTGTAGTTTAACAATCGTTTCTACTTATTAAATTTTTGTTATTGAGTTGCTTAATTATTTTTATGCTTAATCTTTTAATTATCTGGCCAATAGTTGAACCCTATCTATGGTACGTGAATTGAACTTGAAAAAGAAAATTTGTGTACGTAATAAGAATAAGAAGAGCTTGTTCGTGACCCCGTGACGGTAATCGTTTCGCTAATGAGGATAGAGATATATCCTTTTCATTGAATATTGAGATTTAAATGTATTTTTGTTATTTTTTAATGATCATAGAGATATAGGCATTAGAGTAACTTGAATAGACTTGTAAGCAATTTGAGAGATACTTATAAAGTTAATATTAACCCATCAACTAGTAACTCAAGAAATAAATAGGTAGAATGATTATAAGGCTCAACTGGATTATCAATCGAATCATAATCCTGGAACTCTTTGTCATCTGATAAAATCCAACTCTCGCTCATTTGAACTATTATTTTTATTATTTTCTTGCAATTGATAGTTTAGTTAAAATAAACTCTAAAATTTTATTTCCTTGAATAGTTAGAATTGAGTTTAGATTTAGATTGGTAAATGATAGAAAATATAAGTCTATGATTTCGACACTCGATTCTCAATCACTTTATTATTTATAGGATCGCGTATATTTACGTGTGGCTTTAAAAGCAACCATTCGAAAACATAATATTTTGCCCCCTTCGCCCCCCTATCACTACCTGGCGATCTACTGCAGTCTTGAATCAATGGCTGAAGCAGAAAAATATATTTCTGTCAAGATCAGTTATTGACAGATTAATAAATAAAGTACTATAACGAGTAAGCATGTGATAGTGTGACGTGGGGTCGGTGTGTAATTTACTTGCTGACAAAACGGTGAACCCAAGAAGATGAGGACTAATGTTCTTTACCTTAAAAAGTACAGTTATCCTTTTCAATCAAAGTGTTTGCTAAATCTTTCCATCTAACTAACACACCTTTCCCATCCCACTACCTTTTTTTTTGGCTGAATTTCAGTGTAAAGTACCATTGCTTTTTCTCTTGTGTTCCAGGTTAGTTCTTTAGTCCTTTCTTTTTTATGGGGTACTCATTTCTATGATGTTCTTTTAAGTTTGGCAGCTTCTTGCTTCTTGCTCATAATTTCTCAACTCTACAAAAATCCTTTTGAAATGAAACAGAACTTATCCTTTTGGATTAAGTATTTGTTCTCGATCCTCGATTGGTACAAATTAATTTCTACCTTTTACAAATAATATCCAACTTAAAAGGATGCATCGATCCAACTAAATCAAGATTGTAAATTTTGGATTTGGATGCTGTGAAAATTCTGTCGGTCAAAGGATGTGACTGTTAAGTAATTTGAGTGTTAGCAAGAATGCCACGAAGCAAATGTTTTCCCTATCTTAGGGATAATTCGACTCGATGTTATTCAAGCGATCCTTTAGCTACTAATCTAGCCTGGAATTGCTTTGTTTTGTTAGGTGATCCATTTGATCTTGATGTGTTTACGGGGCTACAGACAAAGCTACTAGATTCTGATAATTTATCCAGAACCCACTAAGCCCTTTTTTTAGAATTCAAATCCCCATAACCTCAAAATTCTAGCTCCACCTCTAGTTTCCCGCAACTTATAGAAAGAACTCACTTGCATCTTGGAGCTGTATGCTAGTGAAAACAGTGGTTACTTTCTGCTGATGTACCTATTTCTCTTCAGAAGATGTGTTAATGTAATATATTTATCTGTAGTTTTTCAACTTTGAAAATTATACCAAATTCAACTTTTCCATGCTTTCTCTTGAGCCGAGGGTCTTTTAAAAACAACCTCTCTACCTTCCAAGGTAAGAGTAAGGTTTGCATACACTCTACGCTCCTCAGACAACACTGGTATATTGTTGTTGTTGTCAAGTTAGTTAAGATATACATCTTGACTATATGTCTTTTTACTTGTTTGCTACAATGACAGACTACTTCCAAAATTGTTGCTTCTTATGTCATGTTTTTCTGTTTCTTATGGCTAGTGTTTTCGAATTCTGTTATTTGTTTCAGAGACATTCATTTCCTAGTAAAATCTCTCCGGCACAACAGTTCTTATTCTGCTTCTAGCTGCCAATGTTCTGACAATCAGAATACTGAAACATCCAAGAGAAGATTTGTACTTCATAAGGTACAAAAGATGGCTATGGCACCAACTGTTAAAGTGGTTCTTGGTTCAATTGCCTTTGCTATCTTTTGGGTATTGGCAGTTTTCCCTGCTGTCCCTTTCATGCCTATCGGAAGAACTGCGGGGTCTCTCCTTGGGGCTATGCTCATGGTCATTTTTCGAGTCTTGACTCCAGATCAAGCATATGCTTCTATCGATCTTCCAATTTTAGGGCTTCTATTTGGAACTATGGTCGTTAGCGTTTATCTAGAAAGAGCAGACATGTTTAAATACTTAGGTAAATTGCTGGCATGGAAGAGCCAGGGAGCGAAAGATTTACTCTGTCGAATCTGCTTGATTTCAGCCATTTCAAGCGCCCTTTTTACCAACGATACTTCTTGTGTTGTTTTAACC